>CM067309.1:30058797-30796297 GCA_034231615.1 Meghimatium bilineatum
CCAACTACCACATTTAAGAATGACCTATCTCGGAATCTATTAGGGCAGGAGCAGCTCAGTTGACATGATAAAAACTGACATCGAGTAGTAACAACTGAGCCATTAAGAACGTCCAAGGGGGACTTGTTGTAAACATCCTCCAGATCCAATGAAACAGCTCAAGTTTCCATTAGTGAAACGAATCCTTCAAATACACCCGGCCAGGTCTGCTTGTTAGATTGATACTTACTGAACAATGGTGACAGCAACTTGTCCCTCAAATGTTTATAAGATAATTTCAATGTAACAACCTTTAACAACATTTGCCAACTGTGGTTCGCACGATTTAGCTACACACAACTGCAGCCTCGAAGTAATGTCAAGTCTGAACACAAAGTATAAGATATCTGCTGTCAAGACAACTATGCTGAAACAGACGCCTCAAAGCCATAGATATCAGAGGAAAACACCATTTTTAATAGCGAATCACTTTATTCAGATTCCATAGAAGCACAATCTGAGAATCATATCCAATAAAAGCACATTCTGAGAATCATATCCAATGAAAGCACATTCGGTGAATCAGATCCAATGAAAGCACATTCGGTGAATCAGATCCAATGAAAGCACATTCGGTGAATCAGATCCAATGAAAGCACATTCAGTGAATTAGATCCAATGGAAGCACATTCGGTGAATCAGATCCAATGAAAGCACATTCGGTGAATTAGATCCAATGGAAGCACATTCTGAGAACCAGATACACCAGAAGCACATTCTGAGAACCAGATACACCAGAAGCACATTCTGAGAACCAGATACACCAGAAACACATTCTGAGAACCAGATACATCAGAAACACATTCTGAGAACCAAATACACCAGAAGCACATTCGGTGAATCAGATCCAATGGAAGCACATTCCGAGAACCAGATTCACCAGAAGCACATTCTGAGAACCGCCACATGGTATGTATAGTCACATTCAATCAATATCAATTATTCTAATTTCTAGAACACCGACCCAAAACTACCAGTCAACGGCGGTAAATCGCATCGAACATAAAAATTCGAAGACAGAAGAATTAGCATGGATAATGTGTGTGACAGATGCATCTACCGGCTACAAGTTTTGGAGGCGATGAGGGCGAGAGAATGACTTATAATCCTACCATATCAGCCATTATATTTCTCATTAACCTTGAGACTAGCGTTATCGTGAGTAAATATCGATTTGTCCTTAACTACTACATTCAGCACAAGAGTTAATCCCACGTGATATTTATTTGAAATAATACATGATTGGTATGTTTATGTGTGTGCGTGTGTGTGTGTGTGTGTTTGCGATAGGTAGAGAGAGTGTGTGTGTGTCGATAGGGCCATTACTGTACATATATTGAAAGTACTACTGACTGACTCAGCTGTAAATGAGTACCTGAAGCATGAGTTAGGGGAGGTAAAGACAGCAAGGATGGGAACTGGCCACCCCACCTAATAGTTACTGCGGCTTAGTACATGAAAAGCTATCTTCATCCCCGACGGCAGGTTGCTGCCATGGGGCATACCTTTACCTTAATGACAGACACATTAACGTTCTGAAATATAATCCCGCCACAGGTAATTGTGCTTCCGCACAATTCACAAAGCAATGGCAAACTACTCAAAGTATGTATATTTCCCTAGAAAATCACTATAACAAAAAAAAATGATGGGTTAATGGCTACGTCCTGACAGGATACACTACCAATTAAATACATAAGAAGCAACATTTGAATAGAAGAAAGAAAACGATGAACTGTTTTGGCGAAGATACCAGTTTGTAAGAGACAATATAGAAAGAATACTAAGAAGAGTCCCATCGATAGTCTTCAATAAAATATCTGAATAGAGAAACAGGAGAAGACCCAAACGAAGATGGATAGATAAAATCATCTAAATACTAGAACACCAAGGCTGAAATATGCTAGTGGCATCACAGTTAGCTAAAGAAAGAAGACTTCGGCTCCCCTAGTGGTACACATATGTATAGGATAAGACAAGACGAACCCATGTCTTTTAAAACAGCGTGCAAGTGTTGATCCAAGTGTAAACAGACATTATGACAAATAAGTACAGTATGATGATGATAGAACTACGAGGGGCATACGTTTGTCACCATTTGCTTCCAATGTTATTTCTCTTGTATTCTTGTTGACCGATTTTGTACCACAGATAATGGAATTCAATGGGAATAACTTTTCCAAACTAATCACGATGATGATGATGATTAAGATGATTATGATAATGTTGATGATAATTATGATGAGGATGATGAGGATGATGATAATTATGATGATGATGATGAGGATGATAATGATAATTATGATGATGATGATGATGATGATGATGAGGATGATGCTGATGATGATGATGAGGATGATAATGATAATGATGATGATATTTATGTTGATGATGACGCTGACGAAATAATCCCTTTAGCTAGATACGAGCAGGTAGTTCTTGACAGCTCATCGCCTTTCTGATAAAGGCGCAGGTAAGAAAACACTAGGCATGAATTTTCCGAACATACTATAGTCAGTTATCAGAATCGATACATGCAGTAATATCTGAGTTATGTCTGATTCTTACTTTATATGTACTTCTCAGTTGTGTATCGTCGTCAGGTTAACATATCCTGAACAGGATGTAGCAGTCATCACAGCCTTTCGAAACTACTCTCTGTTGCTGTCATATTCAAGTTGTCTGTGATGTCTTGCGGCCATCTTCTTCTTGGACTGCCTCTTGTTAGTCCCCGTGACATCATCCCCTCAATTATGGTTTTCCCTAGGTTTTTGATATGACCAAAATATTGCATATTTCTGGAAAGAACCAAGCTGTTTAACCACTTTTCTTTTAGATTAATTTCTCTAAAAATGGCTACATTGGTGAACGTTTTGATCCGTGGTATTCTAAGGATTTTTCTGTAACAATTTGTTACATTTGTTGCTATTTTATTTTTCACTTTGATGATGGTGATTGTCCGGGATTCACATCCATATACTGCCACTGGGAATATACAAGCTCTTAAGAATGTTAGTTTTGTTGTTTTGCAGCAGCTCAGCCACTCACTATTCCTTCCCCCCACTAGCCCTAAACGTATGATGTCTTTTAATCCAAATATGTTTTTCATTAGAATGAATGTGTTTGATGCGATACCCAACGTCCTTCTGAATTCATCATAGCAATAACAGTTACCGTTGATAAGAGAACCAATGTATTCAAAACTGGTGACTCTTTCTAATTCGAAGTTGTGTAACTTAGGCGATACGTTGTCCTCACTGCACTCTTTATGTCTCTCGGTTTGTGCAAGCTTCCCAGCTTCGTCCAGTGTCATGTTCAGAAGGTCGTCGATGTCATATGTCCATCATAGTCATTGTCTGCCTCTTGTTCTCTTTCCTGGAACTGAATCGATAATTAGACTCATATAATACCAGAAGTTCAGGAAATGATTCTCAGCACAGGAGAGATCATGGTATTGAGGGCGGGCGGGCGGGGGGGGGGAGACTATTACAAATGTCAAGTCTAGCTACCTAAGCTACCTCTTAGACAAGCATGAGCGGTAACAATGTCAAATGAATACGTCAAACTATCAAGTGAATACGTCAAACTATCAAGTTAATACGTCAAACTGTCAAGTGAATACGTCAAACTATCAAGTGAATACGTCAAACTATCAAGTGAATACGTTAAACTATCAAGTGAATACGTCAAACTATCAAGTGAATACGTTAAACTTCAAGTGAATACGTTAAACTATCAAGTGAATACGTCAAACTATCAAGTGAATACGTCAAATTATCAAGTGAATACGTCAAACTGACAAGTTGTTATTCTTTTTGTTTTAGATAGATAAATAAAACAATCATTACACACAGTACGAATGAGGTGTTTTCACATATTGATTTAATGCAGGGGTTTCCTAAGTGTGCGCCGCGGCGCCCGGAGGCCCCGCAAAGAGTCTCAAGTGACGTGCGGCAGCCTCGCCAAAATGAAAAAAAACAAAAACATGAAAAATATAAGTTTTGCATCATAAGGGCGCCGCCGGAAATGATTTGAACGTTAAAGGCACCATGTTTTTAAAATGTTTGGGAACCCCTGATTTAATTAACAGCTATACGAGATGGACAGGTTATAGTCAAGCAGTGTACCTACAAAGAGTTATGAGACAGAAGAGGCTAGAAATCCCTTGCAGGCAACTGTCATTGCAGAGACGGCACTTGATGATGACGAAACGATACGATTCAGGGAAGAAAAACAAATACTTCACCACAAACTATCAAACGTATAAGGGGGGACAAGAAGTAGACAATCGAAATGCAGAGATGTGACAGAAAACCACATGTACGATAAGACTAACCTTGACTGTTGATCTCTGCAACCTCATGACTGTATTTCTCTATTTGTTCTCTTAATTGTTTATTCTCTGATTGCAGGTCCTGCAATCTGTGGGCATTCTTCTGTGAGATTTGGGCAAATTCTAGTGTCGGTTCTGGATCTGGTTGACATACACACGTTAAGACATTATCACAGATATACTTCAAGTTTATACAAGGGACACATCGTATAGATAGATAGATAGATAGATATATAGATAGATAGATAAACAGATAGACAGACAGATATATAGATAGATAGATAGATAGATAGATAGATAGATAGATAGATATACAGACAGACAGAGATATATATATATATATATATATATATATATATATATATATATATATATATATATATATATATATAGATAGATAGATAGATATATAGATAGATAGATAGATAGATAGATAGATAGATAGATAGATAGATAGATAGATAGACTTGTACTTTCTCTTCACGTTTGTTCTGGTAACATCCTGCTAAATAATTATATTTCTTTCTATTCAGAATTGACATTATTAACTGTTACTGTCCATGCACAATAGGTTGCTTTCTTATAATTCCTATATACAATGGGAGGGGGGCTTTCCTTTACCTCCTATATACAATGAGAGGGGGGCTTTCCTTTACTTCCTATATACAATGGGGGAGGAGGCTTTTCTTTACTTCCTATATACAACGGGGGAGGGGGCTTTTCTTTACTTCCTATATACAACGGGGAAGGGGCCTTCCTTTAATTCCTATCTGCAATGGGGGGCGCTTTCCTTTACTTCCTATATGCAATGGTGGGGGGTCCTTTACTTCCTATATACAATGGTGGGGGGTTCTTTACTTCCTATATACAATGGTGGGGGGATCCTTTACTTCCTATATACAATGGTGGGGGGGTCCTTTACTTCCTATATACAATGGTGGGGGGTCCTTTACTTCCTATATACAATGGTGGGGGGTCCTTTACTTCCTATATACAATGGTGGGGGGGGTCCTTTACTTCCTATATACAATGGGAGCGTTCCTTTATTTCCTATATACAATTAGGGGGGGGGGCTTTCCTTTACTTCCTATGTAGAATGGGGTGGTCTCTCTTACTTCCTATGTACAATGGGGTGGTCTCTCTTACTTCCCATGTAAAATGGTGATGTTTCTTTTTCTTTCTATATACAAAAGGTGTTCTCTATTACTTCTTATGTGTAAAGTGGTTCTTTCTTCGTATACTCTTATTTCATAGCAAGGAGACTTTCAGCAGAATTTAATGCCTTGAAAAGTAGTGTACTTGGAGGAGGCCATTCATATGTGTTATCGAACCCTTAGGTAAGGGGGACGCGTTAGGGATTCAAACCCCCAATGCCCGCTAGGAATTCAGAACACATTTCAGTTCTTGTTTGGGATCCATTTTCCCCAAGTGATTATTAATTTGATTATTCACCTTTGCAAATGTTTGGCAATTGATCGTTATCCATTATTAATATAACTATCATTATTTTGGGGTTATGGATAGGGTTTGGGGTAAGAGAGGCTATGTTTTACATAGCGAACCCTAACCCTAGATAAATTTATATTAGAATTAATAAAGAATAAACATAAACTGACAAACATTGACAAGGGAAATAATCACATCGGGGGACCGGGGTTCAAAACAAGAACCCACATTTTAGTACTTAGAAGAAATCCACATACTGTATACTTTACTCCTCATTTCCACCCCTTCACCGCATAATGTCTTTTTATACAAAATAAGGCACTAAAATCTCCAGAAAATGAAAGCAGTGGGGAGGGGGGGGGGACCAAAAAATGAGAAAATGACTAGCAGGTAACACCCCCCCCCTCTTTTTCCAGTAGACGTATCTAGGGTTGCGTTTTCAAATATGTATAAAAGGTTGCTCACAAAAGGGTGCTCCTATGAATATGGGATCAGCCCACTCACTGGGGCTGTATGTGATCATGTACTTGTATGTGATCATGTACTTGTATGTCATCATGTACTTGTATGACATCATGTACTTGTATGACATCATGTACTTGTATGTGATCATGTACTTGTATGTCATCATGTACTTGTATGTCATCATGTACTTGTATGTCATCATGTACTTGTATGTCATCATGTACTTGTATGTCATCATGTACTTGTATGTCATTATGTACTTGTATGTCATCATGTACTTGTATGTCATCATGTACTTGTATGTCATCATGTACTTGTATGTCATCATGTACTTGTATGTGATCATGTACTTGTATGTCATCATGTGCTTGTATGTCATCATGTACTTGTATGTCATCATGTACTTGTATGTCATCATGTACTTGTATGTCATCATGTACTTGTATGTCATCATGTACTTGTATGACATCATGTACTTGTATGACATCATGTACTTGTATGTGATCATGTACTTGTATGTCATCATGTACTTGTATGTCATCATGAACTTGTATGTCATCATGTACTTGTATGTCATCATGTACTTGTATGTCATCATGTACTTGTATGTCATCATGTACTTGTATGTCATCATGTACTTGTATGTCATCATGTACTTGTATGTCATCATGTACTTGTATGTGATCATGTCTGCTTATTCTTGAATCACCGCTTGGATGATGTTTTTAATTTGTTCACAGAATTGACAAACCTCAAATTCAAAACTGGTTTCTATCGTTACGTCTGATTGTGATTTCTATCATTACTTCTCTTTGTCGTTTCTATCGTTACCTCTCATTGTTGTTTCTATATTTCCGTTTCATTGTTGTTTGTATCGTTACTTCTCATTGTGATTTCATAGTTACTTCTCATTGTGATTTCATAGTTACTTCTCATTGTGATTTCATAGTTACTTCTCATTGTGATTTCATAGTTACTTCTCATTGTGATTTCATAGTTACTTCTCATTGTGATTTCATAGTTACTTCTCATTGTGATTTCAGTTACTTATCATTGTGATTTCATAGTTACTTCTCATTGTGATTTCATAGTTACTTCTCATTGTGATTTCATAGTTACTTCTCATTGTGCTATCATAGTTACTTCTCATTGTGATTTCATAGTTACTTCTCATTGTGATGTCATAGTTACTTCTCATTGTGATTTCATAGTTACTTCTCATTGTGATTTCATAGTTACTTCTCATTGTTGTTCCTATCGTTACTTCTCATTGTGATTTCATAGTTACTTCTCATTGTTGTTCCTATCGTTACTTCACATTGTGATGTCATAGTTACTTCTCATTGTTGTTCCTATCGATACTTCTCATTGTGATTTCATAGTTACTTCTCATTGTGATTTCATAGTTACTTCTCATTGTGATTTCATAGTTATTTCTCATTGTGATTTCATAGTTACTTCTCATTGTGATTCATAGTTACTTCTCATTGTGATTTCATAGTTACTTCTCATTGTTGTTCCTATCGTTACTTCACATTGTGATGTCATAGTTACTTCTCATTGTTGTTCCTATCGATACTTCTCATTGTGATTTCATAGTTACTTCTCATTGTGATTTCATAGTTACTTCTCATTGTGATTTCATAGTTACTTCTCATTGTGCTATCATAGTTACTTCTCATTGTGATTTCACAGTTACTTCTCATTGTTGTTCCTATCGTTACTTCACATTGTGATGTCATAGTTACTTCTCATTGTTGTTCCTATCGTTACTTCTCATTGTGATTTCATAGTTACTTCTCATTGTGATTTCATAGTTACTTCTCATTGTGATTTCATAGTTACTTCTCATTGTGATTTCATAGTTACTTCTCATTGTGATTCATAGTTACTTCTCATTGTGATTTCATAGTTACTTCTCATTGTGATTTCAGTTACTTATCATTGTGATTTCATAGTTACTTCTCATTGTGATTTCATAGTTACTTCTCATTGTGATTTCATAGTTACTTCTCATTGTGATTTCATAGTTACTTCTCATTGTGATTTCATAGTTACTTCTCATTGTGATATCATAGTTACTTCTCATTGTGATTTCATAGTTACTTCTCATTGTGATTTCATAGTTACTTCTCATTGTTGTTCCTATCGTTACTTCTCATTGCTGTTTCTATCGTTACTTCTCATTGGTGTTCCTATCGTTACTTCTCATTGTGATTTCATAGTTACTTCTCATTGTGATTTTATAGTTACTTCTCATTGTTGTTTCTATCGTTACTTCTCATAGTGATGATGCCTATTCTAACTTCTCATTGATTTTTTACTATATTCGTCTCCATAATGTCCAGCTTTTTAACATACTCTCAAACCTATCACTGTCAACTGTTATTCTATTTAAAAAGAAAAAAACAAACAATATGCAGACAGCTAAAAACTCGAATTAACTAACATGGCTACAACCCAACAGCTTGCATCGTCCACATGTTTGATCTGTCACCCGATAGATAACTCCTAGTGATGCGATTTCAAACACGCGAGACTGAACATGTGTTTGTGATCCGTCGATTAGTCATTGCAATGCATTAGGGACTATATGGCCAACCATCGACCAACTCAGTTTTCCAGCGTTGGAAACAAATTATAAATCCAAAAACGGAGTCGATGTCCGTACATTAACTAATCATATCGATGACGCTAAATGTGAGCTTGAAATATGGTAGTACGGGCGATACATCAGGGCAAGTCAACCTCAATAAGCAGATGGTACAATAGAATAACTATACCCCCCTACCCACATTTTGAACTCAGATACATACTTCAGCAACAAATATTTTTGGGAAAACTAAAGTAAAAGAACAAGTCTATGTCACAGGCAATATATACGCTAATACTCTCTCGGAGCTTTCAGAAAAACAACAATATATACGCTAATACTCTCTCTGAGATTGCAGAAAAACAACAATATATACGCTAATACTCTCTCGGAGATTGCAGAAAAACAACACAACCAGATTTTCTATCTGGGGAATTTGTAAATATACACCAGATACGTAATGGCGAAGATAATAGGGTTATTCATATGGTCATATATAATCGGATGTCTCTCCTGAAAGCAATGGCAAACTACAGGAGTACAGTGCAAAGAATTTCCTTATGGATGTGTTGAGGAAAAAGTGCTGATGGGTAGGGCGATAGAAGGCAGCAGAGGCTGATCTAGACGACGTTGGACAAGAGATATTCAGGAATGCATGCACGTGTCGCTAGAGGAAGCGGGACAACTTGCCAGAGACCGCGGGAACTTCAGGAGATTCATAAGGAAGACTACGTTCTGGAAAGGATACGTCACATGACAACACCGGATACATACATACTAGAATAATAATAATAATAGTAATTATAGTGGCTTTGTTATAGAGAAAGACCACAGGAGCCAATGTGCTGGAACAGTTCAGGAGTGCATTCCATAATGATAAAAAGACACACAACACAATACGTTTTACCGTCGATCTGTCTATCGTCTTTTCCACAAATGCTGATAGGCGTCGTGGAGAGTTGATGTTTCTGTCTTTGGCGCTTGTCATGGTTAGGCTGTAGTTTTTAACAATCTCTCTGATTGAATCTTCCCATCTTGTTATCGGTTTTCCTCTTGCTTTGTCGCCCTTCTTTCTGCTGTTGAGCGTCTGGCTGGTTGGCTGTGATGGTGCCATTCGCATAAGGTGTCCTAACCAGTTGATCTGCTGTCTCTCTATATATTTGCATGATATTGTCTTTACTATCTTTCTGATGTCTTCATTTCTCAGGTCTCATAGGTCTCTTCTGGGAACGTTTATAGCTTTTCTTATACATTTCACCTCGCATGTTCTAATCTTTCTCAAAAGTACTTTTGTCTGGCACTGATAACATAACGTCGTTATAAAGATGGTGTTTATTATCTGTCGTTTCCCATTACGTTATCTCCTAAGCCATACACATTTAATGTAACTGTGTTGAAAAAGTGCTGTCGTCTCAACTCCATTTCTCTGTTCGCACCTTATTTCACAATGTCTGTGTGCTAGCCAGTCGCAGTGGGGGATGTTTTCCCCTTATACGTTGTTACATCAGGAAAGAATACTGTCGCTTCTAGTTGTAATCACATAATTACCGTCGATATTTCAACAATAAGATCGTTTTCCCGAAAAATTCAAGATAAACTGATAAAGACTTTATGGTCGGAACGTCGATTTAGTTTGGTTTGCATACTCTTGTCAAGTATATTATTTCGTATCAATCTATTTGTGAATGGTAAGACGTATTATATTGTGTATTTAAAAAAAATGTTACATCCAATTGTTAAGTATCACTAATGATCAGTTCCAATGTAACGAGCAAATCCTACACGCGCACAGCCACGCAGAATTAGAGATAGGTCTAAAAGGGTTTAAAAAGGGTTTAAAAGCCGTAGAAGATTGACTTCACTGTACTCGGTTTCCTATACGTACTCCGTCCCTCTCAACGAAGCGGCACACCGCCTGCCGAGAGTACCACTCATAGCACGTAACTCCGTAGATTCAAGTGATAATCCACAGGGATCTCCAAAAAAAATCCACCTTATAAACAAGACGACATGAGCCGGTTTCGAACCCGTGACCTCTTGAACACAAGGAGAACAGATTAAGCACTACGCCAGGGAGATCCTTAAAGGTAGGTCGCATGACATCAACCTGCCGTCGGAGATAAAGATAGTTCTTCGTTATTTTAAGTCGCAGCAACTATTCAACATACCTTGCTTTCTTAACTCATGTGCCAGGTACTCATTTACAGTTGGGTCGACTGGAGGAGCGGTCGTGTCAGGCGGAAAATAATAACATGGATTTTCTTTCTGTCCGGACGTGGTTTCGAACCTGGCACGCAGTAACTCAGTGATAGTATGCAAACTCACTTGCAGATTATCAGGATGTAGTCCGGAGAATGGAATGCGTCGTGTTATGGTTTATATTTACAGCCTTGCTGCGATATCGTAGCCTTTCGACATGACACATCAGACTTCAGCATGGCTATGGGTCACTGATCCTATATGGGATGGAACAACCAACTTTATCCCATAACCTCCTTAGTCGCCTCTTAAGACATGCTCGGTAGTAAAAACAGTGTTGCTTGCTATTCTTTGCTCCCCTCTCGGGCCCCGGCATCACACGGACAACGCACACATATAACATTTCTTTCGAATATAAAATGGCTTAAGTTAACACAAACTCACATTCAATAATGATGCTTATATGTACTCAACGGTTTTTTTAATCTGTTTGTTTCAACATTAATTAAGTAGTTGGATTTTTTCCAGCCATTTTTCATAAAATACATTTCATTATTATAGATTATCCCGCGGTAATTTAACGCTTATTGCTTTTAAACATAAGCCGAAATAAGCTTTATGTATGTAGGATTTCTAAGGCATTGCCATTCCTTTGTAGCATCAATGTTCTCAGAACAAGCATTAGCTAATAATAAAATAAGAACTACAGATAAAATATATCTATCTATCAAACATATTTGCTTTCTCAACTCATTTGTAATATTCTTCTGCTTTCCGCATCTGTGGTCATGCTATACCGTCAGGCCTGTCGTCAAGACGAAGTCCACTGTCTTCTCGAGGTCAGAGCGGCTGTCCCATAGCTTTTGCCTCAAGTCTGTATCCTCTGGCCAGGTCTCTGCTCTTTGTATGTTGGGCAGTCCTGAAGTATGTGTTCCGGGGTCTGGGTTCCCGATCCACATGGACATTCATCTGTGTATGAGATCCTTAATCAGTAAACGTGACCCAACAGTCTACAGTGTCCTGTTCTAAGGCGAAATATTGTGGTCTGTTGATATGTAATATTCTAATATTGATCATAAGATCGGTTTCAGTAGCAGTTTATGGCTGTTAAACATGGACACTGGTCAATACATAACTGTTTGCACATGCGAATGTTTGACCAGGTGAACCACCAGACACACAAAGTAAACCCCCAGTAGATGATATGTTGAAATAGTGAGGCTTTGAAATAGTGAGACTTTACCCTACAACAGTTCACTTTTCCAATTACGTCTGTCTCTCCCTCCTCCTCTCCTTTTCCCACCATCCCTCTCTCCCTCTTCCTCTCTCTCTGTATATATATGTGTGTGTGTCTGTGTGCGTGCGTGCGTGTGTGTGTTTTTTTGGGTGTTTTTTTGAGTGGCACATGATCGAGAGGTTTTGTCCAAAGTTCGATCCCCGGTAAGGAATGCGATTTTTACTGTTGGAGCGTAAATTAAAAACTCACCCCGAACATGACGACAGCAAGGGCATCATGCCTTTATCACACACGCCACTCGACACCTCCCTGTAGCACCTCCCTGCAACACCTCATGGGAAAAATGCAGTATTAACAGTACCCTCTCTTCATTTCAAAGCATTGCTCAAGCTGATAGTTGCAGCTTTCCGGGTATGAAATAAAGCTCGGGAGAAAACCCCCTTCCTTTGTCAAATATTCGCAAAGATATTTGCTAGTAAACTCCTGAGGGGGAAAAAAAAATCCGGCCCAATTCGATCTTTCTCCATACTATATAAAAGGTAACGGTAGGTCCCATGGCATCTGCCGTCGGGGATGAAGATAACTCTTCATGTACTAAGCCGAAACAACTATTAGGTTGTTCTTCCTTGCTGTTTTTTTTTACGTTCCCTAACTCATGCGTCAGGTACTCATTTACAGCTGAGTCGACTGGAGGAGTGGTCGTGTCAAGTGTTTTAATGTCCGGACGTGGTTTCGAACCTGGCACGCTGTAACCAGATGATAGCAAGCAAGCTCACTATCCACTATGCTACCGCGTTCCTCAATACTATATAAAACATACTATATAATTAACTGTATTAAACAAACCTTTCACTCGTGTTGCCGAGGCCCGAAAAGGGAGCAAAGAATAGCACCACTGTTTACTTTCCACGCATAAGGCGACTAAGGAAGTTATGGGATGGAGTCGGCTGTCCCATCCCGTATAGGGTCAGAGACCCAAAGCCATGCTGAAGTCAGATGTGTCAGGTCGAAAGACGCAGATATATCAGCAATGCTGTAAACCATGACACAACGCATTCCGTTCTCCGGAGTACATCCTGCTAACCTGCAGGAGTTTGAGAACGAATGCAGAAGAAGAAGAAGAAACATACCTGGTAACTGAATGAGTTTCTTGTAGACTGACAAGAAGGCTGATTCCGCTGCTTTACTTCGTCTGCTCAATGAGTCGATCTCTACTTGAAAACTTTTCAATAAAGGTCCTACAACTTTGCCAACTTCCTGAAATCATAATCATGAACCTATGTTTTATTAATAGGTAGATCCAGGAATAGGGTAATAAAGTTTCGCTAGTTCGAGACAAACATAATAACACACACAAATCGACGTTTGGACCAAACGGCCTTTATCAAGACAACAATAGAAACAAATTTAACACATATAACAGAAAAGGAACAGTAAGGACATCGACGGTCACATTGATAGGAAGAGGTTTTATTAACAGAACGGAATCGAATAATCAACATAAATACTGAAACAACGTGTAATCAATCTTAGCTGGGTAAACAGTTTGAAATGCTAATCATATTGTGTTCTTATTTACTTATCAAGGATGTTATGGGGCTTGCATAGTATCCTCTTTGTTCGATGCATCGTAACTATATACGTTTCTATATAGACACAAATTCATGGGATAATCTTGCACACGACAGATCCGATTGGCGTCGCAGAATCAAGAGTGGTGCAGCAGCTGCAGAGGACCTCAGACTAGTTTAGTCTGCAACATTTTTATCTCCAAGCCTTTCATTTGTTTTACTTTGTTATATATCTTTCTTTTGATGTCCACCTGTTGTTTTTTTGTTTTGTTTTATTGAAATTAGTTTGGTATCTTTGAGCCTTCTTCCTGGACATTCTCATATCGTGAACTGCTTCAGCTAGTACAGGTGTCCAGTAATGATACTATTTCTAGGCTTTTCCCCTTTGGGGTGCACTTTTAGCGGCCGATAAAATTATGGTGCATTATACTGCACGTTGCGTTCATGTTGAATTTTATGTTGATTTCACTAAACCCAGCATTCGTTTCTTGACTGTACCTTGTCCAGTCAGCGTTAATAAATTTACAGGATAGTTTACCCACGATCTGTGTCACCTGTCCGCTCATTAGTCGTCGTGTGTTATGATGAGCATTCGATAAAGGCCTTTTGGTCGAAAAGTTGTTAAGATCGGACAGTGTTCATTTCCAAGATCTTTTAAGACTTTTATGATGCTATTTTTTGGGCTATGTCAACTGAAGCAAATATCAGAATGGATCATCTTGTCGAACTGTATGCCCTACGCAATAGTGTTGGTGCAGTCTTAATGGTCGACATTTGGAATAAGTTGCACCTATTGCACATGACCTCGATCTCTAGCTCGTTGTTCTTACAATGTGTTTTTTTTTGGCGATGAGTTGGAATGTCTATGTTAAAATTACCAGTTATGATGGTTCTCTTCAATGTGAACTCAACTACTGGAAAATATTTGGATGATGTTGAAGGACAACAAATATTGTGTAATGTTTACCATATTCTTGTAACTGGAAAATATTTGGATGATGTTGAAGGACAACAAATATTGTGTAATGTTTACCATATTCTTGTAACTGGAAAATATTTGGATGATGTTGAAGGACAACAAATATTGTGTAATGTGTATCATATTCTTGTAACATATTTGTACTATTTGGGAATCTATGTCAGTTTCAGGGTTGTTGGTTACAGTGGATTGAAATCGTTTCTAATGAATGTCATAATACCATAATGAGACTTCACGCAGTTTCATGTTTGCAGGATGTATCCCATGATGTTGATTTCTCTCCTTGGTAGTATTGTTTCCTGGAGGATGGCTGTATGTACATTATATTCATGAAATGTTTAATGTTTCTGTAACTTCAGTGACCTTATTCGGTATTCTTGCTATGTTGAGTTGTAGAATGTTTAGGTTCCCCTTCGCTCACATTTCGCCATGACCTGTCTCCAGTATGTAAGGCATGTGTACATAAAACGACAATATGTCAATATGAAATGAGAGGAACATTTTCATTAATTTCGTGATTTTCGTTGGTCGTCCTTGGCTATTTTTGGCATGCGACTCCAAATATATAAATTGTGACCAATGAAAATCACGATAGTAATCATAAACGTAAAGAATGAAATCTTAATTAATTCATCGACTGTATTACAAGACCTAACTGCAAAAAGTAAACAGGCCTTCATTGGGTACGTTTTTGCTTATTGTCACGCTTTCCATTGGTTACTATTTATATACTTGGAGTAGATTTTGCAATTTTTGGCATGAGAAATCAAGTATATAAATATTTACCAACGGAAGACACGGGAATAATCAATCAATAAAAGGGAATAATCAATCAATAAAAGGGAATAATCAATCAATAAAAGGGAATAATCAATCAATAAAAGGGAATAATCAATCAATGAAAGGGAGTAATCAATCAATAAAAGGGAATGATCAATCAATAAAAGGGAATAATCAATCAATAAAAGGGAATAATCAAGAAAGGTAATTAATAAAAGCCTAATTAATTCAGAGAATATGCCTTCTACTGCCAATCGGTCGCGGCAGAGGAATTCTACTTCCGACAGTCTCGCATTTCGCAAGGAGCACGGGTGAGATATCTTGTGCGGGCCTTGGTAACCACGACAACGTCTGAGCTCGTGTGGAAAATTATGTTTCAATTGTACTGTAGTATTGGTTATATGCAGCAAATATCTTCCTGCCAAAGAATGACTTGCAAATGTCTTTCTCCATGTGAAATGTATCGTATAGTCAATTCCATTCACTGATTCTCCATGAAATATTTTGTCTTTTGGGATTTATGTGCGGTTCAGAGATATGCCTTTCACGTTAGTAACAAGCTCTCAAGAAGCAGGCCTTGATCCATCACTCTGTGGCTGAGAAATTGCTGTGGATGTTTCATGTCCATCATCATACGCCATCACGATTCTCGGCAACATCCAATATCCAGATCCATAATGAGTGTCCATGACTGACTCCAATTACGCAAGAGAAGAACATGTTCTTACTATGGGTGCACTGTCAGTTCTCAAGACACTTTCGCTGCAGCTGGGACATTGCGCAGGGACCGAATCCACTCAATGTTGAGATGTCTCCCATTTCATGGTCCGTGATGTGATCATCAAGATAACACAAGGAAAGCACAGTAGACAAGAGGAGGAGAGAAAGAAGGAAGAGTGACCCAGTTATACACTAAGCACTTGGTCGCACCCATAGGAAACATCGTAATAACAGGGGTACCACGCTACGAACACATTTGTGCAAGAAAATTCATATGCTAGTTGCTTAATATCAGTGTGGACAGTAGCTACCGTAGCGATTATTTGCACGTGGGTGTGAGAGGTTGGCAGCTCACGCTAAGGTCTTTATTATGTCCGGCCCTGACCTTACACGTCAACTCCCTCATGTTAAATGCATACATCTCCACTTTTTTTCTGTCCTTTTTATGGCCCACCATTTTTTCATCCTTTCATCTGCAAAATTTATTTCTGTTTTTGTCACATGCTTTTTTGTAATATTTTTTCACACACATGATTTTGTTCTCTTATTTGTTACTGGCAAATGCCTTTTTAACATATTTTTTTTACTGTCACATGTTTAAATATGAACCAATGGAAATAATAAATCATGAAGATGGACCCGCCGAAGACGGATATGTCGGGCCATTGGCGCAAAATAAAACTGCGACACAACGCATTTCCATTCTCTGGACTACATTCTGCTGGAAATCTAGTAGGACAATGGTCATCCTACAAGGAAGATCCAGCGGGAGTTTGATAATGAACGCTGAAGAAGAAGAAGATGAAGATGGAAAGACAATCAATGACCCGAAAAAAATAATGGAAACTTGGAAATAGTATTTTAAAGAATTGCTAAATATACAAGATATGACAACATAATAAACAATATAATGCACGAATGAATAACAAAGATTTTGCAATCAGAAACAGAACATGACATACACACAGCTCCATCAAATAAAGCCACAGGACCCGATAACATACAAGTCAAATTAATCAAGGCAGCAGATACAGGAAAAAAAATGGTCACATAAGCAGTGTAACAAAATACGGAATACACAAGAAACACCATAATACTGAAACAACACTCTGTAATAATACCTATTTGGAAGAAAAATACCAGCAAAAGAGATTGTACAAAATACAGAGGTATTTCGCTTCTATGTCACACTGAAAAAATGTTCAACAATATTCAAGAAAAAAACATTATGAGCATTCATCGAACCACAGGTAAACAACATTTTATATGGGATTCCGTAAGAATAAAATCTGACAGATGCCATATTTACACTCGGAAAGTGACCGAAAAAAGAACTTAAAACAACATCGAATTATATGCCGCGTTTCTCGACCAAGAAAAAAACCCTTCCACAAAGTAGACATATAACAACTACGACAAATACTATCACAATATAAGGTTCCACAATGCCTGATCAACTTGTGCAGGAGTAGTAAAACAGGTAGTCAATGTGCAGTTAGGATGAGTTTAGAGCTTTCAGACAAATTCCACATATACTTTGGAGTGCGACAAGGATGTGTTCTATCTCCCTTGCTATTCATTACATATATCGAACGTATATGTAAAATACCAACACCAATGAAGAAGACAACTTAAACAAAATCCTGCGAGAACTTCTTTTAGCAGACGATCAAATAATAATATCAACATCAGAAGAACAACTACAACAACACAAAAATAGACTGCACACAACTTGTAGGATGTTAACATGAAGATAAACACAGAAATAAAAATATTTTATATAAGAGAGCTCAATATAACGGCATGTCATCCACTAAGGGTTTTTGTGTATTGCATGGGTAGCTTGTCTAGTGGGCCATAGATGGGACCCACAGAAGCAACCTCATGCATAACCCCGTATATAAACACATTCATCTATCACATTATGAACAGATCAGAACAAGTTATAATTCTACGTCTCAGAACAGGACACAACCGACTCCGCAGTCACATGTATACAAAGTTCAAGATTAGCAACACGGCCATGTGTACATGTGGACAGGCAGTACAGAGTGCCAAACATATACTTCAAGAGTGTTCTGAGCATGAAACGCTGAGGCAGACATATTGGCCAGAGGAAACAACACTGGAATCAAAACTCTATGGGACACTGTATGAACTACAAAAGACAGTAAGTTTTATTAAGGAGACAGAATTACAGATATAGACATGTTTCAAGTGAACGAAAGAAGAAGAAGAAGAAGCAATCTCCAGAGAACTCTTCTACCCCTGACGATGCATGTCATGAACGGGTATAACGCGAAAAGAAAAGTAAGGCCTTCTGTTCATTTAAAAAAAATGTCAAGTGTGTGTGCATGCGAGCGTGTGTGTGTGTGTGTGTGTGTGTGTGCGCGCGCGCGTGAGTGCATACATGCATGCGCAGCAACTACTACATGTTGTAAATATTATAAATTTATTCACCACAATTCCTGACATATAATTCATATATAGTCATTTTTAAAACTCCACATTCGAATCACAATACGGTATGATTGTTACAATCAAGTGACACGAATCACAATACGGTATGATTGTCACAATCAAGTGACTTGAATCACAATACGGTATGATTATCTCAATCAAGTGACACGAATCATAATACGGTATGATTGTCACAATCAAGTGACTCGAATCACGATACGGTATGATTCTTCTTGATTATTGATTAGAAACTGGCCTCACAGCACGTGGGACGTTCCCATATGTGCTCCCCCTCTGCTCCATCAGCCATCCGACTCGATGGTGTTTCAAGTCTAACGCCGCCTAAACAGACGTCGACATCAGGGCACAACTCTGGCCCTTGTGACAGGTTATTTTGTTCTTCCGCTCACCCACGCCGTGTCCATAACTAGTTCAAGCACAACGTCGGCATGTCAGAACAACATGGTAACTGTTATCGAAGGTTACGACTACGGGATACGGTATGATTGTCATAATCAAGTGACACCAATCACAATACGGTATGATTGCCATAATTAAGTGACACGAATCTTGAACATGCACAATACTTAGACAACTGCTGGTTGATATTGTGCACCTATATGTCTGCGCGGATCGTTTCAAAAACCAATAATCAAAAACACCTAGCGGGATTACACTCATGCGCTATCATCAACTGCGAAGCATTCAGTTTGAGAAGACACTATTGCTGCTGCTCTAATAACTGTTGGTTAACATAACGATGTGGCGAAGTGGTTAGTGCTCGTCTGTGACGGCCAAGGTACCGAGTTCGATCCCCGCCATAGGCAATTATGCATCCGGACCGTTCAGAAAGCAATGGATAACTACTGAACGTATTTATATTGCCTAGAAAAATCACAACAGCCAACAAATACTGGGTTGGTAGATAAGTCCTGCAAAGGATATGCTACCAATTTTTTTTTTAACATAACGATAACATCACAAGCTATAACTTCATTCTGGCCACGTCACTTCAAATCACAATCACACAGACAAACAAACAACCAATGAAATCAACTTGGGCGCACACAAATATAATGGCACATTGAAAATGAGTTGTTTGATCTTTCAACTGACTTCATTTTCCACAAATCATACGCTAAAGAAAATGCATTCCCGTTCATGATTGTGTTTCTTGACATTTTCTGTGCATCGATGTCGACAGTGGGGGAGGGGGGGGGGGGAAGGACACGACAAATAGTTGAACATTAGAAAGAAATTAAAATTGTTCAAAGCAGCTGCTGGTTAGATCAATGTATTGTTGGTTATTATGACTTAAAACAGCCGCTAACTTGAGCGATATGACAATCATTTATCCAGTCATCCGTCCCAAGATGGACTATCTACGTTTATGTCTATGCTGCCACTTCAATTATTCTATGGCAAATACGTGCCCATGCTGCCACTTCAATTATTCTATGGCAAATACGTGCCCATGCTGCCACTTCAATTATTCTATGGCAAATACGTGCCCATGCTGCCACTTCAATTATTCTATGGCAAATACGTGCCCATGCAGACACTTCAATTATTCTATGGCAAATACGTGCCCATGCTGCCACTTCAATTATGCTATGGCAAATACGTGCCCATGCTGCCACTTCAATTATTCTATGGCAAATACGTGCCCATGCTGCCACTTCAATTATTCTATGGCAAATACGTGCCCATGCTGCCACTTCAATTATTCTATGGCAAATATGTGCCCATGCAGACACTTCAATTATTCTATGGCAAATACGTGCCCATGCTGCCACTTCAATTATTCTATGGCAAATACGTGCCCATGATGCCACTTCAATTATTCTATGACAAATACGTGCCCATGCTGCAACTTCAATTATTCTATGGCAAATACGTGCCCATGCTGCCACTTCAATTATTCTATGGCAAATACGTGCCCATGCTGCAACTTCAATTATTCTATGGCAAATACGTGCCCATGCTGCCACTTCAATTATTCTATGGCAAATACGTGCCCATGCTGCCACTTCAATTATTCTATGGCAAATACGTGCCCATGCTGCCACTTCAATTATTCTATGGCAAATACGTGCCCATGCTGGAACTTCAATTATTCTATGGCAAATACGTGCCCATGCTGCAACTTCAATTATTCTATGGCAAATACGTGCCCATGCTGGAACTTCATTTATTCTATGGCAAATATTCTATACAGACGAGTCATGTTTAGTACATTGAAGATAAAATTTCTTAAACTATCGCCCCGGACCATGGGGCATTTGTCTATTGAACATAATGTACCATTTAATGTACATTAAAATGGAACAATATATTTTCAATGTTCTATTTTCACTGCACACAATAATACTATAATGGTTGGTTGGTTGGTTGCTGATCCAGCGGTCCATGGGCTCATGCCCTTTGACCTAATGCCATTAAATGGCATTATATAGCTGGAAAGTCTGTGGATTTTCGGCCCACCACGCGACATAGCCAGAGAATAACTATCACACCTCCAGGAAGGTAGGTTTCAACCTATGCACTGCTCCTAACCACTGTAGTCAAAATAGGGTTCCTGTGCTAATTCCCAGCCACCAATTGACTACTGGTTATGCCGAACTTCTCTATTGCTCCAGGCATGCAACCATATGTTCAGGTCAAAAGTATTGTCACATCCAGAGTCACTGTGCCTCTATGTTGAGTCTAAGCCATAGGAAAATAACAGTGCTGTCAGTTTGCTCCTCCCTAGTGCTGCACAATACATCTCTGGCTCCCTCCCAACCACAGAGGGTGCCATACATATATATTCAGGTAAACATGAAACACATTTTAACAACAAAATAAACGCACAATTGTATAGATGATATGCCATTAAGCTTCTATAAGAAGATAACCTCAATATAACGGCATGTCATCCACTAAGGTTTTCTGTTGCATGGGTGGTTTGTCTAGTGGGCCATTGATGAGACCCACAGACGCAACCACATGCGTATAATACTATAATAGAATAATAGAAAACGTCAGAGACATCCTGAACAGACACGGTCATAGCACAGCCACGGCCACACATCTGGCTTTAGAACGCAAACTCGAGCTCCAATCACCCCTACGCTTAACGGCAAGAGTGGATCACAAACAACCCGGGGAAAGACAATAGACAATAATACTAAACATAACCGTTTTGACAATTAGTGAGTTTTTTTTAACCACTATATTATCACTGTTGTTCATTTGGTGTGTAATATTCTTCAGACATAAAGGGATTGACAGCGACTACCATACTTATATGGATGCGAAAGTTGGAAAGGAATATCAACTTAGAACAAAGACTAAACACCTTTGAAAATAAATCTGTTAGAAGGCTACTGAACATACGTTGGTCAGACTTCAAATCAAACACAATTGTTAGCCAAGAATTAAAAAAAAAGAGTATGTATTCACCTATATCACGTTGCTGGAATTACATCGGACACGCGCTACGAATGGATACCGAAAGACTCACCTGTCTAACTTTGATGTGGCCACCAAAGAGCAAGAGAAAACGAGAAAGGCCAAAAAAAAATTTACGTAGAACTATTATGTTATGTGCGTATCTTGACAAAGGCCTTTTGGCCCTAAAACGTCGATTATGTCCTGTGCATTGTCATTTGTATAATTATATTCTGTATTTGTTGTGTAAATTAATTCATGTAGGCATCCGACAGTGACAGTGTGTCAGTCGTTATCCAGTAGAACTACATTACCTGTCTCTCACGTGAGTATTATTTTCATTCTGTTCTACTAGCAGTACTACCTTTTATTGATTAACTATTACAGGAGAACGTTTCACCATCGGTATCAGAAAAAATTAAGATCTACAGCAAATTGCAATGAAACGAGAGACATGGACATTTATGACATCCGCCGTATGTGCCGTCTTTGGCCTTAGAGGAATAACGAACTAATCATACTTACAGTTGACCATGCAACAGTAATAGCATCCCTTCTTTATGAATCTTTCCTGAGAAACGTTGGCACAAGAGATCTAACTATTTCAATGTAGACATCAATTCCTGAGAAAACTTGGCACAAGAGATCTATTTCAATGTAGACATCAATTCGTGAGAGAAGCTGGCACAAGAGATCTATTTCAATGTAGACATCAATTCGTGAGAGAAGCTGGCACAAGAGATCTATTTCAATGTAGACATCAATTCCTGAGAGAAGTTGGCACAAGAGATCAGACTAGCTTTGTCTACTCAGGAATTGTACAACAGCTGCAGAGAACCTCTGACAAGCTACTACTCAACAAAAACATGCTAAAAGAAAGGCAAGAGCTGCTCAATGCCCCAAACGCTCTTCCCACACTCTTCCCAGAGTGTGAATGGATATCGCAAACACTCACAGGGCTGCTCATAAGCCAGTCGGCCACATGTCAGCCATCATCATCTTCTGTTGAGATACATGTTTGAGCCAAAATAGCCACAGTCGACTACAACGGACAAACAACAATTGGGAAAATGAAATTACATATTTTTTAAGGAAGTGAACACGGCACACTTCTTTAAGCTATAACTGATATACATTTCTATGTCAAAGAAATTGTGATTCCATTCAGCTTGTGTTCGTATCTAATCTAATAGAATCTATCTAATCTAATCGAATTTATCTAATCTATGCTATCTAATATAATCGAATCTATCTAATCTAATATATGTATCTAATCTAATTTAATCTATCTAATCTAATCCAATTTATCTAATCTAATCTTATATATATATATATATATATATAAACTAATTTAATATATTTAATCTAATCTATATATCTAATCTAATATATCTCATTTAATCGAATCTAATCTTTCTATCAAATCTAATCGATCTATCTAATCTAATCCATCTATCTAATCTATCTATCTATCTAATCTATCTTTCTAATCTAATCTAATATATCTTTCTAATCTCATTTACCTATATAATGTAATCTAACTTTCTAATCTATCTAATGTAATCGAATCTATATATATATATAATCTAATCTCTCAATCTAATCTATATATGTAATCTATCTAATCTATCTAATCCAATCTATCTACACTAATCTATTTAATCGAATCTAATTTATCACATCTAAATCTATATAATCTATTTCATCTATCTAATCTAATCTCTCTAATTTATTATAATCTACAATCTAATCTAATCTAATTTAATATATCTTTCTAATCTAATCTAATATATCTAGCGAATCTAATCCATCTATCTGTCTAATCTATCATTCTAATCTAATCTATCTTTCTAATCTAATTTACCTATCTAATCTAACTTTCTAATCTATCTAATCTATCTAATCGAATCTATATATATATATATATATATATATATATATACAATCTAATCTATATATCTAATCTAATATATCTAATCCAATCTATCTACACTAATCTGTCTCATCGAATCTAATCTATCGTATCTAAATCTATCTAATATATATAATCTAATCTATGTAATCTAATATAACTCATCTAATCTATCTAATTACATATATATCTATCATAATCTAATCTAACCTAACCTAATCTAATCTAATATATTCCAATCTAGTCCAATCCAATCCATCTATATCCATCCATCCATCCACCCACCCTGTCTGTCTGTCTGTCTGTCTGTCTGTCTGTCTGTCTGTCTATCTATCTATCTATCTATCTATCTATCTATCTATCTATCTATATATATATATATATATATATATATATTATATATATATATTAGATTAGGTATATGTATATATATATATATATATATATATATATATATATATATATAATATATATATATATATAATATATATAATATATATATATATATATACATATACCTAATCTAATCTATTTAATCTAATCAATTTAATATATATCTATAATCTAATCTACCTATCTAATCTAATCTATCTAATCTATTTTTTTGAATATACCTATCTATCTAATATACCTATCTATCTAATATATATATCTAATAAATATATCTGTCTGTCTGCTTCCTCTCTCAATCTATATTGTCACATGCAGATAAGAGATTTAGAGGAAGAAGAGTTCTCTGGAGATAGCCTTCTTGTGTGCTGTTTGTATGCTTTTCCCTGTGGTTTCTTTGATTTCTGTGATCCATCTTTTACATGGTCTGCCTCTCGTTTTATATTTGTTATATTATAGTCTATGTGTCATAGCCATTTGTGTCATGTTGTTTGTTGGTAGTCTGGAGGCATGTGAAAACTATTTGATCTGTTGTCTTTTGATGTGTTCCAATACTGGTATTGTTTTGGTTATCTGTCTGATGTTATCGTTTGTAATTTTTATATCTTAATGACACTCCAAGTATTCTTCGTAGACTCGTCCTTTCTGCTTTCACTATTTTTCTTTTATCTTGTGCTGTCATTGTCCAGGTTTGGCACTGGTAGAACAGTGATGAGATAATAATAGTCGTCAATAATGCAGCTGTAGTGTCTATGTTTACATTTTTGTTCTTAAAAATACGTGTCATTTTTCCTAGGATCTGGTATGTTCTGTTGCATCGATTTTATATCTCTTCACTGTTTTTCCCTTCACTCGATATAATGCTTCAAAAGTAAGTGAGCTTCTTTACCCGTTTAATGTGTTTATTATCGATGGAGATAATATAATTTATAAAAAAGCGTCGCTGGAATTAAATCGGACTCGCGCTACGAATGGATACTGTATACCTATCTATCTGTGCCTGTACCTAACCTGATGCAGATATTTTGGTTGAAACGTTGATTCTTTATATTCTTCATCGTAAAACCGCAACTTAACATGTTTTAATATTACCATTTGATTTGATTCAATGCAAGATATAAGGGAAGAAATCATCCCGATTTATTTGTAACATGTCCACCTGCTTCTACACACCAGTACATTATGACATATATCGATCAAGCGGATCAATATGAGAGTTGAGCAACACTTACACGCATACATGCACAACCACTACACGCAATCATAAAATATACGATAAATACAGATTCAAAAGAACGCGATTGTAAAGAATTGTTCAACTAACATAATAATCGATTTGTTATGATAATCGAACCAGGAAGTGATGCCTTGCATCATTCAGTCAAGGTGAGGGGATATCACACAAAATGTAGGCATACATCTTTCCCAGAACCAGCAGTTAAAATGTATGTCACTCAATAGTCTCATAACGGCAGACATCTTACCTCATAAATCATTATATCATGCACTGGATAGTAAGACCTTTAACTAGATTTTTTCTTAGTCAATCTCCATGGCTTCACATCGTCTCCGAATTTTACAAGCACATTTAAGCTTGTGTATGTGTGGTAAACATTATACACGCACATTTAAGCTTGTGTATGTGTGGTAAACATTATACACGCACATTTAAGCTTTTGTATGTGTGGTAAACATTACATACGCACATTTAAGCTTTGTATGTGTGGTAAACATTATACACGCACATTTAAGCTTTTGTATGTGTGGTAAACATTATACACGCACATTTAAGCTTTGTATGTGTGGTAAACATTATACACGCACATTTAAGCTTGTGTATGTGTGGTAAACATTACATACGCACATTTAAGCTTTGTATGTGTGGTAAACATTATACACGCACATTTAAGCTTGTGTATGTGTGGTAAACGGTAAACATTATACACGCACGTTGAAGCTTGTGTATGTGTTGTAAACATTATACAGGCACATGTAAGATTATGTATGTATGTGGGAGCCGCGTAGCGCAGTGGTTAGCGCACTGGCTTCGCATATGAGTGATCCTATGTTAATTCCCCATTTGAGGCGGAAATGTTTTTCAGATCGCAGCTGCTCAAGAGTCGACCCTGCCTTAATTGGGTATCGGATTAATCCGGGGAGTAAAGACTGCGAGGGAGAGGAGATTGCTACCGCCCTCATTTGCAGAGACACTGAAATGGGAGATCTCTAACATCTCACACCCCTACGACATTAGAACATGCTATGGTTTGCTTTACTTTACTATGAACGGTAAACATTATACACGCACATTTAAGATAGTGTATGTACTGTAAACATTATTTCCTGACATATAAAGCTTCTGATTTTATAATATTTATGTTCATTAGCGACAACAGACACATTTAGAAAACAAGGTATTCAAAGAGTGGCTCGCCATAACAAATATAAACTATATTCAAATATACAATAAAAATACATTATGTACTGGCTTTATAATTTGTATACAGTAATCGATAACAATTATCTATTTATAATTTGTATACAGTAATCGATGGAGAGCAGCTAGAAAGTCACGGATAGACCAAGATCCGTCTACTGTCGTCATTACATGTCCGAACTGTCCAAGGACATTTACAGCTCGAATAGGGCTCATTAGCCATCTACAAACTCATAATCAAGGACATAACTAAAATTGAATTTTCAAAAGTGGATGTAACAAATGGTCATCATCACTTGTGATGGACGAATAACACACAGATAATAATCTAGCAAGGTCACAATTCAGACCCAGTCAAATGATAACAATTCAAAGAATGTGGTCTAGCAAGGTCACAATTCAGACCCAGTCAAATGATAACAATTCAAAGAATGTGGTCTAGCAATGTCACAATTCAGACCCAGTCAAATAATAACAATTCAAAGTGGTCTAGCAAGGTCACAAATCTGACCCAGTCAAATAATAACAATTCACAGAATGTGGTCTAGCAACGATACAAATAACACCGAGTCAAATAAATGACGTATGTACACATTTTAGAAATATAAAGGTAATAACATTTTTTGTTCCTTGAAGTCAGGGGGTGGGCCGAATACGGACTGCGTAGGGCCGGCCAATGTGATTGAAGTTGTATGCTCCTGAGATCAGACAGTATTAAATTACAAACTATCGGATCCAAACTGTAAAGTTTCATGCTAAACAGTGATAAGGATAAAATTATAACTTCGAAATTATAGCACGTAACTCCGTAACCCCTATCGATAATCTCCTG
The DNA here is from genome assembly GCA_034231615.1 of Meghimatium bilineatum. NCBI lineage: Eukaryota > Metazoa > Mollusca > Gastropoda > Stylommatophora > Philomycidae > Meghimatium > Meghimatium bilineatum. Next base: position 30,086,623 of record CM067309.1, read on the forward strand.
CTATCTCAGATAACATTCAGGCTGTAAACGATGTCGCTGATCATCATCATGTGCTGTATCAATAAAGGTTGGCTGTAACAGAACTCCTACATACCGCTAGCACCCGTGATCTCTTGAGTACAATGTGAACGGCTTAACAACTCTAGGGAGATGCACATCCTGACAAACCAGATAATGTGGAAGAGATATGATACAAAGATTATTTATATACGAGGATGTATGCGTTTATGTACGAGGATGAATGTGTTTATGTACGAGGATGTATGTGTTTATGTACGAGGATGTATGTGTTTATGTACGAGGATGAATGTGTTTATGTACGAGGATGAATGTGTTTATGTACGAGGATGAATGTGTTTATATACGGGGATTTTTCTTCTTCTTCTTCTTTCGTTCACTTGAAACATGTCTATATCTGTAATTCTGTCTCCTGAATAAAACTCACTGTCTTTTGTAGTTCATACAATGTCCCATAGAGCTTTGATTCCAGTGTTGTTTCCTCTGGCCAATATGTCTGCCTCAGCGTTTCATGCTCAAAACACTCTTGAAGTATATGTTTGGCACTCTGTGCTGCATATGGCCGTGGCCGTATTGCCAATCTTGAACTTTGTATACATGTGACTGCGGAGTCGGTTGTGTCCTGTTCTGAGACGTAGAATTCTAACTTGTTCTGATCTCTTCATAATGTGAAAGATGAATGTGTTTATATACGGGGTTATGCATGAGGTTGCTTCTGTGGGTCCCATCTATGGCCCACTAGACAAACTACCCATGCAATACAAAAAAAACCTTAGTAGATGACATGCCGTTATATTGAGCTCTCCCATGGAAGCTTTGTAGCATGTCATCTATACAATTACAGACTCCCTCTGAGTAAAAGGCTCATTCAATAGACATTGCAATAAGTTGAAAGTTGAAGTCTCCTGGGCATGAAAGAAGGCTCAGAAAAACCTTCCCACTGAACATAGGAAGTAAGAGCTAATCGCTCGCAATTCCTGGGGTTCTCAAACAAACATATACGGGGATGGATGGATACAACTAAATATTGAATCATGTTCAATATAGGAAAAGAGATAATAATAAGGTTGTTTATATAACACTTTCATTACTGTGTGTTTTCCTGTTTTTAAGCAGTGCTGGGAGGCTTTATTTTTTTTTACTGCATTGTTTATATTAGGGAATAATGTGTTTATATAAGGGTATAATGTGTTTATATAAGGGTATAATTTGTTTATATAAGGGTATAATGTGTTTATACAAAGGGTATAATGTGTTTATATACGTCGATGATTAGACACCACTAGATATAAAATTATGTTCAATACAGGAAGCGAAAAGACACTTCAAAAACAAACTTATGACATAAAATTCAATATCGATTTAATGTTTTTTTCTATGAACATTCTCACACTCCTGTCGGTGAGCAGGATAGAATGTTAATCTGAATTCATGTAAATAACACGATTTCTAGAATGAGACAACAATCTGAAGATTAAGGCAATCAAAGGTCGTTAAGGGAATAGTTCAAGATGGAAAGTTAACTATCCCAGGAATACAATCTCCCCCCGGGCTAGAGTGGAAAACAAAGGCAAACAATTTTATCTGATGAATATTTAAAAAAAAAAGTAAAGCGGCAATCAATGGATGAATGACATTTAGCAACCAGGTCAATACGAAGTGACAGCGTGGCATGAAAATGACAAATTTGACCTCCCAGGTATCTGAAGTTCGAACACTGTTACAAGACGTTTGGATGGCACTTATACAAGCGAAGATCATTTGGCGCATATTTTTTCTGTTATCAACATCCAATGACGTGGCACTGAAGACGTGGTGGTACATATCGTTGTTAGTGTGACAGTTGTAACTGCAGCAGTAGTCTCTGATAATGCTCCTATACTAAATATCTGTCTTCTGAATTATATCGCTCGCAGCCTGTCGATTATCATTTGGTTTTCTTCTAAATATTGAACAGACTCAGAGACTGCATGCCCAGACATCAACCAATACAGATGCTGACATTTGACAAACAAGTCAAATCATTTCAACAATTTATTAGCCACGTCAGAAAGATTTTTTATATCCACTTAAAATTTCGAAATTTCCTGTAGATGTTCTACAACTCTTTAGCGATGAACGCTGTATCGTAATGATTACACTTGTTTCTTGATGACGTGATGCATCGTACGTGGACTAATTCTCAGAAATAATTTAGCAAATAAAATTGATGAATATAAACAGCTCAAGATATAGTACAGCAGGGAATTGATGAATATAAACAGCTCAAGATATAGTACAGCAGGGAATTGATGAATATAAACAGCTGAAGATATAGTACAGTAGGAAACGTATGAACATAAGCATTTTACAAGATTTCACAGCAGGAAACTGATTGACGTACAACAAGCTGCCATTATATCGTGATACTCCGTTGACTGGACTCGATACAGTATTCACTTCAGAACGGCTATATCCATCTCCGTTGACTGGACTCGGTACAGTATTCACTTCAGAACGGCTATATCCACCTCCGTTGACTGGACTCGGTACAGTATTCACTTCAGAACGGCTATATCCAATCTCCATTGACTGGACTCCGTACAGTATTCACTTCAGAACGGCTATATCCACCTCCGTTGACTGGACTCGGTACAGTATTCACTTCAGAACGGCTATATCCAATCTCCGTTGACTGGACTCGGTACAGTATTCACTTCAGAACGGCTATATCCATCTCCGTTGACTGGACTCGATACAGTATTCACTTCAGAACGGCTATATCCATCAATTTGGTAGCGCATACATCTTCGATCTTAACCCCCATCATTTCTACATATACAGACACACTCGTATGTTTTATATATCTCTTGTTCGTTTTTGTTTTAGCTCTTTCCCTTTCATTTGTATATAACATTTCACCATTTACTTGATTTCTGTATTCGTTTTTCCATGTGTAGTGTGATTCCTGATGCGATCATAGCGGTCGTGTGTGTCCACTATTGCTATATATAATTCCAGCAAGAGTAGAAATGTACCCACTGTCAACTGTGAGATGTGAATAATACAGGTTTTACCTATAAGAACAACAATAACATCTCATAAAGTACGTAGACAGGGTCTAAGAAAATGTTCAACGTTTCGGTCTTAATAACCTCCATCAAGACACAAGAACAAGACAGAAAAGACGTGCACAATGTTTTCATTTACTAATATAATGAAACGCATAAACACTTTCTTATAGACACAGCCAGAGAATAATAACAAATACAGATAATAACAAATACAGAAAATAATAACAAATACAGAAAATAATAACAAATGATTGTCATACTCTGCTGCTCAGCTTGCAAGTCTACAGATTCACTTGACAAACACGAACAATAAATTTGAAAGTGTCAATTTCTACATCTAGTAGTAGATTTTGTTAGATGTTGTTTTTATTGGCAGCACGTATCCTCATGTTTGTGTCATGTTACTATCGCACCTGTTTGTTTTCTGATACCTGTCCTTATGTTTGTGTGATGTTGCTATCGCACCTGTTTGTTTTCTGATACCTGTCCTTATGTTTGTGTCATGTTACTATCGCACCTGTTTGTTTTCTGATACCTGTCCTTATGTTTGTGTGATGTTACTGCAACTCGCACCTGTTCGATTTACTTGGTACTCTGGTTATTTCACCGTAAGGTGTCGTGGCTTCTGGCGTTAAAAGAAATTTGCACTCTGACAATATGTGATTCTGGGCGCTGAGAACCTTACACGGAACAATCTCTAAGGTGGGACAACATTTAGGTAAATTTCAACGGTGTATTCGAATATATTATGGTTACGTCCATGCTACAATTACGCCCTTTGAGAACCTTCACGCATATCTCACACAAAATACAGAGTTTCTTTCGTATGAAAGTAAATAACAGAACAATCAAGAAATACAATGTTAAAAGAGAGCGAAAGCGTGTACTTTCATGAGTATGGAATCATCAACAGTAAAATTTATAATACAAATACGAATTCAAACATAAATCATATTGCAAGTAGAAGTAAGATTTCAGTCGTAACCCTGACCCCCATATTGATTTAAAAAATGTTGCAGCATCCTCTCAACATAATAACCATGTCACCTCTCGGCATTAGTAACCAATAGTCAAGAACTGTTTGATTCGACGCTACATCTTAGCGTTCTGACATTTCATTCTTCCAACAGAACTAGGGATGACATCACTGACTTCACTGTCGAGGGTAGCTGGTTTAGTATATCAAGTTACGTTGCGTGGTGACACGTATTTGTTTCATCTTTATACGGGCTTATATTCTTCTTCTGTAATATCTTGGACAATCATTTTGTTAATAAATTGTGTGTTCTCTCTTAATGTAGGTTTAGGTATGTTGAGTGTCTTCGTCGCACAGCGGACATATCCATGTGTGTTCAGATCTCCGCTTCAGTAAATCTCTCAGGGTGTAGTGGTTCAATGTTCTTTTTGAATGTTCTGGTAAGTGTTCTCTACTGAATACTCCCATCCTCACTCCCAATTAGCGCTTTCTCGATACTGACTCGTACTCATGTCGCTCAAAACTCTCCGATACTGCGTATTGGAGTAGAACATTGATCTGCTCGGTCCATGGACTAACCATTGAGTATGTCTGCTCGGTCCATAGACTGAGCATTGAGTATGTTTGTTCGGTCCATGAACTGACCATTGAGTATGTCTGCTCGGTCCATGGACTGACCATTGAGTATGTCTGCTCGGTCCATAGACTGACCATTGAGTATGTCTGTTAGGTCCATAGACTGACCATTGAGTACGTCTGCTCGGTCCCTGGACTGACCATTGAGTATGTCTGCTCGGTCCCTGAACTGACCATTGAGTATGTCTGCTCGGTCCGTGGACTGACCATTGAGTATGTCTGCTCGGTCCGTGGACTGACCATTGAGTATGACTGCTCGGTCCATGGACTGACCATTGAGTATGTCTGCTCGGTCCATGGACGGACCATTGAGTATGTCTGCTCGGTCCATAGACTAACCATTGACTATGTCTGTTCGATCCATGGACTGACCATTGAGTATGTCTGCTCGGTCCATGGAGTGACCATATGGTGAAAAGTTTTGTCAGAGTGATCATTTCATTTTTATTCTTCTTCTTTGATTACTTTCCATATTCCTCAATCTTTGTAGAATGACACTAGCCCTGTTTATACAACAAGTCGATCATTCACTCGCCAGCAAACATAACTGAAGTTGATATGTAATAGAAGTATAGATCATTCACTCGCCAGCAAACATAACTGAAGTTCATATACAATAGAAGTATAACAACATAACTGAAGTTGATATGAAATGGAAGTATAACAACAAAACACAACCTGTCAGAGTTCCCATTCCTCAGGTCGCTTGTATGTATGTTTTATCAATCCCTGGGCTATTATCTCTCGGCGCAGAAATATTCAAGTCTATGTATCTATGACTCGATGCCGCAATGGTGATTAGTATCTTGTCTTTATTGGGAAAGGATGGGTAGGGAGTGCTGAAGTAGCAGCCACTTAGCCATCGATTGCCAGTTATGTCATTGGCTGCAACGTCTATTTGTGTGTAACGTAAAACTTGGCGGGATATTCAGTGGTGTCTGTTATTTAGTACTCATCAATATATGGACAAGTAACATCAATATATGGACAAGTTACATCAATATATGGACAAGTTACATCAATATATGGACAAGTTACATCAATATATGGACAAGTTACATCAATATATGGACAAGTTACATCAATATATGGACAAGTTACATCAATATATGGACAAGTTACATCAATATATGGAGTAGTAACATCAATATATGGACAAGTTACATCAATATATGGACAAGTTACATAATCTTTCGTTATTCATTTAAATATTTGACTCACTGTCTCAACGTCTGAGAAAACAACATGACAGCACACACATATAAATGGTGGAACAAGACAGTACAAGACAATAACTCCTGCATGTTAGCAAAATGCCGCATGAAGAGCCAAATACATTGTGTCATAGTTTACAGATTGGCTGCATGTGCGCGCTTTTTGGCATGATACATGGGAACTCTATATGGCTTGTGTGTTACTTTGACGTATTAAATGGGACATCACATCTCATATCGGTTAATGCTCCGAGACAGCATTTCAAAGCCGCAGATATCGTTTGGGCAAGGGAAGAGAGTATCTAAAATTATGTAAGCTTGTACCGTTTTTAAAGCGGTGGGATCGTAGGGGAAACCGAGATTTAGATTATAATTTACTTTTCAAGAAGTAAATATTATGTTCAAATTTCTTTTTAAAAAACGGGGGAGGCTATATTAACGCGTCTCTCAACAAAACAACACTACTTTCGACCAAGTCTTTTGTCGATTAAACAGTCCTGCTGACTCACTGACAATCATCCTTCTAACATATGTCTTTATCCGTTAATTTCGTTGATCATTTTCCGTATACTTTGTGTTAGTAACCAATGACAATTACAGGACAAGTCAAATGATGAACTTAAGACAGATAATGTAAGCACACATGTCTTATATTGTTGTTGCTTGTTTCCAGTCATTGGGAATCGTCCCTCTAAGGTGACGCACATTGACGTTTCCATGTTTTTCTTTGGCTACATAAAGTGAGCAACGATGGACAACGGAAGTCATAGACCTGGAGTCTTTTGGCCTGGAATAAAGCGCCGCATTGCTCAATTTTGAATATGTATGACTAGGACTAGGCATATAGTGAAACGTCTCAGCATGTATTAGCACCTGTGTGCTTCTGCATTCATTCAATGTTTGTATGTGTCATGTGACTCATTCTCACCAGAACGTCGTTTTTCCAAGGAAAGTCCTGGACCATTGGGTCACGCGACTTGCGTTTTCCAACGATGTATACGTGTTACCTTTAATATCGTCAGTCCATCGTCTTCTTGATCTGTGTTTCCTCCTCCTCCCTGGTGCTCTGCCCTCCATTATGTATCTTTCTAAACAGTTGTGTCTCTTTATATGACCAAACAGGTGTGGGTTTTTGTGTGTTTAATAACCAACACTCTGTAATCTTCAATGTGTTTATAATATCTGAGTCTCTTTTTTTTCCTTCCATGATATTCTAAGTATCTTTCTGTAGCATTTCATCTCAAAGTCGTTGATCTTGTTTGTATGCTCCCAATTTTATCCATCGTTTCTATGGGTGTTGATTTCACTGAAGCTCTGATGATCCTATGTGTTTGGTTTTGCACCTCATCTAGATCATATGCAATGTGGTGTTTGACGCTGGACACCGTGCAGTTGACCCATATTCCCGGGCTGGTCGTATATGCTGGTAAATTTTACTACGTACTTTCCCATTTTCTTCCCATGTGGTTGCACTTAGTTTTCTCAGGATGAGTAGCGTTCTCCCGACCTCTGTTGAAGTGTTCCTTCCATGTCAAATGTACCTTCAAGATGTGTGGATTTTTTTGTTTTCTCTCAGATCTCCATTTAATTTGATGTCAACAGAATTTCTTTTAGTGACAGAGTATGTAGAATAGTGTCGCGACAGGACAGTCTCCAATAAAGACCTTCTAACAGCATATTGTTTGTTTGTTGTGCGTTCGCTCCATTGTAACCAGCACGGATATCCGTGCAATTTCCGCCGGGAGCGTGATTACGTTGTGCCACTGTTATGCGCCTTGTAGGCCTAGCACATCCGATTTCGGCATGCCTTCACAATTAGGGTGGGATAACCTAGCCTGTGACAGCCTTCCTATCTGTCGCCAGACAGTGAATGTGCACTGACTCTATGCCGAGACGGTTTGTCCTTCACGTCTGTCCTGCAGGAGGCGTTCCGCAGCCAGTGAACTTGCCTCGTGTAATTAGACGTATTGTGCCCGCGCTCATCGGGTACTAAACCTTTTCTCGTCCTCAAGCCTGGTTCCGATTTAGGAAGAACTTGATAGAAGAGTTGGGATCGGGCTCGTTCGTCTTCTTAGCCGAAGCGTTGCTCACCAACTTCGTAAGCCCATCGTCCAGGTCTGAATCTGTACACATATTTAGGAACGTTAGGGACTTGTGGTTTGTTCTAGAGCTGAACAGTGCTTGTCACCTCGGACTGCTATGCCTGTGTCCATCGGGTACTGAACCTCTTCTCTCTGCGAGCACGCTTCCGGTATAGGAAAGACTCGACAGTAGAGTTGGGCCCAGGCTGGGATCACCGGTAACTAGAAGCTTGTCTCGAGCAAACAATGCTTTAGTTTCAATTTCATCGAACCGTTTTCCGTACTTTTTGCACATGACGCTGCCCTCTAGCGTTGTGCATCTTTCTCAGTGTACTGATTGTGCTTTTATTTTTATTGGAACATCTGCCTGCTTCGTACCGAGTACATTGGCCGCCCTCCAATGCTTCTACCAGACGTACTAGCTTCACTGTGTGTCAACAGTGTTGCTGCATGTGTTGGCACAGTGGTGTCGGAGATATTGCCTGTCTTTTTGCAGTCAAATCTCTTTCCATCGGTTACCTCCACATTCACTGACACGATCCCCAAAAGGTTTAGCCCGAATCAGCACGAGCCGCTGTATTTCTGTTACCAGGGTGCGCCACGAGGAGGCACTTTTGGGATCTTGCTTATCTGTTAACCCTGGGTCCGCCAAGAGCAATGCGTTCCCTTTGCACCCCTAACAGGATATTAATAAATATGCCATTCGTGACGTTTTTGATTATTGTTTGGTTTTCGGTTGGTCACCATTTACATACTTCGAATCGCATGTTAAAAATATAAAAGTCGACTGCAAGTATATACATAGTCCCCAACCGAAAGTCCACCAATGTTCTCCTATACCACAATGTCAGGTTGTCAAGGATCGTCTTTCATGGTCTCATCTGCCCATCTTGCTCCTCAACTTGCCTGTTGTTACAATATGTTCCGTCTTTCCTCTAAACATGATGTATCCATGTATTTTGTACATCCATGTGTAAACAGAGTTTACATGTTCAGATGAGAAGTGTTGTATACGTTCCCAAGATCCTGTTGGTAAACAGAATACAATCCAGAGAACGGAACTGTGTTAGAATTCACACCCTGGTTGTGATACCGAACCTTTCTGCCCGACACTTCCGCCTTCAGAACGGTATATTATATTCAGTGTATATTCTGTATAAAACAGTTGAACCTGGAAAAGGTATACTTCGAGGTTGAAACCAGTCTACTACCGTGGCAGAAGTCAAATAATATTATCAGATAAGTTACAGACAACTTGTCGTGTGCATGTTATAATACAACAATAACTCAACCTGCCGTGTGAATGTTATAATACAACAATAACTCAACCTGCCGTGTGAATGTTATAATACAACAATAACTCAAACATCATATATAACATCGCTTTTTACCAATTGTTGTTTTTGATGTAGCTCTTATGCGTGTCAAAAACCTTGCCAGATTTACGTGAAATCACACTGCGCGTCGAGCCACCGCCAAGTTACGCGACGTAAATGTGTGAGTCTCACAGCCTCTCCGTCTCAGAGGTCTTCAATGCTGAGAGTAGACTTCATCTAATCGATATATGTTCACTGATCGATAGATTACCATTGATCGATAGATGTGCACTGATTGATTTATGGGCACTGATCGATAAATGTGCACGGATCTATTTATGTGCACGGATCGCTATATGTGCACTGATCGATATATATGTGCACTGATCGATATATGTGCACTGATCGATATATGTGCACTGATCGATATATGTGCACGGATCGAAATATGTGCACTGATCGATATATGGACAATGATGAATATATATGGGCACTGATCGATATATATGGGCACTGATCGATATATGTGCACGGATCGATATATTTGGGCACTGATCAATATATGTGCACTGATCGATATATATGGGCACTGATCGATATATAGGCACTGATCGAGATATATGGGCACTGATCGATATATGGGCACTGATCGATATATATGGGCACTGATCGATATATGTGCAAGGATCGATGTATGGGCACTGATCGATATATGTGCACGGATCGATATATGGGCACTGATCGATATATATGGGCAAGGATCGATATATGTGCACGGATCGATAAATGGGCACTGATCGATATATGTGCACTGATCGATAAATGGACACTGATTGATAGATGTGCACTAATCGTTACAGATCCTGGACATTTGAATGTTTTCTTCTGGCTTCTCTGCTTGTCATCGTCTGTTTGCATGAGCAAGACAGAAATAAATAGCTGCCATTATAAGAATGTTGCTTTGTTGTCTTCTGTTTAGAAATACAGACATTCCTGATTGTGTATCTGAGCCGATTAGATGTGGATGGTGAGAGGTTGTCTATTCAAGGATGATAAGAGTGAATTCTGGCAATTTTTAGCAATTATTATACGTGCTAACATCTTAGAAAAAAAAGGAAACATAAACAAGAGCCTGAAACATTAAAATAAGACCAAAAACATATACATCAGATTAGTGACAATGAGAAAGAAAAATAAATATAGATATAATTGGCTATCACTGCAGCCGCTCGCGTGGTAACCAAAGTCTGGAATTTCAGTTCTGGGTTGAAAGAAAAGGACAACCGCATTCTTTCCATGCCTGTCGTGGGGGGGGGGTGGGGATAACTGACAACCTGTAATTAAAAACATCATTGTCACAACTTTAACATCAATGTTACAACCTGGTCTCAATTTCTTAGTTTTGTCTTTCATCAAATAATCTCCATGGTTGACGAAGACATGTAGGACCTTTGTTCTTTTGTTACAGACTACTCGGTGACGGGAATTGCTAGATGTGCCATCCCTGATGATGTGTGACAGACTACTCGGTGACGGGGAACGCTAGATGTGCTATCCACGCTGATGTGTGATAGATTACTAGGTGACGGGACATGTTAGATGTGCCATCCCTGCTGATGTGTGACAGACTACTCGGTTACGGGGAACACTAGATGTGCTATCCACGCTGATGTGTGATAGATTACTAGGTGACGGGAAATGCTAGATGTGCAATCCCTGCTGATGTGTGACAGACTACTCGGTGACGGGGAACGCTAGATGTGCCATCCACGCTGATGTGTGATAGATTACTAGGTGACGGGAAATGCTAGATGTGCCATCCCTGCTGATGTGTGACAGACTACTCGGTGACGGGAAATGCTAGATGTGCCATCCCTGCTGATGTGTGACAGACTACTCGGTGACGGGAAATGCTAGATGTGCCATCCCTGCTGATGTGTGACAGACTACTCGGTGACGGGAAATGCTAGATGTGCCATCCCTGCTGATGTGTGACAGACTACTCGGTGACGGGAAATGCTAGATGTGCCATCCCTGCTGATGTGTGACAGACAGTACGGTGACGGGAAATGCTAGATGTGCCATCCCTGCTGATGTGTGACAGACTACTCGGTGACGGGGAACGCTAGATGTGCCATCCTCGCTGATATGTGACAGACTACTCGGTGACGGGAATTGCTAGATGTGCCATCCCTGCTGATGTGTGACAGACTACTCGGTGACGGGGAACGCTAGATGTGCCATCCCTGCTGATGTGTGACAGATCAAGTGCTCATTCATACCCAAGGGTTTCAGAGTGCTGAATTTCAATTTTGCGCAGTTAGTACATATTTTCGATTTTCTCCTATGGCCGGGGCCCATTATAGAGGCACACTGACTCAGGACGTAACAATCCTTTTGACTGGGATTTTGGTTGCATGCCTGGAGCAATAGAAAAGCTAGGCATAACCAGTAGTCAACTTGTGGCGATGAATGAGCACAGTGATCCCTATCTTGGCTGCAATATAATGTCTCAATGACATTGGATCAAAGGGCATGAGCCCTGCTGACTGCTGCGTCAGCAACCAATCAACCAATCACATGATAAATAATTATTTTCAACATACATAAAAATACTTAAATGTCACGTTTTTATAATATATTTCATATACAAAGAAAACAAAGAAAAGAATACGGAAATACATCAGATAAAAAACAAAGTCACGTTAATGGGAGTGGTTGCTTTAAAGATAGAAGTGCAAAAATTATAATTTATAAGATAAAAGTACTGATAAAATGGGCAGAATACGTGAGAGACTTTGTTTGATGAACATCGGAATTAAAGAACCTACAATCAATAAACCCGTAACCGTTCAGTGTCGTAGGGGTACCACATTGGATGCTTCAGCACTCAAGAGTCCTCCAGCGAATTCTAGCCTCAGCGATGTGGATAAGTGTGGAAATATCTTGTCCTGTCCATTCCTTGATGTTGTCTGTCCATGCCGTTATTTTTCCCTCCTCTGCTTCTTCCACCCTCGATAGTTCCCTGCAGTATTGTTTTTGACAAGGAATCGTGCCTGCATACATGTCCGAACCATGCTAGTTTTCAATACACAACAATTAAGGACCAGCGATACTGAATTAACAAATAGGAGTCGCAAACCGGGAACCCGGCCCTAGAAAATACCAGCATACCGCGCTAAAAACGAATGCTTCAAAATACCAGGATTGGATTTATGAAAACCGGGATGTTTCATTTTGTAAAAATGCTCACGTTGTGATTAGTTTTGTTTTTATATCGTGCGTGTGTAGTGTGTAAGTGACAGGTGACGTGAGTCGCGACGTGAATTTATATAATTGGTAAGTAAATGTTTTCATACTATGACAAATAATTAATTGTTATAGTCGAATGACGATCGCATTATACGTACAATAACAGTTTCTTTGTAATATAAATTATATGGAAATAATAACACGTTGCACCGGAATAACGGAACAAACTACAACATATATTTTTGAATTCTTGCTTTCCTTTATTTATAAAAAAGTATCTACACATTGCAAACTAGGACTAAATCCGTATTGTGATAATCAAATCCCTTAAGTATTAGTCAGAGGAAAATTATTTATTTTATTCTGTGATAAAAATATTAATAATTCACTTGATAATTTATTTTCCTTTTTAGATAAAATAATACTCAAGCCCAGGGTTTCTATAACATGCCTAGCCAAACATTTAAATGAAAATGTAAACAATTTAATAAATTTGGAGATGTCAAAACAACTCCATTTAAATAAATAAACTACATATATTTTTGATAATTGAGATTTATTGTGACAACGATTTATTTTTCCTCCAGGTTGATAGAAAGAAATGGGGAACCTTGTAAAAGATAAACCTAAATGTGGAGTCTCAGCAGGTGTTGTCGTCATCCGGTTAGTTTTGTAACCATATGCACTCAAAATTTGGCGATCAAATCTCATTATTTAAATTGAATCAAAAATTAAGAAATACACAAATTATTGTTTTCTTTAATTAATACATTTATCTATTTCAGTTAAATAATTACAAATATTTTTTTGAATCGTTTGATTAAAGTTTGAAGTTATACATTTATGTTATTCTTAAAAGCTTATTAAACATTGAAATTTGATTATTTTCCTGAATATTTTTATTTCAATGATTACATCAAAACCTATAAACTCGACAAAAGCTTCTTTAAATATTGAAAACATCAGTTTCCCGGTACTCGTAAACCTCAACACATAAATTCTGGTTTTGGTAATAGTGTCCGGTATTGCGCACCCTAGTAATAAGTAGAAAATGTAATAGAAAAAAAATGTGGAATGGCTACGGCGCTGACAACATAACAGCAGACATACTCTAAATGAATTTGATATAGAAACCAACACAGAACTTTGCAATGAGATATATGAAACATGTCACATATCTAACTAAAGGCTTAGAATCATCAATATTCATACCACTACCTAAGAAGCCCATGGCTGTGTACTGTACACAATATAGAACTAAGTTTAATGATGCACATAACTAAAAATAATACTAAAGATAATACATGAACAAATTAAAAACAAGATAATGAAGTCGGTGAAGAACTATTTTCTTTAAGGAACAACAAAGGAATCAGAGAAGCTATACTTACTATCCAACTATTGAAAGATGTATGCATAGAAGTAATATATATATATATATATATACACACACAAATTTACTTCATAGACTACAGTAAGGCCTTTGACAAAGTCCAATATAAAAAATGAATTGAATTTTTGTATTAGACTAGACATATATATATATCAATATATCAATAAACCCATTACCCTTCAGGGTCGTAGGGGTACCACATTGGATGCTTCAGCACACAGAGTCCTCCAGCGAATTCTATCCTCAGCGATGCGGATGAGTGTGGAAATATCTTGCCCTGTTCATACCTTGATGTTGTCTGTCCATGTTTTTAATTGTCCTCCTCTGCTTCTTCCATCATCGACAGTTCCCTGCAGTATTGTTTTTGACAAGGAATCGTGCCTGCATACATGTCCGAACCATGCTAGTTTTCGTCGTTTCACTATTGAAAGCAATGGCTCCTGAACACCTGCACAAATCTCTACTTTATTTCTTACGTACACATTGGTCTTATGTTCCCTATAGGAAATTCGTAGAATTCTTCTGTAGTATTTGTACTCGAAAGCCTGTAATCTTCTCTCCAAGTCCGCAGTGAGTGTCCAACTCTCACAACCATACAACACAACAGAAAGCACCAGCGACCTATACAGTTTGATTTTCACTCCAACACTGATGTTGTATTTTCCAAATCACAGTTAGCCTTGACAAGGACGCTAAAGTCATCTCCAGCCTTATTTTTAGTTCTGCTTTGCATTTACCATCGCTGCATATACTGGATCCGAGGTATTTGAAGGTATTCACCTCCTCAAGCTTATGTCCATTCATCATGATATTAGTCTGGTTTTCTGTGTCTGTTGTTTACCAAGATTTTGCTCTTATCTGTATTGATTTCCATTCCGTACTTGCTGGTAACTTTTTCCAACTTTGATGTTAATTCTTGCAATAATTGTTCTGACCCAGCTATAAGATCAATATCATCAACGAAATGCAAGTTGCAAATAGGGCGACCTCCGATCTATATAGACGTGTTTAAATCATGTAATGTCTCTTGTATGATGTGCTCTAAGTATATGTTAAAAAGTACTGGAGAAATTATGCATCCCTGTCGAACTCCCACAGTTGTTTTTAAGAACTCTCCAATTGTATTGTTTGACAATATATATTGGAAACAAACTGCATCCATATGGTGTGAAAACATCTACTCACTATATATAGAAATAAAAAGAGGGGTAAGACAAGGATGTATTTTTCCGCAATGAGGGCATATCATTCGCCGTTACCCAGGAGTCTGCCAAAAAAGGACAGACGTGCAAAGTCCGCTGGCCTGCATTTCTTCGTTTTCGTGGGGATAATTAGAAGACAATATAAGAAATTGAGACAATATGTGACAATGATTTTTGCACAAGAGACAGATTGTAAGCCTATCCTCAAACTTTATTTAGTTGCTTCCTACGACGTACCGTGTTCTATTCACCTTGAACTAGAAGTTCAGGCGCCGGTTACCACACGGAAGGTGACGAGCAAGATAAGGTATACTTACACAAGGAAGGTAACGAGGAAGATAAGTTAAACACATAGCCATCTTCCTATGTTAACGGGGAGCCGCGTTAGCGCAGTGGTTAGCGCACTGGCTTCGCATATGAGTGGTCCCCAGTTGAGGCGAAAATGTTTTTCAGATCGCAATGGCTCCCGGGTCGACCCAGCCTTAAATGGGTACCGCATTAATCCGGGAAGTAAAGACTGCGAGGGAGAGGAGATGGCTACCGCCCTCATTTGCAGAGCCTCTGAAATGTGAGATCGCTAACATCTCACACCCCTACGGCATTAATAAATGCTATGGGTTACTTTACTTTTTTAATTTTTTATGTATAGTGAAATATTCGTATTATATCATATTCAGGACGTAGCGATGGACACTGCATATTTTGGCTGTAATTATTCCCTACGTAATATAAATACGTTCAGTAGTGTGCCACTGCTTTCTCAACGGTACAGATGCACAACTGTCAGTGGCGGGACTTGAACACGACACCTTGGCCGTTACAGACGCGCCCTGTACCACGCCACAACATAATTTACTTATTAGATATTACACGTTACTTGAAAATGTAATACTTCCCTATCTTCGTTCACATTCCGTATAGAGTTGTGTTACCGTGTCCCACAAATCTTCTTCAAAAATTCTTATTATTAAATAGTAAGAACGTCTCGACACGCACGTCGTTTATAATCTAATAATTTTCCGCCTTGACTGCGAATCAAACTACGGTCTCCTGAATAGGAATTCAGTGCCCTATCCACTGAAACATTAAAAAAACTCTAAAAAAAACCAGCTATATTCCGCTGGGAGGACTAGTACAAATTGGAATCCTTTTACGTGGCTACTGAACCAAGAAAGCAAGCGCAGCTACAGGGAACACCCTATTCATATCTACGCTCAGGGTGCATGTAATATCTTTTGTTGCACACGGGGTTTCTTCATCGTCTTCTTTTTTAGTATTGAAAGCAATGAATGATACTTTGTGTAAATAGGAGCTTTGTTCGGCACGTCTCTCAAACATGCTATTTAGTTCATAATTTACAAATATCTCATTTACAAACATTTAAATTCATGTTTCTATTTTGTTAATTATGACCGCATGCTACTTATTAGCATAACTATATTTTATAGTGATATTATTTAATCGTTCGTTCGATTTTGTCTGCGTTAGCAAGTTTTCCTCACACTACAGTATCTTCTATCGGCAGAGTCCAAGTATTTGTGTCACGTGCGCATAATAAACATGCTGCAGATGTTGAAATATTCCTCATTATTGTTATTCTGGTATGTGATTCATTTCTAAATCAACTGTCAGGGAGACGCGGTGATGTAGTTGTTAAATCAACTGTCAGGGAGACGCGATGATGAAGTTGATAAATCAACTGTCAGGGAGACGCGATGATGTAATTGTTAAATCAACTTTCAAGGAGACGCGATGATGAAGTTGTTAAATCAACTGTCAAGGAGACGCGATGATGTAATTGTTAAATCAACTGTCAAGGAGACGCGATGATGTAATTGTTAAATCAACTTTCAAGGAGACGCGATGATGAAGTTGTTAAATCAACTGTCAAGGAGACGCGATGATGTAATTGTTAAATCAACTGTCAAGGAGACGCGATGATGTAATTGTTAAATCAACTGTCAAGGAGACGCGATGATGTAATTGTTAAATCAACTGTCAGGGAGACGCGATGATGTAATTGTTAAATCAACTGTCAGGGAGATGCGATGATGTAATTGTTAAATCAACTGTCAGGGAGACGCGATGATGTAATTGTTAAATCAACTGTCAGGGAGATGCGATGATGTAATTGTTAAATCAACTGTCAGGGAGACGCGGTGATGTAGTTATTAAATATATGGATACCTCGAATTTAACGGTACATGTAATTTGTATTAAAGCTAATGGTATTCTTATCGATTGACATTTGATCAGGATTGACCTAGCCTTAAGAAAATGGGTACCAAAATAAATGTAGGAAAGCATGAGAACAAAGCGGTCGGTGTAATATTGATAATATCGTCTCAAGTATGTTTTTGACTACAGAAACATGCGGACCTAACACAGAATTGCCCATACGTCTAATCGACTAAGTGGTATTAACGGGAATTGAATCAAGTCCATGCATACATCTTCTTCTTCGTTCGTTCTCAAACTCCTGCAGATTATCAGGATGTAGTCCGGAGAAAGGAATGCGCTGTGTCATGGTTTACATCATTGCTGCGATAGCTGCGCCTTTCGGCCTGACACATCCGACTTCAGCATGGCTTTGGGTCACTGACCCTATATGGGATGGGACAGCCAACTCCATCCCATAACCTCCTTAGTCGCCTTTTACGACATGCGTGTAAGGTAAACAGTGTTGCTATTCTTTGCTCCCCTTTCGGGCCCCGGCAACACACGGGCGCATGCATACATCAATTAAAATCCTTATTATCTCGTAGAAAGCAGAGAGGCAATCAATGACGCGTGTAATTAGTGGATTTTTACTTATAGGCACAAGCAAAAACCTGTGATTTATGACAATAAAATTTTGATACGTAACAATGTTGAAAACCTCACAATTTAGATACGTAACACCACCGAAGACGGATGTGTTGGGCCATTGGCACAAATAAAACGGCAACACAACGCATTTTCATTCTCTGGACTACATTCAACTGGAAATCTTGTAGGATCATTGTCCTGTTACAAGAGAAATCCAGTGGGAGTTTGAGAATTAACGCTGAAGAAGAAGATAATAACAGTGTAGAAAACCTCAAATTTTAGATACGTAACAGTGTAGAAAACTTCAAATTTTAGATACGTAACAGTGTAGAAAACTTCAAATTGATGTATGACTGATGATCACACTCTGGACAAGTGCATAGGTGCTCTGATCCTAGTCTCAATAACTCCTTCAGAGTATAGCGGCTGACAGTTCCAGTTGGATGCTGATTTATCAGTCTCTTTGTGTGTCTATTATCGCCCGTGTATTGCCGGGCCCGATAGGGATAAACGGCAACACTGCTTACCTTCCATGCATGTCGTAAGAGGCAATTAAGAAGGTTATGGAATTGATTTCGCTGTCCAATCCCATATAGAGTCAACATGACCCAAAGTCATGCTAAAGAAAGATGTGTTAGGCCGAAAGGCGGATACATCGCAACATTGCTGTAAATTATGGCACAACACACTCCGTTGTCTGGACTACATCC
The DNA here is from genome assembly GCA_034231615.1 of Meghimatium bilineatum. Taxonomy (NCBI): domain Eukaryota; kingdom Metazoa; phylum Mollusca; class Gastropoda; order Stylommatophora; family Philomycidae; genus Meghimatium; species Meghimatium bilineatum. The sequence continues at coordinate 30,105,282 of CM067309.1, forward strand.
TGCTAATATTGAGGAGTTTGAGAACGAACGAAGAAGAAGAAGTATATCTATTATGTTTCTCTTTACGTACTGTACGAGCTTCACACCAATCTCGCGCAGCCTTGAGAGCGATCACACCGCAGAAGACGGATGTGTCGGGCCATTGGCGCAAATAAAACGGCGACACAACGAATTTCCATTCTCTGGACTACATTCTGCTGGAAATCTAGTAGGACATGTCCTGCTACAAGAGAATTCAGCAGGAGTTTGAGAATGTACGCTGAAGAAGAAGAAGAAAGCGATCATCATTAACACTTTTGAAAATCTTATTAGCGGACGAGGCCCTCAATACATTAACTATGACAGACACTTTGGCCGTGTTCGCCAGTGTGTCGCCCCGCTCATTACCCTCAACACCCGCATTTTCTGCATTCATTGACATCGGACTCCAGCTTTCATTTAGCGGATTATGTTCATTGAGTCACTAAGTATGCATGAGAATAGTTCTGTGACATACACCTGCTGGTGAGACTGCATCGTAAGACAGCTCGTGTTGTAGTAAAGGCACCGCAGGATTATTTGACAGTGTTCCCACTGCACCATGCGGAAAAAGCCAAAGCATATCGTTGATAAGGAATGAACTGATCCATCAGTATAGATTATTACATCATCCTCTGCTGTGTTATCCTCATTAGCGCCTTACTTTCTGTATCTACCACCACTGGATTTTTATCTCTGGAACCTCTGTCTAGTAATTCACCGCAGAGTACGTATCACGTTATGTAAGTGGAGCGAGTATCCACTCGTCCCTAGGATCAATACAATGAGGGTTACAGGCTTGTCGGATTACATTCCCCGTTTGTCCCAACTACGATCTTCCCCTGTGGAGCCTGGAGCCTTTCTCTTATTGAAATCCGGATGTAATGGATGACATGTATCGGCAGCGATTTTGATATATGCCCGAGCGAACTACGTCTTGATTATGCCAGCTACATTAAAAAACTCAAGGATAAAGGAGGAATCTCATCGTCAAACAGAACTTATCATTTGTGCATCCCAAGATAATACCAATGGCTTCGTTCTGAATCTTGTCCAGCCTGGCGATCTGTGTATCACTAACCGTGAATATTTCATACCCGTATACCATACCAGGAACAAGTCATTGATATAACAGTACGGGTAGATCTTGACTAGGAAAAAGTCATTGATATAACAGTACGGGTAGATGTTGACTAGGAAGAAGTCATTGATATAACAGTACGGGTAGATGTTGACTAGGAAGAAGTCATTGACATATCAGTACGGGTAGACGTTGACTAGGAACACGTCATTGATATAACAGTACGGGTAGACGTTGACTAGGAACACGTCATTGATATAACAGTACGGGTAGACGTTGACTAGGAACACGTTTTTGATATAACAGTACGGGTAGATGTTGACTAGGAACACGTCATTGATATAACAGTACGGGTAGACATTGACTAGGAACTAGTCATTGATATAACAGTACGGGTAGACGTTGACTAGGAACACGTCATTGATATAACAGTACGGGTAGATGTTGACTAGGAACACGTCATTGATATAACAGTACGGGTAGATGTTGACTAGGAACACGTCATTGATATAACAGTACGGGTAGACGTTGACTAGGAACACGTCATTGATATAACAGTACGGGTAGATTATGACTAGGAACACGTCATTGATATAACAGTACGGGTAGACGTTGACTAGGAACACGTCATTGATATAACAGTACGGGTAGATGTTGACTAGGAACACGTCATTGATATAACAGTACGGGTAGATGTTGACTAGGAACACGTCATTGATATAACAGTACGGGTAGATGTTGACAAGGAACACGTCATTGATATAACAGTACGGGTAGATTATGACTAGGAACACGTCATTGATATAACAGTACGGGTAGACGTTGACTAGGAACACGTCATTGATATAACAGTACGGGTAGATGTTGACTAGGAACACGTCATTGATATAACAGTACGGGTAGATTTTGACAAGGAACACGTCATTGATATAACAGTACGGGTAGACATTGACTAGGAACTAGTCATTGATATAACAGTACGGGTAGACGTTGACTAGGAACAAGTCATTGATATAACAGTACGGGTAGATGTTGACTAGGAACAAGTCATTGATATAACAATACGGGTAGATGTTGACTAGGAACACGTCATTGATATAACAGTACGGGTAGATGTTGACAAGGAATACGTCATTGATATAACAGTACGGGTAGATGTTGACAAGGAACAAGTCATTGATATAACAGTACGGGTAGATGTTGACTAGGAACAAGTCATTGATATAACAGTACGGGTAAATGTTGACTAGGAACAAGTCATTGATATAACAGTACGGGTAGATTATGACTAGGAACAAGTCATTGATATAACAGTACGGGTAAATGTTGACTAGGAACAAGTCATTGATATAACAGTACGGGTAGATGTTGACAATGAGCATCATTATATCACATATGTATCTGGTATAAAACATGTATATTGAATATTCTACGGAAAGTCAGGCACGACTTAACTATCCTGGAGATCTATGTTCTTTTGGTTATCTTGTTAAGTAACACCTCACATTCAATGTTTAATTCTAGTCATTGTTTTACTTACGTTCACACATATAATTCTTGGTTATGTAAAACATTTTTATATACATAATATGTGAGGGTATGCAGCAGGGAAGATCTATGTAGCGGGCCCGGGGTTACGAAAAGCTTCAGAACCACCGGGCTAGACAATACACAACAGTAATATCAATAATAATGTTCAAATCTTCACAGAAACCAATACGACCTTGCTTTACACGTACTCGTGTACTCACACAGCGTGACCATCGAAATTATGAAACATGTGAGCTACATCTGCAATCATCATTCTAAGGTGACGTATTTGATTTGTCCGTGATTTCCATTGGCTGTTGACACAAAATTACACACAAAGTGGCCAATAGAAATCACAGAAAAAGTCAACTGCGTCACTGCAGTCACTAAATACTGTATAATTGACTAAAGACACCACTCAGTCTGCGATGGTCTATGATTGTCTAAATACTTGAATTCCCAATACTTTCTCCTCAAGGTCGCCGTGTATCCAATAACTGTTCCACTACACAAACTTGTAATTAGTGCAATTATTATGTCATATTGTTATGTTTTCTGTTTGTCAAAACCGATTTTTACTTGAATTATTGTAACTGTACTAGGGTAAAATATGTTCTGTAATGATGGTACGAGATCAATACGAATTACTGATACGCTACTACCCGGTGGTGATAACTGCTGTCGTTAAACATCGTTTTTCTCCGTATCAATTTCTGTACAATATGCGATGGTGGGAGTTGATTTCTTCTAGTGATTGCACTGGCTGAGGAGGAATCTACCATTATTCTGCAGCGTATGCAAGACTTCAAATTGTACAATTATCATGTACTGTAGGTTGTGTGATAACTGTATCCTATTAAAAAAATACAATAGCAATATGACAGACTGTAAAAGAGAAGGGATAAATGTTCCAGTGTTGGGTAACAACCCTAAACAGGAAGCAGGTGGCTGGAGTAACACCGGGGAAATATCAAAATAAACAAAAATAGGTAGATGTGTTACCAAAATAAAACATAACACAACCTAACAACGAGATACAGGGACAGACGACGTTTCGACTATTAAGCCTTCATCAGGACAAACAAAAGACAATGGTACAACGAATCTTACATGGAAACAAACGTGGTTGATAGGGAGGAAAGAGGAGGAGATATAGTGAATAGATAGTGGAGGAAGTAAATATGGAGCGGCATATTGGGGAGGAAGAGAGTATGGGGAGAAGAAGTGAGGAGAGAAAGTGCACGGAAGGAGGCGAGGAGCGAAAATGGATAAGGTGTGGTAGCAAGTAAAATAGATAAGGTTAAATTAAGATACTTACCTCAAAAGAAGCAACACGCAATGGGTATAACGAATAGATAGCAGAGGAAGCAGAGATAGAGCAGCCTAGCCGGGAGGAAGAGTATTTAGCTTCCTCCACTATCTATTCACTATCTCTCCTCCTCTTTCCTCCCTATCAACCACGTTTGTTTCCATGTAAGATTCGTTGTACCGTTGTCTTTTGTTTGTCCTGATGAAGGCTTAATAGTCGAAACGTCGTCTGTCCCTGTATCTCGTTGTTAGGTTGTGTTATGTTTTATTTTGGTAACACATCTACCTATTTTTGTTTATCTTGTAAAAGAGAATTTACATCGAGCCCGCAGTAGACAATGTTAAGGTATAAAAACCTCTGTCAATTTTAAATGAAAGGCGTAAACATATAATACAATCACTGAGAAAACATGGTCGAAACTCGGGATGTCTGGAGGCAGAACCTACGTGCGATAGCAGGATTGTCCAGAAATAATATGTTTAAAGACAGAAGAAAAAGAGAAAGGCGTAAACAAGAATCTTCAGTTGCTGTGTTATGATCGCTTGAAAAGTCACCATTCATAAGAAAATATTCAAAGAATTGCTTCTTCATATTGCTAGATGACCGTCTGTAATACGCAAAAGTCCATACTAAAAGAGAATGACAACAAGTATTGGGTACCATAGTCTGATGATCATATCTATATATTACTTGAGGGCCGGATCATTGGCATTCGCTTGTTCGAGAAGGACCGATTGTACAAGTTTGATCGCTCGTGTATCTCTGGGACTTGAAAAGGGAGCTAGTATATTAACACTGGTGCCTGCCTACACATACAAAGATGCGACTAAGCAGGTTTTGATGGATATGGTAAGATTTTCCATTCTATAGGTAAATGTGACTCAGAAGTCCTACTATATATCAAGAGTAAACTGGAAAGAGTCTAAGTGACGGTTCCTGCCAACACCTTTATGCCATTAATAACAGCTTACCTACTCATATTCCTATGCATTTCAATAGCACTATCATCGTGGTGCACGAGACATTCAGGTAACAAACTCTTGAACTAAGGACGATAGAGCTAGACACACAATTGAAAATCACTAAATATTGCATGTTTGGTGCCCTTTAAGCGTTTAATCTTAGCCATTTGGTCTTAATACAGATCATTCATTTAATTAGATTTGGGTAGTGGGTTCTGTGTTGTGTTGTCTTTCATGTTGTTTTCAGGCATAGTTGCTTGATTTTGTTCTCTTTCCCCATATTTTTTAATGCGCTTCTCTATGACAATACGTTTGTATAAGTACATCATTTTGCCATGGATGTCTTTGCTGTTAAATGTCTGCCGTCTAATGCATTTGTGATAGTGAGTTTATTTTTACTGTTTGTTCACTGTTTGCGTTGTATTTTCTTGAAAAAGAGCTTAATGTTGAAACGTTGAAAATGTCGTGTATACTGCTATATCTATTTTTTTCATACCCGTGCAGAATTGTCTCATTGTCTGTGCGTTCATTGTAAAACTGATCGACCTTGTGTTTTACGTAATTAATATGGTTTGGACATGTATGCCGACATGATACTTGCCATACTCCAGGGAACAGTCGAAGGTGAATGAAGCAGAGGTGATAAAAGAAAATCAGTGAAGACAACATCACGAACTGGACAGGTCGTGATTTTTCCTAACTCACCCGCATCGCTGAAGATATAAATCTCTGGCGGATTTTGTATGTTGATGTGCGACTGATCAGTAGTAGAAAACATGTTCTCTGAATGAATGAGGCATTCGTTTGTCCTCTGCTTGATTATTCTCGTGTTTTCCGTTGGTCAATATTTATATACTTGGAATCGCATGCCAAAAATAACCAAGGCTATTTCAAGTATATAAATAGCAACCAATGGAAAGCGTGGCAATAATCAAAAACATATAGAATTCTAGTGTGGTTTATTCTCCGTTCTGTGTACCACCCCAGAACTTCTAGTGTGGTTTATTCTCCGTTCTGTGTACCACCCCAGAACTTCTAGTGTGGTTTATTCTCCGTTCTATGTACCACCCCAGACCTTACAGTGTGGTTTATTCTACGTTCTGTGTTCTATAGTACGCAGAACACAGGATTTTGAAGTTTCACCTGAACCCAACTGACAGACTAAGGGGATATGGATTGTAAACACGAAAAAATATCCATTCCAGCACACAAAATATTTTCAAGATTTCTAACCTTTAGGTCTTTGTGTCGGAATATATAAAACAAACAGTTGAAAACAATAAAAATAATGTTACCACCACAGAGGCACTAGAACACTATTGACATGTAAGCAATACGATGTTCAAGTTAGTTGTCATTTGTGTTCAAGTGAAACTTCAAAATCCTGTTATTCTTGCTTAGAAACTGGCTTCACAGCACGCGGCGCATTCGCATAAGTGCTCCGCCCTCTGCTCCAGCAGCCATCCCAGTGTATGTAGACTCAGAGTCCCGGTCAGGTGTTGATTGTGTGATCTTCGGGACTTTCCAAAACATTTACTTTTCCTTCCCTCACCTCTGAATACTCCCATTTCTAACATTCTCTGTATGTGTACGTTCTCAACCTCATTGACATCATCTGCATCTTAAAATGAATGTATTACCGCTTTCATTAAGTCTGCTTTATCTCTTCTCAGCAATGTGCCGTCTATAGCCGCATTGCCTATCAATAAGTCGGCTCTCTCGTTTCCTCTGACCCCAGCGCAGCATATCCAGTATATCCTATAGACAACTGAGTTGTTCAATAAGGCCCACCATTCATTTCTTAGCATAAACTTTTCTATCTTGCGCAACATGCTTTGTGAGTATTACCGAGATGTGTTGATGTATCAGTTATCACCGAATTAAGAGCTGCTGTAACTCCGTCTATCTCCATCCTCATGCTCGATGTGACAGTAGAATATGCTGAAGATTTCTCAACCAACTTCACGCCGTTTCTGTAGGCAACAAAACCACAACAGCTTTTATTTGTGTTTCTGTTAACGGAGCCATCTGTGTATATAATTATGTCTTGTGGTTTGGAGTGTAGTCAAAATCCTGTGTTCTACGTAAGTACTATTGTTATTTCGTTTCAAAGTAGTATTATATTTTATTGATTGTGTTTTATAGCAAATGGCATGATTCATGTCTTCGTATCTAGATGGCATTAATTTGTCTGTGAGCGTGCGTGCGCTTATGATTGGTAAAATGGCATAGCTTTCTATGCTCATAGCTCATACACAGACTGTACAGGGAAACAATCATAGCAGGACTGATCTTTGTATCTTTTGTCGCTTGCACTTGTGCCGTTGGGCTTGCACTCCCGTGGGGGAGGGGTCGGATTCGGAGTTTTTTTTTGGCTTTCGCCATTTGAGTTGCATTGGCCATGGTAAACCCGTGTCTATTTAATGGTTCTTTGATTGTCTCTGTCCATCTGGTTCTTGGTGTCCCTCGTGCCTTGTAGCCCGATCTACTGCTGATGTATGCACGAAAGACTGGTTGAGCAGGTGCCATTATCATGAAGTGACCAAACCATCTGGTTTGCTGCCTCTCGATGTAGTCTTGACTTGAGTCTTTACTTCTTTACTGATATCTTCATTTCTTCGGCGGTTTCTTCTCGTGACATTTATAGCTTTCCTCTATTGTCTATTGTCTTTCCCCAGGTGATTTGTGATCCACTCTTGCCGTTAAGCGTAGGGGTGATTGGAGCTCGAGCTCGCGTTCTAAAGCCAGATGTGTGGCCTCGGCTGTGCTATGACCGTGTCTGTACAGGATGTCCCTGACGTTTTCTATCCATCTTTTCCGTGGTCTTCCTCTGGCTTTGTACCCTGATCTTATTTGGTTACATGCTTGTACGTGCAACATTTCTTCATGCATTCTCATAATGTGGCAAAACCACTTGGTCTGTTCTCTCTCTCTCTCTATGTAATCTGTACAAGATATTTTACCTATTCTTCCCTGATATATTTATCAAGCCTGGTGACCCCCGGCAGCTTTCCTCAAGCATTTCATCTCACATGTCACTATCTTTCTGTAATCGGAAGATGAGAGAGACCAGGTTTGGCATTAGTAACACAGTGTTGGTAGGAATATACTGTAGATCATTTGTCTCTTAACTTCCATCTCGATCTTGGGGTGAAGAAGTAGTGGTGACAGTTGGTATGTTACTGCATTTGCCTTTTGACATCTCATTTCGCAATATGTGGTATTTTTCGCTAGTGTCTTTGTCAATGGCCATGTTTGACATTGGTAACACTGAGTTCGTATACAATACTGTTTATAAATTGTCGTTTTGTAGCCATACAGATTGATGAGTGTTTAAGTATTTGTGAAAGCTGGTAAGTTACAGCATTGATGATGATGTTCCTCCTTTGCAAGCGAAGATAAGCATGGCATGAAAAACAATAAATGCGATGAAGAAATAAATAATAATAATAATAAATTGGTAATTGTCTAATTTGGCTTGTGAGTTCGTAGATGTCCGATTAGTCCGATTGGCGAATAGAAAGTTCTATTGCAGTGCATGCAGGAGCGCTGAATGTTCGGGGTAAGAGAATTTTAGGATTTGTTCTTCCTCTTCGCCGTGTTCTTTCTTTTTCAAATTTCGTGACTCCAGCAGTGATCTGGGTGTGCCAGGCTGAGCGATCAAGTGCTGTAGTCTCTCGGGAGCTAGTATCGATGCTACAGTGCTTGAGAGAGTTTTTTAGGTGATCCTTGAAGCGCTTTTTCTGCCCTCCACTTGAACGTTTACCTATCGTCACATCATTAGCATATCTCATACAAAGACTTTACAGGGAAACAATAATGGCAGGACCGATAACAAGCCATATATCAAAATAAAGAATATAGTGTTCAAGTCAATGTGTCCTATCTAAACTACCAGGACACGGTACACATCAGTATATCCCCTCCCACTTCATTAAGATGTTTTGTTACTATAACATGATCAATAAACTATTAATTATGTCATTCTAATGACTTTGTATTATCGGTTCCCAAACTTGACACCTGACCCGTGTGTGAGCCTCTGTAGATAAACCTTAAACTCTTCTCTTCTTCTTTAATCACAAGTAACATATAGAATATTTTAATATTGTTCCATTTCTGCATATTATAATTATCGTCCTCGCCATCAATCTTCTAATCGCCATCATCAAGCAATCATTCGTCATCGTCGCCATCATCAAGCAATCATTCATCATCGTCGTCATCATCATCAAGCAATCATTCATCATCGTCGCCATCATCAAGCAATCATTCATCATCGTCGCCATCATCAAGCAATCATTCATCATTACCAATGATCGTCGCCGGCATCATCATCACATTGTTTGTCTGGAATATGCATTCGTCTGGAAGGTTCCTCCATTACACAGTCTATTGTTGTCAATATCACCTCGGCATGGGTTCGGTCTCCTGTATTCCTTCAAGTATATGTGTTTGTTACTGTGTCCAGCATTAGCTCGGGTCCCTGTATCCCTTCAAGTATATGTGTTTGTTACTGTGTCCAGCATTAGCTCGGGTCCCTGTATCCCTGCAAGTATATGTGTTTGTTACTGTGTCCAGCATTAGCTCGGGTCCCTGTATCCCTGCAAGTATATGTGTTTGTTACTGTGTCCAGCATTAGCTCGGGTCCCTGTATCCCTGCAAGTATATGTGTTTGTTACTGTGTCCAGCATTAGCTCGGGTCCCTGTATCCCTGCAAGTATATGTGTTTGTTACTGTGTCCAGCATTAGCTCGGGTCCCTGTATCCCTGCAAGTATATGTGTTTGTTACTGTGTCCAGCATTAGCTCGGGTCCCTGTATCCCTGCAAGTATATGTGTTTGTTACTGTGTCCAGCATTAGCTCGGGTCCCTGTATCCCTGCAAGTATATGCGTTTGTTACTGCGTTCAGTATCAGTCCGGTTCTAGAAATTCCTGCAAGTATATGAACCTTACTGTGTTTTAGATGTGCTTTCTTTTTCCTACAACAACGATGGGAAATGAAGACCTATCCATATAATAAGAACAGCGTAAATAAAGACGATATCACAAATGCATTAGATAGCAGACGTGTTGTTTACCCTTCCACTTTGTGTATATTTTGTGTCACTAGCCAACAGCCAACGAAAAGCACGGAAAAGATTGGATCAGCAAAGGTAAATTGGATCTGTCGGCATGACTATTCTGGATAAGGACATGGGTTTAAAGTACATCTTGAAGTGTGTCTAAATTAACAGAAAACAGACATAAGACAGACATAAATGCTCGAAGACGCACATCAAACAAGACACGTACAACAGTTCACACTAAAATCTGGGGACTGCCTTCATCAGATTTATCCGTGCTTTTTTATGGGCAGAGAATTGTGCGTATACATTATAATCCCACTCCAGTAGCATAAACTTGTGCCGAAATGAACTACTGCCAGATAATTATGATAAACAAATCCCCAGCTGAATATGATCTAAACATAAACAAATCCCCAGCTGAATATGATATAAACATAAACAAATCCCCAGCTGAATATGATCTAAACATAAACAAATCCTCTTGAAGAGAAACAATCTAATTTTAATTGAATATCTTCGGGATACAGTGGCACAAAGTCATCAGTCTGTCACTCAAACATAACATGCAATAAACATAAGCAATATTTCTAGAACAAATTTATCAACTAGATAATATGCTTTCTTACTAGCCTAACCCCTAACCTAACCGCATCAGAAGTTACCGCTTCAAGGTAAATCCGGTTAAATTTAGATCTCTGAACCAGTGCAATCTATGCATAACTAGCAGATAATATCAGAGTTTGATGATAGGGGGAAAATCGGTAGTGGCTTTTTCAAGACATGTCCTTAAACAAAATTACAGAGAGCGGTTTGCAAACTTCACATCACAAACTAAGAATTTCATTCCTAATGTTCACAAGACAACAGGAGCGGGCATAAACCAACCTATCAATGGTTCTAATTTAAGCCGACAGTTTTCTCTCGAGAGGGGTATTAAATGTATTTCTGGAGTCCATACTGAAAGATTTTAGAAGTGAAAAATTGTAAACAGCAATAGAAATTGCTTACTGAGTCATTGAAACATACATGCCACTCCTTGTGTTCACGTTTACAGTAAATTGTCGGTCTGGAAAGTATTCATCAGTGCCTTCTGACACCTCGTATCTACCATGTCTTTCTCAATCGCGGACAGTTCTAGAAGATCATTTGTGTAGAAAACTAAAGTAAGGACATATGGACATGGATGGAAAAAGAGCGTAGATATTTACGGTATATAAAGATGATGGAACAGAAGTGACGGATGCATGAATGGTGGAAGTAGGAGATTAGATACAAAGAAAAGAAGTGTTGTGGACAGGCGGAAAAGATAGAAGAACGAAAGGATATATAGATATACTTGCATTGTCACGAAGAGTAGTGAATGTAATCTCCGCCTGCAATTATGTAATACTTTCTATGTGATACTCGGCAGACGTCGTAGGAAAAAAAAACTGGTGTCGGTGGATGCAGAAGATAGGGTACCATTTGACAATAACACTGCAGAAAATGGTGTAATAATCTACACTGATGGGTTAGTTAGCAGTCATCAACGATGTTCTTGGACTTTTTCTGCATGGTCCAGTGGGAACACTGTCAATGTATCGAGCGGTACCTTCATTACATACACGAGAACTCTTACGATGAAGGTATCAAAATGTACAAGTAGTATAAGTACAAAAGGTATGTGTTACCAAAATAAGTCATAAAACAACCTAACAACGAGACACAGTGACAGACGACGTTTCGACTAAAAAGCCTTCATCAGGATAAATGACAACAGTAAACACATCTTACGTAGAGACACACATGGTGGTGATAGGAAGAAAACAAAAGGTAGAGGGACAGTAGTGAGGAGACGACAGAGGAAGCAAAGGTACGGCATCATGACAAGGAAAAAGAGAGTGTGAGAGGAAGATGAAAGTGGTCAGTGCACAGAAAAATTGAAAATAATGCAAACAAAATAAAAATTAAAAATTATAATGAAAATGACTTCGATCGGTAATAGTTTGCGGTGAAAAGTAAATTGGAACTGTAGACAAGTTAAATAGCAAATTGTGGTCTGTTAACACACGTTCAATGACGCAGAGGCAGAAAGACCATCCGCGAATTATAAGAACCAAAAAAACTTAAATGGACAAAGGCTCGTAAATCACAGACAGGGAGCATAAGAGAATGTACGGCAAAAGAGAACCTAAGCGTAAGACAGGACCGTAGTTGCCAAAAGGTGCAGGAATCCGTAAACATGGCTCGAACAAAATGGCCTATAATAACAGATAAAAAGAGAAAGGGGGTTGACAGAAGGAAGGACAACGAAAAAAAGGAGTAAATGAAGAAGTGAGAGAGAAGAAAAGAAGTGAAAATGACATAGCGACGTGGGCCCTAAATTAAAACGGTGATACGTCAGACAAGGAAGGAATACGGAGGAGGGAGGGTGCCCAGGGGAGGAAGGACTGCAGAGCTGAAGAGGAGGGGAGCATAACGGGAAAGTACATCGTAGGAAGGTATAAAAACAGGTTGATATTGGAAGACGTGGGAAGACTGTCCGGAGAAAATGGCACAATTGAAGGTGGAGAATAAAGGGACGCCATGACGAACGCCATGACGGAGGAGGCAGACCCGGGACTACAACCAAGGCATGTGAAATATATAGGAAGGCGAAAAAAAGGGGGGGGTTGATGGTTACCGTGGGTTACTAGTAGGTATCAAGGGACCTCAATCTCGTGGTCAGTGGAGGTCCGTGTGGCAGAAGCCCCGATGAAATATAACGGAAGATGGACCAAGGATAAAACTGCGGCGTCAAGTACCTGGTGGGGCTTTATGCTCAAGGGAAGTGACAAGTGCTTGGAGAATCGGACAGGAAAGTGATAAGTGCATGGAGGATGAGCCAGAGAAGTGATAAGTGCATGGATGATGGGACAGGGAAGTGACCAGTGCTTGGTGGATGGGACAATGCAGTTCAGTTCAAATGAACGTGTAGCTCAGAATGATGAAATTGCACACGATAAAGTAGAACATGGTGAATGTATCCTTACACGGACCCTAACATGAAAAATAATGAACTCATCACTACCATTATCAAGATTCGATATGTCACTACAACGACAGTAAAATAAGAGAGATGCGTTCTTGGCTACCATTATCAAGACTGTTGATGTTCTACAATGAAGGTAACATGATAAATGATGGTGTTCTACAATGAAGGTAACATGATAAATGACGGTGTTCTACAATAAAGGTAATATGATAAATGACGGTGTTCTACAATAAAGGTAATATGATAAATGACGGTGTTCTACAATAAAGGTAATATGATAAGTGACGGTGTTCTACAATAAAGGTAATATGATAAATGATGCTCTAATCGCTACCATTATCAAGATTGCATATGTCCTTCGATTTGTGTAAGAGAAGTCAGTTCATTCCATTTCTTTTTCATTCAAAGTGGATACCTACATGCAAAAGAGCAAGGGGTAGACCAAAAGAAACACTCAGAAGAACAATACTTAGAGAAAGTAAAACAATCAATATCCATACTATTCAAGAACTGCACAGAATAGCTTTGAACAGACAGAATTGGAGAGATCTGACCTCTGCCCTATGCGCTACTTCAGCGCAAAAGGAAAACGAAATGAAGTGAAAATATGTCCTTACAACGACCTTACAACGACCGCAACATGACGAGAAAAGATGCCCACGTCGCTACCATTATCAAGATCCATATGGTCCTAACAACGATCGTAGCATGACGAGAAAAGATGCCAACGTCGCTACCATTATCAAGATTCATATGGTCCCAACAACGACCGCAACATGACGAGAAAAGATGCCCACGTCGCTACCATTATCAAGATCCATATGGTCCTAACAACGATCGTAACATGGGAGAGATGCACACATTGCCACAATTATCAAGAGTGCACCTGCTCATCATCAGAAGCAAGAACGAGATCACTCAACAATAATATCAATATCATTGGCAATACGACCACCACAAACATTACCACAGCAGAGAGAGAGAGCGAGAGAGAGAGAGAGAGAAAGAGAGAGGGAGAGAGCTAAAAGGAATTCATAAGTGCCAAGTATCTCCCTTCTAGAAGACATATTTTCTTCACATGCCGTCAATGCACGGCATCTTGTTCAAAGTGATATCTTTCATCGACTCTCTCTTTCTTTCTCTAACTTTCAGCAGTTCTGTGGCATTATCTGCATACCTCACATACACTCACAAATGGTATATTTCTTTCAACATCACACAGACACAATGATTGTGTATTTTTAACAGTGTTATTCATGTTCTTTCTTCCCCCCTTTTTCAATCGCCATTCCCCCCCCCCATTTCCCTTTTCAGAGGCAGTTCATTAGAGCTTATGCGATCAATTGTCAAACATCCAGTTCAATATTTGCCATGTATAGAGTGGCTTGTCAAACATCCAGTCCAATATTTGTCATGTATAGAGTGGCTTGTCAAACATCCAGTCCAATATTTGCCATGTATAGAGTGGGTTGTCAAACATCCAGTCCAATATTTGCCATGTATAGAGTGGCTTGTCAAACATCCAGTCCAATATTTGCCATGTATAGAGTGGCTTGTCAAACATCCAGTCCAATATTTGCCATGTATAGAGTGGGTTGTCAAACATCCAGTCCAATATTTGCCATGTATAGAGTGGCTTGTCAAACATCCAGTCCAATATTTGCCATGTATAGAGTGGCTTGTCAAACATCCAGTCCAATATTTGCCATGTATAGAGTGGGTTGTCAAACATCCAGTCCAATATTTGCCATGTATAGAGTGGGTTGTCTAACATCCAGTCCAATATTTGCCATGTATAGAGCGGTTTGTTTTAGATAATTTTGAGTTTTCGTCAACTTGTTTTGCAGAGAAGCTCATGTGTGACAGATTGTCCTTCTGCGAACATCCACACTTGGACAATTATGTAGTATATGTTATGGCATCTATGTTGGCGTAAGATAAATCCTTTCTCACCTTAAAGTCTATAAATCTTTAAATCGGCATATATATATATATATATATATATATATATATATACGCTGTGGCTCTTGTTTGCCTTGAGGCGTCAGGGGTGGAAGAATTCTCTGGAGATGGCCTTCTTGTGTGCTGTTTGCAAGCTTGTTCCTGTGGCTTCTTTGCTTTCTGTGATCCATCTTTTACATGGTCTGCCTCTGGCTTTATAACCGTTATGTCTATGTTTCATGAACAATACATAGTGTCCAGGTATACTATATATATCTATATTATATCTTTTTCCTCAGGAATACAAATTATGTGAGGGCACAGCACCGGGTAGAAGAAGAAGGGGCAGACAATGAAGAAAGTAAACGGGCGACATTACAGATAACATGAATGCGTCATTAGAACATGCAAGCTGCATGGTCAGAGACAGAGAAGAGTTCAGGGAGTTCATTGGAAAGACAGCGTTCTGGAGAGAATACGTTACATGACATTGGGAAGACATTGTTCTGGAGAGAATACGTTACATGACATTGGGAAGACAGCGTTCTGGAGAGAATACGTTACATGACATTATAAATACAGCGTTCTGGAGAGAATACGTTACATGACATTGGGAAGACAACGTTCTGGAGAGAATACGTTACATGACATTGGGAAGACAACGTTCTGGAGAGAATACATTACATGACATTGGGAAGACAACGTTCTGGAGAGAATATGTTACATTACAGTTGACATTAATGCAGCCAGAAATTTCCTGTTCACCTCTGACATAACACATTATTTTCTGTTGCTCACTAACATAACACATTATTTTCTGTTGCTCACTAACATAACCCATTATTTTCTGATGTTCAATAATATAACCTATTATTTTCTTCACTGTCAGTACTGGCATTTTTCCCGTTAGGGAGTTGCAGCGAGGTTTCGAGCGGCTTGTGTAATAAAGTTAGGAAATTGCAGTGAGGTTTCGATTGTCTTGTGTAATAAAGTTAGGGAGTTTCCGTGAGGTTTCGAGTGGCTTGTGTAATAAAGTTAGGAAATTGCAGTGAGGTTTCCAGTGTCTTGTGTAATAAAGTTAGGAAGTTGCAGTTAGGTTTCGAGTGTCTTGTGTAATAAAGTTATGGAGTTGCAGTGAGGTTTCGAGTGGCTAGTGTAATAAAGTTAGGAAGTTGCAATGAGGTTTCGAGTGGCTAGTGTAATAAAGTTAGGAAGTTGTAGTAATGTTTCAATAGCTAGTGTAATAAAGTTAGGGAGTTGCAGTGAGGTTTCAATAGCTAGTGTAATAAAGTTAGGTGGTTTCAGTGAGGTTTCGAGTGGCTTGTGTAATAAAGTTATGGAGTTGCAGTGAGGTTTCGAGTGGCTAGTGTAATAAAGTTACGGAGTTACAGTGAGGTTTCGAGTAGCTTGTATGATAAAGTTTGGGAGTTGCATCGAGGTTTTGAGTGGCTTGTGTGATAAAGACATGCCCCATGCACCTACTTGCCCCAAGCACCTACTTGTCTCATGTACCTACGTGCCTCAAGCACCTACTCGCCCCATGCACCTACTTGCCCCAAGTACCTACTTGCCCCATGCACCTACTTGCCCGAAGCACCTACTTGCCCCATGCACCTACTTGCCCCATGCACCTACTTGCCCCAAGCACCTACTTGTCCCAATCATCTACTTGCTCCAAGCACCTAATTGCCCCAAGCACCTACTTGCCCCATGCACCCACTTGCCTCTTTTACAGGCAACAAAACCTCATCCAAAGTTATTCGTTTTTCTGATGACCCAACAAAAATATATGATTGTGTGCTGCGATATTGAGCGCATTCGGAGTCGTTCCGATATGTCTTGACATCGGTCCATCTCACTGTTTTCAACATGCAAGCACAGTTCATTTATTCTGTTAGAATACTTACCTCAGAAGTGCTTCTCTTGAAATCCCTGCTTTGTTCTACTAGACGTTTCCTGGAGAGATCACTTTCATCTTGTCTGTTGGCTAATTCTGTTGCAGTTGTGTCCAGTTCCCGCTGAAAGAGTAAACACAGAAATGTTGACCACATAAAACGATGGTCATGTCAAGTATATGTGGACGTCATTCACTTCTACCCTGCCCTACATGTTTACAAGTCAATCAGATGTGGCTGCTGCTAATGCCTTCCCTGTCTTTGTATTCTTGTAATCGGTACAAACCTATAGATATATCTGATCAACAAATCGAAAAGTATGTTTATTTAAATATCGATTAGATATGTTTTTTTTATAAATGTAGAAACTGCAAATAACAGGAACTTACAAATCAATCAATCAGATTATTAAAACAGTAAAATAATAGGAACTTACAAATCAATCATTCAGATTATGAAAACACTAAAATAATAGGAACTTACAAATCAATCATTCAGATTATGAAAACACTAAAATAACAAGGTCTTTCCATTAATCATAGTTTGTGTATGATTAGCCCCAAATAGAAGTCTTGAAACGCGTTTGGACATTTTGTTTAATCAACGCAAGACTTCCATAAATGTCTGTCTATACCATCATGTCTACTGCACAATGTGGAACAGTTACACCGATGTGGTACTCGCATCGCGGAGATTCATCTAAATCCATATACACAGAGAAAACATGCTGTACCAAAGGATAAACCAACAAACACGAAGATGTCCAACTTTTACTATACACGCCCAAAATGGGGACGGAGACTTATATCTCAGAACTGGAGTATTAAGCCATCTCCCCACATACCGGTGAGATGAAATATCACAATTATATCTCAGAACTGGAGTATTAAGCCATCTCCCCACATACCGGTGAGATGAAATATCACAATTTTATCTCAGAACTGGAGTATTAAGTCATCTCCCCACATACCAGTGAGATGAAATATCACAATTATATCTCAGAACTGGAGTATTAAGCCATCTCCCCACATACCAGTGAGATGAAATATCACAATTATATCTCAGAACTGGAGTATTAAGCCATCTCCCCACATACCGGTGAGATGAAATATCACAATTATATCTCAGAACTGGAGTATTAAGCCATCTCCCTACATACCAGTGAGATGAAATATCACAATTATATCTCAGAACTGGAGTATTAAGCCATCTCCCTACATACCGGTGAGATGAAATATCACAGTTCTAGAACTATTGTCAGTATGAACATCTATTATTACCGCGGAGGGTAATGCAGTGGCCTGGCTTCCTCACTCGATCGAACCAATAACGAAATGGTAAGTTGAATATATCGGGTCGAAAGGAGCAGATATCTCTGTCACGTTGCAAACCACACTGCAACTCATTCATTTCCTATGATTAAAAGGCAGGTCCCATGGCATCTGCTGTCGGGGATGAAGATAACACTTCATGTACTAAGCCGCAGCAACTATTAGGTGGGGGTGGCCAGTTCCCTTCCTTGCTGTTTTTACCTTCCCTAACTCATGCGCCAGGTACTCATTTTAAGCTGAGTCGACTGATTACCATCTTATGATTACCATCTTATGATTACCATCTTATGATTACCATCTTATGATTACCATCTTATGATTACCATCTTATGATTACCATCTTATGATTACCATCCTGCTAACTAAAAGGAATATGGGAGAGATCATGAGAAACATCTAATTATTTTAGACACAATCCAGTCCACGATTAAATGTGGCAGGAAAAACAAGCTTAAAATGTATTGTAAACAAATAAAATCACGACATTGGCTATATAGTTCTTTATTATAGAACAAATTCAACACATAAACTTGAAGAAACAATGGCGCCATTCTTGCCATTGGACAGAAAGATAAAGCATTGGATAAATGTAAACAGAGTCCGTGTTGACATGTTGAATTCTGTTACAGAGAATGAATAAACAAAGATACATATCACTTGATGCCAGGGATGGCATTTTTGGACAGAATGACGCGGTCTAATGACAGTTTTAAGATAGCAAGAGGTTCGGAAAGAGATCAATGTGAAATGGAAACATGACACACATCAGCAAGATTCGTCATTTTTTTGTTGTATGACCAGGACAGGAAAAGTTAGACAAACATTGCGATAAAAAAAACTAATTGCATGTGGGAAATGATAAAAGACAGAGAGATGTTCAACACTTTAATCTTAATCTATGCAAGCGGATTCACTAGGGGATTATTCACAGCATACAAGAAATTAATCTTTGATATGATCGCCTACGCCAGCTACTTGATTGGAGGAAAACAACGAGGAAAACGTAACACAACAAAAACACAACAAGATGGAAGCGAGATAGCAAAACAGAGTATACTTATATAAAAATATGAAAATGTGCACCGATATTTATGAAAAAAATAATCATTTTGAAACACACCAAGAAACCGAAGACAGAAGTGAACGAAAACAAATAATGAAAGGCATAGCGAATACAGACATCAAGTACAAAAATAATACATAAGTGGACCCGTATTAACATAACAATGAGACATTAACAGTGTCAAACAACCCAGTCAAGGATATTTTTACCAATTTTCATTCTTGATTCTTGATTAGAAACTGGCCTCACAGCACGTGGGGCATTCCCATAAGTGCTCCGCCCTCTGTTTCAGCAGACATCCGACTCAATAGTGTTTCGAGTCTAATGTCGCCGAAACAGACGTCGACATCAGGGCACAACTCTGGCCCCTGTGACAGGTTTCTTTGTTCTTCCTCCCACCCACGCCGTGCCCATAACTAGTTCAAGCACAACGTCGTTCTGTCAGAACAACGTGGTAACTGCTATCGAAGGTTACGACTA
Organism: Meghimatium bilineatum; assembly: GCA_034231615.1. Taxonomy (NCBI): domain Eukaryota; kingdom Metazoa; phylum Mollusca; class Gastropoda; order Stylommatophora; family Philomycidae; genus Meghimatium; species Meghimatium bilineatum. Next base: position 30,124,973 of record CM067309.1, read on the forward strand.
CATAACAATTTTGACCACCTCCTACCAATAGAGACTGATAGTTACAATTCACATATAAAAGTTAAACAAATTCATGGATCACAAAATGAACACATAAACTAATACTCAACAGTTAAATAATTTCATGGGACGGAAAAGTGAACAGAAGAACTAATATATAACAGTTAAATAATTTCATGTAATGACAAAATTAACACATGAACTAGTACATACCAGTTAAATAAATTCATATGATCACAAAATGAAATAATTAAGTAAAGAGCAAACACACACCTTTTCCCGAAACCGATTTAAATATTATAGCTGAAAATTGTCAAATACTATGTGCAGATGTCTCTAAAACTCTAAACTAGATAACTGAAACACACTTCTACCAGAACTAATCTTTTTTTAAATGAACAGTCAATCAAGGTTGTGCTTAAAACAATAATAAATTACTACATCAATAACGTGTTGCTCCATCAGACTTCCATACAGTACAGTACATCCGTAGAGAAATACAGTCTAGGTTTGTCCAACTTCTGTCTTTCATCCTTTAGGATAGTAAGTAAAGTAAAGTAACCCATAGCATTTATTAATGCCGTAGGGGTGTGAGATTTTAGCGATCTCACATTTCACAGGCTCTGCAAATGAGGGCGGTAGCCATCTCCTCTCCCTCGCAGTCTTTACTTTAATCCGGATTAATCCGGTACCCATTTAAGGCTGGGTTGACCTGGGAACCGTTGCGATTTCCGCCTCAGCTGGGGAATGAACCCAGGACCACGCATATGCGAAGCCAGTGCGCTAACCACTGTACTAACGCGGCTCCCTTTAGGATAGTATGAAACTCTCAATTGAACTATGTCTTTCTATATATCAGCATATGTGCGTAAGCTTACGATGATGAATGCTTAATTGATATCAATTTACTCTGAATTCTGGCTATTTTCCTTATATTGCTTTCCAAGAATATTTTCAGAATCATCATCATAAAGTGCCGTCTCCGCAACGAAGGTTGGCTGGAACGTATCTCCAACATCTCCTGTCTCTTGTCTTGGTGGTGCACTCTGCTAGACTGTAACCTGTCCATCGTATAATGTTACTTTCCCACTTGTATCTCTGTCTACCTCTTGCTCGCTTCCCTTTGACTTTACCCTCAAGTAAGGTCTTCAATAGGGTGTCATGTCTTTTAATGTGTCCACAGTATTTTATTTGCCTGATCTTTATTTCTGTTAGTAGTACTTTCTTAATATTAAGTGTCTTTAGCACCTCTTTATTTGTTTTCTTCTCTTTCCATGATGTTCTCCCTATTCTTCTATATACCCACATCTCAAAGGCATCAATTTTGTCTTCTAATTGTTTATTTAGTGTCCATGTTAAAATTCATTTTCAGAATAAGCCATATCTAAAGTCTAGAGAAAAATGTATTAAGTTTACGCGGAGGAAGCTAAAAATCAAATTTGGTAGTAATGACATTGAAATTAAAAATATATTTCCAGGATTGAAAACATAATATATGCAATAGCAAATCTGTGATACAATTAGATTTAAAATATTCTTGTATATGTACATGTGTTGAAACAAATGAAGTTTTGAAATGAACAGAATAATATTTTTGATGTCAACTTTTGTCAACATTTCTTAATCAAATGTTACATTTTTTTCCATCTCTAATTGATGACGTAATGCACAGACATCACTTAAGACGTGAATATATAATAAAAGGGAGATTAAAAAGCAAGCCAAGTAAAAAACACAAGAAAAATACACATTGACAGGGATAAATGTTTGATAAAGAAACATACTGAAAAACAGATTACGAAGAAAGAATTAACAAACGAAATACAGCAGAGAAACCAAAAAGAAAGCTTAAAGAAAAGTTTACTTTACTCCAATCTCTACTACAAAGATGTCAGGTGTATTGTCTCTCGAACGATACGCATGCACGTATGCCTTCATGAAAGGAAATAATCAAGCCTCGTAGTTTCGGTGGACAACCAATACATTTTAGAGTTTTTAAGAGTACATTATAGAGCTGGTCTGCTAACAGCGTCAAAAGCTTTAGTTAGATCCACAAAAGCAGTAATCAGTGGAGTTCCCTGTTCGTGAAATTTTTCCTGTAGTTGGCAAACATGGCGGATGGAAGGCGACAGCTCAAACAACCCAGTCCAAGTCAGCTCTTTCGACAGGCCTTGCAAGCCGGAGCGAGTAAACTATTGCAATTAAAATTCAATACTTAGAGCCAAGCATATATGTGAATATATATCTGAGCTGCAAAAACACATAAACGCATTAAATATCCACTGCCAAAATCAACAACATAAGAATCAACAAACCAAAATCAGAAACACTGAAAATATGCAGAAATCAATCCCAACTAGAAATATAAATAGGCGGCACAAAACTCAACCAAGTAAAGGAATTTAAGTATCTAAGCAGAGTGTTTTCGGAAGATGGGAGACTAGATAGTGAGAAAGAGACAAGATGTTAGAAAACAAACAGTTTTATATCGAATAACTGCTGAAAAACTAGCCCATCTGTATGATCTCCAAAAAGAACGTTAATAAACACATGAATAGAATACATAGAAATACAAAAGATCAAATGGTTTGGCAACCTAATCAGGATGGAACCAGATTGCATTCCATCTATTTGCTTTCAATAAATGATCATTTGAAAAAAGAAACAGAGGAAGACGCAGACGAAGATAGATAGATGACACCAGAGAAATACTAGAACACCAAGGCTTAACTATAACATCGGCATCACAGTTAAAGAAAGAGGACTTCGGCTCCCCATGACGTCTAGAGTAATTTGTATAAGCATTTACTTGAAGCAAAATTGTACTGTTTATATGTTATTTATGTTAACAAGAAGACCTATTGGCCTTTGTAGTACGAATACGGATGTTATATATTTGTTGTTACTGAGAATACTTCAATACTTGTACGGGATGTTCGTTGTTGTTGTTGTAATAGTCCTTGTCTCAATTGGTCCGTTCTCAGTGACTTGAGTGCACAGTTTGAACGTCTTGACAAAATCGCATCTTTTCATGGAGATAAGGTTAGTCAAGCACGGAAAAACCTGTTTACTCTAGTTGCCAGGCGATTTGGTGCCGTCAGAACGGACTGATTCAATTCCAGTTGGTCTCAATCATTTTTTAGTTTATCTTCTTTCTTCCTACTTAAATTAACTAACACAATTTGTTTATCTTTTAAAAATAAATCAGAACTGAATGCAGTTACACTTATATTTACAAGAGGTTTTCAACTGAATAATGAACATTTCATTCAAATCTTATAATGTACTTAAGTTATCTACACTTTCAATTTTGGATGCAGAGACAAAGTCAAGGCTTGACTTCCGCGAACAGAAGACATCCAAGCAGTCAAAAACATGTGTGATGTAGTTAGCATGACATGTGTGATGTAAGCATGACATGTGTGATGTAGTTAGCATGACATGTGTGATGTAGTTAGCATGACATGTGTGATGTAGTTAGCATGACATGTGTGATGTAGTTAGCATGACATGTGTGATGTAGTTAGCATGACATGTGTCATGTAGTTAGCATGACATGTGTGATGTAGTTAGCATGACATGTGTGATGTAGTTAGCATGGCGTGTAATGTAAGCATGACATGTGTGATGTAAGCATGCCATGTGTGATGTAATCATGACATGTGTGATGTAGTTAGCATGCCATGTGTGATGTAGTTAGCATGCCATGTGTGATGTAGTTAGCATGCCATGTGTGATGTAAGCATGACATGTGTGATGTAGTTAGCATGCCATGTGTGATGTAGTTAACACGACATGTGTGATGTAGTTAGCATGACATGTGTGATGTAGTTAGCACGACATGCGTGATGTAGTTAGCATGCCATGTGTGATGTAGTTAGCATGCCATGTGTGATGTAGTTAACACGACATGTGTGATGTAGTTAGCACGACATGCGTGATGTAGTTAGCATGCCATGTGTGATGTAGTTAGCATGACATGTGTGATGTAGTTAGCATGACATGTGTGATATAGAAAGCATGGCGTGTAATGTAAGCATGACATGTGTGATGTAAGCATGACATGTGTGATGTAAGCATGGCATGTGTGATGTAGTTAGCATGCCATGTGTGATGTAGTTAGCATGACATGTGTGATGTAGTTAACACGACATGTGTGATGTAGTTAGCATGACATGTGTCATGTAGTTAGCATGACATGCGTCATGTAGTTAGCATGACATGTGTGATGTAGTTAGCATGACATGTGTCATGTAGTTAGCATGACATGTGTGATGTAGTTAGCATGACATGTGTCATGTAGTTAGCATGACATATGTGATGTAGTTAGCATGACATGTGTGATGTAGTTAGCATAGCGTGTAATGTAAGCATGACATGTGTGATGTAAGCATGACATGTGTGATGTAAGCATGACATGTGTGATGTAAGCATGCCATGTGTGATGTAAGCATGGCATGTGTGATGTAGTTAGCATGCCATGTGTGATGTAGTTAGCATGCCATGTGTGATGTAAGCATGGCATGTGTGATGTAGTTAGCATGCCATGTGTGATGTAAGCATGACATGTGTGATGTAAGCATGCCATGTGTGATGTAAGCATGGCATGTGTGATGTAGTTAGCATGCAATGTGTGATGTAGTTAGCATGGCATGTGTAATGTAAGCATGGCATGTGTGATGTAGTTAGCATGCCATGTGTGATGTAGTTAGCATGCCATGTGTGATGTAGTTAGCATGCCATGTGTGATGTAGTTAACACGACATGTGTGATGTAGTTAACACGACATGTGTGATGTAGTTAGCATGCCATGTGTGATGTAGTTAACACGACATGTGTGATGTAGTTAGCACGACATGTGTGATGTAGTTAGCACGACATGTGTGATGTAGTTAGCATGACATGTGTGATGTAGTTAGCACGACATGTGTGATGTAGTTAGCATGGCGTGTAATGTAAGCATGACATGTGTGATGTAAGCATGACATGTGTGATGTAAGCATGACATGTGTGATGTAAGCATGACATGTGTGATGTAAGCATGACATGTGTGATGTAAGCATGACATGTGTGATGTAAGCATGACATGTGTGATGTAGTTAGCATGACATGTGTGATGTAGTTAGCATGGCGTGTAATGTAAGCATGACATGTGTGATGTAAGCATGACATGTGTGATGTAAGCATGACATGTGTGATGTAAGCATGACATGTGTGATGTAAGCATGACATGTGTGATGTAAGCATGACATGTGTGATGTAAGCATGACATGTGTGATGTAAGCATGACATGTGTGATGTAAGCATGCCATGTGTGATGTAAGCATGCCATGTGTGATGTAAGCATGGCATGTGTGATGTAGTTAGCATGCCATGTGTGATGTAGTTAGCACGACATGCGTGATGTAGTTAGCATGCCATGTGTGATGTAGTTAGCATGCCATGTGTGATGTAGTTAACACGACATGTGTGATGTAGTTAACATCAATTCAGTTGATTTTTATTCTCTGGATTTGTTTAGCTATCATCTTAAAGTTGAAAAGATAATCTTATCTAGACATTGGCCTCAAAGATATTTAACCATCGTATACGTTGTACAATCATATGAACTAATGTACGTTGTACAATCATATGAACTAATGTACGTTTACAATCCTATGAACTAATGTACGTTGTACAATGATATGAACTTATGTACGCTGTACAATCCTATGAACTAATGTACGTTGTACAATGATATGAACTTATGTACGTTGTACAATCATATGAACTAATGTACGTTGTACAATGATATGAACTAATGTAAGTTGTACAATCATATGAACTAACTCAACTAATGTACTTTGTACAATCATATGAACTAATGTATGTTGTACAATGATATGAACTAATGTACGTTGTACAATAATATGATCTAATGTAAGTTGTACAATCATATGAACTAACTCAACTAATGTACTTTGTACAATAATATGAACTAATGTATGTTGTACAATGATATGAACTAATGTAAGTTGTACAATCATATGAACTAACTCAACTAATGTACGTTGTACAATCATGTGAACTAACTCAAATAATGTACGTTGTACAATCATATGAACTAATGTACGTTGTACAATCATGTGAACTAACTCAACTAATGTACGTTGTACAATCATGTGAACTAACTCAACTAATGTACGTTGTACAATGATATGAACTAACTCAACTAATGTACGTTGTACAATCATATGAACTAATGTACGTTTTCCAATCATGTGAACTAACTCAACTAATGTATGTTGTACAATCATATGAACTAATGTACTAATGTACATTGTACAATCATATGAACTAATGTACGCTGTACAATAATATGAACTAATGTAAGTTATACAATCATATGAACTAACGCAACACATTTATGTTGTACAATCATATGAACTAATGTACTAATGTACATTGTACAATCATATGAACTAATGTACGCTGTACAATAATATGAACTAATGTACGCTGTACAATAATATGAACTAATGTAAGTTATACAATCATATGAACTAGCTCAACTCATCTACGTTGTACAATCATATGAATTAACTCAACTAATGCACGTTATACAATCATATGAACTAACTCAACATATTTATGTTGTACAATCATATGAACTAGCTCAACTCATCTACGTTGTACAATCATATGAACTAACTCAACTAATGTAAGTTGTACAATCATATGAACTAACTCAACTAATGTACGTTGTACAATCATATGAATTAACTAATGCACGTTGTACAATCATATGAACTAGCTCAAATTATCTACGTTGTACAATCATATGAACTAACTCAACTGATCTACGTTGTACAATCATATGAACTAACTCAACTAATACACGTTGAACAATCATCTTGTGTTTGACTTCGGTTTGTAAGTTAATGCAACAATAATCGATGTTGACAGTCAGTGAGGTCAAATAATAAGTGCGGTGCCGGTGATAATCTAAACAATAATGTCTACAGCACGAGAACAGCTAGTCATAGACTTGTAAATATGAGGGTTAATAACATCTAGTCATAGATTTGTAAATATGAGGGTTAATAACATCTAGTCATAGACTTGTAAATATGAGGGTTAATAACATCTAGTCATAGATTTGTAAATATGAGGGTTAATAACATCTAGTCATAAACCTGTAAATATGGATGTTAATAAAATCTAGTCATAAACCTGTAAATATGGGGGTTAATAAGATCTGAATGACACCTAGATCCCGAGGGTTGGAACTTAGCTGTGGGTAGTGTGACAGCTCTGAAAGTAATGTGTTCGAAGTTAGCTGCGGGCAGTTGGACAGCTCTGAAAGTAATGAATTCGAAGTTAGCTTCGGGCAGTTCGACAGCTCTGAAAAGTAATGAGTTTGAAGTTAGCTTCGTACAGTTAGACAGCTCTGAAAGTAATGTGTTCGAAGTTAGCTGTGGGCTGTTGGACAGCTCTGAAAGTAATGAGTTCGAAGTTAGCTTCGGGCAGTTGGACAGTTATGAAAAGTAATGAGTTCGTAGTTAGCTGCGGGCAGTTGGACAGTTCTGAAAAGTAATGAGTTCGCAGTTCGCTGCGGGCATTTTTGACAGCTCTGAACCTTAAATATTGCAAAGAAAATCTATATATATCAAGTGACATATTCTTTCCAGAACGTTGTCTTTGTTGTAGATACTCTGAACGCCTCTGTTCTGGGCAAGCAAGCCTGCATTGGCCAGAGACATGTGCACACATTCTTCGATGTCGCTGGTTCATCGTATTCTTGGTCTTCCTCTTTTTCTCTTCCCTGGCACTCAGCATTTCGATAAGAAAATCTATACAATCAAATAATAATGAGTAGTTGACTACGTCTTAAATATAATGTGCAACCAACAACACTATTTTACTATTTCTCTTTCTCTCTCTGTCCCTTTGTCTTTCTCGCTATTCACATATTTTCCGTCTACAGTGGTCATTCCATGTCGGAACTGTCCAAGGACATTTACAGCTCGAATAGGGCTCATTAGCCATCTACAAACTCATAATCAAGGACGAAACTCTAATTGAATTTTCAAAAGCGGATGTAACAAATGGTCATCACTTGTGATGGACGAACAACAAACATTTACTGCACCAGAAACTCTATTTTTCTCTTGACTTCACTGTCATGGAGTTGTTAGAAACTATTGACGGTTGCATGAATTGTAACTGTTTGTATATGTGAAGTGTGGATGAAATTTATATGCGAGCTGACACGATGTCACTGTTTGCCCTTACTTCAAGCCGAATTATCTCACACTTTTTAGCATAGTCACATATGCAAGTACTTGACCTCTAGAAATGCGCCTCGGCAAGCTACTCTTTTTTACCTGTACAAAAACTGATGAAAAGTCAGTAAAATGTCTAGTTTTACGACAGTCAAAAAGAGCATTTCAGATCTTTCCTTTGTAACACTACTGGAAATAATTCTAAACAGAACATGTACGGTAAACTGTATAATTTATCACAGCTAGGCTGGATCTATTCAAGTCAGCATGTTCCGTGATTAGATGCCAGTGTTCGATGGAGTCGTGATATGAAATGAAGACAGCAATTCAACACAGTTTCTTATTTCAGTCTGACAATCAACTATATCTTATGTGAATCACATAAGTCGGAGTTGAGCCGCATTCTTCAACCTTTCTTTCTGACTATGAATGTCTTGTCATGGTTGATTATGCATTTCTCAACGTATCCGGTACTTATCTGAACCCCTGTTCATGGTCACTCGTTTAAGATTGAACAATTGATTCTAAATCACGTTTTCCCCCATGATTAATCTATTCTGTTTCTCAACTTGCGTGAATATATGAATATCTACAATCTTGAATTGAACATCTAGTCAATATGTGCATTTTAACATGCATTTATAATTGTAACAGTGTAAACATTACAAGACTAAAGGTGAACGTATACCAGACACAGACATGTGCATAGGGCAGTAAATATGATCTCCTCAAGTGTGTGTGAGGTGGGGGGGGGGGGTTATACAACTTTAAAAAAGGTCATTCGTATGTTTTCGTATATAGTCATCCCTCAGTTATCGCGGTTAATAGGCATCAGAACCGGCCGCGAAGAGTGAAAAACCGCGAAGTAGTGTCATCCTCTCATTTTTTAACACACGTACAATTTTTGTGTATGTATAATATCAATAAGTGTTTATGAAACCATATAAGTGCATATGTTAGCATTAGAACATTAAAGAAAAGTTTCAAACATGTAAATAAAATATGAATAGTATAAATACAATACATAAAATAATGCATAAATATGAAGAGGACGACATTCCGCGATGTACTGCAACTTCCGCGAACAATCCGCGATGATCTGAGGCCGCGATAAATGAACCGGGAAGTCGCGAGGGATGACTGCATCAGATCCGCAATTTCATTTACGTTTTGATGACAATTTTATTCAAAAATCGCTAGGAGGAGGGTAGGGCTATTACTCGTCTGTTGGTCAAGTTCCTAGTATTACAAGTCATGTTAGATTATAATCTTACCAGAACCTTGGCTGTCGCATGTCATTAAAAGTGCACTTCTTGCACTCCCATGTAGATTTCTTCCCAGAAAATCTTGGTATGGTGAGTGAAGAGCAAGGAGAACGTTTTCACCAGGACATTCAGTTAATGGAGCGCCGTTATCAAGGTTTGTGGAATGAGAGTATGATGGCCGACTTCTGCTGGATGCTATTCCGTGATAATCCAGGCGAAGAATATAACAGAAAATCAAATTCCAAGCATTTTTGAAGAAACATTCTACATATCTATGCTGTGATGTGAGTATATTTGATTTAGTCTAGAAGATGTGAATCATTTGCTTAATTGATGTTTGCGATTCTCGAAAAAATACAGCCAAGTTCAGTGAAAACTAACATCACTCATAACTTTAAAACTTGACGTGATAGAAAAAAACTGATACCAGATCTGAGATCAGCGCCAAAAAATCCTTTAGAAAAGTGTATTTTGGTTTCAGATGATTAAAACAAGTTTTATTTTGTTGCCTTGTGTTATCTAAGTTTCCACATCCTCGCATCCTTCCCTCTTCATCTACGGGCCTGCTGATGCACTGTCACTAGAAGAATGAAAGGGGTTCCAGGTGACAAAATAAATCGGAGGAAGACAAATAGACACCCTTGATTAAACACAAATTAAAGGGGGCATGGGTGTAAAGACACGGATGAACTACACAAAGTAGCACTCCTTCGTTCAAACTAATCAATATTGGATTCTGCCTTATGTAACCTGTTCGGCGCTTGATGTAACATATAGAAATATGGATGGCCAGGTAGAGACACTGGCATATATATATATATATATATATATATATATATATATATACATATATATATATATATATATATTGGTATATCAATATACTGGCAAATCAATCAATATACTGGAATATATAAATACACTTATATATATATATATATATATATATATATATATATATATATATATATATATATATATATATATATATATATAAATGGTATATATATAAATACGTCCGGTTCTGTGGTTAAGTGGCACAGTAGTACAATTTCGATTCCCGAGTTGGATTCCCGCCACAGGCATTTGAGCACCCAGACAGATCAGAAAGCAATGGCAAACTACTGAACGTATTTATATATATATATATATACTGGAATATATAAATACACTGCTATTAATATATGTTGGTGACAGAACCGGTTTACTCATGATCTGTTGTTACACATCAAATATTACAGAGTGAGAATAAGCTAGCAGGCTTTTTTCAACCCGGTGCTCGGATGATGATCTGCATACATGTGTTGTTCACGTCACGTCAATTAAAAAGTGCTCGCGAGCACTCAACGATCATGATTCAAACTCAAACTTTGAATTTTCTCAATTCAAACTTTGTTGTGCAAACCGAAACAAAACAAGTGTTTGTACTTAATATCCACGATTGTGAGATATTGGGGGTGATGCAGTTAGTGTGTGCGGTAAAATCACGAAATGTATATGGCTAGCTTTTATGTTCACTTTCCCTTCCAACCTAATATATGATACGTTTCTCACACATCCAGTATTAAATGTGGGCGGTATCCGCGATCTGAATTAGTTGAGAACCCCTGGTATAGAATTACAACTCCATTGTGACCAGGTTGTTTCAGCTGCAAGCCTTCGTACAAGTGTATCTCGTATATATATATTGAGAGAGAGAGAGAGAACGAGAGAGAGAGAACGAGAGAGAGTGAACGAGAGAGAGAACGAGAGACAGCGAGGGGGAGAGCGATACCCTTCAAACAACGACATAATATAACCCGACCTCTCATACATAAGTTGTAAGGAAAGACTATTTTGACAAGAACAGATTAATTTGTGTTCCCCATCGGAATGTGAGAATATTCGCTAGCGATACACTCAGAATGTCCACAATGATTGTGCTTAGCTAAGAAATTCATACATTACTGATGTCATCAGTTCTAACCAGGAATCTAGTGGACAGGATATACCTACATTCGTGATGTTATCAGTTCTAACCAGGAAGCTAGTGGACAGGATATACATACATTCGTGATGTCATCAGTTCTAACCAGGAAGCTAGTGGACAGGATATACATACATTCGTGATGTCATCAGTTCTAACCAGGAAGCTAGTGGACAGGATATACATACATTCGTGATGTCATCAGTTCTAACTAGGTAGCTACAAGGCAAAATGACATATATAACTAATGTAGTTAATTTTAAGCAGGAAACTAGTGGAAAATTTAACCAAATAAAGGTTCGCGTAAATTTATTATAATAGACATAACTGCATATATGATATTGCATTATGTCGGGTCGTCCTCGGTCTTCTAGGTTTTTTATATTTTATTTTAAAGTGGTTACAGTTTCAACTTCAATGTACTAGTGTATATGTTTACTTAATTCTTGATTAGGATCACTTTCACGGTCTTAGGTGCATTCCTAAGAGCTTTTCTAACCATTTCGTCAACCACCTAAGGTTAGTAAGCTCAGTGTCCCAGCCAGTTCGTCAACCATCTAAGGTTAGTAAGCTCAGTGTCCCAGCCAGTTCGTCACTTATCTAAGGTTAGTAAGCTCAGTGTCCCAGCCAGTAATTCAACCATCTAACAGTAGTAAGCTCAGTGTCCCAGCCAGTAATTCAACCATCTAACAGTAGTAAGCTCAGTGTCCCAGCCAGTTAGTTAACCATCTAACGGTAGTAAGCTCAGTATCCCAGCCAGTTCCTCCACTATCTAAGGTTAGTAAGCTCAGTGTCTCAGCCTCAACTATCTAAGGTTAGTAAGCTCAGTGTCTCAGCCTCAACTATCTAAGGTTAGTAAGCTCAGTGTCTCAGCCTCAACTATCTAAGGTTAGTAAGCTCAGTGTCCCAGCCAGTTCCTCCACTATCTAAGGTTAGTAAGCTCAGTGTCTCAGCCTCAACTATCTAAGGTTAGTAAGCTCAGTGTCCCAGCCAGTTCCTCAAATATCTAAGGTTAGTAAGCTCAGTGTCCCAGCCAGTTCCTCAACTATCTAACGGTAGTAAGCTCAGAGTCACAGCCAGTTCGAGATTGTGGGATCTTCGTATCTTTCCAAATAGAACGCACTTTCTCTCCTCTGATTACTCGCATTACTATCATTATCCGATCATATACATTACGTCTTTCAAACTCCTCTTCGTCATAATGTAATGTACCCATGTTTGTCCTAGCACAGCCCCAGAGTCACTGTGAGAACAGAGCTCTGGAGAAAATACCCTATTGCACGTAGGAAGTAAGAGCTAATCACTCGTAATTCCTTGAAATTGAAATAACAGAAATATGAATGTGAATGTGATGTAGCAGTTACACAAATAACAGTCTGAGAATCGCTGTCACAAGGCCCACACATGGTACCAACGTGATTCATATGCAGAATATTACATTATTTCTATTTTCCTGCGAGTCTTTGAATAACAATTTGTGGGTAACTTGCTGCAGGAAATGAGAACACGAAATCAGGTCAAAGAATGGATAGAATAATAAGAAATGAACAAAGTAACGAAAGCTGAAAAATGATATTGTAACATTCTTTAGATCGTTCCATGGGTACCAGGGCCGGCCTTAGGCCATTGCAATCTATGCGGCCGCAGTGGGCCCCGCACTTCATAGGCCCATATATTCATATTAGAATTTATTTTATTATCATTTTCCCTACCCAGATTGGGCCACGCGTAGTCCGTTTCGCGTAGGGCCCCGCAAATGTTAGGAGCGGCCCTGATGGGTTCTGACAGCGAGAGGCTATTCAAACTTTTACATTGTTCTTTATTGGTCATTTTCATTATACTCTATATGTCGTCAGCTAATGATTAGCAGGAACACAGACTGATTACACGGTGACGTGAAATGTAATAGCAATAAGGTCTGTCTAACCAAGGTCACAACACAGTTATGATATATTTGGTAGCACTAAGTTCGTTCTAGCGAAGGTCACAACACAATCAAGATATATCAAATATGGTAATTACTATATTCTTGTTTGACAGACCAGAAAACTGTTGTAGTGTAACCGCTCATTCATCGGTGAAATTCATTCATTCATCGATGTAATCATTCATTCATCGATGTAATCATTCATTCATCGATGTAATCATTCATTCATCGATACAATCATTCATTCATTGATGTAATCATTCATTCTTCGATGTAATCATTCATTCATCGATACAATCATTCATTCATCGATGTAATCATTCATTCATCGATACAATCATTCATTCATCGATGTAATCATTCATTCATCGATGTAATCATTCATTCATTGATGTAATCATTCATTCTTCGATGTAATCATTCATTCATCGATGTAATCATTCATTCATCGATGTAATCATTCATTCTTCGATGTAATCATTCATTCATCTATGTAATCATTCATTCATCGATGTAATCATTCATTCTTCGATGTAATCATTCATTCATCGATGTAATCATTCATTTATCGATGTAATCATTCACAATAGTAAATTCGCCTCTCAACCCAACTCGTCAGGCTAGGTGGTTCGAACGGCAACCATTCGCATTGTACTGACGATAGTAGTAACGTATTTGTGGCGTTTCACCTTTCAACAATAGTTGAACAGCAATGACATGTAAAACTTAGCAATGACATGTACAATTTAGCAATGACATGTAAAACTTGGAAATTACATCTAAAACTTGGCAATGACATGTACAACTTAGCAATGACATGTAAAACTTAGCAATGACATGTAAAATTTAGCAATAACATGTAAGACTTGGCAATGACATGTAAAACTTGGCAATGACATGTAAAACGTGGTAATGACATGTAAAACTTAGCAATGACTTGTAAAACTTAGCAATGACATGTACAATTTAGCAATGACATGTAAAACTTGGAAATTACATGTAAAACTTGGTAATGACATGTAAAACTTGGTAATGACATGTAAAACATAGTGGTAAATTCCCACGTCTTAGAGTCTACAAGTTGTCACAGCGTTTGCTGTAACAATGATATAGAACTATAAGGACAATGATATAGGGTTCAAAAGACATAGAAGATCGTCTTCACTGTACTCAGTTTCCAATATATACTCCGTCACTCTCAACGAACCAGCACGCTGCCTACGGAGAGTACCACACATAGCACGTAACTCTGTAGCTTCAAGCAATAATCCACAGGGATTTCAGAAAAAATCCACCTTGTAAACAAGACGAAAAGAGTCGGATTCGAACCCATGACATCAATCTAAATCTAAATATAATCCTATCGAATCCGATCTATTTAATCCTAACAATCTTATCTGATCAATCTTATCCATCCATCCATCCATCCATCCATCCATCCATCCATCCATCCATCCATCCATCCATCCATCCATCCATCCATCCATCCATCCATCCATCCATCCATCCATCCATCCATCCATCCATCCATCCATCCATCCATCCATCCATCCATCCATCCATCCATCCATCCATCCATCCATCCATCCATCCATCCATCCATCTATCTATCTATCTATCTATCTATCTATCTATCTATTTATCTATCTATATATTGGCTAAACCCTTTGCTGCCTAGCAGCGTCAGGGGTGGAGGAGTTTTCTGAAGATGGCCCTCGTGTGTGCTGAGTTTATTGTGGAGTTTTTCACCTCTTTTATTTCGGTGGTCCATCGTTATCGTGGTCGGCATATAGGTCTGCCTTCATTGTATCTGTGTAGCATAGCTTGCTGTGGTACGCTGTCTGATGGTAGTCTGCTGATGTAGGTAAACCGTTTGATATGTTGTCTCTTAATATGTTCCAATATTGGGGTGGTGCCTCTTCTTTGTCTAATATCTTAATTCCTTATTCTGTCTCCTAATGACATCCCTAGGATTCTGCGCAAACATACTATTTCAGTTGTCACAGGTTTACGTTTATCATGTACTGTCGTTGTCCATGTTAGGCTTTGGTAGCACATCATTGACATAATAATCATTTTAACAATGATATTTTGGTGTTTAAGTTTACATTTTTGTTTCTGAAGATTGATGTCATTTGCCGTATGACTTGACGTGCTTTACTACTAATGATATAGTCACTTAGTAGAAAATAAGTTCACGAATTTCTGAGTTTCGGTAATAATAATAATAACAAAACCCATAACCCGTCAAGGTCGTACGGGTAGTACATCAAGACATTTGATACAGAAATATCTCCACATATCTTTACCCTCTACCACCCTAATGAGTTTGAAACTTCAAACCCTGTTCAGTCATTGGTATTATCCAGCCATGTCTTGTTCTTACTTTCTCGTCTTCTTTCACAGTCCACCTTACAATGAAGAACATCTCGTGTCATCGTGGAATGGCTCAGGGCGTGTACGTACAAATCGAAGTCTCACGATTGTTAACAATTGCTCTTGTTGACCAGCTAATACATGAATTCTGTCATTCACAAGCACGTTGGTATCTGTAACAGATGCCCACACACGTAATTAACTTAAAACTCATAATTAATGTATCAAAATGACAAATACGTGGGCTTGTTTTAATACTTAATGTCTCAAAATGACTAGTAAGTGGGCTTGTTTAATACTTAATGTCTCAAAATGACAAGTATGTGGGATTGTTTTAATACTGAATGTCTCAAAATGACTAGTAAGTGGGATTGTTTTAATACTTAATGTCTCAAAATGACTACTAAGTGGGCTTTTTTTAAATATGTCACTGTCTAAATCATCTTGAACAGCACAGCTGGTATGGTAAATCATTTTACCGAAAGTATGACTTTTTGGGTGATATGGACTTTCGAATAGTCACGGAGCTAATGTAGGTGCACTAACTGTGATACATGTATCTGAGAGGGAGCTAATGTAGCGGTGATACATGTATCTGAGAGGGAGCTAATGTAGGTGCACTAACTGTGATACATGTATCTGAGAGGGAGCTAATGTAGGTGCAGTAACTGTGATACATGTATCTGAGAGGGAGCTAATGTAGGTGCACTAACTGTGATACATGTATCTGAGAGGGAGCTAATGTAGCGGTGATACATGTATCTGAGAGGGAGCTAATGTAGCGGTGATACATGTATCTGAGAGGGAGCTAATGTAGGTGCAGTAACTGTGATACATGTATCTGAGAGGGAGCTAATGTAGCGGTGATACATGTATCTGAGAGGGAGCTAATGTAGGTGCAGTAACTGTGATACATGTATCTGAGAGGGAGCTAATGTAGGTGCAGTAACTGTGATACATGTATCTGAGAGGGAGCTAATGTAGCGGTGATACATGTATCTGAGAGGGAGCTAATGTAGGTGCAGTAACTGTGATACATGTATCTGAGAGGGAGCTAATGTAGGTGCAGTAACTGTGATACATGTATCTGAGAGGGAGCTAATGTAGGTGCAGTAACTGTGATACATGTATCTGAGAGGGAGCTAATGTAGGTGCAGTAACTGTGATACATGTATCTGAGAGGGAGCTAATGTAGCGGTGATACATGTATCTGAGAGGGAGCTAATGTAGGTGCAGTAACTGTGATACATGTATCTGAGAGGGAGCTAATGTAGGTGCAGTAACTGTGATACATGTATCTGAGAGGGAGCTAATGTAGGTGCAGTAACTGTGATACATGTATCTGAGAGGGAGCTAATGTAGGTGCAGTAACTGTGATACATGTATCTGAGCCGGAGCTAATGTAGGTGCACTAACGTTGATACATTTATCTGAACCAGAGCTAATGTAGGTGCAGTAACTGTGATACATGTATCTGAGAGGGAGCTAATGTAGCGGTGATACATGTATCTGAGAGGGAGCTAATGTAGGTGCAGTAACTGTGATACATGTATCTGAGAGGGAGCTAATGTAGGTGCAGTAACGTTGATACATTTATCTGAGAGGGAGCTAATGTAGGTGCAGTAACTGTGATACATTTATCTGAGAGGGAGCTAATGTAGGTGCAGTAACTGTGATACATGTATCTGAGAGGGAGCTAATGTAGCGGTGATACATGTATCTGAGAGGGAGCTAATGTAGATGCAGTAACTGTGATACATGTATCTGAGAGGGAGCTAATGTAGCGGTGATACATGTATCTGAGAGGGAGCTAATGTAGGTGCAGTAACTGTGATACATTTATCTGAGAGAGAGCTAATGTAGGTGCAGTAACTGTGATACATGTATCTGAGAGGGAGCTAATGTAGCGGTGATACATGTATCTGAGAGGGAGCTAATGTAGGTGCAGTAACTGTGATACATTTATCTGAGAGAGAGCTAATGTAGGTGCAGTAACTGTGATACATATATCTGAGAGGGAGCTAATGTAGCGGTGATACATGTATCTGAGAGGGAGCTAATGTAGGTGCAGTAACTGTGATACATGTATCTGAGAGGGAGCTAATGTAGGTGCAGTAACTGTGATACATTTATCTGAGAGGGAGCTAATGTAGGTGCAGTAACTGTGATACATGCATCTGAGAGGGAGCTAATGTAGCGGTGATACATGTATCTGAGAGGGAGCTAATGTAGGTGCAGTAACTGTGATACATGTATCTGAGAGGGAGCTAATGTAGGTGCAGTAACTGTGATACATTTATCTGAGAGGGAGCTAATGTAGGAGCAGTAACTGTGATACATGAATCTGAGAGGGAGCTAATGTAGCGGTGATACATGTATCTGAGAGGGAGCTAATGTAGGTGCAGTAACTGTGATACATGTATCTGAGAGGGAGCTAATGTAGCGGTGATACATGTATCTGAGAGGGAGCTAATGTAGGTGCAGTAACTGTGATACATGTATCTGAGAGGGAGCTAATGTAGCGGTGATACATGTATCTGAGAGGGAGCTAATGTAGG
Source organism: Meghimatium bilineatum (assembly GCA_034231615.1). Classification (NCBI taxonomy): domain Eukaryota; kingdom Metazoa; phylum Mollusca; class Gastropoda; order Stylommatophora; family Philomycidae; genus Meghimatium; species Meghimatium bilineatum. The sequence goes on from CM067309.1 coordinate 30,143,329, forward strand.
TGCAGTAACTGTGATACATGTATCTGAGAGGGAGCTAATGTAGGTGCAGTAACTGTGATACATGTATCTGAGAGGGAGCTAATGTAAGTGCAGTAACTGTGATACATGTATCTGAGAGGGAGCTAGTGTAGGTGCAGTAACTGTGATACATGTATCTGAGCCGGAGCTAATATAGGTGCAGTAAGTGTGATTCATGTATCTGAGCCGGAGCTAATGTAGCGGTGATGTATCTGAGAGGGAGCTAATGTAGGTGCAGTAAGTGTGATTCATGTATCTGAGAGGGAGCTAGTGTAGGTGCAGTAACTGTGATACATGTATCTGAGAGGGAGCTAATGTAGCGGTGATGTATCTGAGAGGGAGCTAATGTAGGTGCAGTAACTGTGATACATGTATCTGAGAGGGAGCTAGTGTAGGAGCAGTAACTGTGATACATGTATCTGAGAGGGAGCTAGTGTAGGTGCAGTAACTGTGATACATGTATCTGAGAGGGAGCTAGTGTAGGTGCAGTAACTGTGATACATGTATCTGAGAGGGAGCTAGTGTAGGTGCAGTAAGTGTGATTCATGTATCTGAGAGGGAGCTAATGTAGCGGTGATGTATCTGAGAGGGAGAAACCACCTTTACAAGAACTTACGAGTACACATATCGATCGTATTCAGTTTACCAGCATGCACTAGAAAAGCATATCGATAATCGATATCTGCTCACACAGGTAACGTCAACAGGTGTTTAGCAGCTGTGAACTTGTTGGATATATCAGCTTGTTGGATCTGTCAAAGTGTTGGATCTTTCAGCTTCTGAAAATGTAAATATAATTCTAGATTGGCGGTTCTTAACGATCGTCATGTGCCGCTCCGACACCTCCCGCCGAACAAAGCAGTGGGCCATTTTGTTTTACCTAAAGTCACACATTAAAGAAAAAAATAGCAATTGCATAGTGGGAACTGAATGAGATAACTACTGATCGGTAATTATTATAAATTATTTTAACAATATATAAATATATCATTCATAACATAATGAAACTCCGTGGCAGAGTTGTTAGTAGACTCGTTTAACAATAAGTGAAGAACAGCACGTGAATATAGAGCCACTCACGCAGACTATGTACAAATTGGATGTCGGAGTGTTGTCTAAATGTGATGTCATTGCTGAGTCCTGACCTTCGGCAGTATAGAAGACATGCTCGCTAAAACGTAAACATGAACTAATCTCAGATTTACGTGAAATCTATTGGTTGATCTTGGCTATTTTTGGCATGTGACCTCCAATTATATAAATAACGACCACATGAACATCCAGCAATAATCACAAACCTGATAAACGAGGTCCGAATTATTTCGGCTAGGAGACCTGTATTATCGAGAGCCACCTTTTTTATAAGTTTACAGTAAACGGTGGGGTGGGGGGAGTTGAGGGTTTAAAACTTGAACAGAATGACATTCACCCGTTATCATATGTATATTCCTCTTTTTCATTAGAAATGTGATGGCTTTCTTGCGAAACATCGCTAAAAGTTTCCCCCATCTTTTACATAAATTACATAGTATTACAGGAACATGTTTTGACTTGCTTTATGGGGGGGGGGATTACTTTCTCCACCACCACTATTTCCCGGCGGCTCGACAGTATTGTCTAGTTGAATAACAATGTCTACTTGAACAGCAATGTCTAGTTGAATAGCAATGTCGAGTTGAACAGCAATGTCTAGTTGAACAGCAATGTCTTGTTGAATAACATTACTACATTAAAACATTATTGCTATCACAAACATAACATCGAACAAAGTTGAGAAGCTTCTTAAAAAAATAGTTAAGCACATGAGAACTATCTGAACATGTTCCACGGGCAACAACAACAGAAAGGTTGAGAACCACTAATCCTAGACGAGGATATTTGCTCCAGTATAGAAAGTATAATAGAATATAAGGTTTGTTATATAGCTCCGGCATAGAAAGTATTCTGAATATGAGGTTTGTTATATAGCTCCGGCATAGAAAGTATTCTGAATATGAGGTTTGTTATATAGCTCCGGCATAGAAAGTATTCTGAATATGAGGTTTGTTATATAGCTCCGGCATAGAAAGTATTCTGAATATGAGGTTTGTTATATAGCTCCGGCATAGAAAGTATTCTGAATATGAGGTTTGTTATATAGCTCCGGCATAGAAAGTATTCTGAATATGAGGTTTGTTATATAGCTCCGGCATAGAAAGTATTCTGAATATGAGGTTTGTTATATAGCTCCGGCATAGAAAGTATTCTGAATATGAGGTTTGTTATATAGCTCCGGCATAGAAAGTATTCTGAATATGAGGTTTGTTATATAGCTCCGTCATAGAAAGTATTCTGAATATGAGGTTTGTTATATAGCTCCGTCATAGAAAGTATTCTGAATATGAGGTTTGTTATATAGCTCCGTCATAGAAAGTATTCTGAATATGAGGTTTGTTATATCGTTCCAGTATAGAAAGTATGATAGAATATAAGGTCGCTTATATCGCTCTCTTTCCTGCGAATAAATATACCTTGTCAAATAATTAACATGGTGTGGACATGTATGTAGACATGATTCCTTGTTATAAACAATACTGTAGGGAACTGTCGAAGGGGGAAGAAGCAGAGGAGGGATAAAATATGCATGGACAGACAACATCAATGAATGGACAGAACAAGATATTTCCACACTCATCCGCATCGCTGTGGATAGAATTCGCTAGAGGACTGTGTGCTGAAACATCCAATGTGGTACCCCAACGACCTTGAAGGGTTACGGGTTTATTGATTGATTGATTGATACCTTGTCAACTCATTCTCTCTCTCTCTCTCTCTCTCTCTCTCTCTCTCTCTGTGTGTGTGTGTGTGTGTGTTTTATTATTTCGCTAGTTTTCTGTTTTGAATCGAAAGGTAAATACGAAGTTCATTATAAAGGTTACTAAATAAAACTATCAATATAAATAAATCAGAAGTAACAATAAAACAAAGAACAAAGTCAATTTTCGACGTGACTGTCATATTGGGACCTTTCTCAAGAAACAAAAACCAATCAAGACAACACAACTTTAAAAACAACAATGCCATGACTTGGACCCTACAAAAATGGAAATCATGACGTTAGATGGCTTGTTTTGATTTTGTTGGTAGGTCTTCTGTTTCGAAAGTCACGGTCGTATCTATAGTCCTGATAACATCATTCTTGTTTTTATATATTTGTTGTCTTGTTCCAACAATGGCGTTCAACTTCACGTGTCCTACATCAAACTGTATCTCAGAAATGATATGTCTAAGTGAAACAGCAAACAGAACTAGAAGAGATCGTGTGAGAAATGAAGAGATTATAAGAACTGTTGGAACAACATCAGTGCTCAAATATATTGAAAAACAAAGATTGAAATTGTTCTGTCACCTAATGAGAATGAAACCTTATTAGCAAGCGGCAAGAGAATAGAACATGAAAATGGAAACAGGAAAATACAGAAGACGAAGAAGAATATAGATTGAAGGCACAGAATATAGATTGAAGGCACAGAAGGAGTTACCATCATTCTGACACGGCACAGCATTACTGTATATCAAGGGACCAGACGTGCAATATTCCGAAAACCGATCGTCATTCACTCCAGCGACGCCTCACAGAATAAGCAAAGAAATGACAGACAGACAGAAAGACAGACACTCTATTGCTCGCTCGCACACAAGTATTAAGTGCAACACGTTCATTACCACATCTAGCAGGTTTACATATGTAATGTTTCACTCGTCCCACTCGTACATTGTCTAAAATCGTATTGACTCTGTCCTTTCATACTTATGGACTGAATATAAATATCCAAAAAACAAAAACAATGATAATCAGCAAAGACAGAAGAACATAAGCTAAACTTAAACATACATGGAGAGAAACTACAACAAGTGAAACAGTATCAATATCTTGGACACATAGTCACAAATGATGGCAGATGTGAAACAGAAGTTAAAAGGAGAATAGGAATGGCCAAAAATACCTTCAATGACATGAGGAAATTAATAACATCTAAATAAATTGCAAATAAGTAAAAAATGAGAATGATAAAATGCTACATCTATTCTATATTAATGTATGGATCAGAAACATGGGCACTAAATAAACAAATTACAAGACAGATTTGATGCCTTCGAGATGTGGGTATATATGAGAATAGGGAGAAAATTATGGAAAGAGAAGAAAACCAACAAAGAGGTTCTAAAAACACTTAATATGAAGAAAGAATTACTAAGAGAAATAAAGGCAAATAAAATATTTTGGATACATTAAAAGATACTTCATTTTGAAGACCTTACTTGAGGATAAAGTCAAAAGGAAGCGAGCAAGACGTATACAAAGATACAAGTGGGTGAATAACATCACAAGATGTACATGTTACAGTCTAGCAAAGTGCACCACCAAAACAAGAGACAGCGGATGTTGGAGATCGGTTGCAGCCAACCATCGTTGCGGAGACGGCACATGATGATGATGATTCCTACCACATCCAACTTCCATCTAACTAAACTTAATATCTTGTTCATATGTTGAAATAAGTTACTTCCAAATTCGCATGTGTCATCGTGTTATTGTTTTCATATTTTTCTCAAAGTTTGCACCCTCACGTTGAACAGACAACCTTTTTTTCTTCTAGCCTCTATAACACTCTCCCTCCCTCTTTACCAACAGCACGCTTCATACTACAACCAACAACTAAATAATACGAGGGAAATATAACATCCAATCGCTGTACAAGGCAAGCGCTTGACTCAGATAACGCAATCTCCACAAAACAATTGCAGGGTACGGTCAGATAGAGTTACATTCAGATGGATCTAGTTGCAGTCATGCAAGGAGGGCGCCAGAGACTGTGAGTAAGTAAGTATATTACGGAGAAAGATGGAAACAATGTACGGTGTGCATATTGAACAACTTGGGGGGAAAAGGGACGGATGGGGAACATAGCAAGGAGTTGGGGTTAGAAGAGTAAGGATGGATTGGGTTATAAATGGTTTGTAAGAAACAATGAGAGATGGTATTATACAGCAGTTCTTAACATTATGTTCACAGCAACTATGAATTTATATGAAACTAAATTAAAGGTATTTGATCAAAGTAACCACCGCCGAAGACGGATGTGTTGGGCCATTGGCGCAAATAAAACGGTAACACAACGCATTTCCATTCTTTGGACTATATTGAACTGGAAATCTTGTAGGACCATTGTCCTGTTACAAGAGAAATCCAGCGGGAGTTTGAGAATGAACGCTGAAGAAGAAGAAGATCAAAGTAACCTGGTCTGAAAGAAAAGTACCAGACGAATGGCACTAATCAGTAATTGTACCACTATGGAAAAACAAGGCTAGTAAGAGAGAGTGTGAATTATATAGAGGCATCTCCTTATTGATGTCTGAGAAAAGTCACAGGAGTGACCAGAAGACACAGAATTAGAAACGATGTCATAAGAGAAACAGTGGGTCAAATCTACAATACATACAAAATCAACAGATACAACGGTTTGGTCACCTGGAAAGAATGCAGTGTGATTCATTAGTTTATAAAACATATACGAAGAGAGGAGAAGCAGAAAGAAGAGCCAAGGGTAGACCTAGAGTACGCTGAATCGACAACATCAAAGAGACGTTACACGAACACCAAATAACATTATCTGAAGCTGCCAGAAAAGCGAGAACATGAACATTGTATCTCCCTCGACACCCGTAAAGGGTAAAAGAGAAAGGAAAGAAGAAGAAAGAAGATCTCCTTATTAAGTCATACAGGTAAAATATACGCACAAATAATAGAACAGAGATCGTGAAACATTGCAGAACCATAGCTGAGTCCCTCTCAGTTTGGCTTCAGAAGAGGAGCAAGCTGTACAGACGCACTTTTTACACTGAGACAACTGAGTGAAAAAGCAATTGAATACAATCAAGATTTAAACACAGTATTTGTAGACCAGGAAAAGGCATTCGACAGAGTAGATAGAAACATTCTATGGGAAATCGTAGAAATGTATAACTTCAGAGGACAACTGTTAGATAATATAAAAGCGATATATCAAAAATGTCAAAGCTCAGTAAGAACAACAGATCTGGAGTAAGACAAGGATGTGTACTTTCACCCCTACTTTTCAACATATACGTGGACAGAATAATAAAAGAAGCTCATATCAACAAAGAGAAAAACACTGAAAATAAACCTGACGAGGAACTTAACAATGAAATCAATGAAATATTATTTCCCGATGATCAAAGTCTAATATACAAAGATGAGGAAACGTTGCAAAATCACATCAATCCATTGCTGTTAGCATGTCAGAAGTACAACATGAAAATTAATGTTAAAAAAAACCAGAAGTTATGGAAATTAGCAAATCTGCAACACTATGGATATAACAATAGACAATACCAATGTGAAACAAGCCAAAGAATTTAAATATCTAGGCAGCATTTTTTCCGAAGATGAAAGACCAGACAGAGAAATAGAAACAAGGTCCCAGAAAGCAAACACAGTGACCTACCAACATTCACCATTACTTCTTCACCCAAAGATCAAGATGGAAATCAAAAGACAAATAATATCAACAATTTTTAGACCAACACTCTGCTACCAATGTCAAACATGGTCTTTAACAGCCTCGCAGCAGAGAAAAATCGTCACATGTGAAATGAAGTGTCTGAGAAAAGCTGCAATGATTGTCAAACTTAAAAGGTGAAGAAAACAAAGATCACTAAAAGTGTTCCAAGAACACTAAATATGAATAAAGAATTACTAAAAGAAATAAAGATCAGGCAAATAACATATTTTGGACACATTAAAAGACATGACACCTTATTGAAGATCTTACTTGAGGGTAAAGTCAAAGGGAACTGAACAAGAGGTAGGCAGAGATACAAGCGGGAGAGTAACATCACAAGATGGACAGGTTAATGTCTAGCAGAGTGCACCCCAAAAACAAAAGACAGGGTATGTTGGAGGTCTGTTGCAGCCAGCTTTCGTTGGTGAGACAGCACTTGCTGATTCATTGACTATAATATGTGGGGTGTTGCATTCTGAAACATTCTTCAGTGTCTTTTACTGTTCTTTTACAGGTCTGCTTTTTTTCTTGGTTTATACTCACGGATTCCTGCAGAGCATATGAATGTAGTCCAAAGAATAGAATATTTTGTCAAGGTTTACAGCTTAGCTGTGATACTGCACATTTTGTCTTGACACATCCGACTTCAGTATGGTCATTTAATCACTTATTTCCTGCGGGATGGGGCAGCCAATTTCATCTCATACATCTTCAGAGTCGCCTCTTACGACATGCCTGAAAGATAAGAGTGTCTTTATCGTGCCTGTCCCTGTAACATATAATTATGTTTAGTTTTGTTGTATTACTGGACCAGCAGGTATATGCCCATCTCTGTCTATTGTCTTATCTCTGGTTTTGGATGTAAAGCATTTTGGGACTGAATAATGATCGTCTTTCTGGCTATGTCACATGTGATCTCTTGATATACAGCAATATTGTACCGTTTCAGAACGTTGGTAACTCTTCATTCCACTTTCTTCTAGGTCTACCTTTTGCTATTTCCGTTCTCAAGTCGTATGCAATCATATCATAACATAATAGTAGACGAAGAGTTAGGACAAGATACAATCATATCATAACATAATAGTAGACTAGAGTTAGGACAAGTGCTACTGACCAGTATAGGTTCATTCTTATTAAATGGCCGAACGCCACCCAAGACGGATGAGTCGGGCCATTTGCGCAAATAAAACTGCGACACAACGCATTTCCATTCTCTGGACTACATCCTGCTGGAAATCTAATAGAACAATGGTCGTGCTATAAGAGAGATCCAGCGGGAGTTTGAGAATGAATGCAGAAGAAGAAGAAGAAGAAATGGACGAACAATGTCACTCTCTAGACATGCCTATATATATATATAGAAGACAATCTTTAATAGTTTGTCCTCCACTTGTCCTCCGAGTGTTCTTGAGAATATCCTGGCGAGAGAGGATGCACACTGGAAACAGGACTGACATGACGGTATAGGCGACAGCGGAATAACTAAATCCTCGTGGGCAGTGCAGGATTTAGGTATAAGCTAAACAAGCTATAGCTTAGGGCCCCCAATTTCTTGGGGTCCCCAACAAATTATATTTAGCACCGACATAAAATATCTGGACTTATAAAGGGCCCCATATCTCAAATAGCTCAGGGCCATATCAAGTCTAAATCTGGCGCTGCTCGTGGGCTTTCTAGAGAAAGTCCTCCTCATTACTACACATACGCTGCAGACGGAGAAGTTAAGAGAATGGCATGGATGCATCTTCTCTTATTTCTCTGCCTGTCGCGAATACCTCCAATTACATTGCAGTGTCTCAGTCTTTACAACAGTCAATTAATCAATCCATCCCGTGGCCAAATTTATTATTGATAAATACGAGAATTTCATTTCTACTGAAAATCAAACCAATAACTACAAGACTATGAAACTAGTACAGTCCAGCACCCACTCTGGCATTTGTACAATGGAATCTCTCTATTGCGCATTATTTTATAATAAATACCGCTATATAACAATTTTATAAAATCACCATTTATATTTATTGTATGTCTGTAGTTAATTTCTGTTATTACATACCTATTTTGTCAGGCAGGAAGAAGTTGTTATAACGGGATTCTACTGTGGTGATATTAGAATTGCATTCACTTTAACTCTGCACACTTCAACTCTAAATCTAACAGAAATTGAGCATTTGAAGTACCAATGTTTACGCTGATGTTTAGAAGTTTTTAGCAGTGTCCCACCATCTAGTTCTTATTAATCCCTCACTGTTAGTTTTCATATAGTAGAGTTCAGATATCATTCAATAGTGTTACATACTTTTTTTCATAGCTGCTAGATATGCTTGTATCTTGTCTTAACTCTTCGTCTACTATTATGTTATGATATGATTGTATCTTGTCCTAACTCTTAGTCTACTATTATGTTTTATGATTGTATCTTGTCCTAACTTAAGTCTACTATTCTGTTTTATGATTGTATCTTGTCCTAACTAAAGTCTACTATTCTGTTTTATGATTGTATCTTGTCCTAACTTAAGTCTACTATTCTGTTTTATGATTGTATCTTGTCCTAACTTAAGTCTACTATTCTGTTTTATGATTGTATCTTGTCCTAACTAAAGTCTACTAGTATGTTATGATATGATTTTATCTTGACCTAATTTGTGTCTACTAATATGTTATTATATGATTGTATCATGTCTTAATTTATGTATACTATTATGTTATGATATAAATTGTATCTTGTCATATCTCTCAATCTACTATTATGTTATGATATAAATTGTATCTTGTCATATCTCTCAATCTACTATTATGTTATGATATAAATTGTATCTTTTCATATCTCTCAATCTACTATTATGTTATGATATAAATTGTATCTTGTCATATCTCTCAATCTACTATTATGTTATGATATAAATTGTATCTTGTCATATCTCTCAATCTACTATTATGTTATGATATAAATTGTATCTTGTCATATCTCTCAATCTACTATTATGTTACGATATAAATTGTATCTTGTCATATCTCTCAATCTACTATTATGTTATGATATAAATTGTATCTTTTCATATCTCTCAATCTACTATTATGTTATGATATAAATTGTATCTTGTCATATCTCTCAATCTACTATTATGTTATGATATAAATTGTATCTTGTCATATCTCTCAATCTACTATTATGTTATGATATAAATTGTATCTTGTCATATCTCTCAATCTACTATTATGTTATGATATAAATTGTATCTTGTCATATCTCTCAATCTACTATTATGTTATGATATAAATTGTATCTTGTCATATCTCTCAATCTACTATTATGTTATGATATAAATTGTATCTTGTCATATCTCTCAATCTACTATTATGTTATGATATAAATTGTATCTTGTCATATCTCTCAATCTACTATTATGTTATGATATGATTGTATCTTGTCCTAACTCTAGTCTACTATTATGTTATATGATTGTATCTTGTCCTATCTCTTAGTCTACTATTATGTTATGATATGATTGTATCTTGTCCTAACTCTAGTTTACTATTATGTTATATGATTGTATCTTGTCCTATCTCTCAATCTACTATTATGTTATGATATAAATTGTATCTTGTCCTATCTCTCAATCTACTATTATGTTATGATATAAATTGTATCTTGTCCTATCTCTCAATCTACTATTATGTTATGATATGATTGTATATTGTCCTAACTCTTAGTCTACTATTATGTTATGATATGATTGTATCTTGTCCTATCTCTTAGTCTACTATTATGTTATGATATGATTGTATATTGTCCTAACTCTTAGTCTACTATTATGTTATGATATGATTGTATCTAGTCCTATCTCTCAATCTACTATTATGTTATGATATGATTGTATCTTGTCCTAACTTAGTCTACTATTATGTTATGATATGATTGTATCTTGTCCTAACTCTAGTCTACTATTATGTTATATGATTGTATCTTGTCCTATCTCTTAGTCTACTATTATGTTATGATATGATTGTATCTTGTCCTAACTCTAGCTTTTATCTTTGGTACAACTGTCTGCCGAGCTGACTTTGTGAGTACATGTCTATATATTTGAGGATCGATGTTATTTAGTCGCAAGATCATATCTGCTGCACATCGAACCCATAAGTGCTCAGATCTCCTCTTATGATATAGCGCAGTGTGCAGTGATTGACCACACCTACTCTGTCCTGGTTTAACATTCTCCTCTGATTACCCACACAACGTTCTTATTTGGCCACGCCCCTCTTGACAAGTACATGTATTCCTCTCAGGTTGCAGATTCACAAGCATGCGTTACATGGGTCCGATGTTTTGAGTCTTTTCCTGTATACGCATACTTAATTAACGTTGCCAGTTTCCGTAATTTCATAGAGTCTGTTATCAGCCTGATTAATGGGACCGAGCACAAATTGAGACGCAATAAACGCAACCACGTCGATTTGATTATTCTGCTTGTGAAGATTTTACGTTTCAATTGTGTATAACCTCTAATTGAAATTCCACACGCCAAAAGGGCATAAAGAAACATAAGCTAATGCATCATGTCAGTATAAGCCGAATGTTTGACTTTGTCAAATGGGCATATAGAAACAAAAGCTAATGCATCATGTCAGTATAAGCCGAATATTTGACTTTGTGTCCCCCTACACAACGTACAGATTTTTATTTTTCATATCACATTACAGTTGTTGGAGAAGTCAAGAAAAATGGTTTACGTTAATCATTTCTTCCACTTGCTGGAGGTAGTTATTTGATGTGAAACTGGTTGACAGAATGTGTACAAGCCAGTGAATAGTGTGTTTGATGTGAAACTGGTTCACAGAATGTGTACAAGCTAGTGAATAGTGTGTTTGATGTGATACTGGTTCACAGAATGTGTACAAGCTAGTGAATAGTGTGTTTGATGTGATACTGGTTCACAGAATGTGTACAAGCCAGTGAATAGTGTGTTTGATGTGAAACTGGTTCACAGAATGTGTACACGCTAGTGAATAGTGTGTTTGATGTGATACTGGTTCACAGAATGTGTACAAGCCAGTGTATAGTGTGTTTGATGTGATACTGGTTCACAGAATGTGTACAAGCTAGTGAATAGTGTGTTTGATGTGAAACTGGTTCACAGAATGTGTACAAGTCAGTGAATAGTGTGTTTGATGTGAAACTGGTTCACAGAATGTGTACAAGCCAGTGTATAGTGTGTTTTATGTGAAACTGGTTCACAGAATGTATACAAGCCAGTGTATAGTGTGTTTGATGTGAAACTGGTTCACAGAATGTGTACAAGCCAGTGAATAGTGTGTTTGATGTGAAACTGGTTCACAGAATGTGTACAAGCCAGTGTATAGTGTGTTTGATGTGAAACTGGTTCACAGAATGTGTACAAGCCAGTGTATAGTGTGTTTGATGTGAAACTGGTTCACAGAATGTGTACAAGCCAGTGAATAGTGTGTTTGATGTGAAACTGGTTCACAGAATGTGTACAAGCCAGTGTATAGTGTGTTTTATGTGAAACTGGTTCACAGAATGTGTACAAGCCAGTGTATAGTGTGTTTGATGTGAAACTGGTTCACAGAATGTGTAAAATAAATCGCAGCGGGTAAACGAACAAATAGATATAATTTGTACACTAATACATTCATCGTGAATTATGTTTTTGGAGCTGTCCCTTGAAGCAAACACACAAGAATATACTAGCATCTGGCGCAAAGTAAATTTACTTGTTACCCGAATCTTGTCATCTTTGCTCCAATTCAATTACAGAACAATAACAAGTTTACCAAGTTATAGTTTTCTAAATTTTTGCCACAGTGTTTATCCGTTGGTCACTTCATGTCTCTTGTACTTCTTTATTCCACCAGGGTTGGGGGGTGCCAATTACAGCTTAAACTATTCTGAGGCGTAACATTTTCCTGGTCTAATTTTTCTCACAATATTATCCCCTGAACTGATGGAAGATTCGTAACTGAATGACATAACTTTAAATCTTTCTCGCAATGGCTACCATGATATTATATGACCTGCCTATGATGTTCTACATAAGCAAATGGCTCTTGACATGAAAATAGTTCCCACTAAAGCTAGGATTTCTTCTTTTTCTTCAGCGTTCATTCTTAAACTCCCGCTGGATCTCCCTCGTAGCAGGACCATCGTCCTACTAGATTTTCAGCTGGATGAAGTCCAGAGAATGGAATTGCGTTGTGTCGCCGTTTTATTTGTGCCAATGGCACAACACATCCATCTTTGGAGAGAAGCTAAGATGTGAAAATTACTTAAAAACTGCATTAAAACACCAGTGCTACCAATAACAAACAGAGAATCTAGCCATACAGAATGTACTAATTACTCATTTTAAGAAATCCACAAACATTAACGTATTCAAGGAATTAGAAATTCTCGCCTCCAGTCCTTGCTATTAAATATTATGTTGACTATTGTTTCAGTTTCAAACATGTTTATTATGCCGAAATCGGATGTGCTGGGCCTACAAGGTGCATAACGGTGGCACAACGTAACCACACTCCCGGCGGAAATCACACGACTATCTGTGCTGATTACAATGGAGCGAACGCAAAACAAACAAACAAATACACATGTTTATCGTGACATCTCAAAATTGTAATAAATATTTAACAATCGTGAAACTTAGTAATCTCATGTGGTACGGGCACATTGCTGGATGACAAAAAAAATGTTCCTCAAGATACGGTTGAGGGTGGAAGAAGATTAGATGGTTAGAAGAAGACATGGTTGGATAATATCAAGAACTGGACAGGGTGTGAAATTTCCAAACTCATCAGGATGGCAGAGGATAGAAATGCGTGGAGATCTTTCTACATCAAATGTCTCCATGTGATACCCCTACTACCCTAATGGGTTGTAGGTTATATTACTATTATTACTATTATTATTATTACTAATATTATTATTACTATTATTACTATTATTATTACTATTATTAGTATCAGTATTATTATTATTATTGGCATCACAGAATTCAGAGGTTCCCATTATTCTACATGTCCTCCTTTGAAAAGTGACTGTGTTCTGGTCATCCTGATAATTCTCAAAACATATGGTGGTTAGCATTAGAGTGGGTGACATGGGAAGGCCAATAGAAAGAAAAAGCTAGATACTTTTTTCACATTGTTATTTAAAAGTAGTATGATAATCGATAGACATATAACATGTGTCATTATATATAGTCATAATTTTCTGACAATGAAGTAAAGAAGTCAGATTTCACGTAGTCAACTGGCTGTTCAGGCAAAGAAGATTCGCTACAATGCATTTCTACTGTATCTGTCGGTCCAGTAATGAATCTTTCTAACATTTTTAACTCCTTATCGCCATTGTGTTGCCAGGGCCCGAAAGGGGAACAAAGAATAGTAACACTGTTTACTTTCCACGCATGTAAAAGGCGACTAAGAAGATTATGGGATGGAGTTAGCTGTCTCATTCCATATAGGGCCAGTGACCCAAAGCCATGATGAAGTCGGATGTGTCAGGCCGAAAGGCGCAGATATCGCGGAAATGATGTAAACCATGACACACCAGTATCCGTTCTCTGGACTACATCCTGCTAATCTGCAGGAGTTTGAGAACGAACGCAGAAGAAGAAGAAGAAGAAGAGTGTTGATTTATTTTTCATGTCCCAGTATAAAGGAGCTGGTCTTGAATTGCAGCCTTGCCAGAACGGAGCGATGTTGTGTGATTAGAAGAATATGTGTCAACGAACAGAGAACTGAAACTGTCTGCCATCGTGTTATGGTGGATACTCTCATTTTGGAGATCGGAGCTCCTATAGATGTGTCCGTAGTGCAATGATGATGATCCGACTACTGTCTGTATGAGAACACCCAGTAATGTTTGTTCACAAAGTGTTCATTAACTAACTACCTGTATGAGAACACCCAGTAATGTTTGTTAACAAAGTGTTCATTAACTAACTACCTGTATGAGAACACCCAGTAATGTTTGTTCACAAAGTGTTCATTAACTAACTACCTGTATGAGAACACCCAGTAATGTTAGTTCACAAAGTGTTCATTAACTAACTACCTGTATGAGAACACCCAGTAATGTTTGTTCACAAAGTGTTCATTAACTAACTACCTGTATGAGAACACCCAGTAATGTTTGTTAACACAGTGTTCATTAACTAACTACCTGTATGAGAACACCCAGTAATGTTTGTTCACAAAGTGTTCATTAACTAACTACCTGTATGAGAACACCCAGTAATGTTAGTTCACAAAGTGTTCATTAACTAACTACCTGTATGAGAACACCCAGTAATGTTTGTTAACAAAGTGTTCATTAACTAACTACCTGTATGAGAACACCCAGTAATGTTAGTTCACAAAGTGTTCATTAACTAACTACCTGTATGAGAACCCCCCAGTAATGTTAGTTCACAAAGTGTTCATTAACTAACTACCTGTATGAGAACCCCCAGTAATGTTTGTTCACAAAGTGTTCATTAACTAACTACCTGTATGAGAACCCCCAGTAATGTTAGTTCACAAAGTGTTCATTAACAAACTACCTGTATGAGAACCTCCAGTAATGTTTGTTCACAAAGTGTTCATTAACTAACTACCTGTATGAGAACCCCCAGTAATGTTTGTTCAAAAAGTGTTCATTAACTAACTACATGTATGAGAACCCCCAGTAATGTTTGTTCAAAAAGTGTTCATTAACTAACTACCTGTATGAGAACCCCCAGTAATGTTAGTTCACAAAGTGTTCATTAACTAACTACCTGTATGAGAACCCCCAGTAATGTTTGTTCACAAAGTGTTCATTAACTAACTACCTGTATGAGAACCTCCAGTAATGTTTGTTCACAAAGTGTTCATTAACTAACTACCTGTATGAGAACCCCCAGTAATGTTTGTTCAAAAAGTGTTCATTAACTAACTACATGTATGAGAACCCCCAGTAATGTTTGTTCAAAAAGTGTTCATTAACTAACTACCTGTATGAGAACCCCCAGTAATGTTAGTTCACAAAGTGTTCATTAACTAACTACCTGTATGAGAACCCCCAGTAATGTTTGTTCACAAAGTGTTCATTAACTAACTACCTGTATGAGAACCTCCAGTAATGTTTGTTCACAAAGTGTTCATTAACTAACTACCTGTATGAGAACCCCCAGTAATGTTTGTTCACAAAGTGTTCATTAACTAACTACCTGTATGAGAACCTCCAGTAATGTTTGTTCACAAAGTGTTCATTAACTAACTACCTGTATGAGAACCTCCAGTAATGTTTGTTCACAAAGTGTTCATTAACTAACTACCTGTATGAGAACCCCCAGTAATGTTTGTTCACAAAGTGTTCATTAACTAACTACCTGTATGAGAACCTCCAGTAATGTTTGTTCACAAAGTGTTCATTAACTAACTACCTGTATGAGAACCTCCAGTAATGTTTGTTCACAAAGTGTTCATTAACTAACTACCTGTATGAGAACCTCCAGTAATGTTTGTTCACAAAGTGTTCATTAACTAACTACCTGTATGAGAACCTCCAGTAATGTTTGTTCACAAACTGTTGACACGGAGAATGTAGTAGCATGTACTTATATCAAGAGAGCCGTGTATCAAAACATCGTAGACTAAATAAACACCGACATAGACTGGGACGTCCTCATGTAGAAAGCAGGTTAGACATCTGAACTGTAACCCTCGGTCATATAAGACCTATTGGCTATTAGGAAATCAAACCTAAATGACTCATTTGAGTTTTCCCTTGACTGCCACACTAGGCATCATCATAGTTACCAATGAATGTTACGGAAATACTCAAATGAGTCATTAATAAAGGCTTGATTTTCCCATTAACCAGTAGGTCTTATATTGTCGACGTCATGTATGAATACATAATACAGCCGAACTTGTCGGTATGTAGAAGACCTTCCAACAGAATTAATTAGGACCCCATTCGTTACGGTTTTGATTATTATTGGATTTCCGTTAGTATTTATATACTTGAAGTCGCCCTGGATATTTGTGGCATACGATTCAAAGTATGTAAATAGCAACCAACCGAAACCCCGATAATAATTTTTTTAAACATAACGAATGGGGCCCTAATTAATTATGTTGGTCTTTATTGAAGACTGCCTTGCTACAGCAATATTCTATTTCTGACCAAGTGAACATTGGACATAATTTCACACAAAGTTGTATGGAAAATATATTAAATGCTGTATGGAAAATATATTCATAGCTATATGGAAAATATATTCAAAGCTGTATGGAAAATATAGTCAAAGCTGTATGGGAAATATATTCATAGCTGTATGGAAAATATATTCAATGATGTATGGGAAAATATATATTCAAAGCTGTATGGAAAATTTATTCAGAGCTGTATGAAAAATATATTCAAAGCTGTATGGAAAATATATTCACAGCTGTATGGAAAATATATTCACAGCTGTATGGAAAATTTATTCAAAGCTCTATGGAAAATATATATGAGTGTAGAAGAATGAATTTGAACACGGTCCGCTCAGCTGATATCGACTCGCCTCAACCTGTGTCTCTCATAGTGTAAAGGTTGATTGTCCATTGCTTTTCCCGAGGTGAAAGATTACTGATGGTATTCACACTTGCCGTTTAAACGTAGGGGTGGAAGTTTAAGTTGGCGTTCCATGCCAGATGTGTCGCCATGCTTGTATTAAGTTCGTATTTTTCAAGACTATCTTGATATTTTGCATCCACCGTTTTCTTGGCCTACATGTGGCCTTATTCCTAGATATTCTTATGTTATATGCTCTTATTGGTATTTGGTTTGAGTTAATTCTCATAAGTTTTTGTGTGTGTCAGTGCCTATGTGTGTTTTATGTTATTAGCAAAACTTAATTACTCCGTTTCACACTTTACCTGTTTCATTCTCATAGGGTGACCGAACCATTTTACTTGCTGTCTCTTAATATGTTCAATACATGATATGCCATTATACCAACTCTTTTCCTAGTTTCTTTATCTCTTATTTTATCTAGTTTAGTAACCATTAGTACATCAAAAACTCATATACTAGATTTTACGAGATCCAACGACAACATAGAAATTCAAAATGTTCCATTAAAAGTCAACAATTTTACATATTTAGGCACCAATCTAGCATTGGATGGAGACTCATCAAAAGAAATTTTACACCATATTGCCCTTGCAGCGGGTGCTTTCAATAAACTACGCAACATCTGGACGTCAAACACACTAAGAAACACCACAAAACTCAAGTTGTTAACTCCAACATCATCCCTATTCTATCATATGGGTGCGAAAGTTGGAAAGCCACAAAAGCCACAGATAAAAGACTCGACTCCTTTGAAAACAAATGCCTACGTACCATTCTGAACGTTAAGTGGAGTGACTTTAAATCTAACACTACTATAAGAGAGGAAAGCAAACAAACCTATATATCTTCCTTCATTAGACAAAGGCGTTGGACTTACATCGGCCATGTTCTCAGAATGAACAGCCTAAGAATTCCCCAGCAATCACTATATTGGGTGCCACCTGAAGTAAGAAGAAGAGGGAGACCTAGAGAAACTCTACGAAGAACCATTAATAGAGAAGGCATGTCAATGAACCTAAATAACACGCAAAAATTGAAAGACCTGGCAACACAAAGACAGAAATGGAAGGCTATGGTTTCTGCCTATGCGCCGCCTATGGCCCTGGAGGAACATAACATAACATAACAGTAACCATTGCATCTTTTCTCAGACACCTCATTTCATATATAACGATTTTCCTCTGCTGTGAGGCTGTTCAAGACCATGTTTGACATTGGTAGCAGAATGTTGGTATAAAAATTTTAGATATTATATGTCTTTTGATTTCCATCGTGATCTTTTGGCGAAGAAGTAATGGTGAAAGGTGGTAGGTCACTGTGTTTGCTTTCTGAAACCTTGTTTCTATTTCTCTGTCTAGTCTTCCATTTTCGCAAAAAAATGCTGCCTAGATGTATAAACTTCTTGGACTTGTTTAAATTTAGTGTTATCAATTGTTATATATTGTCAGACTCTGTGGCGAAGTGGTAAAGAGCGCGTCTGTGACGGACAAGTCTGTGACGAGTTCGATCCCCGATACAGGCAATTGTGCATCCGGACCGTTCAGAAAGCTACTGAACGCATTTCTATTGCCTAGAAAATCACCATACCCGACAAATGCTGGGTTGATAGCTACGTCCTGAATAGGATATGCTACCAATATTCATTGATGTTGCAGACTTGTAAATTTTCATAACTTCTGTTTTGTACGTTAAATTTTATGTTGTACTTCTTACATGCTAATGGCAATGCATTGATGTGGTTTTGTTAACTTTTCCTCATCTTTGTATACAGTGCAATCCCTCTATAGCACATTCTGTTATATCAAACTTCCCTATATGAAAACTTTTTAAAATACCCAATTATATTTATTCTTTATTTTTTGTACTGTATATAACAAATTTCTGTTATTACAAACATATTTTGTTATAACGGGATACCACTGTATTAAACTTTGATGTAATTGTGGATACACTCATAAAACACACCTCACAACTTTTGGTAAATATAGAGGAACTAGAATTATATCACCAGGACATATATTCAAAACTGAAATATATATATATATATATATATATATATATATATATATATATATATATATATATATATATATATATATATATATATATATATATATAGTGATTGAAAGAGAAAGAAGAATAGGAAGAAATGTTATAGCGTAATGGTTGACGAAGAACTGAACATACGAACCGTTGACAGAAGTTGATTGTAGGCGTATTTCGTTGTTAACGCGGCATGAAACATACTGCTGATGAATATCTGTTTTAACTAGATCTCCTTGAAGTATTTTTCATGTTCCCTTAACCTCACTGTGACCTCCTCCTACCTCATCTTCCAGTATTTCGCCTATCTAATATATCTGCATCCCATACTTCACTTCCAATACCAGGTCGAAATTCCAGACTCCATAACTTACCTAAAAACCTCTTCATTTTAGTTCTCCCTAGAAATGTTACCGTTCGTTCCATACGCCACACTGTCTCCGACGCCGAGGGAGGCAACAAATCCACCGTTTTAATAACACAAAAAGAATCAGTTCTGATAGGTTCGAAGAGCGTTGGCACCAGTCGCAAGTGCTTTGCATTTGTCGGAGGGAATCGCTAGTTCGTTAAATATCGTTTGTCTTATGGCAGTTGCTAGCCTGTTATCTTACCTAGGTCGGTGAGTGTGGGATGTATGTCTAGACATCGTGAGAACAAGCTTTCACAGGCTTAATGAGTCAGATTATTACCATACAACAACTGAATGTGCTAGTAGAAACTACATGCGCTAGTGGTCTAACCATCTATGTCATCTTAGGATCTAAGGAAATTTTGATAATCATTTCCAATGAGTTTATTTTCATTGTCCATTGTGTTCGATTTTAGAAATCTAGAAAATATAATATCTATTATACGCCATGCACTAAGACAAGTGGTACAGAGCGTGTCTGTTACGGCCAAGGTACCGGGTTCGATCCCCGCCACAAGCATTTGAGTAACCGGACAGTTCAGAAAGCAATGGCAAACTACTGAACGTATGTATATTGCCTAGAAATTCATTACAGTCAAAAAATGCTGGGTTGATGGCTTCGTCCTGAATAGGATATGCTACCAATTTTTTTTATTTTACTAAAACAAGCAATAACCATCTCAGCATATATATATATATATATATATATATATATATATATATATATATATATATATATATATATATATATATTCTTGATTTTTGTTTTATCAATAACCTTTTGGTTACACCAAACGGTGTTTTAGTTTCTGTTTCCCACTTATATTTTGTCTGTGAAAATATCCCATCAACACGTTCAGATAAATATGACGGAAAACCTGTTTACTTGTGTTGCAAAGCGATTCGGTGCTGCTAGAACTGACCTGGTTCAACTCCCGTCAGCTGTCAGATAAATATGACAGTGCTAACTTGCTACATAAAAATTTTCAATCCAAACTTCAGCTGGGCAGTGGCCTTTCTTGATTGACGCAGATTTAAACCATAAAAACCATTTCTGACTCAATACTTAGTCATGTTTCGAAGAGGCTTGTGAGTTTAGCTGCAATGCCATCCATTCCACAAATTATTTAGTTCATTTTCGGACACGCCCGTATGTTGCCGGGGCCTGAAAGGGGAGCAAAGAATAGCAACACTGTTTACCTTCCACGCATGTCGTAAAAGGCGACTAAGGAGATTATGGGATGGAGTTGGCTGTCCCATCCCATATAGGGTGACTCAAAGCCATTCTGAAGTCGAATGTGTCAGGTCGAAAAGCGCAGATATCGCAGCAATTCTGTAAACCATGACACAAACGGATTTCGTTCTCCGGACTACATCCTGCTAATCTGCAGGAGTTTGAGAACGAACGTAGAAGAAGAAGAATTTTCTGACACAATTCTGAAAATATTTCAGCAGAAAGGAAATTAACTACCCATATGATCAAGCAACAAAAACAACAACCACAACAAAAACAACAAAAACAACAGGACAAATAGTGCACCAGATTGATTGTGAATGAATGGTTGATTTGTTGTGAACTAACATTGTACCCTAGCACACCTCTAGATGATGTCTCTCCAGCAGATGTCCAGATGTTCAATTATTCTATGAACTCCTAATTTTTTATGTTGGTGAAAATTTCTCATAGTACCACATTTACTACACAGTTTCCATAATAATAAAAAAAAAAAAACGTTCGATACTGTATTGTTTTCCTGTTAAGGAGTGCGGGGAGGCTATTAAGGCTGTGGAAATAAAGGCCGCTTTATTTCCGCGACGTGTACAGGAAGAATTTTTCATCATAGTTTCCATAATAGATGTTAGAAAATGTAATAAACTGTAGTGTCCGTCTCCAGCATGTATTCATGAAACAGCTTCAGCGAATTTTCTTTATTAAACAGTCTATACATGCACATGAATCGGTTTCTTCTTGGTATAACGTAGGCATGTATGTCAATAAATATATATGTTATCTACCAAGATGAAATTAACTATACATGTCATAAAGAATATAGATACCGCTCATTTTGGATATTTCGAAACATGGACACAATTGCCGTCGTAGTATTTAAAATAATTAAATACATTGATACGCGCGTTTAAATTTAAAATAAAGAGACCAAAAAAAACCCAGATTCCTGGAAAATAACCCAAAATCCCAAAGTCTGGTTGAAAAAGCCCAGATGTGCGCCCAGGAGTGGTAACGCTGTCAAATACCGTAAGAGATTACTATCGCGGCTTTAGAAAACCTTCCTTCTGGTGTAGATATTCATCTCCAATACTCATGTTTCCACAAGTTAAGATGTCAAGATGCCCAGCTTTTTCTCTCTGCCCCTTGTGTTCTAGCCACCATATGTTCTTATATCTATAAACATAACAAGTAAATAATTTAGTAGTTTATCAATGTTCCTATATTTCTTGCGTTCAACTATTTTAGTCTACATAGGAAGAGAATATATTTTAAATTCAATAACCATGTTACCTCAAGCAAAAACACATCGTTAGTCTCGCTAGGTAATAACGGCAGCGATCAGGAAAAGTTAGACTTGAAGGTGGAATATGGGCGTGTTTCAACCAACCATGCCATAGCGTTTATATCTATGATTATATTTCGGGCAGGAGATAGGTTATTAGAATAGTGCTACAGTTGGAGAAAATAATTACCATCAGAACACATCTACTTCTAGTTCGAGTGAGTTAATTACTACCAGATGACAGGAAATCATTAGTAAAGCAGTCATCATATGGGAAACACATCCATAATACTCAATGAGCTACGGGACTTGCGCAAGTTTGTCTCAGGTTTCCCAAGTCAGAAGCTACAGTCTTTTGGGAAACACATCTCAAGTCAGAAGCTACAGTCTTTTATGGGAAACACATCTCAAGTCAGAAGCTACAGTCTCCATATGGGAAACACATATCAAGTCAGAAGCTACAGTCTTTATATGGGAAACACATATCAAGTCAGAAGCTACAGTCTTTATATGGGAAACACATATCAAGTCAGAAGCTACAGTCTTTATATGTGAAACACATATCAAGTCAGAAGCTAGTATCTTCATATGGGAAACACATCCAAAATACTCAATGAGCTACTCCACTTGTGCAGGTTCATCTCACGTTTCTCAAGTCAAAAGCTATTGTTTTCAAATTATTATTGGCGACTTTACTGACAGACTCTTTTATGTTCCTTCTCACACTCCTGCCACTTGGGATCATATAATTATAAACGTTGTATTTTGTTTCATATATTAACCTCAATATATGCGCCTTTATACCCAATAAGCATACTTCATCAAGGCTTATATTGGTTGACTTCGACAATCTAGGGTAGAATAGGAAACTCACATCTAGCCATCCTTAGCTGACTCCTAATACATATATGTCTGGCGAGAATGTTATTACTCTTTGCTTAACTTTCTTAAGTAAGTAAGTAAAGTAACCCAAAACATTTATTAATGCCGTAGGGGAGTGAGATGTTAGTGATCTCACATTTCAGTGGCTCTGCAGATGAGAGCGGTAGCCATCTCCTTTTCCTCGCAGTCTTTACTTCACGGATTAATCCAGTACCCAATTAAGTCTGGGTCGACCTGAGAGCCGTTGCGATCTGAAAAACATTTCCACCTCAACTGGGGAATGAACCCATGATCACTCATATGCGAAGCCAGTGAGCTAACCACTGCGCTAACAGTGTAACTTTAGGAGTAACTTTCATACATCACAACTAAGAAGAGTTTATGTTTATTATTGGAATACACAAGGTTCACTATCATCACACTTGACTTCATAACAATAAAACACAGTTATACATATCTCAAGATGTATCCACTTAAAACGGTGCATGTCAGTCCAGTATCTGAACAATTTGTCAGACATCGTAACATCTTTTAAGTAGTCGGCAATATGGGCAGTGAATATTAATATTAAAAGAAATTGCAGATGTGAAAAAGACATATAAAGATTATTTATGTGATTGTGTGTAACTTGGAACCATTCCTTCATTTGCAAACAAAATAAGAAATAAATGTCTCCTTTTGTGGCAAAAAAAGCCCCAGTTTAGTTAGAATGTTAGGAAATGAGAATAGATAACAGAAAAGTTTTACAGTATTGATTACTGCATACTGAAGTAATCACTGACTACTGCATACTGAAGTAATCACTGACTACTGCATACTGAAGTAATCACTGACTACTGCATACTGAAGTAATCACTGGCTACTGCATACTGAAGTAATCACTGACTACTGCATACTGAAGTAATCACTGACTACTGCATACTGAAGTAATCACTGACTACTGCATACTGAAGTAATCACTGACTACTGCATACTGAAGTAATCACTGACTACTGCATACTGAAGTAATCACTGACTACTGCATACTGAAGTAATCACTGACTACTGCATACTGAAGTAATCACTGACTACTGCATACTGAAGTAATCACTCACTACTACATACTGAAGTAATCACTGAGTACTACATACTGAAGTAATCACTAACTACTGCATACTGAAGTAATCACTGACTACTGCATAAGCGTATCTAGAGGTCAATTGTATAACCTGGAGTAGAGGATAAAGTTAAAGTAAAGCTAACCCATATCATTTATTAACGCCGTAAGAGTGTGACATGTTAGCGATCTCAGATTTCAGTGGCTCTGTTATATGAGGCCGGTAGCCATCTCCTCTTCCTCTGGCTCTACTATATGAGGGTGGTAGCCATCGCCTCTCCCTCGCAGTCCTTACTTCCCGGATTAATCCAGTACCCAATTAAAGCTGAATCGATCCCAGGAGCGATCTGAAAAACATTTCAGCCCCAGCTGGAGAATGAACCCAGGACCACTTATATTCGAAGTCAGTGCGATATCCACTACACTACCCACTGCGCTACGCGGTCCTCGGAGTAGAATATACAGTACCATGAATGAAGACACTGAAAGAGAAGTAAAAGACAGGAATAATATAGGGGAAATGAAGAGAAAAATGAAGCGAAAAAAATGATGCGACAAGTCGAGTAATAGTTGGTTTATACATGATTTGAAGAATGAGTAAAACATTAAAAGAGTATGCACACACAAAAAAACGTGATAGAGTGCAAGGAAAACGATGTCTATACGATACATAAGGAAGGAGATCAAGAGAGTTGCGCAAAGCTATCAGGAATAGCTCAGCGGGCTATGGCGACAGTAATATGGTGTGAATCGTTTAATAATGAACATACATCACAGACCTCTGAATTTTTTCCCCCACTGTTACACTTCTCCCTTACTCAACCAACTCTCTTGTTCTTTCGTACTACATGAAACACATCTCTGATAAGATTTGGGGAGAAATTATTCCAGAACTTCATCTAAGAAAGTATGTCACAAAGAAATGAATAGATCAAATGAAATATCTGCAGCATTACTACATAAAAGAGATCATTTTGTATTGAAGTACGTTTAGCATAATTACAGCATTGAATAATATGTTTCACGTGACGAACTACGGGTGAAGTAATCAAACCATATATATATAACCGACTGTTTTAGTGTATTGGTACAGGGACTATTATTAGAAGACAAAATTGATGCCTTTGAGATGTGGGTATATAGAGGAATAGGGAGAACATCATGGAAAGAGAAGAAAACAAATAAAGAGGTGCTAAAGACACTTAATATGAAGAAAGAACTACTAAGAGAAATAAAGATCAGGCAAATAAAATACTTTGGACACATTAAAAGACATGAAACCTTATTGAAGACCTTACTTGAGGGTAAAGTCAAAGGGAAGCGAGCAAGAGGTAGGCAGAGATACAAGTGGGAGAGTAACATTACACGATAGTTAGTCGTCGGATCATCATCACTGCAAACTGGACACATCCATAGTTGCTCCGATCTCTCCTTGAGTGTATCCGCCATCACACTTCTGCTGACAGTACCGGTCCTATGCTGGTTGACCATCATTCTTCTGCGCCCTCCAAAATGTTCACCTCTAGCAACACCGCATCTCAATCCCTGATCTTTAATCCTAGCCATTGAAAAGGAATCATCATCCACATTAGTCTCACTCTCGCGTGTTATATCTCTTAAGGAGTTCAAAACGTCAGCGCGATCCATTGCCCCATCGCCCTTGCCACAATCGCCCACGATTACACGATAAACAGGTTACAGTCTAGCAGAGTGTACCACCAAGACAAGAGACAGGAGATGTTGGAGATACGTTGCAGCCAACCTTCGTTGCGGAGACGGCACTTGATGATGATGATGACAGGGACTATTAGATTACAGAAATGAAGCATAGACAAAAATATGTGTATGACGGCATCAATCGGGGTAGTCTGTTCATTTAGTGTGTTAATTGGCACAAAAATTGAACCAGTTCTTTCAACTGCACCAAATCGTCTAGCAACTATTGCACACGCGTTCTTCCGCACTTGACTAACCGCATCTCCCCCAAAAAATGCGATTTGGTGCCGTTGAACGGACTGGTTCAATTCCCATTAGTCTCAAGAATTTTTAAATTGTCCTCTGGCTTGCTATTTAAATTTACTTGTATAAATGGTACAACAAATATCTGGAATATGCGCTATGATTGAATGTATTTTCTCAATTTTAACGTTCCACGCATAGAGTTTTAGAGTCGCCATTTAATATTTGTATCAAATATTCATATACAGATATAATCTCTAAACTCAGATCTAAATTAATCATCATTTTAAGTGCCGTCTCCGTAACGAAGGTTGGCTGTAACATACCTCCTCCAACATCCCCTTATCTCTTGCTTAGGTGCTGCAATCTGCTAGACTGTAACATGTCCATCTAGTGATGTTACTCTCCCACTTGTATCTCTGTCTACCTCTTGCTTGCCCAATTTCGACTTTACCCTCAAGTAAGGACTTCAACATGGTGTCATGTCTTTTAATATTTCCAAAATCTTTTATTTGCTTGATCTTTATTTCCTTGAATAATTCTGAAGTAATAATGTCAGTGTATAGAATGTCTAAGTCGTGTCCTGTGCCTAGCTGCCAGTCAAACTATTTAACAACAGATTATGTAACGTATTCGTGTTTCCAAACGAGCATAGCCTGAGGAAAAAATGATCAAAGCCATGCTGAAGTCTGATGTGCCAAGGGGGAGGCGCAGATATCGCAGCACAGCTGTAAACCATGACACAACGCACTACATTCTTGCGACCACATTAAACTAATCTTCAGGAGCTTGAGAATGAACCTAGAAGAAAAAGAACTTACCATATCGATAATATTCAATAAAAATGTATCCATGCTCTTTGTGCTTTTACTAGCTCCTAAAATCCCTCTGGGTCTCTCTTGCAGCAGAACAATGTTCATACTAGACCTTCCAGCAGGACACAGTCCAGACAGCGAACACGCACTAAGTTGCCGTATTTTTGCGCCAATACTACGACACATAATATTGAGATAACAGACCACTTTCACATTTATTTGTATGTTCATTTCCCGAACTTTAAATTTGTTGTTCTTCTTCTTCTGCGTTCGTTCTCAAACTCCTGCAGATTAGCATGATGTAGTCCGGAGAACGGAATTAGTTGTGTCATGGTTTACAGCATTGCTGCGATATCTGCGCCTTTCGGACTGACACATCCGTTTTCAGCAAGGCTTTTGGGTCACTGACCCTATATGGGATGGGACTGCCAACTCCATCCCATAACCTCCTTAGTCACCTTTTACGACATGCGTGGAAGGTAAACAGTGTTGCTATTCTTTGCTCCCATTTCTAACCCCAGCAACACACGGGCGTTTAAATTTGTTAAATATGAACAAAAAAATATGTACTGCGATATATTGTAAAGACAACATGCATAAAACTGCAAATTAAATAATCAATCATTTTGAGTAAACATGTATATCGAATTAGTAAAGCAATAAAGGTTACACTTTAGCTTAGATATTACTATTATGTTATAATATTATTATATTAGAAATTATTATACAAGATATTATTTTTATATATGGCGTTACACATATACATGTATATAATAGCTATCTTTGCGCTAAACCCTTTGTTGCCTTTCTGCGTCAGGGGTAGACGAGTTTTCTGGAGATGGCTCTCGTGTGTGCTGAGTATATTGTGGAATTTGACGCCTCTTTTATTTCGGTGGTCCTTACATGTATTTCCCCAGCTGAGGCGGAAATGTTTTTCAGATCGCAACGGCTCCTAGGTCGATCCAGCCTTGAATGGGTATCGGATTAATCCGGGAAGTAAAGACTGCGAGGGAGAGGAGATGGCTACCGCCCTCATTTGCAGAGCCTGTGAAATGTGAGATCGCTAACATCTCACACCCCTACGGCATTAATAAATGCTATGGGTTACTTTACTTACATGTATATATAAATATATTCAAGTAGGAAGCAACAGGATAAATTAAAAATTCATGACTAACGAGAATTGAACCAGATCAGTTCTAACGGCACCACATCGCCCTTCAACTCGAGTAAACGAGTTTTCCCGTACTTGACTAACCGTATCGCCAAAAATGATACGATTTTGTCATGACAGTCAAACTGTGTACTCAAGTCACTGACAACGGACCAATCGAAACAATGACTATTACAACAACAACGAAATCCCGTACAAGTAGTGAAGTATTCTCAGAAACACAAGCATATAGCATCCGTATTCGTACTACAAGGATCAATATGCCTTCTTGTGAACATAAATAGCATAGAGACAGTACAATGTTAGTTAGTTAGTTAGTTAGTCGTCGGATCATCATCACTGCAAACTGGACACATCCATAGTTGCTCCGATCTCTCCTTGAGTGTATCCGCCATCACACTTCTGCTGACAGTACCGGTCCTATGCTGGTTGACCATCATTCTTCTGCGCCCTCCAAAATGTTCACCTCTAGCAACACCGCATCTCAATCCCTGATCTTTAATCCTAGCCATTGAAACGGAATCATCATCCACATTCGTCTCACTCTCGCGTGTTATATCTCTTAAGGAGTTCAAAACGTCAGCGCGATCCATTGCCCCATCGCCCTTTGCCACAATCGCACACGATGCCAGTTGATCCGCTCTTTCATTGCCTCGAACGCCCACATGTCCCGGCACGAAAATAAATGTAACCGCCTTCAAGCTCGCATTTCTCAAGGCCTCAATCCACTGTTCGCGAACGAGACCCACTTGTACCTTCTTAATCATACTCATAGAGTCACCCAAGATGCAGACCTGCGTTACTTTCTGTGTGCGTAGCCACTCAAATGCCTTGGTCACCGCCATAGTCTCCATGGTCATACTACTCGTAGTGACCGCAAAGGCACCACTTTATGAACACCACTTTATTTATCTGAAGCAGTACAATGTTGCTTCAGATAATCGCCTATACAAGTAAATTCAAGTAGAAAACATGAGGATAAAGTAGGAAGCAAGATCCTTCTATGAGATGTGGTTAGTCAAGTACGCAAAGACCCGTTTACTCGAGTTGCAAGGCGATTCCGTGACGTTATAATAGACCTGGTTCAATTCCCGAGAGTCTCAAAGATGTATATATATAATTTAAAAGGCACTAGTAGAATTTCCAAGCCGTTATTTCTAAGAAACTTATATCCCTTCAAGAAACCTTCACAGAATGTTGTATTCTACAGTAATGTGGGTCAAAGACAGAACAACGAAGCAGGTAAGTCTCTATCACGTGGTAAAATGCAGGTATATAGATATTCTCATATGATAATCTGGCACCTGTTTATATATTTATTGTGGGGTGTCAAGGTGAGAAATAATCTATGCAGAGCTCATGAATATGTGTTCATTTGACTGCTGGATAAGATACACACGTTTCTCATTATCAACAATAAAGAGAACAGATGGGAAATAAAATAGTTAACACGTGAATTTCCTGATACAACACTGAGACAGGATTAGCAAACAGTCAGTGAGAACGCAGCGGCTCGTAGTAAAATGGAGAGTTCTCTAAAGAATGAGGATATTAGACAAAGAACCAGAACCACCTGATCCTGGAATATATAAAGAGACAACAGATCAAATGGTTTGCACACATCAGCAGACTAACGTCAGACAGCATACCCCAGCAAGCTATGCTACACAGATACAGTGAAGGCAGACCTAGAGGGCGACCACGAAAACGATGGACCACTGAAATAAAAGAGACGACAAATTCCATAATATACTCAGCACACACAAAGGCCATTTCCAGGAAACTCTTCTACCCCTGACGCTGAAAGGCAACAAGGGGTTTAGCGAACAGATAGATACATACATATCACTGCGCTGTAAGAGTTTAACTGTCAGAAAGAGAGAGAGAGAGACAGCGAGAGAGAGAGAGATAAAGGTAGCGGTGAAGAGAATGATAATCTGGTAATATATGATGGTGTGTGTTGTTCGTCCATCACAAGTGATGATGACCATTTGTTACATCCACTTTTGAAAATTCAATTTTAGTTATGTCCTTGATTATGAGTTTGTAGATGGCTAATGAGCCCTATTCCAGCTGTAAATGTCCTTGGACAGTTTGGACATGGTGGTAGTATATTGATGAAACAGCATTCAGAAAATTGAAAAATATATTGTGTAATATGACCGTGTCATTAGAGATGAGAAAGAGAGTTCTGCAGTGCTATACAACCCCTATACTAACATATGGATGCGAGTCTTGGACAATAAACAAACAAGAATGTGGGAAATTAGAGGCAATAGAGATGTGGCTCTAAAGAAGAATGCTGAGAATAATATGGCCTGCCAGGAAAGATAATGTGGAGGTGTTGAAAGAGTCAAATGTGAAACGAACATTAATCAACGATTTCTTCTTCTTCTTCTCGTTCGAAGTTTGACATGTCTACACAGCAAGTCCTGCTTCCTTAATAAATGCTGCTGTATTTGAAAGCTCCTCAGTGCTCCCATACATATTTCTGTGGATATCCATCTCTGTGGGCCAGTGTTCTTCCCTTAACTGGTTTAGTGTACTGCAGTCTTGCAGGATATGTTCAGTGGTCTGCCCTGCCTGCCCACAAGGACACAGTGGTGATGGGACCAATCTTAGCCTATTTAAGTGGCTGTTTAATCTGTTGTGTCCTGTTCTGATGCGGAAGATAATAACCTGCTCTGCTCAATCAATGATATAAGAAAAAGACAATCCTTATTTTTTAGCCACTTTATGAGACAAAGTGGTTTAAAGAACATGGTCACAATAGACAAGATTGAAGGTATGACATCTGATAATGATAAGTAAACTGATATATTCTTTCTTTCTTTTCGCGTATACCCTTTTATGCCTTGCAGCGTCAGGAGTAGAAGAGTTGATCTGAAGATGACCTTTTTGTGTACTTCATAAATGTTCGTTTTCGTTGACTCCTTTCTTTCTGTAATCCATTGCTAGCAAGGTCTGTCCCTGGTTTTGAATACAATGTGTCTGTATATGAATGCTGTTTTAGGGGCACTATCTGATGCTAATCTGGAAGCATGTGATAACCACTTAATCTGTTGTTTTCTTATATAATCCAAGATTGGCATTGTGTTTGTTAGTTTTAGGATATTTTCATTCATGATTCTATTACTTATTGTTACTCCGAGAATTCTAAGTAAACAAGTCATTTCGGTTGTAACAACTTTACTTTTGTCTTTTGTTGTAAGTGTCCACGTTATAAATTGTTAGCATATGATGACATATTTATATAGTGCAGTTTTTGGTGTTCATATTCACATGTTTTTTTTTAAAAATAGGAGATATCTGTCCTACGATTTGGTATGCTATGTTCCACCTATATTGGATTTCTATGGTGTTTTTCCCATTCGCTGATATGATGCTTCCAAGAGAGCTTAGTTCTTTCACCTGTATCAGTTTTTAGTCATCGATGAAAAAAGTATTAATAATTTATATTTTTGTTATTGAGATTACATCAGTTTACTTTGTATTTATCTTCATGTTCGAGTCCTTACATATTGTATGTAAGTGTATTTGTACGTTGTTCAAACTGTTCTTCTGATGTTGAAATTATTGGTTAATCGTCTACAAAAAGAAGTTCGACTGATACAATGATGATTATAATAATGAATGGACTATGATGGATCAGTGAAGATGAACACCCATTTAACGATGCATTGGTAATGACGAAACGTATGGTGGCTGGTTCAACGGCTGTGGACAAGAAATATTACAGAGTGGCGAAACACATCTGTAGGTAAGGAGCTACGTCAGAATCTACAGAGTGGTGAAACACGTCCGTAGGTACAGAGCTCCGTCAGAATCTACAGAGTGGTGAAACACGTCCGTAGGTACAGAGCTTCGTCAGAATCTACAGAGTGGTGAAACACGTCCGTAGGTACAGAGCTCCGTCAGAATCTACAGAGTGGTAAAACACGTCCGTAGGTACAGAGCTCCGTCAGAATCTACAGAGTGGTAAAATACGTCCGTAGGTACAGAGCTCCGTCAGAATCTACAGAGTGGTGAAACACGTCCGTAGGTACAGAGCTCCGTCAGAATCTACAGAGTGGTAAAATACGTCCGTAGGTACAGAGCTCCGTCAGAATCTACAGAGTGGTGAAACACGTCCGTAGGTACAGAGCTCCGTCAGAATCTACAGAGTGGTGAAACACGTCCGTAGGTACAGAGCTCCGTCAGAATCTACAGAGTGGTGAAACACGTCCGTAGGTACAGAGCTCCGTCAGAATCTACAGAGTGGTAAAACACGTCCGTAGGTACAGAGCTCCGTCAGAATCTACAGAGTGGTAAAATACGTCCGTAGGTACAGAGCTCCGTCAGAATCTACAGAGTGGTGAAACACGTCCGTAGGTACAGAGCTCCGTCAGAATCTACAGAGTGGTAAAACACGTCCGTAGGTACAGAGCTCCGTCAGAATCTACAGAGTGGTGAAACACGTCCGTAGGTACAGAGCTCCGTCAGAATCTACAGAGTGGTAAAACACGTCCGTAGGTACAGAGCTCCGTCAGAATCTACAGAGTGGTAAAACACGTCCGTAGGTACAGAGCTCCGTCAGAATCTACAGAGTGGTAAAACACGTCCGTAGGTACAGAGCTCCGTCAGAATCTACAGAGTGGTGAAACACGTCCGTAGGTACAGAGCTCCGTCAGAATCTACAGAGTGGTAAAACACGTCCGTGGGTACAGAGCTCCGTCAGAATCTACAGAGTGGTGAAACACGTCCGTAGGTACAGAGCTCCGTCAGAATCGTGAGTAGTTCAATGAAGAACACGACATTATGTGAATAATACATCACCTAAAGAATAAAATATCTTCTCTGCGCGACCCCAGTTGTTTGGCTTGTCTGACAAGTTGCAGCGTGTTGTCTATAATCATCACGAAAAGGTGATGCAGGTTATTTGCAGTTCACTGACCCATATTCTATAAGTCAGCTAAGATTCAGTGATGACCTCAGTCAAAACTGATCAGTATTTAAATCCCTCATGTGAATTTAATCTGATACTTTCCTATTTATGAGTTCAACACGGTAATACTGACTGCTGAGGAATGTGCTGTTATATTCATATGACTTCAACAGCTGTCAATGGATTGACTAATCTATTGACAACTGTGGACAATGGAGTTAATGATTTAATAGCTTTCCTATTGTCTGACTATCCTGGATGAAGCAGAGAAAATGCGCAGGTGATTGACTTCACTGCGCTCGAGTTTCCCTATATATAACCCTTCATTCTCAACGAAGCGACACTCCCCCTCTTGAGAATAATACTCCTAGCACGTAACTCCGTATATCTTCATGGAGCAATCCCAGGGATCTCCAAAACAATTCACAGATAAACATAGTGAAAGTATGTGTAGGTCAAGAAGAGCATCTCATGGTAGTGGTGAAACGTGGCAAACTTGTGGTTTGGTCATGTCATGAGGGGCTATCAAACTTGTGGTTTGGTCATGTCATGAGGAGCTATCAAACTTGTGGTTTGGTCATGTCATGAGGGGCTATCAAACTTGTGGTTTGGTCATGTCATGAGGAGCTATCAAGCTTGTGGTTTGGTCATGTCATGAGGGGCTATCAAACTTGTGGTCTGGTCATGTCATGAGGTGCTATTTCCTTTCCACGAATTATCTTGCAGGGAACAGTTCAGGATGGAGGAAGAAAAGGGTGGAACATGACAGTGTAGATAGATACTATTAATGACTGAGCAGGAATCACACTCTCTACACTTAAACAAGCTACTGAGAAACATGGCGGGATTTTTATGTTGATGTTTTCAGTGACACCCTTACGACACTGAGGGGTTGTGGGTTTGATGACACTTTAGAAAACTGTCAATATTACATTTTTACCGATAGGGAGTTGCAAGGAGTTTGGAGTGGTTTGTGTGCTAAACGCAGCAATGCCCTTTCTGTCATCTCTTCATGTACAGAGTGAGTTTTTTAATTAACCATTCGACTGAAAATAGAAATCAGTCCTTACCGGGAGTCGAACCCTAGACCTCAAATGTGTATAACAACGCTCTAACATTTCGGGCATGCGCCACGAAGTTATATGATAATGATGATGAATAAATAGAACAAGGCAGGTCAGTAATGATGTTACAGGTAAGTGACAATAATAATAGAACTTCGGTGCATGATCAGGGTTGCCAATCTTGTTCCCGTCAAGTGGTCGAGTTTTACTTTCAGTGTGTTTTTTCTATAACATTATTTGTTTATGGATGGATATTTCGGAGCTTTATCAATTGCTAGCTGACTCAATGTAAAATGTAAGCCCACGTGTAGTCCTCTGCTCAAGTTGGGACTTTTGAAGTGAATTTCTTACAATCTTTAGGCATGCTGCAGATGAAATGGTTGATTCCCAATTCAGCAGACATTCATTACGGTGATTATGGGTTGTGGCAACTCTTAATTCATCTCACACAATATTCGCGGCAGGTGGTTAATTGACTATGCTGTGCTGAACTCTCTGCCCATGGTAACACATGGGAAGTTGATCGACTCTCGGCCTATGTGGAAACACATGGGAAGTTGATCGACTCTCGGCCTATGGAAACACATATGGGAAGTTGATCGACTCTCGGCCCATGTGGAAACACATGGGAAGTTGATCGACTCTCGGCCTATGGAAACACATGGGAAGTTGATCGACTCTCGGCCTATGGAAACACATATGGGAAGTTGATCGACTCTCGGCCCATGTGGAAACACATGGGAAGTTGATCGACTCTCGGCCTATGGAAACACATGGGAAGTTGATCACACGAGGTTATCATACCTTACCAATACTTCATAAACCAACATTGTTGAGAACTTCCCTAAAGAAATTGAGAACACAAAAAACTACTTTTCAGCTGCTATTTCGCAGAGAACACAGACCAACGGTCTAACGCCTACACATATCACTGTATAAACTAGATCTAATCTGATAACTGCCAGCTCAATACACTAGCATTGCTGATCATAAAGTGTCGAGTCCAAGTCAGACCACGCGGTTTGATCGCTAGGAATTTCATTGGTACGCCTGTCTTGGCCTAATTTCACTCACCCCAAGCTTGACTTTTCTCACGTTTCCGGTTCAGCACTAACCATACACCCGTTCAACTATCACCCAATACAGTACAACACTGTTCAGCACTAACGATACACTTGTTTAACGATCACCCAATACAGTAGAATACCGTTCAGTACTAACCATACACCCGTTCAACGATCACCCAATACAGTACGATACCTATGATATATAATGGCTATGTAATTGACTCAATGGCTCGAAAGCAACACTTTCATTGACCTTGTTTTTTCGAATGCCATCGCAATCTTAAACTCTACTCATCAACAAACACAAGATATAACCAACAAACACAAGATATAATCAACAAACACTAGATATAACCAACAAACACAAGATATAACCAACAAACACAAGATACAACCAACAAACACAAGATATAACCAACAAACACAAGATACAACCAACAAACACAGGATATAACCAACAAACACAAGATACAACCAACAAACACAGGATATAACCAACAAACACAAGATATAACCAACAAACACAAGATATAATCAACAAACACAAGATAAAGTCAACAAACTTTGCACACTCTCAGATCAAATTAGCCTCCAGATCAACACATCCGAATAAAAAATAATGGAACTTACCAGTTCAACAAATAACATCTAAGTAAACAAACAAATGTTGGAAAAAGTCACTCACCAATCTCAATTACTTGGGCAGACGAATATTTGTAGACGGAGATTCAATGAAATAAATAAATACACGCATAGCATTTGCAGCACATTCACTAAACTAATATCTGCAAATCTAAAGACCTTCGGAAGAAACATAAAGCTAAAGCTATTCAACCAATGTATTGTCCTAGTATTAACGTATGTAAATGAAAGCTGAAAATCAACTCAAGAAACAGACCAGAAATTAGACAGCTTCGAAAACAAATGTCTCTGAAAATTGATGAACATAAAATGCAACCATGTCGTCAGAAATAGTGATATAAGAAACAAAATACGCATGTGGTTGCGTTTGTAGGTCTCACCAATGGCCCACTAGACATACCATCCATGCAACAGAAAACCTTAGTGGATGACATGCCGTTATATTGAGGTTATCTTCTTATAGAAGCTTCATGGCATGTCATCTATACAGTTATGATTTTGTTTTGTTGTTGAAATGTGTTTCATGTTAACCTGAATATATATGTATGCACGAGTATTTATATACGACTCTACGAGTCTCAGTAGCGCACAGAGATAGATTCGGGTTTTAACTACTCAAACCGATCTGACCCACGTCGTACGCAAGAAAAACTTTCAAGAGAACATCAGTTGCTCGTATTTGTGTCACGTGTCTCGAATATAGAAAATTATCTAATGTATTTATTTTAGTGTTTATCTCATGTACATACATTTTTTACCATAATATCTCTCTTATAGCCTACTCTCCCTTAAACAAAACAGAACCCTGACAACCTTTAGCTTTTATACTCCTTGACAGACATCCCAACAATGTTATAAACGTCCGTTATAAGCTACATTTTCAAGGTAGAAGCTTGCAAACATAACTTTACAATATACCCCATATACTTTAGTATACCCCATACACCCCAATATGCCATATACCCCATATACTTTAGTATACCCAATATGCCATATACCCCATATAATTTAGTATACCCCATACACCACAATATACCATATACCCCATATACTTTAGTATACCCCATACACCCCAATATACCATATACCCCATATACTTTAGTATACCCCAT
This sequence comes from Meghimatium bilineatum, assembly GCA_034231615.1. Lineage (NCBI taxonomy): Eukaryota > Metazoa > Mollusca > Gastropoda > Stylommatophora > Philomycidae > Meghimatium > Meghimatium bilineatum. The sequence goes on from CM067309.1 coordinate 30,180,228, forward strand.
ACACCCCAATATACCATACACCCCATATACTTTAGTATACCCCATGCTCCCAAATATACCATACATCCCATATACCCCAAGTACTTTATTGCACTATGTACATGCGCAAGTTTATTATTGTTCATAAATTAAATAAAAATGGAAGGAAACAATAACAGGTACAATACGAGCAGAGGTACCTACATTATTTAGCGGAATAATAATAATATAATAATAATAACAAGTTGGAATGTAGCGAAATACGAAATAGGGGAAGGTGAGAATGGTTAGCATAAATATCGATAAAGTGCAGTGCGCATGTTACAGTCGCGAGGACTGCTGCCGGATGCAAAGATGTACGTGATATCCACTGAGAGCCTCCTCCAGTCCCGTATGACCCTGTCCGCACATATTTTCAGTTTGTAGCAAACCTCGCGTATCAAAAAATATATAAACAGTCTATAATACATTTTGCACTTTCCAAGTTCGGTTCCACGTGCTAGAAGTTGTTTATCATGACAACCACTCAAATTGTCAAGAAAACATCATCTACAAACGCAATAAATGCTAAATAGTTTATACTTTTATCAAAACAGTCGCATGTTACTTCCAGCGATAAAAATACAATATTGCAAAAGAGCGTGAGCATTGATTTTGACAACAATAATATTGATAATATCAACATAAGCAGTGATAATAATGAAGTCTGCAAATATTAGGGCTACGAAAAGGTCGCAACTATACAAGAACATCGGTTCATATCGATATCATACACACAATCCATCAAGTGTAGCCTAGTCAAGTTCTTCATTTAGTATAGTTCCATCAAGTGTAACTTGCTCAAGTTCTTTATTTAGTACAGTTCCTTCAAGTGTAGCCAAGTCACATTCTAGATTCAGTATATTTCCATCAAGTGTAGCCTAGTAAAGTTCTAGATTCAGTATATTTCCATAAGTGTAGCCTAGTCAAGTTTTAGATTTAGTATATTTCCATCAAGTGTAGCCTAGTAAAGTTCTAGATTCAGTATATTTCCATAAGTGTAGCCTAGTCAAGTTCTTCATTTAGTATAGTTCCATCAAGTGTAGCCTAGTCAAGTTCTTCATTTAGTATAGTTCCATCAAGTGTAGCCTAGTCAAGTTCTTCATTTAGTATAGTTTCATCAAGTGTAGCCTGCTCAAGTTCTTTATTTAGTATAGTTCCTTCAAGTGTAGACTAGTCAAATTCTAGATTCAGTATATTTCCATCAAGTGTAGCCTAGTCAAGTTCTAGATTTAGTATATTTCCATCAAGTGTAGCCTAGTCAAGTACTAGATTCAGTATATTTCCATCAAGTGTAGCCTAGTCAAGTTCTAGATTTAGTATATTTCCATCAAGTGTAGCCTAGTCAAGTTCTAGATTTAGTATATTTCCATCAAGTGTAGCCTAGTCAAGTACTAGATTCAGTATATTTCCATCAAGTGTAGCCTAGTCAAGTTCTAGATTTAGTATAGTTTCATGTGTTAGAAAGTTATACTTATGTATGTATGTTCAAACGTATGACAATTTCTTGTTATATGGTATAGTTATAGTTATGGTATGTTACTGACATCATAAACATTTATATATGTGATTGTACTTTACTCATATTTGGACAAACTGTCCGAGAATAACCAAAGTGAAGAAAGATGATTTAGGAATTCTCATATTGCACGAAATATAAAAATATATGTTTCTTCATTGTACACCAGGGGCATTCGGTTGTGTCTGTGGGTCTCGCCAATGGCTCACTACACAAACCACACAAGCAACAGAAAACCTTAGTAGATGACATGCTTTTATATTGAGGTTATCTTCTTATAGAAGCTTCATGGCACGTCATCTATATAATCCCGTAGTCGTAACCTTCGATAACAGTTACCATGTTGTTCCGACAGGCCGACGTTGTGCTTGAATTAGGACGGGAACGGCGTGGGTAGGTAGAACAACAAAGAAACCTGTCGCATGGTTCAGAGTTGTTCCCTAATGTCGACGTCTGTTTCGGCGGCATTAGACTAGAAACACCATCGAGTTGGATGGCTCCTGGAACAGATGGCGAAACACGTATGGGAATGCCCCAAGTGCTGTGAGGCCAGTTTCTAATCAAGAACACCAGGAGAAAAATTAAAACAGAAATTACTTATTCCACAACCTGTGTAGCCAATCAGCATGTGTAGCCAATCAGCTTGTGTAGCCAATCAGCTTGCGCAGCCAATTAGCCTGTGTAGCTCGGTCAGAGAGGGAAGCAAAGCATAGCAAAACTGTTTACCTTCCATGCATGCACTATGATGTGATTAAGGAGGTTATGGGGGTGGAGATTTATCTAACATAGGATAAAGATGACCCCAGAACCATGCTGAAGTTGGATGTGTCAATCCGAAAAGCGCAGATATTGCAGCAAACCTATAAACAATGCTACAACGCATGTTGTTTTCCGGACTACATCCTGCTAATCTGTAGGACTTTAAGAATAAACACAGACGAAGAAGAGAGTAGTCAATGTGGTAAAACAGTTATATATTCCTTGTGTACACCTTAATTTTTTTCTTAAACTATACTGTCATAACAGTATTATATTATATTCCTTGAGTATACCTTAATGTTTTTCTTAAACTATACTGTCATAACAGTATTATATTATATTCTATTCCTTGTGTACACCTTAATGTTTTTCTTAAACTATACTGTCATAACAGTATTACATTATATTATATTCCTTGTGTACACCTTAATGTTTTTCTTAAACTATACTGTCATAACAGTATTACATTATATTCTATTCCTTGTGCATACCTTAATGTTTTTCTTAAACTATACTGTCATAATAGTATTACATTCTATTCCTTGTGCATACCTTAATGTTTCCTTAAACTCTACTGTCATTCTTGTACATCGAAAGTAAAACGCGTGCTATGAACACAAATCAAGAATGGCTAAACCAATAACAGCATATGCCATCGTACGTTAATCAGATTGCTAACATCCTCAGTGCACGAGAATTCAAATGGAGACCTCAAAGACTGAATAATTAAGAAGCCGCTTTACACAAATTTCCAGTATAATGTAAGTTGAAGTGCAGATAGCAGATCAAAAAGAACCTCTGCATAAACATTGGTCAGAGATGACAGGACAGGAAGTTATAAAAATTTACACGATTAATATTAAAACTATATTAAAACCCCAGTGTTGTTGTTAGAACTCGGAAAAGGGGGGAGGGGGAGAATAGCGACATTGCTTACCTTCAATGCATGTCGTAAGAGGCGATCGATCTGTTCCACTCAATATGGACCACCGAACTTGTTTCACTAAATATGGACCACCTAACTAGTTCTACTCAGTATGGACCACCGAACGTGTTTCACTTAATATAGACCACTGAACTTGTTCTACTAAATATGGACCACCGAACGTGTTCCACACAATATGGGCTACCGAACTTGTTTTACTCAATATGGACCAACGAACTTGTTTCACTAAATACGGACAACCAAACTAGTTCTACTCAATATGGACCAGCGAACTTGTTCCACTCAATATGTACCACCGAACTTATTCCACTCAATTAAAAAAACCACCCAAACTTGTTCCACGAGAGATCAAATATTTTACCATATTCCATCATTACAAGCGAAAGGGCAATCACGATTCATGTGACAACCGCAGCTGAATCTCTCTCCTGTCGATCGCTGGTACGACAATTTTCAGTCTTCCTCGACCGCCTAAACGACCATCTAGAACAAGCTCTACACCAAGAGAGCCAGTCTGGTCTTAATAGCAGGACGCGGTACTGTCGATATGATATTTATAGTCTGACAGATCCTTTGAGAAATGTCAAGAACATCAATGCAATCTTTACATCACATTCGTAGATTTAACAAAAGCATTTGACACTGTAAACAGAAATATACTATGAAAGATCTTGGAAAAAATTGGCTGCCGCGATAAATTTATGAAGATTGTCCTGTCCAGCTGCTTCATGACAGCATAGTGTACTAAGGGACGGGGAGCTGTCAGATGCATTCCAAGTTACAGATAATGCTGCCCATGATATAGAATGTCAAAGTAATCTAGAAACCATGTGTCAGACTATAATGCGCAGAAATCGCTGCAATTCTGTAAACCATGACATGACGCATTCCTTTCTCTTGATTACATCCTGTTAATCTGGAGGAGTTTGAAAACGAACGCAAAAGAAGAAGAACAACAATGCAATATACATTTGTAACATTTCCTAAATTACGATGGTTGATATTTGCTACCATCATTACTTATGATGGCCTACATTTGCTACTGCCCTCACGATGGCCTACATTTGCTACTGCCCTCACGATGGCCTACACTTGCTACTACCATCACGATGGCCTACATTTGCTACTATCGTCATTCGCGATGGTCTACATTTGCTACTATCGTCATTTACGATGGCCTACATTTGCTACTATCGTCATTTACGATGGTCGACATTTGCTACTACCCTCACGATGGCCTAAATTTGCTACTATCGTCATTTACGATGTCCATTATTTGCTACTATCGTCATTTACGATGGCCTACATTTGCTACTATCCTCACTGACGATGATCGACATTTGCTACTATCGTCATTTACGATGGTCGAAATTTGTTACTCGCCTGACATACGATATCATCACTAGTTACTTTGTTCACTTACACTAATTTTTCAAGAGTTCTCATGAGTGGTTGTATCAAACATTACAGAGCAAAAGTTCTCATGAGTGGTTGTATCAAACATCACAGAGCAAAAGTTCTCATGAGTGGTTGTATCAAACATTACAGAGCAAAAGTTCTCATAAGTGGTTGTATCAAACATCACAGAGCAAAAGTTAAATTCACAAAATATTTCCAACCAAGTACATGTAGATCAAACAATAAAATCTACATCATTATCACAAATGAAGGTTCCTTCTTCTGTTAAAGTATTTCCTTTCTACTTCTTGTGAGATTTCCATGGCAGGGTGGTTATAACATTTTGTTCACAAAGTCGCCGGTTCGATACTGTACCGTGACGTCGTGTTTGCACGTTCATGTTCTGGAGATTCCTGGTTTAACGTTCGAAACAAGGAAGTACTTGCTCTGAATGGAACTCTTCGCACCGTTTTATCCCTTTGTTAATTATTTCTTCTGCCATCATCAATTAATGCATACTCCATCAACAAAAATCTCCAACTTAATATATTCTGCCATCATCAATTAATGCATACTCCATCAACAAAAAATCTCCAACTTAATATATTCTGCCATCATCAATTAATGCATACTCCATCAACAAAAAAACTCCAACTTAATATATTCTGCCATCATCAATTAATGCATACTCCATCAACAAAAAAACTCCAACTTAATATATTCTGCCATCATCAATTAATGCATACTCCATCAACAAAAAAACTCCAACTTAATATATTCTGCCATCATCAATTAATGCATACTCCATCAACAAAAAATCTCCAACTTAATATATTCTGCCATCATCAATTAATGCATACTCCATCAACAAAAAAACTCCAACTTAATATATTCTGCCATCATCAATTAATGCATACTCCATCAACAAAAAAACTCCAACTTAATATATTCTGCCATCATCAATTAATGCATACTCCATCAACAAAAAAACTCCAACTTAATATATTCTGCCATCATCAATTAATGCATACTCCATCAACAAAAAAATCTCCAACTTAATATATTCTGCCATCATCAATTAATGCATACTCCATCAACAAAAAAACTCCAACTTAATATATTCTGCCATCATCAATTAATGCATACTCCATCAACAAAAAAATCTCCAACTTAATATATTCTGCCATCATCAATTAATGCATACTCCATCAACAAAAAAATCTCCAACTTAATATATTCTGCCATCATCAATTAATGCATACTCCATCAACAAAAAAACTCCAACTTAATATATTCTGCCATCATCAATTAATGCATACTCCATCAACAAAAAAACTCCAACTTAATATATTCTGCCATCATCAATTAATGCATACTCCATCAACAAAAAAACTCCAACTTAATATATTCTGCCATCATCAATTAATGCATACTCCATCAACAAAAAAATCTCCAACTTAATATATTCTGCCATCATCAATTAATGCATACTCCATCAACAAAAATCTCCAACTTAATATATTCTGCCATCATCAATTAATGCATACTCCATCAACAAAAATCTCCAACTTAATATATTCTGCCATCATCAATTAATGCATACTCCATCAACTAACAATCTTCGAGTAAACATATTCTATGAATAACTCTGAAACTTTCGCTGAAATTTATTTGCCTCTATAAATCTTCTTTAGAGGTTTTCTCGCTTGCCAAATCTTCTTGTGCCTGTAGACGTGTACCGTTGATTTAACAGTAATACTGCACAGTTAGCCACCTATAGCTATTCAAATGAATACATTTTGGAAGTTAGATATCTTAACATTGATCGAGGAACGAATTTTGTAACTAAACATGATATTCTCAACATTCGTTAACAGCTGATATATATATATATATATATATATATATATATATATATATATATATATATATATATATATATATATAAAGAGTCTATATAAACGTATACATAGAGCAAGGCTCAGCTGATTCAGCAGCCCCTGCAGCCTTCTTTGTTACAAGTGTATGAATGTGATCTTTTGGAGCTAAAAAGGTAGCGTAGAGAGGAATTTAATACGTGGCCAACACAATATTGTCAACCGAGAGCTATGCTAGAGATAGACATACTTCACTGAACATTAATACGTACATATCCAATGTACTGTCATGTTTTTCTGTTTCATTTGAATTCTTCCCAACCAATATTTAAGTTTTTCAAGACATTCATTTTCGAATGAATTTCATTTCTTTTTCAGTGTTTTTGTTATTTTCCAGAAACTGACTGCCACATAATAAATAACATTGCACTAAAACATATCTAATTGTCTATACATGTGTACTTGTAGTATAGTGATTATGTCAATATTTCGCAATCTATAGAGGATGCTATTGCTGCAGGATTTTACTACAGGGAACGGTCGAAGGTTGAAGAAGCAGAGGCCAAAATTGAAAAGCCTGAATAGACAACATCAAGGACTTACAGCACAAGCTTTTTCCTCACTCGCCCGAATTGTTGAACACAGAAATCGCTGGAGGAAACTATATGTTGATGCATCAAATGTGGTACCACTAATGACCCCGATAGGTTACGGTTGTATGAATAGATGGATATGTGGATCAATGGATGTAGATAGATAAATTTCTATCCAGTAGTTGAACAGTGCAGTACCATAATGGCTACTCTAAAATTACAACTATATCAAGAACACCCAGATTGAAATAAATAATACATCCGTAGCACAGACTCCTCGGATGTCATCAAGTCATCATTTTTCTCTTACACGTTACGAAATTATGCTAACCATAAATAAACAGGAGAAACAAACATTTACATGTGTGAAGCTGGGCCCATGATAGCTGAACATTTGTTGTAGATATGCCAGCTATACAATCATGAAAGAAACAATTGTTTGCCTGCAGGTATCTCCTTTCAGGAAAAATAATATGGCGACATTACTTGCATAGACTGTTTTCTTTGTATAAATCATCAATGTTAACCTTAGAAATGCGAACTGAGATTAAGGCTATTCACAACGAAGTAACACAATGTTAACCTTAGAAATGGGAACTGAGATTAAGGCTATTCACAACGAAGTAACACAATGTTAATCTTAGAAAAAGCGAACTGAGAGTAATGCTGTTCACAACGAAGTAACACAATGTTAATCTTAGAAAAGCGAACTGAGAGTAATGCTGTTCACAACGAAGTAACACAATGTTAATCTTAGAAAAGTGAACTGAGAGTAATGCTTTTCGACAACGAAGTAACATAATGTTAATGTTAGAAAAGCGAACTTAGAGCAATCATGTTCTACAACGAAGTAAAACAATGTTAATCTTAGAAAATCGAACTGAGAGTAATGCTGTTCACAACGAAGTAACACAATGTTAATCTTAGAAAAGTGAACTGAGAGTAATGCTGTTCACAACGAAGTAACACAATGTTAATCTTAGAAAAGTGAACTGAGAGTAATGCTTTTCGACAACGAAGTAACACAATGTTAATAATAGAAAAGCGAACTGAGTAGAGCAATGCTGTTCACAACGAAGTAACACAATGTTAATCTTAGAAAAGCGAACTGAGAGCAATGCTGTTCACAACGAAGTAAGAGTCTAAGACGCAAAATAACTTGGGACAGTAGTGAGAACATTTAGTGGTCAGCTTGCATAATTTAGGGTCTGTATTTTATAAGTCATTTATCAAAAGACTTGCTCTGAATAAAATCAATACTTTGGCGCCTCCTATTCTCTTCATCACAGGTGCCAGCAGACATTGTCTCTTAAAATGTCAGTTAGTTTTGAAAATGATCTTAACTTGCAAATACTTTAGTTTTGAAAATGATCTTAACTTGCAAATACTTTATGAATGTAATCGTTTCCTCTATGCCATTGTTTAACAACATGGTTTACAACTTGGTTGTGATGGCTTGTGACTTGATATTCTGTGAGCTCGCGGGCCAGCGAAAATCGTAGTGTGACTGTGAGTGACTGTTAAAATCTCCACATATTATCATTCTTCCTCTGTACTGTATTGTGTCCAGGGAAAGATGCTGGTAATTTGGATAATAGTAATTCAGTAAGTGAAAGTCTGTGAGTATCGTCCACCGGTGTAATTACCTAACCTTGGCAGTGTTAGATAAGTTGCGTAAAATTAGAGATTTTGGTAAAGGGGCGTTAAAAGGATTAGAATTAGTTTATAGATTTTTTTGCGAGGGGGGAGAAGGGTTAGAATCAGTGCTTAGAATTAATAATTAATCTCTAAGAATTCTCGTCTAAGGCGTTATTTAAAGCACAACTGTAGACGATACTTAATTTTTACCAGTATGTGGTTTTTGATCTTTAGCTGAAGGACCTGGAATTCCCTCCTTCCAAGTATAGTTCAGTTTGATGTGCTCTGACATTATTTCTGACTAGAGTAAGTATGCCTCCTTTTCTTCTGTCTATTCGATCAGCTCTAAAGCACTGATAACCTGTAATTTTAAAGGCTACATCTTTGCTGCGGTGAGTCTCCTGTATGCAACAAATGCTGACCTATTCCTTAAGAAGGGTGTTCTCTAATTCTAATTTCTTGTTAAAGCGCTATTTAGAAAAACGAGTAGAAATCGAGGAGGGAAGTCAAACTTGGTCCAATATTCCTGTATTTAAACATGTATTAGAACGCAAGAAGATTGGATTCAAACATGGTCCATTATTCTTATACTTGAACATGCATAAGATCGCAAGAAGATGTGAGTCAAACCTGGTCCATTATTCCTGTACTTGAACATGCATAAGATCGCAAGAAGATGGGAGACAAACATGGTCCATTATTCCTGTACTTGAACATGCATTCGAGCGCAAGAAGATGGGAGTCAAACCTGATCCATTATTCCTGTACTTGAACATGCATTCGAGCGCAAGAAGATGGGAGTCAAACCTGATCCATTATTCCTGTACTTGAACATGCATTCGAGCGCAAGAAGATGTGAGTCAAACCTGGTCCATTATTCCTGTACTTGAACATGCATAAGATCGCAAGAAGATGGGAGACAAACATGGTCCATTATTCCTGTACTTGAACATGCATTCGAGCGCAAGAAGATGGGAGTCAAACCTGGTCCATTATTCTTATACTTGAACATGCATAAGATCGCAAGAAGATGTGAGTCAAACCTGGTCCATTATTCCTGTACTTGAACATGCATTCGAGCGCAACAAGATGGGAGTCAAACCTGATCCATTATTCCTGTACTTGAACATGAATAAGATCGCAAGACGATGGGAGTCACATCTGGTCCATTATTCCTGTACTTGAACATGCATTAGAACGCAAGAAGATGGGAGACAAACATGGTCCATTATTCCTGTACTTGAACATGCATTAGAACGCAAGAAGATGGGAGTCAAACCTGGTCCATTATTCCTGTACTTGAACATGCATTCGAGCGCAAGAAGATGCGAGTCAAACCTGATCCATTATTCCTGTACTTGAACATGTATAAGATCGCAAGAAGATGGGAGTCAAACCTGGTCCATTATTCCTGTACTTGAACATGCATTCGAGCGCAAGAAGATGGGAGTCAAACCTGGTCCATTATTCCTGTACTTGAACATGCATTCGAGCGCAAGAAGATGGGAGTCAAACCTGGTCCATTATTCCTGTACTTGAACATGCATTAGAACGAAAGACATTGATATCGTAGATAACTGTAATACAATATAACATTTACATGATTTTTAAAAATATGCAATACTTTATGCAATAACATATGAAATATGCAATAACATGCAATATGCAATAACATATGCAATATGCAATAACATATGCAATACAATATAACATTTACATGATTTAAAAAAAAAAATACGCGTGCGGTTGCGTAAGCTGAAGTCGAAAGCTGAAGTCGAAAGCTGAAGTCTCCTGGATATGGAAGAAAGGAAAGAAAAAAACCACCCCACCGCACATAGGAAATAAGAGCTAATCGCTCGTAATTCCTGAGGTTTTTTTTTCTCAAACAAACAAACGAACAACATGATAAAATAAAATATCACACTGTAACTGATAGATTTGACCAGTGATGAAGATAACAGTGGTAATTCTAATCTCTAACAAACACAATAACGCGCTGTTATGTGCTAACATTTTACCTTTACACGAGAGTTGATATTTTTTCCTGGTCGCAAAATATTGGTAGGTGGTCCAGGGCCGTGAGAGCTGGAGAAAATTGTTCTCCTTGAGACGTAAGACCTCATAAAAAATAAACAGAAAACAAAAGTGAGCGTGTTCGGGTTTGTGATCTAGGAAAGTGATATTCACACCAAACGGAGGAATAGCCATTACAAATAAAGGAGGGAAACTTCTTTTTTTTTTTTTGTTGCTATCCCAGAAGCAAACCGACCAAGACATCTGGAAAAATGTTTAAAACTGATAATTCACAGAATATTGAATAATAAATCTTAGGAGAAAGAAATTTATAGGACATGGAAATAGATAGATTAGGGATATTGTATAAATCCGTGATAAAGTTTGTTATGTATGAGATATATTATATTTTAGGGATATTGTACAAATCCTTGATCGAGTTTGTTATTTATAAGATATATTATATATTAGGGATATTGTGCACATCCTTAATCAAGTTTGTTATGTATGATGTGTATTAGGGATATTGTACTAATCCTTGATCAATTTTGTTATGTATGAGATATATTAGGGATATTGCACAAATCCTTGATCGAATTTGTTATGTATGAGATATTAGGGATATTGTACTAATCCTTGATCGAGTTTGTTATGTATGAGATATATTAGGGATATTGTACTAATCCTTGATCGAGTTTGTTATGTATATGATATATTAGGGATATTGTACTAATCCTTGATCGAGTTTGTTATCTAAGAGATATATTAGGGATATTGTACTAATCCGTGATCAAGTTTCTTATCTATGAGATATATTATATTTTAAAGATATTGTACAAATCCTTGATCGAGTTAGTTATGTATAAGATATATTATATATTAGGGATATTGTGCAAATCCTTAATCAAGTTTGTTATGTATGAGATATATTATATATTAGGGATATTGTACTAATCCTTGATCAATTTTGTTATGTATGAGATATATTAGGGATATTGCACAAATCCTTGATCGAGTTTGTTATGTATGAGATATTAGGGATATTGTACTAATCCTTGATCGAGTTTGTTATGTATGAGATATATTAGGGATATTGTACTAATCCTTGATCGAGTTTGTTATGTATGAGATATATTAGGGATATTGTACTAATCCTTGATCGAGTTAGTTATGTATGAGATATATTATATATTAGGGATATTGTACAAATCCGTGATCAAGTTTGTTATCTATGAGATATATTACATTTTAAGGATATTGTACAAATCCTTGATCGAGTTAGTTATGTATGAGATATATTATATATTAGGGATATTGTGCAAGTCCTTGATCAAGTTTGCTATGTATGATGTGTATTAGGGATATTGTACTAATCCTTGATCAATTTTGTTATGTATGAGATATATTAGGGATATTGCACAAATCCTTGATCGAGTTTGTTATGTATGAGATATATTATATATTAGGGATATTGTACTAATCCTTGATCAAGTTTGTTATGTATGATGTGTATTAGGGATATTGTACTAATCCTTGATCAATTTTGTTATGTATGAGATATATTAGGGATATCGTACTAATCCTTGATCGAGTTTGTTATGTATGAGATATATTAGGGATATTGTACTAATCCTTGATCGAGTTTGTTATGTATGAGATATATTAGGGATATTGTACTAATCCTTGATCAATTTTGTTATGTATGAGATATATTAGGGATATTGTACTAATCCTTGATCGAGTTTGTTATGTATGAGATATATTAGGGATATTGTGCAAATCCTTAATCAAGTTTGTTATGTATGAGATATATTATATATTAGGGATATTGTGCAAATCCTTGATCAAGTTTGCTATGTATGATGTGTATTAGGGATATTGTACTAATCCTTGATCAATTTTGTTATGTATGAGATATATTAGGGATATTGTACTAATCCTTGATCGAGTTTGTTATGTATGAGATATATTAGGGATATTGTACTAATCCTTGATCGAGTTTGTTATGTATGTAATATACTCAATGTAAAGTACACTGTAAGATTCTTTGGGGCAGGGATCTAACTCGAATAGAACTATATACATGCTGTTGATGCACGGACGTCAATAGGCTATTTTAACTGAAATAATCCGCCGACGACGGATGTGTTGGTTTAATAGCAAAGATAAAACGGCGATACAACTCGTTTATATTCTCTGGCTACATCCCTTTGGAAATATGCAAGATCCTTGTACACTTATAAGAGATAGCCAGCGGCAGTTTGAGAATGAACTTTGAAGAAGAAGACAAAAGCAATAAATCATATGAAATAATAATAATAATAATACTAATAATAATAATAATAATAATAATAATAATAATAATAATAATAATAATAATAATAATAACTAGAAAACCTCGACTTTGCTGACAGCATTGCATTATAATTCCACAACCACATTCAGATGGAAAAAAAAGATGCACATTCTAAATGACAAGCCACAACCACACTCAATGAAAGAAAACATGCACATTCTACATGACAAGTCACAACCTCACAAGCTTGGATATATGCAGAGAACAGGCAAAAAAATACTGAAAATAAAAAAGCAGCTAATAGCAACCAAATTAAACTATGTGAAGAAACAAAGTCATGCAGGAGGTAGGTACCACACGCATATAATGGCAGCGACATTGACGGGGAGAGTTAGAGAGGGACGGGAACAGACTTCAAGATAAGAATACGGAAAGACAAGAGGACACATGAGGAATGAGGAAATATATACACATAAAAATCATTTCAGTCATTTCTGTTTATTTCGCATTCTCAAACTCCTGCAGATCAGCAGCAAGAAGCCAGAAGAACGTTCTCAAACTCCTGCAGATCAGCAGCATGAAGCCAGAAGAACGTTCTCAAACTCCTGCAGATCAGAAGCATGAAGCCAGAAGAACGTTCTCAAACTCCTGCAGATCAGAAGCATGAAGCCAGAAGAACGTTCTCAAACTCCTGCAGATCAGAAGCATGAAGCCAGAAGAACGTTCTCAAACTCCTGCAGATCAGAAGCATGAAGCCAGAAGAACGTTCTCAAACTCCTGCAGATCAGCAGCATGAAGCCAGAAGAACGTTCTCAAACTCCTGCAAATCAGCAGGATGAAGCCAGAAGAACGTTCTCAAACTCCTGCAGATCAGCAGGATGAGACCAGGAAAGAGACGAGAAGAAGACATGGTTGGATAATATCAAGGACTGGACAGGATGTGAAGTTTCCAAACTCATCAGGATGATAGAGGATAGACATGCGTGGAGATCTTTCTACATCAAATGTCTCCATGTAAAACATCTACAACACTGGCAGGTTATGGATTTTATTCTTATCACAGTATTATTATGATTACACAGGGGTGCAAGTAAAGCCTATTATAGCGCCCTCTGAGACTGTGTCGGATGGGACTATTGCAGCGCCTTCTGAAACTGCATCGGATGGGACTATTGCAGCGCCCTCTGAGACTGCGTCGGATGTGACTATTACAGCGCCCTCTGAGACTGCGTCGGATGGGACAGAAGTAGAAAATATTTAGTAACAATATGTCCCAATTCCATAGCAGTAGTGCTCATTGTACTAACAATCTGTAGCATTTTCAATGTTTTACAAGTCACACACTCAAACTTGAAACTTAAAACACAATCACTCCCTCATTTTCAATATGATTTTCTTAATACGAACACCACTTAAAGACAAAAGTAGACTAAATCAAGAGAGAGTAGACTTCATTTAGTCAGTTTGCCCCCTGGGCGGTAAAGCGATCAACACATGTTACCAATCAGATGCCAAGATAGGCTGGTTTGTGCGTGTTTTTATTGGTTCTGTCGTTGGCTGTCGTGAACTCTGGAAAAGATTTACCAGTTCTGTAACGGTTCTAGCTTTTCAGGCGCCTGAGATTGTCGTTTCAATCTATGAAATTCCTTCACATTCCTCCATCAGAATGATAGATCTAGAAACAGTGGTTAAACGAGTAAAGAAGTTTTTGTATAGAGAATGCGAAACGTTTAACGATAAAGTCTTGTAATGAAACCTTGCATTCACAGTTGTCTTTGGTATCAATCAGGCTAGTCAAGATATGACTATACCGATACATAACATTCTCATTATAAGCACAATCAATTATAGTGAGTAAAAACATGTTTTTAAACATTATCTGTACAATCAATTATAGTGAGTAAAAACATGTTTTTAAACATTATCTGTACAATCAATTATAGTGAGTAAAAACATGTTTTTAAACATTATCTGTACAATCAATTATAGTGAGTAAAAACATGTTTTTAAACATTATCTGTACAATCAATTATAGCGAGTAAAAACATGTTTTTAAACATTATCTGTACAATCAATTATAGTGAGTAAAAACATGTTTTTAAACATTGTACAATCAATTATATTGAGTAAAAACACGTTTTTAAACACTTTAATGTCTAAACTATAATTCTGGAAGTAGTGTAATAGCACTTTAACTTTGCAGTACACCAGGTCTTAAACTACTGTTGCACAACTTTTCACCACGAGTGGCAAACCACTCCAGCACATTATCAATAAGTTGTTACATTCCATTAGATTACTCATGTTACAGTTTTGCTTGGAAAACAAATAAAACAGCAGGGTATGTATATAAGAAATAAAACAAATAGTTTACCATTATAATACATGAAGCATATCGTTCACAGATTAATGTGTCTTGACATTTGTGGAATTCTAAGATACAAAGCTATACGTTGAAATGACATTGCCAGTGCAGTATGGACGGCATGATTTCTCTGCATGCCAAACGTTGAGCTAGTTTACTTAGACTTTGTAGACAGATTCATTAATCTTGAAGCCGGCAAATAAATGTAGACGTCAATAAAAAACAGCACGATCACCAATGAAAGACTGAATGAAAGGACTAAACAATGGGAGATTAACCATGATTCCGTTCGCTTCTACTAGAGAAAAGATTCTTGATTCTTGATTAGATATTGGCCTCACAGCATATGGGGCATTCCCATAAATGCTCCGCCCTCTATTCCAAAAGCTATCCGACTCGAGGGTGTTTCGAGTCTAATGCCGCTGAAACAGACGTTGACATCAGGGCACAACTCTGCCCCTTGCGACAAAATTCTTTGTTGTTTCACCCACCCACGACGTGCCCGTAACTAATTCAAACACAACGTCGACCTTCCGGTACAATATGGTAACTGTTATCGAAGGTTACGACTACGGGTTTGTATAGATGGCGTGCCATGAAGCTTCTATAAGAAGATAACCTCAATATAAAGGCGTGTCATCTACTATGAGAGAAGAGATATTTGAGCATAATACGTCATTATATTACAGCATGTTTAAAAAAAGGGTTTAAAAGCCATAGATGATTGACTTCACTGTACTCGGTTTCCCATATGTACTCCGTCCCTCTTAACGAAGCGACACGCCGTCTGCCGAGAGTACCACTCATAGCACGTAACTCCGTAGTTTCAAGTGATAATCCACAGGTATCTCCGAAAAAAATCCACCTTATAAACAAAACGACACGAGCCGGATTCGAACTCGTGACCTCTTGAACACAAGGCGAACAGCTTAACCACTACGCCAGGAAGATCCCCATTACGGCATGTATGATGTCACACAGTAGCCAGCCTTCAATGCGAAGACGGCGCATGATTCAGGATATCACTAGCCCACAAGAAATATATGTTTACAGGTTGTGAATTAAAGAACAATTGTCTTAACTGGTTAAGTAAAATGTATTTCTTATGGTAAGATACATAACTAGTGGAGGACACGGTTCTGGTAATCTAGCCACCACGACCTCCGATCATAAAACTGAAATAGTATAGATGATCTAGTTGTGAGAAGAATTATGAAGAACAGGTCAAATGAATATACGTTGACATCCAGCTCTTGGTGTCAAGCTTGTGTTACACTTATGTTTATGTTTACACTCAACAGCGGAGAGCAGCTAGAAAGTCACGGATAGACCAAGATCCGTCTACAGTCGTTATTCCATGTCCGAACTATCCAAGGACATTTACAGCTCGAATAGGGCTCATTAGCCATCTACGAACTCATAATCAAGGACATAACTAAAATTGAATTTTCAAAAGTGGATGTAACAAATGGTCATCATCACTTGCGATGGACGAACAACAAACTTATGTTTGCTAGAGATATATAACAGGCAGCAGACTAGAGAGAGAGGTTTATGTAGCAAGAGAGGTTCTGTTTGTTAGAGATATAACAGACAACAGACGAGAGAGAGAGAGAGAGGTTTATGTAGCAAGAGAGAACTTGTTTGCTAGAAATATAACAGACAGCAGACGAGAGAGAGAGAGGTTTATGTAGCAAGAGAGGTTCTGTTTGCTAGAGATAGAACATCTAGCAAACTCGAGAAGGAGGTTTATGTAGCAAGAGAGCTACCGTTTGCTAGAGATAGAACATCTAGCAAACTCGAGAAGGAGGTTAATTTAGCAAGAGAGCTTCTGTTTGCTAGAGATAGAACATCTAGCAAACTCGAGAATGAGGTTTATTTAGCAAGAGAGCTTCTGTTTGCTAGAGATAGAACATCCAGGAAACTCGAGAAAGAGGTTTATGTAGCAAGAGAGCTTCTGTTTGCTAGAGATAGAACATCCAGCAAACTCGAGAAGGAGGTTTATGTAGCAAGAGAGCTACTGTTTGCTAGAGATAGAACATCTAGCAAACTCGAGAAGGAGGTTAATTTAGCAAGAGAGCTTCTGTTTGCTAGAGATAGAACATCTAGCAAACTCGAGAATGAGGTTTATTTAGCAAGAGAGCTTCTGTTTGCTAGAGATAGAACATCCAGCAAACTCGAGAAAGAGGTTTATGTAGCAAGAGAGCTACTGTTTGCTAGAGATAGAACATCTAGCAAACTCGAGAAGGAGGTTAATTTAGCAAGAGAGCTTCTGTTTGCTAGAGATAGAACATCTAGCAAACTCGAGAATGAGGTTTATTTAGCAAGAGAGCTTCTGTTTGCTAGAGATAGAACATCCAGCAAACTCGAGAAAGATGTTTATGTAGCAAGAGAGCTTCTGTTTGCTAGAGATAGAACATCCAGCAAACTCGAGAAGGAGGTTTATGTAGCAAGATAGCTTCTGTTTGCTAGAGATAGAACATCCAGCAAACTCGAGAGAGTGGTTTATGTAGCAAGAAACATGGAAGAAATGTAGTGACGTGATTACAAGAATGCGGTTCAGTGAGAGTACAAACATATTACACCGGGGTATTAAGGATGATGTTCCCGGTAAGATTTATGTGTTACTTGGTTTAACACTTGTCACAATGTCTCATCACGTTTACACAACCTTTGTTGCTCACAACACGATCTAGATTAGGAGCACAACTCTGTCATTCTGACAGTTATACGTTTCCTGTGTAGGGCAATCAATGTAGTGTTACCATCATCTGCATCAGATCTCTGCTAAGAGAGACAGCAGACCACATATACAACTTCAGCGTCATCGTTCAGCTTATTATACCCCTCCCTACTTGACATAACATATTCCAAGCCACAGAAATAGGAGGGAAATCATACACCTGACGTGTACGAAATCAAGAAAAGCTCAGTGTTCACCACACATTTCTGTTATTTCATCCAGCTGTAGTAAAGGTATGTCCCGTGGCAGCAACCTGATGTCGGGGATGAAGATAAGTCTTCATGTACTAAGCCGCAGCAACTATTAGGTGGGGTGGCCAGTTCCCGTCCATGTTGTCTTTACCTCTCCTAACTCATGCGTCATTTATAGCTGAGTCGACTGGTCGTTCCAAGCGAGAAATCACCACCAGGATTTTTGTTTTGTTCGGACGTGGTTTTCGAACCTGGCACGCTGTATAGCCCAACGATAGAAAGCAAGCTCACTATCAACTAGGCTACCGCGCTAGGCTACAGCTAGGTACAACCCTTTTAATTTCTGTTTAATTGCTCTCCCCGCATTTTGTGTGTCTTAAAAGCTTGATTCTTGATTAAAACAATCGTCACAGAACTTGGAACATTCTTATATATGCTCTGCTTGCCGTTCCCTCAACCATCTAAAAGGAAATAAGCTCAGAGTTCCAGCTAGTTGCTGATTACGCGTTATTCTGATCTTTCCGGAGAAGAATCACTTCCATTTCTACCATTCTCTGAATATGTACATTGCCTTGTTCGACCTCGTCTTTTTGTAGGGTATCCATGACTAAATATATAACAGCTAGCATGGTTTGGACATGTATGCAGGCACGATTTCTTGTCAAAAACAATACTGCAGGGAACTGTCGAGGGTGGAAGCAGCAGAGGGGGACAAATAAAGACATGGACAGACAACATCAAGGAATGGACAGGGCAAGATATTTCCACATTCATCCGCATCGCTGAGAATAGAATTCGCTGGAGGAGTGTGTGCTGAGGCATCCAATGTGGTACCCCTACGACCCTGAAGGGTTATGGGTTTATTGATTGATTGATTGATACAACAGCAGACCACATGAATAGTGTGGTCTAAGCTTCAAAGTGTCTTCAGGTTTTTCTCCTTCACCATGTGCCCATACTAGAGCAGTTTTAGCGACGACACAATGCTCTCTACAAAACATATCTGATTGAACACCAGCGCCTCTTTATGATTGTTTCCATGACACATTAGCGTCGTGCAAGAAGTTCCTGGCATTCAGTCAGACTATGTACAAGATGCAAACATTCACTGTGTGCCATAAGCTGAAAGTGTGGATATTTCATTATCTCCAGCGTCGAGATCCATATAGCCATGTAGATATGCAGCTGTGGTTTCTGTCAATCTTATACCAATGTCAAGTTGTAATATTCTATTATAGCAAGTGGTAGACAGAGAAGCCAGTGAGAAAGTAACATCACAAGATGGACAGATTACAGTCTATCAGAGTGCATCACCAAAACAAGAGATGTGAGACATCTATTGCATCCAACCTGTGTTGCGGAGACGGCACTTGATAATGATAATGATCACAATTCATCTAGTGCACTCTCGTCGATACCATCAAGCCACCTGCTCCTAGGAGAAGGCCACCATATTAAATCACGTTTGTCCGTCTTATGCTCTGACTTCTTAGTCCTTTACTCCATACGGCCACATTGATCCCTCTTAGAATGGTGAGATATGTCTCAAGCTTGTCTCCGTCGCAAAAGTTGGCTATTTGAATACTGAAAGCGGTTTGCAAGTTCAGAACATTTCCAGACCGTACACGGAGATAACAATAATCATTACCACAATAGACAGAAGATTGGCGATAATGTGGCATGGCTGTATCTTCATTGTATTTAATCACTCTAATCGGAGTAGGCAGGTTGCCGACAGGCAATGAAGACATTTCATTAAGTCTTTACGTGTACCTTATCATCCCATATGGTTTTTCTCTCCTGTTACCTATCATCATCATGAGGGTAGAATATCTAATGACTAGTAATACGTCTTCTGTTCATGTCTCTCCTCCCCAAAATATCATGTAGTTCATTAATATTAAACACATTTTACGACAAGAAGTTTACCATTGCTCTATGGTGGAGGGTACAGAGCGTGTCTGTGACGGCAAAGTACTAAGTTAGATCCCCGCCACAGACAATTGAGCATTCAGACCTCTCCGAAAACTATGGCAAACTACGTAAGATATTTTATATTGCCTAGAAACTCAATATAGCAACAAAAAAATGATGGGTTGATGTATACGACCTGAATAGGATACTAATAAAAGCAACTGTCTTTACACTGGGGATCTCTCTAGCGTAGTGTTTAAGCTGTTCGCCTTGTGTTCAAGAGGTCATGATTTCGAATCCAGCTCGTGTCGTCTTGTTTACAAGCTGGATTTTTCGGAGATACCTGCGGACGATCACTTGAAGCTACGGAGTTACGTGCTATGAGTGATACTCTCGGAAGGCGGTGTGCCGCTTCGTTGAGAGTGACGGAGTACATATGGGAAACCGAGTACAGTGAAGTCAATCCTCTGCGACGTTTGAACCCTTTTTTTGTCTTTACACTGTGACAAAAACATCAGTGTAAATGTGTAAACAGAAATTATAAATAGGGAATAATTACGTACACTTTGTAATAATGCAAATGCAACGTATACGAACGAAAATGAGACTTGGGGAGAAGGTATCTTCTCATGAAAGAAGATAAAACGACAAAAGATGTTACGGTGATCTCCAAGGGAGAATTTTGAAACTACACCGCCAAAGGAGGTCGCGGTGATAGTTAAACGCTTTGATATAACCAAACTGGACGTGGATGGAAGCAGCATTGCCCCCAGCATAAGAGGTCCATTTTACTTCACCAAACTCTTGGATATTCTATCTGAATATGTTTCCCCCTCCTTTTCCACCTATGATCACAGACAGACCTGAATTTGATCAGCCGAATTTTAAAAAAAACACATCTATTGTTTCATATCTATGGTCTACATTCTAAAAAGAAGTATGTGAACAGTGATTCATTTTCTCGAAATGGAAGAAGTCTCTGAAATGTGCTTCATTTTCCCCGAGATGGAAGAAGTGGCAAATGGCGAGGAAATATCACGAGATGGAAGAAGTGGCAAATGGCGTTGGAAATGTCACGAGATGGAAGAAGTGGCAAATGGAAAGGAAATATCACGAGAAGGAAGAAGTGGCAAATGGCAAGGAAATATCACGAGATGGAAGAATTTATAATTGGAAAGGAAATCACGAGATGGAAGAAGTGGTAAATGGCAAGGAAATATCACGAGATGGAAGAAGTGGAAAATGGCAAGGAAATATCACGAGATGGAAGAAGTGGCAAATGGCAATGAAATATCACGAGATGGAAGAAGTGGAAAATGACAAGGAAATATCACGAGATGGAAGAAGTGGCAAATGGCAAGGAAATATCACGAGATGGAAGAAGTGGCAAATGGCAAGGAAATCACGAGATGAAAGAAGTGACAAATGGCAAGGACATATTACGAGATGGAAGAAGTGGAAAATGGCAAGGAAATATCACGAGATGGAAGAAGTGGAAAATGGCAAGGAAATATCACGAGATGGAAGAAGTGGCAAATGGCAAGGAAATATCACGAGATGGAAGAAGTGGCAAATGGCAAGGAAATCACGAGATGGAAGAAATGGCAAATGGCAAAGAAATATCACGAGATGGAAGAAGTGGCAAATGGCAAGGCAATATCACGTGATGGAAGAAGTGGCAAATGGCAAGGAAATATCACGAGATGGAAGAAGTGGCAAATGGCAAGGAAATCACGAGATAGAAGAAGTGGCAAATGGCAAGGAAATATCACGAGATGGAAGATGTGGCAAATGGCAAGGATATATCACGAGATGGAAGAAGTGGAAAATGGCAAGGATATATCACGAGATGGAAAAAGTGGAAAATGGCACGGAAATATCACGAGATGGAAGAAGTGGCAAATGGCAAGGAAATATCACGAGATGGAAGAAGTGGCAAATGGCAAGGAAATCACGAGATGGAAGAAGTGGCAAATGGCAAGGAAATATCACGAGATGGAAGAAGTGGCAAATGGCAAGGAAATATAACGAGATGGAAGAAGTGGCAAATGGCAAGGTAATCACGAGATGGAAGAAGTGGCAAAAGGCAAGGAAATATCACGAGATGGAATTAGTGGCAAATGGCAAGGAAATATCACGAGATGGAAGAAGTGGCAAATGGCAAGGAAATATCACGAGATGGAAGAAAGTGTCAAGGAATTATCAGCAAGTGGCAAGGAAATAGAACAGGATACACATGCAGGAGTAGGAGTATACTACCAGCAGAGGATGTTGGATGTCAGTTGCAACGATCCTTCTTTTTTTTTTGGGGGGGGGGCGGTATTTATATGATGGGGCGGCACTCACTGATGAGGATGAAAGACTTATTATTAAATGTATACTCTCTAGAATATCTCTTCAGTTAATTCATATTTGGACAAAACTATAGATTTATTTTGTATTTTTCCAGCACATCAACTTATTTTCAATTAGAGATTAAATAAATGGGGAAGAATGCGTTGCAAAAGAAGAACATTATGGTGATCTAATAAACAATCTTTCCATAAAAGTACAGCAATTATGTATCCCCTTTCATCCTTGGCACTGACATCCTGTATAACTAAATGTGACAAGTCATTACTATCTCGCGGTGCATTCATTATTAAAACGCATCCAACTTTCTATCTTCACCTTATAATTCCTCGTCCATACCGATATCATGTATTTGATCTCTGAGAACCGCCGACTGTAGATAAAAACTGTCGTCGCCTCTGTTTCTCATTATCAAAGAACGACGATTTGTTGGGGAGTCTGAGTAGATTCTCAAACATGTTTTAAAACTTGCACGGTCAGAGATCTCATTAAATGTTTCTATTTTAGCCTGCACTGTGTAACACGAATTATTTATTATTTGTCTGAGTTTCCTTAAATTTTCTCTTGTTAAATCTTCTGAGATTGTGTTTTTTGTATTGATGCATATTCTTCTTCTTTCGTTCACTTGAAACATGTCTATCTCTGTAATTCTGACTACTGAATAAAACTCACGGTCTTTTGTAGTTCATACAGTGTCCCATAGAGTTTTGATTCCAGTGTTGTTTCCTCTGGCCAATATGTCTGCCTCAGCGTTTCATGCTCAGAACACTCTTGAAGTATATGTTTGGCACTCTATGCTGCCTGTCTACATGTACACATGACCGTGTTGCCAATCTTGAACTTTGTATACATGTGACTGCGGAGTCGGTTTTGTCTAGTTCTGAGACGTAGAATTACAACTTGCTTTGATCTATTCATAATGTGATAGTCATCTTGTGTTGGTGTTTGTGGCTTTCTTATTGACTTGATCATCTATTTTATTTCTGATGGTAGGTGATTTGTATATCTAATTGGTATTGATGCATATACTGTTAATTTAGTTATATCGGTTAGCTCAAGAATTGGAGTTATATATGTAACCAACACCTGGATCTGGTAGAAGTTGCTTTTGGAGTGGTAGAATATTCAAGTCTATGAGATTACGTTATTCACTTCTGCTGTAGGTAATCATTCCAATTAAGGTATGAAACGTGCATATTATTTACATAGTTAAGAATTTTATTAAACAATAATATTGAAGAATAGATAGGAAATTGATAAATATTCCTTCACATTTCATAGAAAACACTTTCACCATTGAAAAATGTACTACAAACGTGTCCCATAATGTCAATATGCGATCATGTGCAAACGTTATAACATAACGTACATAAGGGAGGCGCGTATGAGGCTAGGTGACCGATTATGTCGATATCTGCAGAGTACCATGCACTAGTCAGAAACTCCTGCTATTGACTACTTTAACATCACAGATCATCGGGATTGCTCGCATTTGATTTTCATGAATACTCTCTAGAAACTTCCCGCATGTATATAACAGTTAGTTCTGTTATGTGAACGTGGATGGTGTCTTTTGTACTCTGTAATATATCGTGGTCTTGATAAAGACGTTTGTTTGGACGTTTGTTTGTTTCTGTGTTGAAACGTCGATTTGTGTGTGTTATTCTATGTGCCTCCATTACTTAGCAAAACCAATTTCCATGTTTCCAAATTTGATGAATCAGTAGAAGAAAATTAGATATCTAATCAGCTATATAACACTAAAGAAGACACTGTCAGCAACAGCAGATTGATTTAGTATCTTTTTCCAGAAATGAAGTTCATCACCAAACAGGTAAATAAACATGAAATGGAACACAACTAACCTATCAACCACACAGATGATGTTTTCCACATTTTCAGGAAACAACAGACTCAAACAACACGACATGGTATGTAAGGAAGGTTTGAAATTGGCAACACGACGTGTGGTCAATTCACAGAAAACACAGAATATGTTTCCACACTGTAACACACCACGAAAATAAAACTGTTCATCCCCAAAAATAAAATCTCTGGAGGACAATTTCTACAGCCGTATCTCATTGGCTGCTGACTACAGTTCAGTTTATTGACGAAATTAATATCAGAGTATGAATAACAAGAGAACGAAAAAGAACATGATAAATAAGGAAGGACAAAAGAATTAGGAAAAAGGAATGTGCTGAAAGTGTTACCCTTCTAAACACACATTTACGTCTCATATTACATAAACCTAGAGTAATGCCATAGCACACGCGCACACACACGCACGCGCATTGCCTCCATGTGTGATGATTCTAATGTTGTGATAAACCAAGCTAAAACAGTGACGACACAGTCCCCCATTAACAATCACATGGTAAAGTCTGCAACACCAACAGTGGAGATGAGAGGGCACAATACAGTAAGAACGTTATCATTACAATAACTTGAGCTTGCGATTTGATCGTCGTTTCGGAAAGATGTCGTTCATGTTAGGCATAACCAGGCATGTTATTCTCAGCCTTGAGAGTAATGGTAGCGGTTGATACTAAACAATAAACAGTTCGTAATCTGTTATACTTCTCGTGTTCTTCTTGTCATTGACTATACATACAGGCGACACCATTACTCCCAGTAACACACAGGTTGACAGGCTGGAGGGATTTTATAACTAAGCGATGCGCATAATCCTGGGTTGTACATGGTACACACAA
Organism: Meghimatium bilineatum; assembly: GCA_034231615.1. Lineage (NCBI taxonomy): Eukaryota > Metazoa > Mollusca > Gastropoda > Stylommatophora > Philomycidae > Meghimatium > Meghimatium bilineatum. The sequence continues at coordinate 30,205,567 of CM067309.1, forward strand.
TGCGTGACTGAGGTTTCTTCTGGACTTTCCAAGCATATGTTACAGAATTTATATGTGGCGTGGCCCTGCATCACTTAGAGTAAGTCCTGACACAGAGCATACACTACACATAGATATCCCTGGTGTGAAGGAGAAGCTGCCATAAGAGGCAAATCCTTGATGGGGAGCGTCGAGCACACTGTCAGACAGATGCGTGTATAGGAAGACATTAATCTAGGTGTAAATAGGTAGATAACCTATCCTACTGGGCCTTTCAAGAAAGTTTCCAAGAAGCTCGATCATCTGTCAAGAACTCTGCGATGGAACTATACCGCCAGTTCACAAGGAAGAATAGTTCACGATGGCAGGGGTTTCTTCGCCGCAAAAATAAAGGTGTCAAACAATGGAAGTTTTTCCAGTAACGAAGGTCCTAAATTGACTTGAATTGCAATATTCACACGTGCATACTGTTTGACTCAATGAGTGAGATTCAGGAACCGAGACGCGAATTGAAAGATTGGATAAGATCTTGAATGAGGCGATGCGTATGATACTAGCGTGTACTAGAGATACATCATCCCAAGCCATGCAATTTTTACTAGATTGTCCAAATACATAGCACAGAATACAGTCGTGCAGACCATGAGACTACCTACAAATTACACCTGAAAATGAATACTCATTGCATTCTTAAATTAAGAAAGCGAAAGGTTAGTAGACTAAAAAGAGGAAAGTCATGGATGTGTTCTGTGGAGGAGTTGATACAAAGTGTGTTCACGTTGGAAGATGGGGCACCTGGTGCGGAATGTTTAAGTGTGGATTGTCAACCTCCTTCGAAGTGATAATCTCAATAAACTATGCAAAGAATGGCGCGATATTACGATGGAGGCTGAAATTCAGGCACTAATCAACGAGAATTCCAAGGGAAAAGACATGTAGGTATACACAGATGCTTCGGTGTTAGACACTTGAGGAGTGCTTGACCTTTTAAAGCTCAGTCTGAAGAGAAGACAATCGAAGAGGACAGATGCGCATTTTTTGTGACCACAAGCAATACTATGGAAACTATGGAGACTATGGCAGTCATCAAGTCTTTGAACTGGGTGAGTACACCGAGGGCAACATGTCTGCATCCTTAGAGAGCATGCACATAAAAATGCAAATCGGTTAATGAGTCACATTAATTTTCTTGCCTGGTAATGTGGGTGTTTGGGGCAACGGGAAAGCTGATCGGCTGGCTTGAACTTCTACTGTACCCAGCGGTAGAGCAATGGATCGTGTGTACATTGTTAAACTCCTTTGGTCAAACAACACGGGCAAATGAAATTAATGTCCAGAATAAAGAGACCGCGCCTGAAATGTGGCATTGTCATAAATATGGCATTGTCAGAAATGTGGCATTGTCATAAATGTGCGTTGCTGTGGCTGAGCCTGAAATGCGACATTGTCAGAAATGTGGCATTGTCAGAAATGTGGCATTGTTAGAAATGTGACATTGTCTTAAATATGGCATTGTCAGAAATATGGCATTGTCAGAAATGTGGCAGTTTCAGAAATGTGGCAGTGTCAGAAATATGGCATTGTCAGAAATGTGGCATTGTCAGAAATATGGCATTGTCAGAAATGTGGCATTGTCAGAAACATGGCATTGTCAGAAATGTGGCATTGCCAGAAATATCGCATTGTCAGAAATGTGACATTGTCAGAAATATGGCATTGTCAGAAATGTGCGTTACTGTGGCTGAGCCTGAAATGCGACATTGTCAGAAACATGGCATTGCCAGAAATATGGCATTGTCAGAAATGTGGCATTGTCAGAAATATGGCATTGTCAGAAATGTGGCATTGTCAGAAATGTGACATTGTCAGAAATGTGGCATTGCCAAAAATGTGACATTGTCAGAAATGTGCGTTACTGTGGCTGAGCCTGAAATGCGACATTGTCAGAAATGCGACATTGTCAGAAATGTGGCATTGTCAGAAATATGGCAGTGTCAGAAATATGGCATTGTCAGAAATACGGCATTGTCAGAAATGTGGCATTGTCAGAAACATGGCATTGTCAGAAATGTGGCATTGCCAGAAATATGGCATTGTCAGAAATGTGGCATTATCAGAAATGTGGCATTGTCAGAAATGTGACATTGTCAGAAATGTGGCATTGCCAAAAATGTGACATTGTCAGAAATGTGCGTTACAGTGGCTGAGCCTTAAATGCGACATTGTCAGAAATGTGGTATTGTCAGAAATGAGCGCTACTGTGGCTGAGCCTGAAATGATGATTTGTCAGAAATGAGCTCTACTGCGAGCTTAGAAGAATGTTTGTCAACTAACGCAAAACAGGAACTGTCAGTCATCATTCAATAGTGGATAGATACAATCAAGAGGAGATCGGAGCACCTATGGAAGTGACCAGAGTGCAATGGTAATGATCCGACGACTAACTAACAAAGATATTGACGTTTTGTACTTCTTTTATTGCTGATCGAACAAGGAGAAATTTGTTTTTCTCTTCATTGTGTATCTTCTTCTTTGTCTAAGTTCGTTCTCAAACTCCTGCAGATCAGCAGGATGTAGTCCGGAGAACGGAATGCATTGTGTCATGGTTTATAGCAGTGCTGCGATATCTGCGCCTTTCATCCTGACACACCCGACCTCAGCATGGCTTTGAGTCACTGACTCTATATGCAATGGGGCAGCCAATTCCATCTCATACTCTCCTTAGTCGCCTCGTACGACATGCATGGAAGGTAAAGAGTGTTGCTATTCTTTGCTCCCCTTTCAGGTTCTGACAACATATTGGCAATCCTGTATCATATATTATCATTTTAGTTTCATTCAAAAATGTATATTTTCATTCACGATTACATATATATTCCCGGGAGCATATTAACTAACACAAGAAGTGATAGTGCCCGCTATACAACTGATATATTAAGGTTCTGTTTAAAATAAATACAAGTAAAACACACAAGTTGAGGATGGACCGTGGCGGCGTTCCCATCAGCTTATTTATTTAGTCTCTGATTAGTGATAAACAAAACCAAAAAATCTCTTTCCGCAGAATTTTCAAAAAACGGTGTCTAATTACGACAACGCCCAATCTGTGCATTTGCACGATATCGGTAAATATAAATATTTACTCTAGATTATTAAACTGGCTATGTTGAGACAGCTGAAACACACGCTGCAGATGATACTGCGGAACATATAACATGAAACAGATATAGGAGGATCTCTAGGCGTTATATTAAACTGTCACCATCAACAGGTTTAGTAGCTCTGTCGATAGTTCAAGGGGAAACCAGAGATTTGAACTAAATGCAACTACAACTATCTGCAACTAACTACGCTGCTCGCTTGAAATGTGTGGACATTTCAAATCTTATAGAGACTATATAAATGCAATTCTTATACACGCATATACATATATTGTATATATACGTGAGTGTGTGTGTGTGTGCGTGGATGGCTGCGTGCTTGTGTGTGTGGCTGCGGATGTGGGTAGGTATGTGTTTGTGTGTGTGCGTGGACGGGTGGACGCGTGCCTGAGTGTGTAACAATAACAATCTGTATACAATCTGCAAGTCATTTTGCAAAAACCAAAATAAAAATCACATACAATCAGGGATCTTCTATTTGCTGATGACTGTGCCCTAAATGCCAACTCTGAGGCTGATCTACAATGTATTATAGACAGATTCTCCAAAGCCTGTACCAACTGTGGGCTTACCATTAACACAGAGAAAACAGAAGTCATGTTACAACCAGCACTTGGCAAAAGCTATCTCGAGCCCTGCATAAAGGTAAATGGTGTAGCACTGAAAGTTGTGAATAGATTCACATATCTAGGCAGTACGTTATCACAAAATGCCATCGTTGATGATGAAGTGTATACAAGGATCGCCAAAGCAAGCTGTACTTTTGGCAGATTGTACGCACATGTTTGGCGTAGAAATGGCATTAACCTACAGACTAAGCTGAAAGTTTACAGAGCAGTGGTACTTCCAGTGCTGCTATACGCTAGTGAAACATGGACTGTGTATAGACGTCATGTGAAAAAACTAAATCATTTTCATACAAATTGTCTCAGAAAAGTTATGAACATCAGATGGCAAGACCAGATTCCAGATACCACTGTCCTTGATAGAGCTGGTATCCCAAGCATTGACACGATCCTGATGCAGACACAGATTCGTTGGGCAGGTCATTTGGTGCGTATGCCAGACCATCGTCTGCCAAAGATACTTCTCTATGGTGAGCTAGAGAAGGGTATACGATCTCAATGTGGCCAAAGGAAGCGCTACAAGGACTCGTTAAAGAACTCACTGAAAGCCTTTGAAATAGACAACGATACATGGGAAGTACTTGCACAAAATAGATCTACATGGCGTTCTAAAATAAAAAAGAGCTCATCATCTTGTGAAAAGAAGAGAAATGCAGCAGCTCAACAGCGGAGAGCAGCTAGAAAGTCACGGATAGACCAAGATCCGTCTACAGTCGTTATTCCATGTCCAAACTGTCCAAGAACATTTACAGCTCGAATAGGGCTCATTAGCCATCTACGAACTCATAATCAAGGACATAACTAAAATTGAATTTTCAAAAGTGGATGTAACAAATGGTCATCATTTCTTATGATGGACGAACAACACATAAAAATGTAGGTGGGGACAGTTACAGTTATAAACATATTAACTCAGCAATTAATTAACCAAATATTAACTCAGCAATTAATTGACCAAATATTAACTCGGAAACGAATTTAAAAAAATATTAACTCAGTAATGAATGTACCAAATATTAATTCAGTAATGAATTGACCAAATATTAGCCCTGCAATTGACTTCGGACTCAATGGTGGGAGACAACGAACACCTTCGTCATGTGGTGGGAGACAACGAACACCTATGGTTCTGCTCAGCGTGATGTCAACGTCGATTCAAATTACTAACACTAAAAACTAGACATTAAACTCTACTAATATTTTTTTCAATAAAATTGAACAACAAATTTCAATATAACATAAACATTTTTTAAGATACAGTGTCTACCCTTATTTTTTAAAAATTAGAGAGGATACTGTCATTTATAAATTTACAGCGGCTAACGCCATTTTTAAAATTAGAGTGGCTACTGTCATTTTAAAACTAGACTTGTTACCGTCATCTTTTAAATTAGAGTGGCTACCGTCATTTTTATAGAAATACATGAGTGTGTAACCTGGGAACAAAAATGCTGCCTTTGTTCTAGAGATATGAACACAAAAGCACTGCTTTTCTCACCGCCTTCTTCAGAAATGTGTACACAAAATGTCAAATTCATAAAACAACAGGGATTCATAAGTGTATGTTAAATTATAAAAAGGCGGCTCATGTAATAACAATAATTATAAGGAAACTCTGATTGTGTGGATAGTGATACCACAGTGATACCGTAAAATCAGCGTAAAATATTGGTCACACATCCCACTCCTCTGTCACAGGGACGATTGTGAAAGCATCATGACAATATCCAACCCTTGATGTTATCAACCCAAAATTTTCTGGTCCATATTTTCTCTTTCCATCCTCAACTCATGCATGAGAATATTTGGAAATGAATGGTTTCTGTTATTTCGTACGCGTTTCACCTGTGTCAACACCGCTATTTTGCTGCTGACCTGCAGGCTGTGTATTTGGTCTTGGACAATTCCGTGTTCATGTTATTTGAAACAGGTTAAAGCACTTGTATTCAAAAGCCCAAATCATTCTTTCTTAATCCACAGTGAGTGTCAGGATCTCACATCAATATAAAAGAATATATCATTATCATCAGGTGACATGCCGGCTGGCGTAGTCGATCATGGCTCTCCACAGCTCTCTGTCTCCAGTATTATGTATCAAACTCGCTGTTGTTTCCCTGCCGTGCCAGGTTGTTAAACTGTCTAATATTTTCTCACGTTGTCGCCCTCTGTCTCTGTTGCCTTCAATCTTGCCTGTTGTGACAAACCTATGTTCTCCAAACCTTCTTGTCTCATGAAGTGGCCAAAAAATGAAGATTGTCTTTTTCTTATATTATTGATTAAGGTCCGTTTCGCATGTGACGCTTTCAACATCTCCACATTAGTTCATATCCACAACAATATATAACACCAGTGAATTGCATAACTTCAACGATTGGCTATAAAACGTGTGAATGCTTGCAAGATACTGGTTGGAATTCTTCTCACTCTCAACCCTGTCATGGCAGCCAGTTTTTTAAAAAAATATTCTACATCAGAACAGAGCCAGATTGACAACCCGGGCATGAACTTCTAGTTCAGGATGCAAAGCACAGAGTCATTGACTTCCTACCAGGCATGTCACAGTAGGCGATTAAGGGAAGTTGGAGGATATGCTGACAACTTATCTATGAAAACAAAGGTATCATTATCCCATCTTGTCTCAATGTCGGACTTTTGTCTTTTATCAAATAATCTCCCTGAATGACGAAGCGATGCAGACAGCGGAGATTGCACCTTTGTCCCTTTTGTGCCAGACTCCTAGGTGACGGGGAATACTAGATGTAGCATAACAGTTGATGTGTCAACAAAACTGACAAAAGAGCGACGAGAGTAGTGGTCTAGAAGTATGTGGTGTGCTTCTAGAACGAAGGAATGATCATGGGATACTGACGCACTGGTATTCCTCTATATAGGGAATAAACATGCATCTGTAGCTCTCCCCCCCCCCCATCCTTTACACAATCATGCTGTAAGACAACCATACAAAAGTCTGTCTACTGTTGACTCCGTTACACAAGTGGAAAATAACCGGGGGCTTTTGTCTGAAATAATATGGTCTGTCGTCACAACAGAACACTAATCAATGCATATGTGATAATGAAAACCGAATAAGATGCGTATAACTTGTAAAAAGAAGAAGAAGAGGTGTGCCGATGGAAAGAAATTGTAGAATTTGAAATTATAAAACCATTGAGTCATCGAAAATCATAAGAAAGTCGTATTGCAGTGTTTTGTGACAACTTGAGAAGCCATTATTAAGTATGTTAACAACGTCATGTGCCATAAGTACGTCAAAAACAGCATGTGCCATAAGTAAGTTAAGATTGCCATGTGCCATAAAGCATCATGTGCCAGAAATATGTTAAGATTGTCATGTGCCATAAAGCGGCATGTGATATAAGTATGTTAAGATTGTCATGTGCCATAAAGCGACATGTGACATAAGTATGTTAAGAACGTCAAGTGCCATAAAACGTCATGTGCCATTAGTATATTAAGAATGTCATATACCATAAGTATGTTAAGAACTCATTATATAATTATGCAACTCAAAATGGATATGTTCTAAAAACTAAGAGAAATAAAGTGGACCGAAAATAAGAAAAGAAATGTGTACTAAACAATTTATGCTGTACGTTTATTCAAATTTGGTTCTCTTTTGTGCTCCCATCTGTGTGGTTACTATTTATCTTGATATTATTAGGACTCAAAACCTGTACACAGAGTTTGTCCCCAGTAAGGGAGAACATTTCGTTGGGATGCCTTAAAGAGTAAGAATTTTCCAGAGAGATGGTCTATAAAGACTATCGAAAGCCTTCTGGAAATCTACAAAATTGATCATGAGGTTTGATTGTCTTTCTGTAGATTCTTCTATTATTGTTCTATTAGTTGTCTTCGAGAATAGATGCCTCAGAAAAAACACAAATACTAGTTGGAAACATTTCAAATCAAACGACATACTAAGAGAGGAGACAAAACAAGAATATTTGACGAACATCGTCAGAAAACGTCGATGGACATACATCGGCCACATACTTAGAATGAAGGAAGACATAATTCCAGGACAAGTCTTCATGTGGACACCATACGGGAACGGAAAACAGGGAAGACCAATAACAACGCTCAGAAGAACTGTTATGAATGAATTAAAATCAACAGGAATAAATGCACAAGATCTGCAATCCTTAGCAACTGACAGACAGGCATGGAGAACTATGACATCCGCCCTATGTACTAAACTTGGCAAAAGAGGAACTGACTGAAGGGTGAACATGGACTATCGCTTCCCAATGTTTAGGGTCCCTAGAGAAATATTTTATTAGTGTTTTACCGGTATCTCAGACGTTGTCTATCACATACAAACTGCCCTTCAGAAAGATGACCAAATAGTGCCTGCTTGACATGCGGCAATTCTATGCACGCGACTGGCATGGTAATCTATTTTTATTGTTTCTATTATTTTAGATGTTAAATGAGTAGGATGTAGTACTTCATTATTTGTGAATTTGTCATTTAATGATCATGATTTTACAGATAATTCTTAGATGATAGATGCTAAACCTCCTTTCACAATTTGCTGTTTGTTTTGTTTCATATCTAACCTGATTTGGTCAAAAGAAGTGCCCATCAAACGCAAAGATATTGAGAGTGAGCGATTGTTGCTCTGGAGTACCTAGCATAGCTGCAAAACTCATAGGAAGCAATCTGGCTAGCGCATATGAATCGTTTATGAATAGCGTAGGCCGAGATGGGATGATAATTTCACAAGATCAACACTATAACTGAATAGCATCGCTCGGTTTGTACCACAAGACAACGATTGGCTCGGGTTGTTTTGTTCGGAGGTTCACGAAATGAAGAATAGTGATCAAGTCCCCGGAAAAGTAAGGGTCGTCTATTGACTACATGCATAGGTGGCACATCGCTAGAGTGCAGCTCAATGTGCAAGCACATGTGGAGAAGCCATAATTAAAACACTGTTCATGCTCTAGCACATGCTTTCAGTGTCTTTCAGTAGCAGGCTAAGAGGAAAAGGGATGAGTACCATATCGACCTGGTATGAAAAAGAAGTGTGTGTAGAAGCTCAAATTTGACAAGTTACACACGATGTCGCAAAACAAAATCTCGGCTAAAAGACCGAACGGATATTAGTCCAAATATACTCTACATCGTTTCCTATTCCGAAACCGGGATCACAGATTAGAAAGGTTCAGTACTCGTGGACACGGGAAACAATGGACCATCTAATTAGACAAAAAAGTGCAAGTAAAAAAATAAAAAATTACAAGATAGACATCATCGACCCACGTCCAAATCCTTAAATGCTTATCATATCCATAAAGAATGTCACCCAGGAACATGTTGTGGTCTGTAAATTCCAAGACCACAGTGGGAATTTTACAATTATGTCACTCAGATGAATACATACCAGTCGCTATGCGAAATATTGGAGGACTGTCACGGAATAAGGAAGCTCATCTGAATTTTAAAGCATGCCGAAATCGGATATGCCACGCCTACATGGTCCAAGCCAAACGGGATACAAATTCGTGTTGGTTATCAGAACGCGAAAGGAGAAGAAGAATAAGAGTAGATTGTGTTGTTGGTCGCTTCTAAATCATACGACTGAACATTTCATTGAACATTTTAGTTGACGATTCCTAGCCCTTAGAGTGGCTTCACTTCCTTACGATGTGTAGAAATGGCATCATCCTTTGATCCGCTTACAGACCTCAGAAAGAAACGGGCTTTACCCCCAGTATTTGCTTCTCAAACAAATCGATTTCAATAGTTCTCAATTCATCCCTCGATTACACCTAGGACATATTTATATGTTTGTGTGATATTCAAACACTACATCCTATTCTTCTTCATATCTAGATCCCAGAGATTCAATGCCATCCTCTAGATGAATGCCGAGCGTTACATAGCTGCAAGTCAGTACGCGTCTTCTAACAGCACGTTCAGTGTTGACATTAGGGACAGATATTCATGCTTACCCAGCAAACTCATTTCACAATATCATTTACAAACATTATGGATTCAAGTAACTTTGGTTAGAATGACAGGTATTTGTAGCGATAAGTTCGCCGGGTACCTGGTGTATAACTTAATACAAGAAATACTGTCATAATTCTTGAAGCATACACCCGTATAGGACAAACTGTGGAGCTTTTATATACAATACACACAACTGTATCTTCAGTACAACGTGGAAGATCGGCTTTCAAACCACGTAACCCGGTTTGGTATGTGGGCGAGAGACCACTATTCATCATACCAGTGGTTACACTAATTCGTGGTGTTCCATTCTACTTGAATTTCATACTTACTTTTGTGTTTACAATTTGAATTTAACGTTCTCAGATGAGTGTATTTGTGTAGTGTATTTGTGTAGTGTATTTGTGTTTGCAAAATTTAGCGTTCTCAGATGAGTGTATTTGTGTAGTGTATTTGTGTAGTGCATTTGTGTTTGCAAAATTTAGCGTTCTCAGATGAGTGTATTTGTGTAGTGTATTTGTGTAGTGTATTTGTGTAGTGTATTTGTGTAGTGTATCAGTGTTTGCAACATTTAACGTTCTCAGATGAGTGTATTTGTGTAGTGTATTTGTGTAGTGTATTTGTGTAGTGTATCTAGTTTGTGTTAATAATTTGTATTTAACGTTCTCAGATTAGTGTATTTGTGTAGTGTATTTGTGTAGTGTATTTGTGTAGTGTATTTGTGTAGTGTATTTGTGTAGTGTATTTGTGTAGTGTATGTGTGTAGTGTACCAACTGGTAATGTTCAAGTGGATGTATTTTGATCATGATGCAAAACGTAATTACGGACTTTCTTGATGTAAACCAACACAAAACAACGTAAAGCAACGCAGCCCAGCGTCATCATTTAGTGTTGGGATACACAAGTGTGTAGAGAAGCGGCCGATCGGCAATAGAAAACCTATTATCTGAATTAATCAGGCCTTCATTCGTTCCTTTTCTTGATTATGTCCGTGTTTTCCCGTGGTCAATATTTATATACTTGGAATCACACGCCAAAAATAGCCAAGGCTACCCCAAGTATATAAACATTACCCAATGTAAAGCGTTACAATAATCCAAAAACGTAACGAACGAAGGCCTGTTTACGTTTTGCCGTTAGGTCTTATTGTACTGCGACGCTCATGCGTTACCACACAACTAAAAAATCACTCCCTGAATCTTGCCAACGAAAAAATGTCAGTAATTGATAACATTTTATGATGATAGAGACGCAAGATAGTAACAAAATGTCAAGTATCAGTAACATTTGTTATCTTTAAATCTGGTGACCAGTGGGTACAGAAACCAGGTTGTCTTGTACAGCCTTATGGAAATCTTGTATGACCATCGTCCAGGTGTGATAAAGATCCGATGGGATATTGAATACAAGAGATATCCGGAAGGCGTTTGAGTACAATAAGAGATATCCAATGGGAGTTTGATAACAATATGAGATATCCGGTGGGAGTTTGATAACAATATGAGATATCCAGTGGGAGTTTGATAACAATATGAGATATCCGGTGGGAGTTTGATAACAATATGAGATATCCGGTGGGAGTTTGATAACAATATGAGATATCCGGTGGGAGTTTGATAACAATATGAGATATCCGGTGGGAGTTTGATAACAATATGAGATATCCGGTGGGAGTTTGATAACAATATGAGATATCCGGTGGGAGTTTGATAACAATATGAGATATCCGGTGGGAGTTTGATAACAATATGAGATATCCGGTGGGAGTTTGATAATGAGATATCCGGTGGGAGTTTGAGTACAATAAGAGATATCCAATGGGAGTTTGATAACAATATAAGATATCCGGTGGGAGTTTGAGTACAACGCGAAAAATCGAGTGAGCTTTTTCTGTCACGAAAAGTGTGCTATTACTTCGTGAGGTGGTTAGTTGAATGTAGATATGGCAGCCATGATGTAAACCACGACATAACGCATTCCGTCTCTGGATTGTAACCTGCTAGCCGTCGGAGTTTTGAGAACGAACGGTCGAGGAAAAAAAATTATTATTGAAGATTAATGCGAAACCATTTATCACTGCTCACATTCAACATACACGTGCAGTATCTTATTCCTCTTCAGTCTATTTTATGTAGGTGGTTTTTTTTTCTAGAGCTTTCTGTCTGATAACCACTCTTTGAAGTCGAGCCTCTCTGAGCGGGTTTATTGACAGCAAGGAGGTCATGGAGTGGTATGTGTGTATATGAGTGTTCTTTGTAAGGAGGCACCTGATTAAACAAGCACAATACACGTACTGTATGATTGATATCTAACGTGGCCGGCTAAAACATAACATGGGCGGTACTATTTCTTATCTCAGCCGGATTATTCTTCTGCTTTCGTACTTAAACTTCTGCTGATTTCAGGATGTAGTCAACGGAACGGAATGCAATGTGCCATGGTTTACAGCTTAACTACGATAGTCGCACCTTTCTTCGGACTGACATATCCGAATTGGCTTCTAGGTCACTTTGACCCTGATGTTCGTCTGTCGTAATCGATGATGAAAACGCAACCATAATAATAATAACAATAAGTAATAATACATTTTAAAGTTAATAGTACATTTTAAATGACTAACAAGTCCAATGCAAACACAAAATGTTCTTCTACAGAACAGACAACTGTAGAGGGTGTCCCATAGACACCCCCACCCTCTACTTTGATCCTACATTAGATGGAACAGCCAACTTCACTCCATAACTCATTAGTCGCCTCTTACGACATGTATGGAAGCTAAACATTGTTGCTATTCCTTGCTCAACTTTGGGGCTTCTACAAGATGGCCGGGATCCTAGTTTATCTGCCGGATATATGTTATCGGTTCAGATTCTATTTTATCTTCCCGATATAAGATGTGAGTCGAGATTCTAGTTTACCTTCCCGTTACATGATGTGAGTCGAGATTCTAGTTTATCTTCCCGTTATATGATGTGAGTCGAGATTCTAGTTTATCTTCCCGTTACATGATATGAGTCAACCATCATATTCCAGAAAGCCGATGTACAAAACAATACATAGAACCCGATTTCTCGCATACATGGACTAAATCCGTTAACAACGCCATGTGCCATTTTCTTGTCTACGCGAGCAGCGTCAGTACACGTGTCTGTGTAACCACATGTGAAATGCGAATGTTAGTTGTTACTCGTGGCCTTGATCTGTGGTTCTATAATTTGCGTGCCAGTGCCCTGGTTAGATTGTACTTGAATTCCCGTACAGTTCGCGTTTCATTTGTGAGTGTGTTATGTCACCATCAGCATAACACGAGAACTGGTACAACTTGTGGTATGAATTGTAATCCATCATTAGCCTACGTTACATAGAGTGATGTTATTCAGATGACTGGTATATGACTGTATCTATCAAACACACAAAATCCATGATAATCAGCAAAGACACAGAAGAACAGGAGGTAAACATAAACATACAGGGAGAGAAACTACAACAAGTAAAACAGTATCAATATCTTGGACACATAGTCACAAATGATGGCAGATGTGAAACAAGTTAAAAGGAGAATAGGAATGGCTAAAAGTACCTTCAATGACATGAGGAAATTATTAATATCTAAACAAATTACAAACAAGTTAAAAATGAGAATTATAAAATGCTACATCTATTCTATATGGTTTAGAAACATGGACACTAAATAAACAATTAGAAGACAAAATTGATGCCAGTGAGATGTAGGTATATAGAAGAATAGGGAGAACATCATGGAAAGAGATGAAAACAAATAAAGAGGTGCTAAAACACTTAATATGAAGAAAGAACTACTAAGAGAAATAAAGATCAGGCAAATAAAATAATTTTGACACATTAAACGACATGACACCTTATTGAAGATCTTACTTGAGGGTAAAGTCAAAGGGAAGCGAGCAAGAGATAGGAAGAGATACAAGTGGGAGATTAGCATCACAAGATGGACAAGTTACAGTCTAGCAGAGTGCACCACCAAAATAATAGACAGGGAATGTTGGAGGTCTGTTGCAGCCAACCTTCGTTGTGGAGACGGCACTAGATGATGATAGTGATTGTGCGTATCTCACATTTTTCTTGTGAACTATCAGCGCATGAATTGTCATAATTACGAAACAACAATCTCCTGTGTGTTGTCGGGGCCCGAAAGGGGAGAAAAGAATAGCAATAATGTTTACCTTCCACGCATGTCGTAAAAGGCGACTAAGGAGGTTATGGGATGCAGTTGGCTGTCCCATCCCATATAGGGTCAGTGACCCAAAGCCATGATGAAGTCGGATGTGTCAGGCCGAAAATCATACATATCGCAGCAATGTTGTAAACCATGACACAACGGATTCCGTTCTCCGGACTACATCCTGCTAATCTGCAGGAGTTTGAGAACGAACGCAGACGAAGAAGTAGAAACAACAATTAAAAAAGTCAAACAATGTTTGAAGTCATATATTGAAACAGGAACAATGCGATTACACGCCAAGCGCCAATCATATCGTCGCCATTTTTCTACGTTTCTCCCGGAAACGATCATGTGACACTGCAAAACAAAACAGCTGAACGTGGTAATTTTGCAGTGCACGCAATCAATCTTCCTCGAGCAACAGGTCCTCTCAAGCTAACATCAACAACACCAGCACGGAATCACGCAAGCGCAACTCTGCGTCAGAAGGCAGCAAACGCATGCGCTGTTTGTCGTGTGACACTGAATAGACCAGCTAACTGTGGAAAACATGAGGTGAGCCGGCAATAACTAGGGCCGTTCATTCATACAGATCAGATCGATACTACGCCAATAAATACAAGTTTGCTCGCTTGGCACGCCGACCTGGTGGAAACAGATCTGTGAGTCTACATTCAATGCGCACTACTCTTAAAACATGCCATGCATGTCTTAAAAGGCGCCAAAGGAAGTTTTGAGATTGGAATTGCCTCACATTTACCATATACGGTTAAAAGACAACCTTGTATCGAACGTGTTGGTTCTAAAGGCGCATATATCGCACTCATGTTATAAACTAGGACACAGCATACTACGATCTCAAAATTACAGGCTGCTAATGTGTAGGAATGTAAGACGGACACAGACGAGAACAGTCGGCTTCAGAATGAAAGATTCCTAGTTCTGTAAAGGTATCTTCAAGTGTGAGGGAGAGAGCAACTTACACAGAAGATGATATAAAGGTATCTTCAAGTGTGAGGAAGAGAGCAACTTACACAGAAGATTATATAAATGTATCTTCACGTGTGAGAAAGAGCAACGTACACAGATGATATAAAGGTATCTATAAGTGTCAGAGCAACTTACACAGAAGATGATATAAAGGTATACTTAAGTATCAGAAAGAGCAACTTACACAATTGGTATAAAGGTATCTTCGAGTGTCATAAGATAGTAATTTATACAGAGAATGATATAAAGGTAGCTTCAAGTGTCAGAACGATAGTAACTTACACAGAAGATGGTTATAAATGTATATTCAAGTGTCAGAAAGATACCTACACAGAAGGTGATATAAAGATATATTCAAGTGTCAGAAAGATAGTAACTTAGAAAGAGGATGATATAAAGGTATATTCAAGTGTCAGAAAGATAGTAACTTACACAGAGGTTAATATAAAGGTATATGCAAGTGTCAGAAAGATACCTACACAGAGGGTGATATAAAGGTATATTCAAGTGTCAGAAAGATACCTACACAGAAGGTGATATAAAGATATATTCAAATGTCAGAAAGATAGTAACTTAGAAAGAGGATGATATAAAGGTATATTCAAGTGTCAGAAAGATAGTAACTTACACAGAGGTTAATATAAAGGTATATTCAAGTGTCAGAAAGATACCTACACAGAGGGTGATATAAAGGTATATTCAAGTGCCAGAAATATACCTACACAGAGGGTGATATAAAGGTATATTCAAGTGCCAGAAAGATACCTACACAGAGGGTGATATAAAGGTATATTCAAGTGCCAGTAAGATACCTACACAGAGGGTGATATAAAGGTATATTCAAGTGCCAGAAATATACCTACACAGAGGGTGATATAAAGGTATATTCAAGTGTCAGAAAGATACCTACACAGAGGGTGATATAAAGATATATTCAAGTGCCAGAAAGATACCTACACAGAGGGTGATATAAAGGTATATTCAAGTGCCAGAAAGATACCTACACAGAGGGTGATATAAAGGTATATTCAAGTGTCAGAAAGATAGCAACTGACGCACCGGATCACATCACGATTTGTAATTTCCCAACAATACAAGAACCCATTTTTAATTCGATAGACTAGGAAATCGAATGTACTGGGCACTGAACTTCGTGCAGGTCACCATACATTGAAGCCAATTACTTATAATTGTTTCCACATTCACTACAGAACGTAAAGTACGTTAACATCAGGCAAGGACAGTCATAAAAAACAAAAACAAGTAATTAGAATGACAAGCTAGAAAAATAACTATAATGTTCCACATAGATGCGCAACTATAAACAAAAGTAAAAACATATGGTCGGGAATCCCCGTAGCCCAGTAGTTTAGCAATTTACCTTATGCTACAGCGTACATATGGGGGATGAAAGGAATGAAACCCGAGTACAATAAATTCAATCCTCTACGACTTTTAATTATGGTAGACAAATATGTATATGCTATGTGGACATCTCTTGAGTATGTTAGACAAATATGAATGTGCTATGTGGCCATCTTTTGCAAGGAATATAAACTAGATAATATGTGCGATCATTAAAAAAAATTTCAATACCTCATGGTTCCTGTTAGAAAGTTGCAGAGATGTGGTATGTGTAGCTGTTTCATGAAGGACGCATACCCCTTATGTCAAAAACAGACTGGTGGTATGTGTAGCTGTTTCCTGATGGACGCATACCCCTTCTGTCAAAAACAGACTGGTGGTATGTGTAGCTGTTTCCTGATGGACGCATACCCCTTCTGTCAAAAACAGACTGGTGGTATGTGTAGCTGTTTCCTGATGGACGCATACCCCTTATGTCAAAAACAGACTGGTGGTATGTGTAGCTGTTTCATGAAGGACGCATACCCCTTCTGTCAAAAACAGACTGAGCATCAAGTTTTTAAATTTACCCTCCGAGAGAAACAAAATACTCAGTCAATACCAGGACTCGAGTCCTGGATTTCCCGAATGTACAACGCTTTAACCTCTCCGTGCGCCACTATCATATAAGACCTCAAATAGAAACGTCATCATTATTAGCATCATGTCGGTCTCAGCAGAAGCGCAACCGACTAACCAACACACAACAGCAACACAACAAGTTTCACTGAATACTGTCTATTGTCTGTCCCCAGGTGACTTATGGTTGATCGTATTCATGCTGCCCGTTAAGCGTAGGGGTGGGAGCTTAAGCTGTCGTTCCAAGGCCAGATGTGTCGCCGTGGTTGCATTTAGTCCATGTTTGTCCAAGGCTATCTTGAAGTTTTCTATCCACAGTTTTCTTGGTCTACCTATGGCTTTACGTCAGGATATTCTTTTGTTATATGCTCATATTTGTATTTGGTTTGGGTTCATTCTCATAAGGTGACCGAACCTTTTTACTTACTGTCTTTCAATATGTTCAATACATGATTTTCCTAATTTCTTCATTTCTTTTTTTATCTAGTTCAGTAACCATTGCAGTTTTTCTCAGACACTTCATTTCACATATAACGATTTTCCTCTGCTGCGAGGCTGTTAAAGACCATGTTTGACATTGGTCGCACGGTGTTGATATAACAATTGTAGATATTATTTGTTTTTTAATTTCCATCTTGATCTTTGGGTGAAGAAGTAATGGTGACAGCTGGTAGGTCACTGTGTTTACTTTCTGGCACCTTGTTTCTATTTCTCTGTTGGAAAATGCTGCCTATATATTTAAATTTTTTGGCTTGTTTCACTTTATAACCATTGGTTGTGCAGAATTGCTAATTTTCATAACTTCTGTTGTTTGTACGTTAACTTTAATGGTGTTTCGCACGGAATAACACACATAAAAAAATCACAGAACTACTCTAGAAATAATAACACGAGATATTAGGAAGAGATACATGAATGACACATTGTGCTCAAATTAAATAAAATAAAAAAAGTAACTCATAGCATTTATTAATGCCGTAGGGGTGTGAGATGTTAGAGATATCACATTTCAGAAGCTCTACAAATGAGGGCGGTAGCCATCTCCTTTCCCTCGCAGTCTTTACTTACTTCCCGGATTAATCCTGTACCCATTTAAGGCTGGGTCGACCAGGAAACCGTTGCGATCTGAAAAACATTTCCGCCTCAACCGGGGAATGAACAAAGGACCATTCATATGCGAAGCCGGTGCGCTAACCACTGCGCTACACGGCTCCATGTGTGCTCAAATAATGGATGATAAATCCATCTTTCAACTTTCACACAGGATGTTAGTGAGACCATAGTTTGTCATTTAGATATCTAGAATGTAAATACTGTGATTCCTCCAGATAACGGGAAATCTAAACCTAGTCAAGCGGACAACTCCAAATACGTGAGATCATCAATCGGTCAACTCCAAATACGTGAGATTATCAATCGGTCAACTCCAAATACGTGAGATTATCAATCGGTCAACTCCAAATAAGTGAGATCCTCAATCGGTCAACTTCAAATAAGTGACATTATCAATCTGTCAACTCCAAATAAGTGAGATCCTCAATCGGTCAACTCCAAATACGTGAGATTATGAATCGGTCAACTCCAAATACGTGAGATTATCAATCGGTCAACTCCGAATACGTGAGATCATCAATCGGTCAACTCCAAATACGTGAGATTATCAATCGGTCAACTCCGAATACGTGAGATCATCAATCGGTCAACTCCGAATACGTGAGATCATCAAGGATTAAATAAATGATAAAATAAAACGAATATATAACAATTACCGTCACTGGGATCCTCAGCTCTGACCAAGCAACAGATCACAGCTCTGACCAAGCAACAGATCTCAGCTCTGACCAAGCAACAGATCACAGCTCTGACCAAGCAACAGATCACAGCTCTGACCAAGCAACAGATCTCAGCTCTGACCAAGCAACAGATCTCAGCTCTGACCAAGCAACAGATCACAGCTCTGACCAAGCAACAGATCACAGCTCTGACCAAGCAACAGATCACAGCTCTGACCAAGCAACAGATCACAGCTCTGACCAAGCAACAGATCACAGCTCTGACCAAGCAACAGATCTCAGCTCTGACCAAGCAACAGATCACAGCTCTGACCAAGCAACAGATCACAGCTCTGACCAAGCAACAGATCACAGCTCTGACCAAGCAACAGATCACAGCTCTGACCAAGCAACATATCACAGCTCTGACCAAGCAACAGATCACATCTCTGACCAAGCAACAGATCACAGCTCTGACCAAGCAACAGATCACAGCTCTGACCAAGCAACAGATCACAGCTCTGACCAAGCAACAGATCACAGCTCTGACCAAGCAACAGATCACAGCTCTGACCAAGCAACAGATCACAGCTCTGACCAAGCAACAGATCACAGCTCTGACCAAGCAACAGATCACAGCTCTGACCAAGCAACAGATCACAGCTCTGACCAAGCAACAGATCACAGCTCTGACCAAGCAACAGATCACAGCTCTGACCAAGCAACAGATCACAGCTCTGACCAAGCAACAGATCACAGCTCTGACCAAGCAACAGATCACATACGCTGCACAGCTGTCACACTTGTGTTGGTGCTTATTCGAGTGTGAATGTGACAGGAATCGCTCAATCGGTAAACTCCAAATAAGTAATCAGTTCAATAATTATTACAAAACCTGAGCTACGTGCACACAAATAGTCGCTAAATATCTGAGCTATATTCACACGAATAGCCGCTAAATATATTCGATACATGAACACGAATAGCCGCTAAATATCTGCGTTATATGCACACGAATTGCCGCTAAATATACGCGTTACATGCACACAAATAGTCGCTAAATATCTGAGCTACATTAACACGTATAGCCGCTAAATATTTGAGCTACATGCACACCAATAGTCGCTAAATATCTGAGCTACATGGACACGAATAGTCGCTAAATATCTGAGCTATATTAACACGAATAGCCGCTAAATATCTGAGCTACATTCACACGAATAGCCGCTAAATATACGCGTTACATGCACACAAATAGTCGCTAAATATCTGAGCTACATTAACACGTATTGCCGCTAAATATTTGAGCTACATGCACACCAATAGTCGCTAAATATCTGAGCTACATGCACACGAATAGTCGCTAAATATCTGAGCTACATACACACGAATAGCCGCTAAATATACGCGTTACATGCACACAAATAGTCGCTAAATATCTGAGCTACATTAACACGTATAGCCGCTAAATATTTGAGCTACATGCACACCAATAGCCGCTAAATATCTGCGTTACATGGACACAAATAGGCGCTAAATATCTGCGCTACATGCAAACGAATAGCCGCTAAATATCTGAGCTACATTCACACGAATAGCCGCTAAATATACGCGTTACATGCACACAAATAGTCGCTAAATATCTGAGCTACATTAACACGTATAGCCGCTAAATATTTGAGCTACATGCACACCAATAGTCGCTAAATATCTGAGCTACATGCACACGAATAGTCGCTAAATATCTGAGCTACATGCATACGAATAACCGCTAAGTATCCGAGCTATATGCACACGAATAGCCGCTAAATATCTGAGCTACATGCACACGAATAGCCGCTAAATATCTGAGCTACATACACACAAATAGCCGCTAAATATCTGAGCTACATGCACACGAATAGCCGCTAAATATCTGAGCTACATACACACAAATAACCGCTAAGTATCCGAGCTACATGCACACGAATAGCCGCTAAATATCTGAGCTACATGCATACGAATAACCGCTAAATATACGCGTTACATGCACACAAATAGTCGCTAAATATCTGAGCTACATTAACACGTATAGCCGCTAAATATTTGAGCTACATGCACACCAATAGTCGCTAAATATCTGAGCTACATGCACACGAATAGTCGCTAAATATCTGAGCTACATGCATACGAATAACCGCTAAGTATCCGAGCTACATGCACACGAATAGCCGCTAAATATCTGAGCTACATGCACACGAATAGCCGCTAAATATCTGAGCTACATACACACAAATAGCCGCTAAATATCTGAGCTACATGCACACGAATAGCCGCTAAATATCTGAGCTACATACACACAAATAACCGCTAAGTATCCGAGCTACATGCACACGAATAGCCGCTAAATATCTGAGCTACATGCATACGAATAACCGCTAAATATATGAGCTACATGCACACAAATAACCGCTAAATATCTGAGCTACATGGACACGAATAGTCGCTAAATATCTGAGCTATATGCACACAAATAACCGCTAAATATCTGAGCTACATGCATACGAATAACCGCTAAATATATGAGCTACATGCACACAAATAACCGCTAAATATCTGAGCTACATGCACACAAATAACCGCTAAATATCTGAGCTACATGGACACGAATAACCGCTAAATATCTGAGTGTGTAAAGAAATACAGAATGATCATGAAATTATTCCACTCACATCACAACGGTGAGGAAGAACACGCATAGGGCAGTGTTGAAAATGCACGAGACAGAAGGATATAATCCGAGATTTTCCAGTATCCAGAACCAATTGTCTCTGAAGAGAAACTAGTTTGTCCAGAGAAATGCACGACATACAGGGAGGCCAGGAGAAATAGGCAGGACGACTTTAAGTGCGAAGTGAGGGACGCAGAGTACGAGGTGACTCACTTGAAATAACTGGGGAGAGAGCTCAAATGACTGCCAAAATATTGTTGGTTCCATATATCTGGAACTGGTTTTTTTGTCCTGTCAGAGCATTACTGACCTTTCAAATACACATATATAACACGTCAAATTTTGTGCTATAGTCCAGCTCTGTGTCGGCGTGGTACAGAACGCGTCTATGACGGTCAAGGTACTGGGTTTGAATCCCGCAACAGGAAATTGTACACCTGAACCGTTAACAATTTAATGGCAAACTACTTATATATTTATACTGCCTAGAAAGGCACAGTCAAAAAAGCTGGGATGATGACTACATTCTGAATAGGATATGCAAAATAATGACAATAACAGAACGACAAATGATATAGAAGTGAGCGGACAGAGTTGATACAATATCCATCGTAGGTATACACGTTAGAGAATATCTCATTTTCTGATAAGGTATGATCTACACATCACATAACGCATCATCTACACATCAAATAACGAATCATCTACACATCACATAAGGTGTTTGTTTTCTACACATCATATAAGGTGTTATCTACACATCGCATAGGTATAATCTAAACATCAGATAAAGTACCATATACACATAAGATAATGTATCATCTTCACATCGAAGGCAGAATTTAACGCAACCCAGTTTCTAATCATCATGGTCACATTTTGTACAACCAAGTCTATAACCATGGCCGCGTCACATTTTGTACAACAAGTCTATAACCATGGCCGCGTCACATTTTGTACAACCCAGTCTATAGCCAAGGTCACGTCACAATTTTGTACAATCCAGTGTCTAGCCATGTTAAAGTCACAATTTTGTACAACCCAGTGTCTAGACATGATCACGTCACAATTTTGTACAACCCAGTGTCTAGCCATGGTCACGTCACAATTTTGTGCAACCCAGTGTCTAGCCATGGTCACGTCACAATTGTGTGCAACCCAGTGTCTAGCCATGGTCACGTCACAATTTTGTACAACCCAGTGTCTAGCCATGGTCAAGTCACAATTTTGTGCAACCCAGTCTCTAATCATGGCCGCGTCACATTTTGCACAACTCAGTCTCTAACCATGGCCGAGTCTCATTTTGTACAACCCAGTGTCTAGTCATGGTAACGTTACAATTTTATACAACCCAATCTCTAACCATGATCACCTCACATTTTGTACAACCCAGTCCCGTATATGGAGGAAGGGAGTTGCGGTGCCCAATCTAAGACGCTGCTGAAATCTTGAATACGATGCACATAACCACATAGGAAACGCCTATGGACACGAAACCTTTACATTCTCCTATGCGAGATAAGTACACTAATGTCAGTTATTATTAGCTATGAAGATGCGCCCAAAGTACAGTGACTGGTGGACGCGAGTGCCGATATAATCAATACAGGCAGCTGTATTCAAAACAATATTCGACTCGACTCAATTCGTTGCCATGGAAACTATCTCAACGTTCGCCGAATAGCCAATTAATCAAATCAATGTTTAGCATCCATACTTCATCTTAGCCGTAACGATTATAAACCGTCATCTTCGAATTCGGAAAATGAAGTATTTTCTTGTATTCGATGACTAACTCGAGTCGATTTTGCCTGTCGAATTTATTCTAATCAGTTGACTACAAATCAAATCTATTCAGTTGATATCATTTTCTTGTATTCATGTAAACATTTCAGGCAGCGATTTGCAGTTACATGTTTGCCTGACAAAAACAAAACATCTGTTAAGACAAAACATAAGTGTATCTAGGTCGTGATACTTGAGTGTGGTCAGTATTACATAACATTGAAGGAAAAACATTAACAATGAAGGGAAAACTTTCACATTGAAGGGAAAACATTAAAATTGAAGGGAAAACATTAACATTGAAGGGAAAGCATTAACATTGACGGAAAAACATTAATATTGAATGAAAAACAGTAACATTGGAGGAAAAACAATAATACTGAAGGAAAAACATTAACATTGAAGGAAAAATATTAACATTGAAAGTAAGACAGTAACATTTGACATTAAGCATGAGTCAGAATGGAGAGCAAAGAATATTAACACTGTTTACTCTCCATACATATTGTAAGATAAGACTAAGGTAGTTATGGGGTGAAGCTGCCTGTCACATCCTATATAAAGTCTAAGTGACCATGAAGCCATACTGAAGTTGGATGTCTCTTTTCGCATGGCGGGGATATCGCAGCAAACTGTAAACCATGACGCAACGCAATTCGTTCTCAGGACTATATCCTGCTAATCTGCAGGAGTTTGAGAATTAACGAAGACAAAGACAACACCATAGCAGTAATTGCATTAGTAAAAGATGGGTGAGATCGCTATGTGTTGTTAACATAGACATCCATTCTGTACGAACATATGGTCAAATACTGGGTGTGAACATAGACATCTATTCTGTACGAAAACATGGTCAAATACTGGGTGTGAACATAGACATCTATTCTGTACGAAAACATGGTCAAATACTGGGTGTGAACATAGACATCTATTCTGTACGAAAACATGGTCAAATACTGGGTGTGAACATAGACATCTATTCTGTACGAAAACATGGACAAATACTGGGTGTGAACATAATCATCTAATCTGTACAATCACACACACGATAACACTAGGATGTGAACACATGATAATACTGGATTGTAAACACATAATGATACTAGTTGTAAACATATTATAATTCTAAATGTCGCGCATGCAAATAATAACGTCAACACAGAGACTAAAGTGAGCTAAATATGAACATAGACAAATAATTGATGTGAAACGGTATCCTTCCTAATCTTGGGGTCTTTGTTACCTCTTAATACGTTTTGCTTGTGCGTCCTGATATACCTTACTTGTACATTGTCCGCTGGTTGATAGGACCCGCCTCTCCACAGGAGAGATAAACTCGTCCACTACCTTCCTTACCTACTAAGCTGCTTCCTGGTTGAGGTGGCCATAAAATCAGATTGTCTGAGAACACCGATCCAGTGTTTGGATTATATTACAATATTGTCAATTTTATTACCTGATGTGCAACTTGAGGACCTACACTAAAACAGGGAAAGGTAACTTTTAACTCCACGCTTCACTGAATATAGATTTATGCAATGTAACTGAATGCTAGCTAAATAACTGTTAGAAGAACAAACAAAATCGTGCAACAAAGTATGTAGTGAAAGTTGTGTTGCATGGGGCTAAGATGCGTTCTATGTTGTAACATACCAGATGTGAACACGTAGTCAAACACAGAATGTGAACATAGATATCTAGTTTGTTGGAACACGTAGTCCAGTACAGGGTGTGAACATAGAAATATATTCTGTTGGAACACGTAGTCGAGTACAGGGTGTGAACATAGAAATAGATTCTATTGGAACACGTAGTCGAGTACAGGGTGTGAACATAGAAATCTATCTTGTTTGATTTCTTGATTAGGAACTGGCCTCACAGCATGTGGGGCATTCCCATAAGTGCTCCGACCTCTGTTCCAGCAGACATCCGACTCAATGGTGTTTCGAGTCTAATGACGCAGAAACAGACGCCAACATCAGGGCACAACTCTGGCCCTTGCGACAGGTTTCTTTGTTGTTCCGCCTACCAACGCCGTGCCCATAACTAGTTCAAGCACAACGTCGGCCTGTCAGAACAACATGGTAACTGTTATCGAAGGTTACGACTACGGAATCTTGTTTGAACCTCTTATCACTGCGAATTTCACCCCATCTCCCCTTAGTCTATCAGTTATGTTCAAGTGTAACTTCAAAAACTTGTGTTTTGCGTAAGTAAACGAAGTATATGTACTGTATTACGTTTGCTGCAGAAATAACAATAAGAATGTTGAAACTCAGAGCCGTAGATATACGAGGGAAAGGGAGGTGTGTTAAGGGTTTCAATAGATGAAATCCATTAGTTAAATCTAATATATAGAAACACAAAAGGACATTTCTGGAACGATTGCCACATTTCCTAGTTTCCACTAACTGGTTGATTAATATTACCGCGACGGTAGTAGAAGACCTGTTCTCTGAATTAATTAGGCATTCATTCGTTCCTTTTCTTGATTATTCCATTTTTTTCCTTCGGTCAATATTTACATACTTGGAATCGCATTCCACTCCAAGTATATAAATAGTAACCAATGGATAGCGTAACAATAATTTAAAACATACCGATAGAAGCCCTGTTTACTTTGTGCAGTTAGGTCTAACAGTACTGTTGATGGTCACGTCATTACACAGTCATGAAATTAACTCAATGACATTACTTGGCACTTAGTGTATTGTTAGAAACTCTCCCAAACCGATCATTTTCTGTGAATTTGTATCCAGTGTCTTGTTGGGGCTGCATTGGGCAGGTAAAGTTTATTGTTCGACATGTCACTCACAATAAGCAATATTAGTTCAATGAAAATGATCTATACGATGTATTTACGATATATTTACGATATATTTACGATATATTTACGATGTATTTACGATATATTTACGATGTATTATGGCTTTGACTGGGGCACTGAATATTACACGCTGCATTGTTTAGGACAGAAAACACCTTTAACATACTTAACGAAGGGGGGGGGGATAACAGGCTGCAAGACCATACAAGAACTAAAACTACAGGCAGCGAACAGCAACACATGAGAATCAAAACCTCTGCCCTATGTCCTGTGGTACGAAAGGAACAAACTAACTAAATGTTTAGGATAGAAAGAACGGTGTAAACATTTGGATATAGTTCAATTATTCGTTTTTAAAGCAATAATTTCTTATGTTTAACACAGAAATCTGTTCCAGAACATCAAATCCAATGAAGTGTATGTATTTAGATTTCACGCTACACATGTTTTCAAATAAAACGATAATTTAATGAATATGCTTGCGGGGGTTTTATTTGTTCATCTTAAAAACTATAAACTTGTGTAAACCCCATGTCGCTCTTTAAAATAATTTACCTGAAGGGCAGGGGATGTGGGAGGGAGCATCCGACTGGTTCGAGATTCACAGGGATGTCGGAATAAGGATGAACCAAGACCGTTACAGTTATAGAAGACATGTTTGCTAAATTAAGTTGTATCCCATGCGTTACTTGTGATTATTGTTTGGCTTTCAGTTGATTACTATTTATATACTTGTTAATCACTATTTATATACTTGATAATCACTTGCCAAAAATAGCCAGGACGATCCGATTCCAAGTATATAAATAATAACCGACTGAAAGTCAAACAATGGTCACAACACGAAACGCATGGGGTACAATTAATTTTGCTAACAGGTCTTCTATACCGCCGCTCGATCACGGCTTATCGTATCTGTTTAACATGTACACAAACAAAAATCATGCGAAATGTACCGTAAGCCCAACATTATTTATAGTTTCAACCTCTTAATATCATGAAGTTTCAGAAATTAGGCATGCAAACAGCACCGAGCTAATATCAAGAGGCTCCACAGGTTTAGAACACATGATTATGTCATTTCAAACATTTATAGCAAATATCACACAATTTTCCTCAATGCAAATATGGCAAAATTAATGCAAATCATGTGCATACTACACGCATAGCAGTTACAGCTAGCAGTCAGTAAGTTCCTCTTTCGTCAAGTTTGGCACATACGGCGGATGTCACAGTTCTCCATGCCTGTCTGTCAGTTGCCAAGGATTGCAGGTCTTGTGCATTTATGCCTGTTCATTTTAATTCATTCATAAATGTTCTTCTGAGCGTTATTTTTGGTCTTCCCTGTTTGTTTTTTTTCCCCGTCTGGTGTCCACGTGAAACTTGTCGTAGAATTCTGTCTTCCTTCATTTTAAGTATGTGACCGATGTATGTCCAGCGGTGTTTCTGATGATGTTTGTCATATAATCTGCAGCTAGCACATTCACTAAACTAATTAATATCTGGAAATCTAAAGTAACACCAAACTAAAGTTATTCAACTCCTGTATTGTCAATACGTAACTACGAGAAAGCTGGAAATTAACTGAAGAAAAAGACCAACAATTAAACAGCTTCGAAAACAAATGTCTCTGGAAACTGATGAACATAAAATGGAGCGATTTCGTCACAAATAGAGATTTAAGAAACACAACACAACAAGAATATGTTTCAAACGTCATAAGAAATCGCAGATTGAGATACCTAGGTCACGTTTTAAGACTAGATGAAAACAGAGTAAACCAACAAGCCCGTATGTGGGCACCTGAGGGTAGAGAAAAGAAGGAAGACCTAAAGCAACCCTAAAAAATACCATAGTTAAGGTAGGGGAAATAACAGGCTGCAAGACCATACAAGAACTAAAACTGCAGGCAGCGGACAGCAACACATGGAGAATACAAACCTCTGCCCTAAGTGTCACCTGAGCCACGAAGGAACAAACACATGGAAAATCAAAACCTCTGCCCTAAGTACCGCCTGCGCCACGAAGGAACAAACTAACTAATGCAAATCAACAGATATAGACTCATACATATCATAGTCATTGACAAAGAGCAACTATATTATATGAACAGCTTTGAATATCTCAGGCCAACCATAAACATTACAGAAGACTTTAGCAAAGGATAAGCAGTGGACCTGCAAAATTCTAACATGAAAAATTTATGAGAGAGTGCATATAGGAAAATAAAGCTATAACTATTAAAAAGCTAGATTTTGTTCAGTGGCAACATGTTTTTATTCGTCCATCACAAGTGATAATGACCATTATTGAAATTCACTTGAGCTATGTTCTTGACCAAGATTTCGTCGATCTCTAAGAAGTCCTATTCTGGTCGCAAATGTTTTACATAACTAATCCTAACGCTAACCTCGAATATAATTATATTTAAATTAATATACGAGAAACATAAACTAATAGATATTCATTCATTTTTCTTTTGCCCTGAAGTAGCGCATAGGACAGAGGTCAGATCTCTCCAATTCTGTCTGTTCAAAGCTATTCTGTGCAGTTCTTGAATAGTATGATTATTGATTGTTTTACTTTCTCTAAGTATTGTTCTTTTGAGTGTTTCTTTTGGCCTACCACTTGCTATTTTGCCTGTAGGTATCCATTCAAGAGATTGGTGGTGTATTCTGTTGGTGTCTGCGCATAGAACTCGCCCGATGTAAGACCAACGGCGTTTTCTGATAACATCTGTAATGAAATTTTATTTGTGATCCTAGTTACCATAATTTCTAAGCCACAAATCTGCATATAATCTGCCAAAAGTGCAGCTTGCGTTAGAGATCCTGGTATACTTCAGCATTAACGGTTACATTGTATGACTGTGTACCAA
Source organism: Meghimatium bilineatum (assembly GCA_034231615.1). Taxonomy (NCBI): domain Eukaryota; kingdom Metazoa; phylum Mollusca; class Gastropoda; order Stylommatophora; family Philomycidae; genus Meghimatium; species Meghimatium bilineatum. The sequence goes on from CM067309.1 coordinate 30,234,456, forward strand.
CTCGGTATGTGAATTTATTCCCAACTTTCAGTGGTACCTCATTTACCTTTATACATGGCTCGTGATATATTATGCCAGGTCCTGGTTCTAATCATAGCTTCTGTTTTCTTCGTATTATATATATATTATAATAGTAACTCGTAGTTGGTACAGTACAAGCCGTAGATCAGCATTAGAGTGGGGCATTTAGGGAACAGCTATCAGCACACAGCAAGATGATGTGTTATTTAGCTTTGGGAGATGTGTGATTTAGCTTTGGGAGATGTGTGATTTAGCTTTGGGAGATGTGTGATTTAGCTTTGGGAGATGTGTGATTTAGCTTTGGTAGATGTGTGATTTAGCTTTGGGAGATGTGTGATTTAGCTTTGGGAGATGTGTGATTTGGCTTTGGGAGATGTGTGATTTGGCTTTGGGAGATGTGTGATTTAGCTTTGGGAGATGTATGATTTGGCTTTGGGAGATGTGTGATTTATCTTTGGGAGATGTGTGATTTGACTGTGGGAGATGTGTGATTTGGCTTTGGGAGATGTGTGGTTTAGCTTTGGGAGAAGTGTGATTTGGCTTTGGGAGATGTGTGATTTAGCTTTGAGAGAAATATGATTTGGCTTTCGGAGATGTGTGATTTAGCTTTGGGAGATGTGTGATTTAGCTTTGGGAGATCTGTGATTTAGCTTTGGGAGATGTGTGATTTGGCTTTGGGAGATGTGCGATTTCGCATTGGGAGATGTGTGATTTGGCTTTGGGAGATGTGTGGTTTAGCTTTGGGAGAAGTGTGATTTGGCTTTGGGAGATGTGTGATTTAGCTTTGGGAGAAATATGATTTGGCTTTGGGTGATGTGTGATTTAGCTTTGGGAGATGTGTGATTTAGCTTTGGGAGATCTGTGATTTAGCTTTGGGAGATGTGTGATTTGGCTTTGGGAGATGTGCGATTTCGCATTGGGAGATGTGTGATTTGGCTTTGGGAGATGTGTGATTTGACTGTGGGAAATGTGTGATTTAGCTTTGGGAGATGTGTGATTTAGCTTTGGGAGATCTGTGATTTAGCTTTGGGAGATGTGTGATTTGGCTTTGGGAGATGTGCGATTTCGCATTGGGAGATGTGTGATTTGGCTTTGGGAGATGTGTGATTTGACTGTGGGAGATGTGTGATTTGGCTGTGGGAGATGTGTGATTTAGCTTTGGGAGATGTGTGATTTGGCTTTGGGAGATGTGTGCTTTAGCTTTGGGAGATGTGTTATTTGGCATTGGGAGATGTGTGATTTGGCTTTGGGAGATGTGTGATTTAGCATTAGGAGATGTGTGATTTGGCTTTAGGAGATGTGTGATTTGACTGTGGGAGATGTGTGATTTGGCTGTGGGAGATGTGTGATTTGGCTGTGGGAGATGTGTGATTTGGATGTGGGAGATGTGTGATTTAGCTTTGGGAGATGTGTGATTTGGCTTTGGGAGATGTGTGTGCACATTCCATGCAACTAATGTCAGTGGGAAAACATTTTCCATTGAAGTGAATTTTCGTGGATGTGAAAATGACTTCCACTGGGAATTAAGTGAGAAAAAGTTGTGCAAGACGTTGATCTTACTATCTTGTCGGACACCATTTGGAACTAGTGGCAAGAAGAATCCAGACGAATAGAAATAAAGTTTTACGCAGGGAATCACCATAGTGTTCTATATGTCTCATCATGTTCTATGACGTCAACACTGCATTGCTGGAATTGACCATCATATCTGGAAGGCCGATAAATTATCGTGCCCTATACGCGTAAATTCGCCGAAATTCAGAATGTACGTGTAATGGTTGACAAGACCGTCATGTTCTTAAAGACAATCTCAACATAATATCACCAACTTTATGACCTCCTACAGTAGCCTACACGGCACCGGAAAGAAAACGTAGCAAAATGATGCCATCAAGTAAAACAAATGTGGCAACATACAGTTGTACTTGTTGGCAATGACACCCGTAAAGACATCGAAATCAATGTTCACAGACAATGTTCACAGGATCATTTGAAATGAAATGATATAGAATGGTGCTAAGAATATCATTGACAGAAAGACGATCCAACACAGACGTAAATGTCTAAACATAGTAGATTGTATTTTCAAGACTATCAGAACACGCAAGCTAAATTATTGTGGATATATCAAAGATACAGAAGATAATAATGATTAATCATGGAAGTAAAGGTTCCAGGAAAGGGAACACATGGCAGACCAAGACGTCGACGGACACATGATAATGATGATGTAAGGCAAGGCTTGCACAGAATCGAAAGTCTTAAAATATTGGCAGTGATGACAATGTTCTGACGGAATTAAAAGGCAAATAAAATATGAGATTAAATGTTGGACCTATTACATTGCGATACAAGTAAGTTCAAGAAGGAAGCCAGAGGATAAATAAAAATTATCGAGACTAACGGGAATTGAACCAGTCCGTCCAACGGAACCAAATCGCATAGCAACTCTCGTACATGGGTTTTTCCGTACTTGACTAACCTGAATTTACTTGTATAAGCAATTTTTTGAAGCAAAATTGTACTGTCTGTATCTGTTATCCATGTTTACAAGAAGACCTATTGGCCCTTGTAGAACTAATACGGATATTATATGTTTGTTGTTACTAAGGATACTTCAATACCTATGCGGAATGTTCTTTGTTGTTGTAATAGTCCTTGCCTCGATTGTTCCGTTGTCAGTGACTTGAGTGCACAGTTTGAAAGTCTTGACAAAATCGCATTTTTGTGTGTTAAAGATGAGGTTAGTCAAGTACGGAAAAATCCATGTACGAGAGTTGCTAAGCGATTTGGTGCCGTTGAATGGACTGGTTCAATTCCCGTTAGTCTCAAGAATTTTTACACTGCGATACGGAATTATAGGAAATATAGCGGCTAAATTTAAAATGGTATCACTCGATATATAATAACCACTTGAAAGATCAAGGGGAGAAGAGATAGGGGACGACAAAGTTGCTAGATGGACTTGTATTGTAGCACGGTAGAAGCTCACCAACCGAGCTTATTGACAACACAAGAGACAGAGAGTCGTGGAGAAACATGATCGCCCTCGTCACTCGGCATGGCACTTGATTGATTGATTGCGCGATATATGTAACGCTCGATAAATTCAAGCGGTCTCACAATGTACAGACATCACATCAAACAGTAGGATTTTGTTCATAACTAGATCAAGTAGTATCTCCAAGTCGATACTCAACTGAGCCATCTCATCATCATCAAGTGCCGTCTCCGCAACGAAGGTTGGCTGCAACGTATCTCCAACATCTCCTGTCTCTTGTCTTGGTGGTACACTCTGCTAGACTGTAACCTGTCCATCGTGTAATGTTACTCTCCAACGTGTCTCTGCCTACCTCTTGCTCGCTTCCCTTTGACTTTACCCTCAAGTAAGGTCTTCAATAAGGTGCCATGCCTTTTAATGTGTCCAAAGTATTTTATTTGCCTGATCTTTATTTCTCTTAGTAGTTCTTTCTTCATATTAAGTGTCTTTAGCACCTCTTTATTTGTTTTCTTCTCTTTCCATGATGTTCTCCCTATTCTTCTATATACCCACATCTCAAAGGCATCAATTTTGTCTTCTAATTGTTTATTTAGTGTCCATGTTTCTGAGCCATACATTAATATGGAATAGATGTAGCATTTTTACATTGAGCCATCTAAATCGACAATATTGCTTACACTTTCTTATCGACGTATATTAAGTATGTGTTATTGTCAGTGCAAGTTTCGTTGTGTTTAGTCCACTCACATATCTTGTAACCAGACAATACTTTCTCAAAAGTTATTCTGCAGGATGCAGATGAGAGTGAAAGGAGAAGAGGAGGACAAAGTAAATCCTGGATAAACAACATTAAGGAATGGTCTGGGCGTGATTTCTCCACACTTCTCTGTACGGCTGAGGACAGAGCTGTTTGGAAGGCATTTTGTGCTGATGTATCCAATGTGGCACCACTATAATCCTGACGGTTACGTGTCTATATATATATATATATATACACGTTATTGTTGCCAGCAGCTTGACAATTTATGTACGTGTTAAAAACATTTCCCCATATTTAATAATTCTCCGTAAATATTTCGTAACAATCTTTTACAGAACTTTTAAAATATGTATTTGCTTGTGTTTATACTAGAGTTGCCATATCGTTTGTAAAATTTCCTATACACTTGATCAATCAACGGATTAATCCACATCTAAAGACCTCAGGCACCAGCAGCTATAAATTTTAAACATCCGCCAGATTTAATTATAACGGCTGGAAATCAATACGCACAAATATTTGCATACGTACACAGACGCCCGAAGCACCAGAAAAGAACCAGGAAAGATACTTAATTATAACTGAAGATTTCCGTTCACATATCAGGTGCCACTGTGTACATATCATTGGTGTTTGGGGTTTCCGTTCACATATCATGTGTCACTATGTACACATCATTGGTGTTTGGGGTTTCCGTTCACATATCAGCTGTCACTATGTATACATCATTGGTGTTTGGGGTTTCCGTTCACATATGAGATGTCACTATACACATCATTGGTGTTTGTGTCATATAAGTGACATATAATTGACATAAGAGAACATGGAAGGAAATGTTTCAAGTTCAGTATGTCACAGGGATCAACAAGATTCTGAAAACAGTGAGAGAAGAACGTTCTCAACTTCCGCAACTTGGTCGTTTCTCCTACTGGTTAGGTGGATGTGCTCAGGAACGGAGCCAGTTCTCACAGTTTACAGATTGTTTGCGATATATACGCCTTTCGATTCGGCATATTCAACTTTAGCGCTCCATTATTAGGTATAGAACTTGATACTCTCTTTAGCCCTAACCAAACTTCTCTTGTGCAGCCTGTTTGTCTTTATTGAAGCCCTAACCAAACTTCTCTTGTGCAGCCTGTTTGTCTTTATTGAAGCCCTAACCAAACTTCTGCTGTGCAGCCTGTTTGTGTTTAACGGTGTCCTAACCAAACTTCTCTTGTGCAGCCTGTTTGTCTTTATTGGAGCCCTAACCAAACTTCTCTTGTGCAGTCTTTTTGTCTTTATTGAAGCCCTAACCAAACTTCTCTTGTGCATGTCTCTCTTGGAGCCCTGACCAAATCCCTCGTGTGCAGTCTGTTTATCAAGTAGCGATTTGGAAGTGGAGACAAGTCCTGACTGCTCTGATTTTATGGCTCCGATGAAAGCAGCCATCTATACGTCACTGATCACTATATCCCACAAGGGCAACTGGATACCTATATAAATGTACTACACTCCTCATCCTACTTGGCATCTTGTTCGCGACACTTCAACCATAAATAAGAACATTTGAATGTAGGAAGACTAACTAGAAAATAAAAGAGCCGATAAGCTAAATATTAAACAACATAATACGAATAAAATGTTATAATTATTAGGAACAATAAGCAAACCAAAAATATACACATAGTGATATGAAATACATAGCGATGGAAAAGTACATGTAACGACAACATCAAGAAATCACTGTGAAAGATACACATAAAGAAATAGGACAAGAAAATGGTAAGAAAGATACACGTAAAGAAATAGGACAACAAAAAGGTAAGAAAGATAGACGTAAAGAAATAGAACAAGAAAATGGTAAGAGAGATACACGTAAATAAAAAGACAAGAAAACCGTAAGAAAAATACACGTAAAGAATAGGACAAGAAAACGGTAAGAAAAATAAACGTAAAGAAATATAAGAAGAAAACAGTAAGAAAGATACACGTAAAGAAACAGAACAAGAAAACGGTAAGAAAAATACACGTAAAGAAAAGGAGAGGAAAATGATAGATACATGCGTAAAGAGGAATGAAAACGATGAAAAAGACGAAGACAACAAAAGAAAACAGAAAACAGATGTGTAAGAAACCGATATTAAGATGGCCAATATAACACAAGAATGAAGGATGCAGATGAACATTATAGATAATCGAAATAAGAAATGCAGATGGAAAAAAAAAATACTAAAACCTATAGGAGTCCATAATGCTTGAAGTAATTCCACATCATCTTACATGCTATCTGATCCTCAATGTTCATCCTCTCCTACACATCTCTGATTGGATGATTACCCTTATTGATCTTCAAGCCGACGTGAGTCTCGTTCTTTGATCACATGACTCCCTACTCTCTTATTTTCCATAGCTGGAGCACACTACAACATCACATTCTCTTATTTTAACCTCAAGTCAAGATTTCCATGATTTCTTCCCATAGTTCCTTCAATCACAATCATACTCTACTGGACCCTTACTTTTAGATTTTCAATCACCCTTGGATTTTAATTTCCTAATCGAAATGATGTCCACTCCTTCCCTTTTCTTCTCAACAATGTTGACATATAACTTCTCTACTTCAGCCTCTTATTTCTTTGATCACAAAATAACCGGGGTTTTTTAGGTGGGTTTTTTAGTTGTTGCGAGTTTTCAAACCATAATGTGCATTATTCCAGCTCCCTTCCTTTATGTTTCGCAATGTGCATGGTAGGAAACTCTGTTTACTCAAGGCGTAACCATCAACACAATATCTGTTGGATCCAGTGATTTGTCTAAGAAATATTTACATACCCACGCATATCAGTTCTGGTGACAACCCAGTCATGACACTCTCTACCTAAGTTCTGGTGAGAACCCAGTCATGACACTCTCTACCTAAGTTCTGGTGACAACCCAGTCATGACATTCTCTACCTAAGTTCTGTTGACAACCCAGTCATGACACTCTCTACCTAAGTTCTGGTGAGAACCCAGTCACGACACTCTCTACCTAAGTTCTGGTGACAACCCAGTCATGACACTCTCTACCTAAGTTCTAGTGACAACCCAGTCATGACACTCTCTAAGTTCTGGTGACAACGCAGTCATGACACTCTCTACCTAAGTTCTGGTGACAACCCAGTCATGACACTCTCTAAGTTCTGATGACAACCCAGTCACGACACTCTCTACCTAAGTTCTGGTGACAACCCAGTCACGACACTCTCTACCTAAGTTCTGGTGACAACCCAGTCACGACACTCTCTACCTAAGTTCTGGTAATAATCCAGTTAGGACACTCTCTACCTAAATTCTGTTGACAACCCATGACCCTCTCTACCTAAATTCTGTTGACAACCCATGACCCTCTCTACCTAAATTCTGTTGACAACCCATGACCCTCTCTACCTAAATTCTGTTGACAACCCAGTCACGACACTCTCTACCTAAGTTCTGGTGACAACCCAGTCACGACACTCTCTACCTAAGTTCTGGTAATAATCCAGTTAGGACACTCTCTACCTAAATTCTGTTGACAACCCATGACCCTCTCTACCTAAATTCTGTTGACAACCCATGACCCTCTCTACCTAAATTCTGTTGACAACCCATGACACTCTCTACCTAAATTCTGTTGACAACCCATGACCCTCTCTACCTAAATTATGTTGACAACCCATGACCCTCTCTACATATCCCTACTGGCAGACTTTGATGAAGGTATTTTCTAATTCAACTTTGCAAGACTTTCCTCGTTTATGTCGCCTTCCTTCTATGTTGTTTAGATTGGAATAAAGAGTGACGGTCACTGTTGGAACTGAAACATATTCTTTCATCTGTGAGCTTGTTGCTGTCTAGAAGAAATCTCATGGCTGCAATTGGTGTATCTCTAATACATCCTAGCTATGCCCTCATTGCCTCATTTTGGATTCTCTCCAATCTATCAACATGTGAAGCGAAGGTGCGAGTAATACCATATCATAAGCAATTAAAACTAGAAACAATGTCTGCATCAGCAGGAAAAGGAAACGTTGATGTATCTCCAGCAAATTAAATAATTTTAAATGCACTGAGATGAATCTTAGCTTTCTGAATTATGTTATCACCATGTTTCACAAATGTCAGACTTCTTTGGACAGGGATTCCTAAGAATTTCATGGTAGTTCCCTGTTTCTGTTGCTCTCTATGCAGGTAGCAGCAGGCAGTGGGTCTGTGATACACAACCATCCCCAAATACACTTCCACAATATGTTCCAGCAGGCTGAGACAAAAATAAATCAAACACAAGCAATGTACTGGATCATCAGTAATCCTCAGAATATGCAGAAACCACAAAAACAATACACAACATAGTGTCATTAACTAGTACTTCCGTTTCTCGAACTCTCTCCGCCCAGGAAATATATTTATAACACTCAATCCAATCCATGCATAACTACACACGCATATACACACACACATACGAGTAGATATATACATATATATATAATAGTATATATATATATATATATATATATATACTAGACAACATGAGGAAAATGAGGACAAGTTTCCCTCTCACATATTCGTTACCAAGGCAACCGCTTCATCTGCGATCGCAAGAACAAAATATCTATGAAATCAATACATTTTATCCCTAACTCCACTGGTGTCCCCCCGCGTTACATTGATTTCTCCTTTATTTGTGGTGGATTTTCCCCGACCGCTTTTCGATTAGCCTTTGTAACAACGGCGACACCCCCACACCCTACCCCCAACCCCAATTCATGCGATAGCTGGTATTGCCGTGCCCACATTCTTCTAGATTTCTGGATGGTTCTTTTTAAAGCTTGTATTGAAGATTTCCACCGGAAGCAAATAAGACAACCTACATTTATGATGGGTGATGTCTTTTTGGTATGACACATTTTATAAATCCGTTTTATGGATTAGGGTCCTCCACAATTAACATGAACTGAATTGATGTGTTTTGCAAGGTGTGGAGCTCGCATTTCTGTGGAGTTTACAGTTAACCCAAAGACGACCAAATTTAAAGTATGTGATATCTGAGTTTAGGACAGATTTATCATCAGTGCTAGCATACTAAATACCCTGCCACTATTGGTTGACAGGGATTTTGTGAGCATGAGTGCTGTCACCAGAACTTAGGTAGAGAGTGTCATGGCTCGGTTGTCACCAGAAATTAGGGAGAGGGTGTCGTGACTGAGTTGTCACCAGAACTTAGGTAGAGAGTGTCATGACTGGGTTGTCACCAGAACTTAGGTAGAAAGTGTCGTGACTGGGTTGTCACTAGAACTTAGGTAGAGCGTGTTGTGAATGAGTTGTCACCAGAAATTAGGTGGAGAGTGTACCCCAGTTCTTTACTTCAAAAATTATTCTATAAATTTATAAAGGCCGATGTCATCACTGTAACTCTGGCAGACCCATAACTTCTAAGTCACTTCAATGTCATATGTCGAATTGTAAAAAAAGAATTTTAAAAAGTAAAAAGTACACAAATATCATTTATTAATGACGTACGGATGCGAGATGTTAGCGATCTCAGATTTCAGTGGCTCAGCTATTTCAGGACGGTAGCCATCTACTCTTCTTCGCAAGTCTTTACTTCCCGGATAACTCCATTGCTCAAGTGATAATGTACCTCCTTCACAAGCGAAGATGAGCATGCCATGGAAAAAACAACCCCAATAGATAATGAACAAGTAGAAAAAACATTTTGTGGCTGTCTAATTTGGTTTGGGCTTGTGAATTCGTAGATTCCCGATGAGTCCGGTTAGTTCCAAGAAAGTTCTATTGCAGTGCGTGGAGGAGTGCTGTGTGTCTCGAGAGGGAGATTTTTTGAATTTGTTCTTCCGCCGAAATTGCCGGCAGGGTTCTCTCTTTTTCAAATTTAATGATTACAGCAGTGATCTCGCAGTGTGCCTAGCTGAACGATCAAGAGCTGTAGTATCTGAAGAGGTAGAATCGATGATGCAGTGCGTGAAATAGTTCTTTAGGTGATCATTGAAGCGCTTTTTCTGACCTCCGCTTGAACATTTACCATGGCAGAGATTCCCATAAAGACTGGTCCAACATGTGAGCCGTTGCGATTTGAAAAACATTTCTGCCTCAAATGGGGAATGAACCCAGGACCACTCATATGCGAAGCCAGTGCACTAGCCACTGATCTACGCGGCTCTCTAAATGTAAAAATGTTGATGGTTTCCGTGGAGTAATGAATAAATATCTATCGTGCAGAAAATAGAGAGAGATAATGCATCAGAAATGGCATTACTGTATATATCCCTATATATATAAAAATTAAAACCCACGTCCTCTTGAGCACAAAGTTCGCTTTGTGCTCAAGAGGACGTGGGTTTTAATCAAGCTCGCGATGTATTGTTTACAAAGTTCATCTTTTTTTTTAGATATACCCCGGGATTCTTTTTTTTTTTTTTCGCTTTAAACCCCTTTATGCTTTGCAGCGTCAGGGGTAGAAGAGTTCTCCGGAGATGGATTTTTTTGTGTACCTCATATATATTTGTTTTCGTTGATTCTTTTATTTCTTTAATCCATCTTTTGCGTAGGGATTATGATGAGCATAGGCTGGTGTCGTTTTGCTGAGTGGGACGAAGTAACGAGTAACCCAAGTGCAATGAAGTCAATCCTCTCTCTTTTCAACTTGTTTTCACAAAACAATGTGAAAATATATCCCACAATCACAAAATACAGGAGAAATGTGCAGAGAACGAAAGAATGACACTAACTAGGAAGAGCATACAGAGAGAAACACACAAAAAATCAATGAATTAAATGGCAGATTATACTTAGGTATCTGGAACACTGAGAGCAGAGCCGACGACATGGCGCGGGCAGCAGGACACGAGTAATGATTCAATGTAAAAAAAAAAAAGAATTATAAAAAGGAATCAAAATAGGAAAACCACAAGAGACATAACCGGATGATACCAGAATAATCGAAGTAGTACGCTACACTGTAGAGACTATGTATTGAGAAAAAATTCAATAAAGTAGTCCCGTTAGACGCAACACGATCGGTTTCCATGGTAACGATCTCATGAATTCTCTAAGACCGACCATCTATCAAATCGATAGCCACCGACAAAGATCAAGTATCCTATCAAACTTTACAACACGCGATGTCATTCGAATTGGGTTATACTTCTAAAGCCCTTAGGTATTTCCGTAATGTTCTATTTACAAATGTATGCGTTCTCTTGAACTACTGTGCTTCGGTGTACCTGTTACTATCACTACCGAACGGGTTTTAAAGGATTTGGCATTGCTCTCGTGTGATGCCGAGGGATGGTCGAGACGCTAAAAGTACATCCTTGTGGTGCACGATGGAAACAGATATACCATTGCTCGTGTGCTATACCTGCTCAACACTTTTATGGATTGAGTTCTGAGTTGTGAAAAAATCACACAGGCATCATCTCTAATACATATGGGTCTACACAGCCATCAGGCTGCCGTCACATATTGAACGCAAGACATTCTAGCTTGGACAGATGTAATGCAAGGCCAGTGAAATGGACAATGTCGATGTCGCGATATGAATGTATGACGCTAGGGTAAAGTAGTCTAAATAAAGGGGTCTTCTTCTTCAGCGTTCATTCTCAAACTCCTACTGGATATCTCTTGTGGCAGGACCAGGGTCATCTTAGATTTCCAGAAGGATGTAGTCCAGAGAATAGAAATGCGTTTTGTCGCCGTTTTATTTTCGCCAATTGCCCGACATATCCGTCTTCGGTGGAAAAAAATATAAAGGGGTTAATTGAACATGTCTGGAGGAGACAACACCTGCTAGAGCACGGCATCGTGAAAGGAAAAACACTACGGTGACAAGAATATCTGAAATTACAGCACAAAACCGACCGAAGTCTTGTTCATGATCTAAAAAAACAGAATCCAAAACGATTTGTTATGTTATGTTATGTTCCTCCAGGGCCATAGGCGGCGCATAGGGCAGAAACCATAGCTTTCCATTTCTGTCATTGTGTTACCAGGATATGTTCGGTAACAAATGTCTCACCACAGCTGAACCCATTCAAAATAAGACTCATGCTTCATGTATTGAATACGCGAGCTACAACATATGCTTCGAAGTATACAAGACAACTTTGAAAACCACTTTACATTCTCTCTATATTTCCTTCCTATTTTACCCTTTACGGTTGTCGAGGGAGATACAATGTTCTTGTTCTCGCTTTTCTGGCAGCGTCAGATAATGTTATTTGGTGTTCGTGTAATGTCTCTTTGATGTTGTCGATCCAGCGTACTCTAGGTCTACCCCTGGCTCTTCTTTCTGTTTCTTCTCTCTTCATATATTTTTTATAAACTAATGAATCACACGCATTCTTTAAAGATGACCAATGCCGAGTGATTTGCATTACACGAGTGAAAAGTGTCAACAAATGTCGGGAAACACATATTATTCAAATCCGCGGATCGAACAGTGTTGACTGTGGATGTCGTGGGCAACATCGTCAGGGAGCACGTCCTCGTCTCAGAGGGCGAAGCAGCCTAAGTTAACTCGACTATCGCCGTTGCTCAACAAGACTCATACAGACAAAATATGGTCCAGTACCCAGGAGTATAATAGGTATTTATATCGTCTTTCTTAAACGAGATGTGTTCGTTGCGACGCTACTCGTCGGAGGTAGGAGTATTCGACCAACGTTTCTGAACGATAAACCACCATGGTTGAGAGTTTAAATACAGACCGTGCTTGGCGATAGATTAAAAGGCCAGCATAGGCGGGCGAACGAGTGCACGGGAAATACATCGCCACGTCCCACACCCCGGACATGTTCGGCAACACTGCAAGCGAAACTATCTATGGAGACGAAACTACCGAAGTCCAATACGATTGTCGCCGTTTCCCGAAATACAGATAAAATTGGATTCGAAACCCAAGGGCACAGTAGGCAATGACGTCTCTATACACGAGGAAGGAGTTCGCCAGCTGCAACGCTCTCGTAGGAATAGAGATGCACGATGAATGACCCAGGCAAAATATCATCTCATATCATAAACCCCCAACCAGAAGGCTAACTTCATTAGGTATTGCATTACACATATGAAGCTAGAGAAAATAGTTCGTATTATACGTCGTCAAGTCTAATTGCATAATCTGTCTACAGACAATGTACAGTCTTGTCTAAATGTTAGTGCCTGCCTTGTCTTGTCTTGATTCTTGATTAGAAAACTGGCCTCACAGCACGTATGGCATTCCCATAAGTGCTCCGCCCTCTGTTCCAACAGACATCCGACTCGATGGCGTTTTGAGTCTAATGTCACCTAAACAGACGTCGACATCAGGGCACAACTCTGGCCCTTGCAATAGTTTTATTTGTTGTTCCGCCCACCCACCCGTAACTAGTTCAAGCACAACGTCGGCCTGTCGGAACAACATGGTAACTGTTATCGAAGGTTACGACTACGGGATTTTATAGATGACGTACCATGAAGCTTCTATAAGAAGATAACCTCAATATAAAGGCATGTCATCTACTAAGATTTTCTGTTGCATGGTTTGTCTAGTGAGCCATTGGTGAGACCCACAGACACAACCGCATGCGCATAATGCCTGCTTTTTGTGGTAGATGCCGTCTGCATACTATTCAATCCTCCTGAATGTTGTGTACTTTGACCTGTCGTGTTTTCTCCCTGTTACCATTTCCTGGCTTTCTAGAATGGGCCAGGGTGATCACCAGTAGCTTGGTGTGAGCCCCTTCCAGGCATGGGGCCCGGAACTCTACCTACCTGACGGGACTCCTAACACAGATCACCATATCGAAAATCCACTGTCCGAGTCTGCATGAACGTATATTTGTTACGCCCACCTTGATGTAAGTCATATGACCTAGCGCATATGATTTAATGCAGCAATTGTTCAGGTTTGCTTTCCTTAGACGATCTACCCTTAGGGACACATGAGCACAATCTGTCTATGCTTTCCATATCTTACTTGGCCTGCCGTTCTAGACTCTTAAGCAACAGCTCTGCATAGAGTGATCGGTTACAATCTATCTCTCGCTCCACTATCCGCCTTTTTCCACTACGGGGCGAGACTTGCTAGACTTTTGACAAATTTTGCAGACCCCCTCTCACATTATGTGATCAACACACTGGACGAGCAGAAAGCAATTCCTCGAAAGGAAGACAGCAGAATAGGAAACATTTGCGACGCTTATCAGCACGTATAATTAAACTATTAATACCAAACAATTGAAGATAAAGAACATGATATAAAAGATAAATGAGGCAGTTCTTAGAGCAGCAAAAGAAACAATACCCCTGGTTGCAAGGAAAAAAATGAAAGCTATACAGCTCCAAAGAAGTACAGTGGAATCCCTCTATAACGAATCCTTTTTAAACAAATTTCCCAATTTAACAACACTTTTCAAAAACCTCAACTATATTTATTTGATATTGATTTACTGTATATAGTGGATTTCTGTTATTACATACATATTTCATTGGCACAGGCCAAATTGGTATAATGGAACTTGACTGCGTAAAATCTCGAAGAAAACATGAATAGTCCAGGGTTTAGCAGAAACAGAACAAAGTACAGAAAGCAATATAATCCTTAACGTAGTTTGTGCTTGATATAAGAGGTGTAGAAAACAGAACCCGCAAGACAGAATTGGAAATAACAAACTGTGAGCCTTAACACGGACAAAGACATCAATATGAACGTTTAAAGAATTGATTGACACTCTTGAAACTTTCCAATACCTTTAGTGATGACAACAGCAGCGAATCACCAATAACAAACGAATTTAACCAACATATGCACACTGGAAAAGTAGTGCAAATATTCTCATAAACAACTAGTCAGCAAGATAAACATACAAAATTAAAGGGAAAACACGACATTCAGGAACTAAAGGATATGCCCATGTTGATAGCAAATGTTGTCAAAGTTTACAGACACTGAGCTGAACACTTCAGAGCCTCAAGCTCAAGAAGTCATCAGGCAAAGATGGTGTTACTAATAAAATGCCGACGAAATGTTTGTTTCGGAAACTAAAGCAAAGAGCAAGCTTCTAAAGGTGATTAAACATCAGTTCAAGAACAGAATACGTTGCACTGCATAGACAGAAGCCATCATGGTATCCATCCTAAAACAACAACAAAAAACAACAACAAAAAACAAAACAAAAAAAACCAACAAATTTGACACAAGTGGCTACAAGCCAGTTATTCTATTTAGATTTATGAACTAATTAATGTAGACACTGGTCAATAGAAGACATGTGTGGCACCTGGATGGAAAACAACTAATAACAGCACAACAAACTGGCTTCTGACAAAACATAACAACAGAAGACCATCTTATTTATAAATAGCTCAGGAAATCTCCTGAGCTATTTATAAATAAGATGGTCTTCTGTTGTTATGTTTTGTCAGAAGCCAGTTTATATTGAAGCAGTATTTCTTCTACCTGAGTCTATGGTTAGGGTGTACGTGGTGACGCAAGAAACGAGCTGTATACAGGAATTTAAATTATAGTGATCAACTATGAATGTGTATTTCGAAGATTTTCTGTTTTCGCTAGTGTAAAGTAAATTAACCCATAACATTTATTAATGCCGTAGGGGTGTGAGATGTTAGCGATCTCACATTTCACAGGCTCTGCATATAAGGGCGGTAGCCATCTCCTCTCCCTCGCAGTCTTTACTTCCCGGATTAATCCGGTACCCATTTAAGGCTGGGTCGACCTGGTAGCCGTTGCGATCTGAAAACATTTCCGCCTCAGCTGGGGAATGAACCCAGGACCACTCATATGCGAAGCCAGTGCGCTAACCACTGCGCTAACGCGGCTCCCTAACATCCCTTGTGTATGTTTATCTTGCTGACTAGTTGTTTATGAGAATATTTGCACTACTTTTCCAGTGTGCATATGTTGGTTAAATGTGTATGAAATGTCGAATAAACGAGGGACGTCTATATCCAATTAATTCTGCGCTGTTTGAAAACAATTTCAAATGTAAATTAAGTAGAGTCCGTCCCTCTAAACACTATGAATATTATAATGGAAACTACAGAACTTTGATCGAATAAATGGAAAGCCAAAGTTTTCAGGAATACTATTAATCTGCATTATTCGCCTACACAAGGCAATCAATACTGAACTAATATGATTTCTTCCTAACGCAATGGGGGGATCTCTTTGTTCACGAGGAGATACCCCGAGGGATATTTTTTAATCGAAATTGACTGAAATCGACATATTAATTTGTCCATAACCATTGCAGAAGCATCAATTCTCAAAGCGTTCTCCTAGTGAGATCTATGCGTCTCTTTGTTTATATCTTTCTATCGATTCATATTTCAAGCTTTCGTCATGAATATCTGAAAAAAAATATTCCAAACAAAACCTAACAATAGATTTGTTGAATAGAAAACAGACTTAACACGTACAGGGCAGGACTAATAGAATCTTTGGTCAGTTCACAGTCAGGACCCATGTGTGGTAATTAAAATTATTTATTTTCATCCTGTGTTATCATAATTTTTACTATTTCCGAGGCTGAGGCTCAACAACTTTGCTTCAACATCATTCTAGAGTTCCTGAAAGCAAATCTGGAAGTTCTAGGAAAGTAAACATGTTGGTTAATTCCCTGAGACGTAACCCACTATGCGTCTCCGTTGAGTCTACCTTGAGTCCGTTTTATTTTCTTGCAGTTCTGTTCAATGTTCCCTCTTGTGTACGGGATGAGCGGCGGCGCACATAATTTGAACGTACCACTCATGAAATGTACTACCTGCGAACATAAAGAAGGAGCGAATTACATTTTTAGCTATTAAAAACCTTCACGCGGAAATATTCCCCGTTCAGACAACTTCAGAATTGCTCACGAGGAAAGAAAATGAGAGATAATATTTGTCGTAGTCAAGGTTTTACCCAAACATCCCTTGAACTGAGGTACGAAGATTATATATTCCACAATCTGCATGAATATATGTCAATTATTGCACGTTTACCCTTAAGTCTGCATAAATATTTGTCAATTATTGCACGTTTACCCTTAAGTCTGCATGAATATATGTCAATTATTGCACGTTTACCCTTAAATCTGCATAAATATTTGTCAATTATTGCACGTTTACCCTTAAGTCTGCATGAATATATGTCAATTATTGCACGTTTACCCTTAAGTCTGCATGAATATATGTCAATTATTGCACGTTTACCCTTAAGT
Organism: Meghimatium bilineatum; assembly: GCA_034231615.1. Classification (NCBI taxonomy): domain Eukaryota; kingdom Metazoa; phylum Mollusca; class Gastropoda; order Stylommatophora; family Philomycidae; genus Meghimatium; species Meghimatium bilineatum. The sequence continues at coordinate 30,251,457 of CM067309.1, forward strand.
CTGCATAAATATTTGTCAATTATTGCACGTTTACCCTTAAGTCTGTATGAATATATGTCAATTATTGCACGTTTACCCTTAAGTCTGCATGAATATATGTCAATTATTGCACGTTTACCCGTAAGTCTGCATGAATATATGTCAATTATTGCACGTTTACCCTTAAGTCTGCATGGATATCTGTCAATTATTGCACGTTTACCCTTAAGGGGTTGCAGGAAGGTGGTATTGTAGCTGTGTGATAAAGGCCACGTGCATGGTCGAGAGGTTAGAGCGTTGGCCTAACATCTGTGATGTCCAGGATCGACGCTAGGTAAAGCCGTTTAATTCTGTCGGAGGGTAAATTACAAACCTCACCCTGCATATGTCGTGGCGACAGTTAGGGCATGTGGCTTTTATCTTCAAAAATAAACTGTCGATATAGCATTTTTCCTGCAACTATTCTGTGGTATAATATAAACTGGGAATAATGATAAAGTATGAGGTGACAGTTGCATGTTATAAAACAAATAAAACTGGATAGAATTCATTATGAACTTAAAGGCCACCGAAGAAGGATGTATCGGGCTATTGACGCAAATAAATCGGCGACACAACGCACTTCTATTCTCTGAACTATATCCTGCTCGAAAATAAATAGGACGATTGTCCAGCTATAAGACAGATCACAGATCCAGCGGGAGTGTGAGAATGAAGGCTAAAGAAGAAGAACTCAAAGAACCATCATAAGTGATCCATTCTTTTCCATTTATAAACTCTTATCGGTAAAACGGTCTCGGGGTAGAGGTGACCGATTATTAATTTGACCATGACTTGACGTTTAGGATAACCATTCTTTGATCTAATGATATTCGTATCGTTTCTGCTTGGAAATGATTGTGAGATATAGATGTGGGAAGGGAGGAAATATGGAGTGATAATTAATATTAATTAACCAGAATGGAAAAGCAAGAGAAAACGAGGAAGACCACAAGAAACTTTATGTAGAACTATTACAAGAGAACGTTTCACCATCGGTATCAGAAACAATGAAGATCTAAAGTAAATTGCAATGACACGATAGACATGGAAATCAATGACATTCAACCTATGTGCCGTCGTTGGCCCTAGAGGAATAACTAACTAAGAATAAAAACGTCATCAAATAAATTTGTAGAATCTTGATTTGATATATTTCACTGTACTAATTTACTACAAACACAAATAGCGACCAACATTTATTTTGATTTGGTATATTTCACTGTGCTACTTTTCTAAAAACACAAATGGCGACCAACATTTATTTTGATTTGGTATATTTCACTGTGCTACTTTTCTAAAAACACAAATGGCGACCAACATTTTTTTGTAGACGTTCTTACATACAGTGAATCTCGATAAAAACTCTATACAGCATAGATATGTGGGGTTTTTCTTTACATTTCTTGTCATAATTTTACGCCGTTGGTCCTACATCGGGCATGTCCTACGCGCAGACACCAACAGAATACACCACCAATCTCTTGAATGGATACCTACAGGCAAAAGAGCAAGGGGTAGACCAAAAGAAACACTCAGAAGAACAATACTTAGAGAAAGTAAAACAACCAAAATTCATACTATTCAAGAACTGCACAGAATAGCTTTGAACAGACAGAATTGGAGAGATCTGACCTCTGCCCTATGCGCTAACTTCAGCGCTAAAGGAAAATTAATGAATGAATGAATGAATGAATGATCTTTGATCAAGTAGGAACTAAACTGTTACACACACGACACTGATAAGATCACAAAACGATAGATAGTCTCCACTGAATAGACGCGAAGACAAACATTACCTCTACCTATCACCTCACTAGAAGTACTCTCAAACTAAATGTTGAACAGTTTGAACAAGTGCTATGATACTGTGTATCGGATGAAGATTAGCAAATCTTGATTGTAATAAACTCAAATAATAGTCGCTCTCATGAATGGCAATAATGAAACTACTGGGTTCTTCGATCTTTTTTTTTTATCTATGAACTTTAAGTAGGAAAGACTTAGAAAATACTTGAGTTATAATATAGTAGATGAAAGACTATAGTAATATAGAATACTTGAGCTATAAGAGGGTCTACTATCAATATTGGTCATAATATAGTAGATGAAAAACTTGATAGTAATCTAACTTCTTCTGCGTTCGCTCTGCAGATTTGCAGGATGTAGTCCGGAGAACGGAATACGTTGTGTCATGGTTTACAACATTGCTGCGATATCTGCGCCTTTCGGCCTGACACATCCGACTTCAGCAAGGCTTTTGGTCACTGACCATATATGGGATGGGACAGCGACTCCATCCCATAACCTCCTTAGTCGCCTTTTACGGCATACGTGAAAGGTAAACAGTGTTGCTATTCTTTGCTCCATTTTTGGGCCCCGGCAACACACGTAATATAACATATAGAGCTATAAGAAATCTACTATCAATATACATGAATTGCTAATGCGGCGGTAATAGCTTGAATATAAAAACAAGGTAGTCCCGTTTGACACTATTTAGATATTTAGAGAAGCAACATCTTTATTACAAGGTTACGTTACCAGTGTCAGACAAAAACACTCTGACAAAAACACTAATAAGAAAGATTACAAGTGAGATGAAATGCTGAGATAGGTTATAAACGTCACCAGAAGAGACCGACTTGAGAAATGAAGACATTAGAAAGATAGTAAAGACCATATGTAAACAATATATAAAAAGGTAGCAGATCAACTGGTTCGGCCATCTTGTGCGAATCGATTCATCACAAACAGCCACACAAGCATACAACAGCAGAAAGAACGGTGACAAAGCAAAAGATAGACCAATAACATGGGAAGATCATAGAGATTATTGTTAAAACACGGCTTAACCATGGCAAGTTCCAAATACAGATAACATCAACTCCCCACGATGCCTAAGAACACTTGTGGAAAAGATACTGGATGGATGGGTGGATAGATGGATGGACGGACGGATGGATGAATGGATGGATGCGTGGATAGATGGATTGACGGATGGATGGATGGGCGGACGGATAGACAAGACAGACAGACAGACAGACAGACAGACAGACAGACAGACAGACAGACAGACAGACAGACAGACAGACAGACAGACAGACAGACAGACAGACAGACAGACAGACAGACAGACAGACAGACAGACAGACAGACAGACAGACAGACAGACAGACAGACAGACAGACAGACAGACAGACAGACAGACAGACAGACAGACAGACAGACAGACAGACAGACAGACAGACAGACAGACAGACAGACAGACAGACAGACAGACAGACAGACAGACAGACAGACAGACAGACAGACAGACAGACAGACAGACAGACAGATAGATAGACAGATAGATAGATAGATAGATAGATAGATAGATAGATAGATAGATAGATAGATAGATAGATAGATAGATAGATAGATAGATAGATAGATAGATAGACAGATAAACCCATACTTTTCAATAATGAACAGAATTACTGTGGATGATGTGGTCACACCACGTCCACCGCCTTTACATTCCCAGACGTTTTGGTACATGTTTCCTTTGTTAGAGTCGAGCTATGATCCCTTTTTAGTCTAAACATGTCTCAAATTGATCATTGAACCTACACCACCCATAACGAATCCAGCGCACTAAGTACTGAACTTATAATATATAGAGAGACACGCTGAAATAAATCAACGACTCAAGTTAACGATGATACGATTATAGCTGTATGTATAATAATAAAGAAATATATCATATCACATCTGACGAGAAAGGTGTATAACTAGCGGCGAACAATGGCAAACAGCAGCACACACTTGCAGCAACGATGATACAATTGAAAATAAATATAACTACTAATGTTGCGTGTAAATTGATATATTTTATTAAAATTAAGAATACTGACTTTCATGTTAATCACACAAAGTCGTTGGGAAAAACTAGTATGATATGTGATTCTTATTAATATATCTATCTATAAACTCGTAACTCGACAGGGTCGTAGGGTACCACATTCATTGGATGCATCAGCACATATAGAGGGGTACCACATTCATTGGATGCATCAGCACATATAGAGGGGTATCACATTCATTGGATGCATTAACATATAGAGAGGGGTATCACATTCATTGGATGAATCAACAAAGAGCCCTCAAGCGATTTCAATTTTCGCCGATGCTGAAGAGTGAAGAAAAATCTTCTCCATGCCTTGATGTTGTCTATTGATGCTTTTATTTGTCATCCTCTGCCTCTTACACCTATGATCTTCCTTACAGTATTGTTCTTGGCAAGGAATCTTGCCGACATACATGTCCAAACCATACAAGTGTTCCTGGTTTTACTATTGAAAGGAATGGTTCTTGTGAACCTATATACATCTCTATTGTATTTCTCATGTACACATTTGTCTTGTTATCTATATGAGATTTGTAGAATTAATTTGTAACATTTGTATTAGAAGTTATGTAATTGTCTCTCTATGTCCGCAGTGTATTTATGAAATATTGTACATGGATTCTTATTCATAGCATTTATTAATCCCGTAGGGGTGCGAGGTGTTAGCGATCTCACATTTCATTGGCTCTGCTATATGAGGACGGTAGCCATCACCTCTCCCTCTCAGTCTTTACTGCAAAGTCATATGAATACTGCACAGTCTTGTATATTCTATTGTGTACTGAGTCGATTGAAGAAGTACAGACAAACCAACACGAATTTCTATTTGTGTAAGCGCACAGTGGTAGACTGTGTTACCGAAGCAATTCGTGTTGGTTTGTCTGTGCTTCTTCAATCAACTCAGCACACAAGATATACAAGACGCAGCGACTTGTTCTCAATCGCATCTATTTTAGAAATCCAGATTGCTCAAGTAAGTGAACGCGAAGGTGCAAGTACCGAGACGAATACAGCCATGTGGACTCAATGGATATCATCCGTCTAAAGTGACATTAAAAACACAACATTCCGCTAATTAAAATCACACGAAACGTCAAATAACGTATCTTTTTACGGATGATTCCTGTTGCCCCCACATGGCTATATTGTCAAGGACTCGGCAGAACGCTCCAGAATAGAATCTCGTCTGTCACTAACTGATTGCAGTAATGATGATAGTAAGCTACTTAAATACATGCAAAAATCAAATGTGTGTTCGTAACAAACCAAAACCATTAAATATAACTTCATCGTAAGATGAAGTAACGGGGTCGCATAATGATGCGCGCACGCGCACGCACACACACACAAGTGGTGATTGATAGAAGAAAGTGGATAAGACACTTAGGAAACCAATAGAACTTATAAGAGAGTCACCAACATTGATGATTGTGGCAAATCTATTTTATTTAAATGTAAGTTACAACATAGGCAGAGGAGGATAACAAGTTGTTCAAGGCAACAAAATGAGAATACTGACGTATATGATTGTACAGATGAAACATAACAATCACACAATCTTTAAAAACAAGTTAGCCATATATCACATTGCGCAGTTTTTTTCACAACAATACAATTCGATTCATATATCTTGGTCTTTTTTATGTTCACAATTTGAATAGTTATTTCCCTTTAACGTCAACAGTTTTTTCGGTGGATCCTTGAAACTTGAACTGTTGTATATGATTTGTATGATATTATATATGTATTTGAAATTGTAAAACAATTTTTTTTTTAAATTATGTACAAATATACATATTTACCAGATATTTAAAAAAAATTAAGTTTTACTTTAGCTAGTTTTCTATTTTAAAAAAATCAATAATTCAGTATTAATACCACTTTAGTTTACTCGCGACCGATGGGCAGTAGAATACCTGTTCTATGAATTAATTAGGCCTTCATTCGTTCCTATTCTGGATTATTCCCGTGCATTCCGTTGGTCAATATTTATATACTTGAAATCACATGACAAGGGTTAACTTAATATATATTGAATTTACTGTCTTCGACAAGAGTTAACTTCAAATAAATCTGGAAATAACAGCTCGTATCTTAATCATATTGACATCAAATCTTTGTTATTGGAAACTAAAATCCAGAATAATATGGCTATATACTTCACCAGAAGGGACCGAAGACATCAAAGAGATAGTAAAGACCATGACAAACAAACAGTATATAAAGAAACAAAAGATCAACTGGTACGGCCACCTTATGTGACTGGAACCATCACAACCAGTCATCCCTGGGTACAGCAGCAGAAGGAACGGCTAAAAAGCAAGAGGAACACCAAGAACAAAATGGGAAGATTCAATCAGAAAGATTGTAAAAAACAAACAAACAAAAAACACGGCCTAACCATGACAAACGCAATAAACATAGATAAAGAAAGAAAAACTTAACGCTCACACGACGTCTTACGGCATTTGGGAAAAGACAGATAGAATTTCCAGAAATGTGAATATATCTGATAAGAGACACCTGTTATGTCTAAGCTAATTATGTACAGCTACGAGTGGAGCAAAGGGATGAAGATACACAGAAGTAGAAAAAAGTATACCAAAACTATGCGTTTTCTTCTTCTTTAACGTTAATTCTCAAACTCCCACTGGATCTCTTTCAAGCAGAACCATTGTCCTACTAGATTTCAAGAAGTATGTAATCCAGAAATTGGAAATGCGTTGTGTTGCCGTTTTATTTGCGACAATTGTCCGACACATCGGTGGTCGGCGGAGACGTAAAACTAGATCATGTCATCTGTAGCAACTCATATTAAAGTATACATCTTTTCAGTTGTACTTTTGTTTCATATCTGTTCCATTTATTCTCACTTTATAGGGCGCATTTTGCTAGACACATGCAAAATGTTGGTCACTGTTCAGGAGATGCATGCATTTTGCTAGACCATGCAGAATGTTGATCACTGTTCAGGAGATGCATACAGTTGCTCTTCTAGTGTGATTTATGGTTTACGGTTATTTGATTATTAAATGATATATGTCTAAGTTCATTGTTTGAAGAATGTTACTCTCATTTCTCTCGGTAAGATCATTGCTCATTGCGTTTAATTTCGACAACGTCGTTATAAAACATATTCATGTGCGTATACTCCAAACATGTTATTTATTTTGACTGGTGCAATTTGGTAATCACCTTGCAGGAAGGTTTTATTTAGTTTTTTTAGCCAAATAATATGGAAAGCTTGGAAAACGACGGATCAGCCAAGATAGGTGACGCTGTTTTGGATGCGCGCGCAGTCTATTCTGAAGGACTCGGTTATAAATTTATGAACGTTTCTATTGTTATTTGCTTGTTTGAAAACTCCAGGAATGGCGAGCGATTAGCTCTTAGATTTTTCTGAGCTCTCTTTCATACCCATGAGACTTCAGCTTTCGGGTTAGTGCAATGCCTACTGAAGGAGTCTTCTACTCAGAGGGCATCTATACGTTTCAGTTTCTGTAACGTTTAAGTTAATAGACTATAAATCCATGATCTCAGTGCTAGTGTGAAATCTAAGGTGAGAACACTAACAAAATCCTAAGGCATCACGAAATCCATTATGAAATCAGAAAGAAAAAGTTGAATTGTGTGAATTACCTGATCATCTTTAGAAAATCGATCCACAGTTTGTTGGCATATACCGATGGAGCTTTCCTCACATCCTATATAAACAACACCTTCCAGCCACATCGTCCATCTGACATTAGCATATTAAAACATTGACTCCAGCCAGCTCCTGGCTTTTCATGTTAGTTCTATTGCCGACGTGATATGCGTGCGGTCTTCCTAGAGAAACATAATGTCCTCACTGTATAAAAGGTCCTAACTGTAGCTTACTGAGTACAAGTTTTAACACAAACGTGTCATGTCCCAAACGTCTGAGAGTATGATAAGCGACTCAGAAAACTACACATAAATGGAATAAGTACCATAAGGAAAGATAAAAATAAAACAGAAATGAGTATTGTCTGTAAAATGGTACAAGCTGGAGAAAACGAACAAATACAAAATGCATGGCACAATCAGAAGTGCTGGGTTGATAAACGCTAAGATCACAGATTTGGCACACAGTTACACCCTATAGTCTTTCTCTCTTTATTTTCACTTTATACCCCTTTGTGCCTTGCAGCGTTAGGGGTAGAAGGGAGAGTTCTCTGGAGATGGATTGTTTGTGTGCTTCATATATGTGTGTTATCGTTAACTCTTTTATTTCTGTAATCCATCGTTTGCAAGGTCTGCCCCTGGTTTTGTATCCATTTTGTCTGTATAGTAATGATTTTTTAGGAGCACTGTCTAATGGTAGTCTGGAAGCATGCGAACATTACTTAATCTGTTGTCTTCTGATGTAAATCAAGGATTGGCATTGTTTTTGTTAGTCTTCTGAAGTAATCAAGGATTGGCATTGTTTTTGTTAGTCTTCTGATATTTTCGTTCCTAATTGTCTCTTATTGTTACTCCGAGAATTCTATGTAGACAAGTCATTTCTGTTGTAACTACGTTTTCTTCTGTATTCTGTTGTGTCCCTGTATAGTGTCCATGTTTGACATTGGTAGTGTAGTGATGGTATGATGATCGCTTTATATCGTACCTCCTATTACTTTTGCTCAAAGATGAATCCAAGATTTTTTTACTGGAATCAACGTGGAAGAACAAGCTTACTAATAATTACAGATCATGCATACCATGGCGATACAGAAGAAGAACGCATGTTTTTCAAGATAATTTGAAGAAAAATAAAACAGCTCTTAGTCTGACAGAAGAATCAATAACTTCCTTCTCAATTCCCTTCTTCCGTTACTGTCTTATTTAACTCTTGAATGTCGCATTACTGGCTCCATCTGTGATCAAATGAATACGACTATTGGCCCCATAGGCCACAAACGTTACATAAATATGGGGAAACAATGTTTAAAAAAATGAGTCAAATGTGGAAAAGCATAAATCGATATATTTTTCTCCCCACCCCCCCCCCCCCAAAAATAGACCAGATGGGAGCGAGATGCCCTGCAGAGAGATTGATCATCGAGGATACGAGCTCGGGAATAGACAGAAAATAGAGACAAACGAAAGAAGACATGGAGCAGATTATTTGGACGCAACTGCATTGTGTGCTCACATGAAATCAGATAAAGAGGTGATAGATATTCTGACATATGTGTGTACGATGTAGAGATTAGGGAACAAGTATTTGAAAACATGCGAGAAACAAGCATTGCTATATTGATATACATATGTCAGTGTATGAGAGTGGAACAATAGCCGATATCGGATGTACAGGGCCATTTGCGCAAATAAAACGAATATACAACGCGTTTCCGTTCTCTGGATAACGTCCTGATGGAAATCCAGTTGAAACATCCCCGCCGATGAAAGAGAGATCCATCAGGAACTTGAGAACGAACGCAAAAACAAATTTAAAAAGTGAGCAGGAGAGCTATTGTTTTTAAAAATTATTTACACAATAGTCCTGAAGACAAGTCTGAAGATGTCTTAACAATAGTCCTAAAGACAAGTCTGGAGATGACTTAACAGTCCTGAAGACAAGTCTAAAGATGTCTTAACAATAGTCCTGAAGACAAGTCTGAAGATGACTTAACAACAGTCCTGAAGACAAGTCTGGAGATGACTTAACAACAGTCCTGAAGACAAGTCTGAAGATGACTTAACAACAGTCCTGAAGACAAGTCTTGAGATGACTTAACAACAGTCCTGAAGACAAGTCTGAAGATGACTTAACAATAGTCCTAAAGACAAGTCTGGAGATGACTTAACAGTCCTGAAGACAAGTCTGAAGATGACTTAACAATAGTCCTGAAGACAAGTCTGGAGATGTCTTAACAACAGTCCTGAAGACAAGTCTGAAGATGACTTAACAGTCCTGAAGACAAGTCTGAAGATGACTTAACAACAGTCCTGAAGACAAGTCTGGAGATGACTTAACAGTCCTGAAGACAAGTCTTGAGATGACTTAACAACAGTCCTGAAGACAAGTCTGGAGATGACTTAACAACAGTCCTGAAGACAAGTCTGAAGATGACTTAACAACAGTCCTGAAGACAAGTCTGGAGATGACTTAACAGTCCTGAAGACAAGTCTGGAGATGACTTAACAATAGTCCTGAAGACAAGTCTGAAGATGACTTAACAACAGTCCTGAAGACAAGTCTGGAGATGACTTAACAACAGTCCTGAAGACAAGTCTGAAGATGACTTAACAACAGTCCTGAAGACAAGTCTGAAGATGACTTAACAATAGTCCTGAAGACAAGTCTGGAGATGTCTTAACATCAGTCCTGAAGACAAGTCTTGAGATGACTTAACAGTCCTGAAGACAAGTCTGGAGATGACTTAACAATAGTCCTGAAGACAAGTCTGAAGATGACTTAACAACAGTCCTGAAGACAAGTCTGGAGATGACTTAACAGTCCTGAAGACAAGTCTGGAGATGACTTAACAATAGTCCTAAAGACAAGTCTGAAGATGACTTAACAACAGTCCTGAAGACAAGTCTGAAGATGACTTAACAACAGTCCTGAAGACAAATCTGGAGATGACTTAACAGTCCTGAAGACAAGTCTGGAGATGACTTAACAATAGTCCTGAAGACAAGTCTGAAGATGACTTAACAACAGTCCTGAAGACAAATCTGGAGATGACTTAACAGTCCTGAAGACAAGTCTGGAGATGACTTAACAATAGTCCTGAAGACAAGTCTGAAGATGACTTAACAACAGTCCTGAAGACAAGTCTGGAGATGACTTAACAGTCCTGAAGACAAGTCTGGAGATGACTTAACAATAGTCCTAAAGACAAGTCTGAAGATGACTTAACAACAGTCCTGAAGACAAGTCTGGAGATGACTTAACAGTCCTGAAGACAAGTCTGGAGATGACTTAACAATAGTCCTAAAGACAAGTCTGAAGATGACTTAACAACAGTCCTGAAGACAAGTCTGGAGATGACTTAACAGTCCTGAAGACAAGTCTGGAGATGACTTAACAATAGTCCTAAAGACAAGTCTGAAGATGACTTAACAACAGTCCTGAAGACAAGTCTGGAGATGACTTAACAGTCCTGAAGACAAGTCTGAAGATGACTTAACAATAGTCCTGAAGACAAGTCTGGAGATGACTTAACAGTCCTGAAGACAAGTCTGGAGATGACTTAACAACAGTCCTCAAGACAAGTCTAAAGATGACTTAACAACAGTCCTGAAGACAAGTCTGGAGATGACTTAACAACAGTCCTGAAGACAAGTCTGGAGATGACTTAACAATAGTCCTAAAGACAAGTCTGGAGATGACTTAACAGTCCTGAAGACAAGTCTGGAGATGACTTAACAGTCCTGAAGACAAGTCTGGAGATGACTTAACAACAGTCCTGAAGACAAGTCTAAAGATGACTTAACAACAGTCCTGAAGACAAGTCTGAAGATGACTTAACAACAGTCCTGAAGACAAGTCTGAAGATGACTTAACAACAGTCCTGAAGACAAGTCTGGAGATGACTTAACAATAGTCCTAAAGACAAGTCTGAAGATGACTTAACAACAGTCCTGAAGACAAGTCTGGAGATGACTTAACAGTCCTGAAGACAAGTCTGGAGATGACTTAACAATAGTCCTAAAGACAAGTCTGCAGATGACTTAACAACAGTCCTGAAGACAAGTCTGAAGATGACTTAACAACAGTCCTGAAGACAAGTCTGGAGATGACTTAACAACAGTCCTGAAGACAAGTCTGAAGATGACTTAACAACAGTCCTGAAGACAAGTATGGAGATGACTTAACAGTCCTGAAGACAAGTCTGGAGATGACTTAACAACAGTCCTGAAGACAAGTCTGGAGATGACTTAACAATAGTCCTAAAGACAAGTCTGAAGATGACTTAACAACAGTCCTGAAGACAAGTCTGGAGATGACTTAACAGTCCTGAAGACAAGTCTGAAGATGACTTAACAACAGTCCTGAAGACAAGTCTGGAGATGACTTAACAGTCCTGAAGACAAGTCTGGAGATGACTTAACAACAGTCCTGAAGACAAGTCTAAAGATGACTTAACAACAGTCCTGAAGACAAGTCTGGAGATGACTTAACAACAGTCCTGAAGACAAGTCTGGAGATGACTTAACAATAGTCCTAAAGACAAGTCTGGAGATGACTTAACAGTCCTGAAGACAAGTCTGGAGATGACTTAACAGTCCTGAAGACAAGTCTGGAGATGACTTAACAACAGTCCTGAAGACAAGTCTAAAGATGACTTAACAACAGTCCTGAAGACAAGTCTGAAGATGACTTAACAACAGTCCTGAAGACAAGTCTGAAGATGACTTAACAACAGTCCTGAAGACAAGTCTGGAGATGACTTAACAATAGTCCTAAAGACAAGTCTGAAGATGACTTAACAACAGTCCTGAAGACAAGTCTGGAGATGACTTAACAGTCCTGAAGACAAGTCTGGAGATGACTTAACAACAGTCCTGAAGACAAGTCTGAAGATGACTTAACAACAGTCCTGAAGACAAGTCTGGAGATGTCTTAACAACAGTCCTGAAGACAAGTCTGAAGATGACTTAACAACAGTCCTGAAGACAAGTATGGAGATGACTTAACAGTCCTGAAGACAAGTCTGGAGATGACTTAACAACAGTCCTGAAGACAAGTCTAAAGATGACTTAACAACAGTCCTGAAGACAAGTCTGAAGATGACTTAACAACAGTCCTGAAGACAAGTCTGGAGATGACTTAACAGTCCTGAAGACAAGTCTGGAGTGGCTTACACAGTAGTCCTGGCGACATGTCTGGAATTATCTGTAAATGACTTACACAGTTGTCCAGAAGACAAGTCTGTAGGAATTTGCACAACAGTCCTGAAGACATGACTGGAATTGTCTGCAGCACAGAAAGATCGGTCCCTATTTTAACTATGTGTGAGAATCAACTGAGTATAGCAAAATAAGCACCGCCTGTGTGTTGTCCAAGAACAAAGTAGATCTAGAATAAATAGCAGCACAGAGATGTTGACATATAGGAGGTAACATAAGAAGGTTGGAAGATGGACTTGACATATAGGAGGTAACATAAGAAGGTTGGAAGATGGACTTGACATATAGGAGGTAACATAAGTAGGTTGGAAGATGGACTTGACATATAGGAGGTAACATAAGTAGGTTGGAAGATGGACTTGACATATAGGAGGTAACATAAGAAGGTTGGAAGATGGACTTGCCATATAGGTGGTAACGAAGGTTGTTGGAAGGTGGACTTGCCATATAGGTGGTAACGAAGGTTGTTGGAAGATGGACTTGCCATATAGGTGGTAACGAAGGTTGTTGGAAGATGGACTTGCCATATAGGTGGTAACGAAGGTTGTTGGAAGATGGACGTCATATATATATATATATATATATATATATATATATATATATATATATATATATATATATATATATATATATATATATATATATATGAAAATTGACTGTGAAGACAATAAGAATATGAGTGTATTTGAATGGCGAAACAGTATGATTTTCTCATAGTGTACAGAACCGCAGGTCTCCCGTTTCTTCGGTCGCATAGTACATTTCTTGTGCCGACTTCACATGTGTCCTTCATCTGAAGTATAACGTCCCTTTTACCGACACATCACGCGCGAAAACAGTTAATGAAACCAGTCTTTACCACAACAGCAAGCAGTGTAAGTGTTGCCGCAGGGAGGCACTATACACGATGGAATCGCAAGCCTATCTACCTGTGTGCATACTAAATGGCTCAATAAATATGAATCATTAAGTCAAAGCATGTGATGTGGGCAGGCGTAGAGTAACGTCATTTGCGAGGGCTAATAGTTAGGCTTCACTTCGGGATATAACTCTTATGTGTGTCCCTGGACACGAGAGTCTGGAGGTAAATGAGCGAGCCGAAAAATCACTACCATAACAAATGGCCAGTCTGTGGATGGAGGACGTACTCTTTGCAGGATTCTTAGATACATGAAAATGAGTCAGTATCCAGAATGCGCAAATTGGGACTGAGGATATGTGAGGCCCGTAGAGAACACATAACAAAATTTCAATAAGAACTTAACCAACATAGAACCGGAACCATCAACCACTATACCCTGAGAAATGAACGGATGCGAAGATCTGTGTACCTTTGGTAAAATATTGCTAAGAAATTGCTGATGCAATTTCTTGACAGACTCATTGTCTGATTATTGTTTCTTGACTAACTCATTGTCTGATGTATCTTGTTTTGTGAATGACTCATGGTCTGGTGTCTCTTGTTTCTTGACAGACTCAGTGTCGGGTATTTCTTGTTTTTTGACTGACTCATTGATTGATGTCTCTTGTTTCTTGACTGACTCATTGCCTGATGTCTCTTGTTTCTTGACTGCCTCATTGTCTGATGTCTCTTGTTTCTGGACTGACTCATTGTCTAGTGTCTCTTAGTTATGAGAATCACATTATTATCACTGTATCCAATAAGCCTTTGATATTGGAATGAAGCCGTGAAAACTGGGAAAATACCACTTAAATATGTAGGAATCATGATTCGACCAATGAAAAATACATAACTAAATCAGGAGATACAAATATCGAGCGCTGGCACACCACCAAATCTATTAGCATGGACCAGATATCGATCTTCGGACAGCGACTAACTCATTTTATAGAAATCAAACATCGACGTTTAGCCAAGTGGAGCGAAAGAGTACAAACACAAAACGATTGTTCTCACCAAAGTCGCAGTCGCTAATCCCGATTCATAAACAGATAAGGTGTCCTCTCCAAATGTGGATAGCGTAATTCGTTCTATTGTCATGATGGTACATTTTGAGAGAATATTGTGTGCCCATCACTTAATATTGATTTCCCTCATCAATAGTTATTCTCTGGATAGTCTACAATATCCTCGTGTAACAATTATTTTCACATGTCACATCATTTTCTGCGTCCAACACATTTCATATCCATTTATTTGATTCTCTTTCGATAATATATTTTAGACCTCGTATCTGGTACAGGGGTATTTGATTTCTTTATTTGTACAGGACTCTCTTCCTTCCCAAAAAAAAAAAACAAGCACTACATCTGTGTGTAGTAGTATTCAACAGTGTCGTGTGTGCAAATGAATGATCAAAGAGAAACATTGTTATAGAAGCTACATTCTTATATTCGACCAGTGCTGCACTGTCCAACACTTGCCAACATTGAGTCATGAAGAATGCATATGATATATAATGATTGTTATTACAGTTCATTCTTTATTTGATGATTGTATATCTGTTATCACAAGTATCAAACAATACTAATACAATGGAATCCCGTTATAACAACTTGGTCGGGATTAACAAAATGTGTATGTAATAACAGAAATTTGCTTTATACAGTACAGATAATGTAGCAAAAATATAATTTAGGATTTGGAAAAGTGTTGTTATAGAGGGAAATTTGTTACAACAGAATGCGCTATAGAGGAATTGCACTGTATGTTCTTGATTTCAGATTTTCTCGTCTATCAAGGCCATCCTTTGTAAAGTGCTACAATCACGGCTCGGAAATGAGGATACGATACAGTTGTACTAATTTGATCTTCCTCCTGACCAGGTATATATTAATAAAAGACACAAGTCATTATTATCACGTGGCATGCTGGATAGTGTTGACTCGGGCGCCTACTCTGAATATTGCTATCTCAGTTAGACCTGATATGAATCTGGCATAAATTTGGTGGCATTGGGTAAACGAGGCATGATAATTTGGAATTGAACACTGTCAACTGGGGTGATATTCTATTGTTGCATTAATCTATCAGAACACGGAATACGGAATACGGAATTCAAATCACTTTGATGCTATTGGTTAGTGCCGTCTCCGCAACGAAGGTTAGCTACAACCGGATGCTGTACCAACAAATAATAGAATAAAAAACGATACACTAGACACCCACAATTACAAATGTATACACAAGAAAAGAACAGACTTATCCCTACACTAACTGTTAGGCAAAGCCCTTAACTGTGGTTCCTTAAGGATACGATGTGGGGTTGCTGCCATTTTGCTGAGATCTTCTATTTCTTAGTTTTCCAAGGAAACAATTGATCTAGGTGTTTTATTATAAGCTTCCAGCCAGATTTGTCCCTGGGAAGCTAAGAAGAGGAAGATCTACACAAAATGGCCTTGGCTTTTCATCGAATCCTTCGGAGAATACATCCGCAGTTAAGGGGTTAATGGAGGCTATGTATAAGCAACATAAGCAGGATTAAGAAACTCCACACTCAAACAAAGAAATGATAATAGAGAGGCATGGTGACATTATTATGTTGATTTTTCCGGAGTGACACCACCACGGCTCTGAAATGTTTTACGTTTGATGATGATGATAAGCAGCATACTGTTTTACGTTGGCGTTTACGGTCAAACATATACAGTGGAATCCCGTTATAACAACCTGGTCCGAACCAACAAAATATGTATGTAATAACAAAACTTCACTGTATACAGTACAAAACCATATAGAATAAATACAATTAGGGATTTTGAAAAGTGTTGTAATACAGTGATATTTGTTATAATAGAATTCGTTATAGAAAGGATTCCACTGTACGTGGATTTCAAGTTGGATACTTAAAATATTTTTGAGTATCTTTCAATCTGTATGCACTTTCGCTATATCATGACGTATATCCATTAAAAATTGGGGGAAACCGAAATTACATGAAAAGAGACAATAATAATAAAATAGATAACCGACAGGGTCGTAGGAGTGTCACATGGAGATATTTGGTGCATAAAATTCTCCATGTATCTCTATCGTCTACCGTCTTGATGAGTTTGGAAACTCCAACACTTGTGATAGACGAACAATAAGGAGCTTTTCTTCAAAGCTTTCTTTCGTAGAGTTAAGACTCTCGGTTGTTGTAATAGTAGCCTGAAGTAGGGCTACTCTACTATGATAGGGGTTTGTTGCATGAAGCAGGGCTCCTACTATGAAACTATGATGGGGTTTGTTGCATGAAGCAGGGTTCCTACTATGAGAGGAGTTTGTTGCATGAAGCAGGGCTCCTACTATGAGAGGGGTTTGTTGCATGAAGCAGAGCTCCTACTATGAAACTATGATGGGGTTTGTTGCATGAAGCAGGGTTCCTACTATGAGAGGAGTTTGTTGCATGAAGCAGAGCTCCTACCATGAGAGGGGTTTGTTGCATGAAGCAGGGTTCCTACTATGAGAGGAGTTTTCTGCATGAAGCAGGGTTCCTACTATGAGAGGGGTTTGTTGCATAAAGATATTTGCAAATAAGAAAATTGTATTGTCTTGTGTATGTTATGGACTTTGAGCAACAATAGCGTTGCCATCTAGTGTAATTCATTGTGTGCTCATTCAGGTTGTTACTACACTTCTATGTCATTTTGTCATGACGGGAACTTCAACACTCAATCAATCAATCAAGTGCCATGCCGACTGGCGTAAGCGATCATGTTTCTCCACGACTCTCTGTCTCTTGTGCTATCAATAAGGTCGGTTTATGAGCTTCTGTCGTGCCACGATACAAGTGCATCTAGTAACTTTTCTCTTTGTCGTCTCCTATCTCTTCTCCCTTTGATCTTTCCAGTGGTTATTAAGTGTTCAAGCTGTGTTTTTTTCAGCACATGCCCTAGAAACCTTGACTGTCTGCCCCTAATGTTTGATATGATTGATCTTTTTATTACTTCGACACTAGGATAACTTACTGAGGCCTTCCAATCTGGATAGCAGCGCCAAAACGTTTTATATCACTGTTTTGTGAGTATTGCGTGTCGTGTTTGCTGTGAGGTAACGCCTCCGTTCCAATTTTACGTTTCACGCTGCAGAAGAAGCAGTCCCGATGAGATACTACGGTAAGAACCAATCAATCAAGCGCCATGCCGAGTGGCGTAGATGATGCTGCTTCTCTACAACTTGTGTTATTAAGAAGTTCAATTAGTGACGTCTTGTTGTGCCACAGTGACAACACACCCAGAAATTTCTCTGTTTGTCTTCCTCTGTCTCTTCTGCCTTTGATCTTTTCGGTATTTACTAAGTGTTCACTATTTACTTTTCTTATCGCATGCCCTAAAATTCTGGACTGTCAATTTATTATTTTCGCTATAATTTGTCGTTTTACTCCAGCATCTCCGAGAAGTTCTACATTAGTTTTCTTAGCTGTCCATAGAATATCCATCATTCTTCTTAAAAACCACATCTTAGTTGACTCCAGCTTATCCTGAGTACATTTGTTTACTGTCCATATTTCGCTTCCACAACGAAAGATTGACTCAATATAACATCCTGGCACTCGAACTTGTGTATGCATTGATGTTGTACTCCATTGCAAAATTTTTTTTTTCATTTTTAAATTTTTTTTTATTTGACTGCTGTTCTTAATCTCAATGAGATATTATGATAAGATTGGTTGGACAGAAGCCCTGACTCTGAAAACGTCTAAGACGACAACCACTTAGCTAAATATGAAATAATGCATACCAGACAAAGTCTAAAATCATCATCATTAAGTGCCGTCTCCGCAACGAAGGTTTGCTGCAACGTATCTCCAACATCTCCTGTCTCTTGTCTTGGTGGTGCACTCTGCTAGACTGTAACCTGTCCATCGTGTGATGTTACTCTCCCACGTGTATCTCTGCCTACCTCTTGCTCGCTTCCCTTTGACTTTGCCCTCAAGTAAGGTCTTCAATAAGGTGTCATGTCTTTTAATGTGTCCAAAGTATTTTATTTGCCTGATCTTTATTTCTCTTAGTAGTTCTTTCTTCATATTAAGTGTTTTGAGCACCTCTTTATTTGTTTTCTTCTCTTTCCATGATGTTCTCCCTATTCCTCTATATACCCACATCTGAAGGGCTTCAATTTTGTCTTCTAATTGTTTATTTAGTGTCCTTGTTTCTGAGCCATACATTAATATGGAATAGATGTAGCATTTTATAATTCTCATTTTTAACTTGTTTGTAATTTGTTTAGATATTAATAATTTCATCATGTCATTGAAGGTACTTTTAGCCATTCCTATTGTCCTTTTAACTTCTGTTTCACATCTGCCATCATTTGTGACTATGTGTCCAAGATATTGATACTGTTTTACTTGTTGTAGTTTCTCTCCCTGTATGTTTATGTTTATCTCCTGTTCTTCTGTATCTTTGCTGATTATCATGGTTTTTGTTATTTGGATATTTATATCCAGTCCATATTCATTACTTGATTTCTTGACGTGATCTAAAATCATCAACAGGACTGAAATGTTATTTAATGTGTTATTTATTTATTAACAACATATTATCATTACATGTTCAATGGCAGACATTATTTACAATTGTTAACATATAGCTAACTCATTCCTGAACATTTTCAAATATTGCATATTTTGGGGCCCGCGAGAGTACAAAACTCTCTGATCATATTATTGAAAGCCTATAAAAGATTGACGGTTATCTAATAAATTCTATTGAAATTGCAATGTATGGCTCATCTTACTAAAGAATAACGATACATCATCTGACTGGAGAATCACACAGTGCAGTGGTCAGAAAATTGAATGTGGTTAGAAGCACCATTAGTCACCTTTGGGGGCGATTTCAACAATTTCGCTCAGTGGCAGACCGGCCACGCAGTGAAAGACATAGAGTCACAACTCATGCCGAAGACCGCTAAATAGCTTTGCACCTCCGGAATAGCTTTGCATCTGTGTCCTCCACAGTCCAGTTAATGGCAGCAGCTCGTCGAATTTCACATTAAACGGTCAGGAACCGGCTGTACAACGCTGGTCTTTGGGTTAGTAGACCCTACAGAGGCCCTGTTTTTACGGACCGGCATCGCCAGAACCGACTGTAGTGGGCGAACCAGCATCGCCAATGGTCCGTTGGGAATGACTGGAGACGGGTTTGATTTAGTTCAAGTCTGAAAGTTTCTTCATGCCAAAGGTTGAAACATTAATTCCGAAAAATAAATATTTTTACACGTTTGAAATAATGTTGTGTTTCTTTTTTTTTTTTTTTTTTTGAAAAGTAAAGTTTGTCGAACAGATGAGCACTCAGATTGTAAAAAAAATTATAGAAATATGATAATTTGTATGATAGATCCTTCTGTTATTATATCAACCTCATATATATGAGCTATCTTTGTTATTCTAATGTTATTGCATTACAAAAGTGATTCGGTTTCATAACAGGTATTTAATACATTTGGTCATCATCATTTAACCTGATAAAAACTTTCGACCTTCGTCCAATAGTTTAGGAATTTTCAATTCCATCTGCAGCACCGACATCCCCATATTCGATTCCTATAGTGGTATTGTTTATGTATATAATGAATCCATAGACGTAGCGATGTATCAGGAAAAGAAGAAGCGGCAAGACTTGCAAAAAGAGGAGCTTCAAAACAACAAAAGCAAAGACCATGTAGTGTGGGAACTGTCAGACATTCTCAGAAACAACACCATGGAAATCTGGCTGAAAAGATGGACAGGATGACTGGTCGAAATATACTTAGTGAAATGACACGGCCAAAAGACAATGACAACATAAAAACCAACTCTGCAGGAGAAACCAATCCTTTATCTTTCAGTTTCAAAGAGGACATGCACGGATCAACAGTCATTTAAACTTATCAAACCCAAGCAACTACCCACTTGTAGACAATGTTCTCATCCCAATGAAACAGTGCAACACCTCCTTATTGACTGCACTTACCTTTCAATGTAAGACACCCTTAAATAACTTACTGTATGGATCACTAAGTCAGCTTCAGAAGACCTGCACTTTCTTAAGAATGGCATCGTGATGATAAGAAAAGCATTACTCATCGTCATTTGGATATCAACATCTCATGTATATCACTAGAATTATCATACACCTGTTACCGGGTGCAAAAAGTGGAGGTGCTTTTAGAATGTTCATTATCTTCAAACCCTGATAATCGCATGAGAATAATACTAAACCATTTGCAGCCCATCAGATAAGTCATTTTACATAACGCAGTTTTTAGTAGATACATTGAATCCCGTTATAGTAACATTGCCGGGACTGACAAAATATGTATCTAATAATATAAATTCGCTATATACAGTACAAAAAATAAAGAATAAATACAAGTGGCAATTTTGAAAAGAGTTCTATATAGGTAATATGTTATAAAAGAATGCGATATAGAAGGATTTCACTGTTTAATGATAGTAAACTTTCATTGTTGGGTGATGTTCTGCAGGATAAATAATATCTGCAACAGTAAAAAAAAAAGTTTTCGGCCAAATTAATAGCATACTGGGTCTGCCAGGAGTTCTATATATGTTCAATGATGTTATACCAGTACAATAACAACAGACAAGCACAGAGATAGGTATGTAAACATTTACTTTGTTGAGAAAACAACAGTTCACTGTGGGGGAAAAAAAAGATATAATAAAGACCTTTACAAAACTCTTTAACAAAGAAAATCGGTGCTTGAAAACCAGCTAATGAACTCTGTGATTGGAGAAGTCCATACGCCTCCTGCATTGTCTTGTGCGAGATCGATAACATGTTATATGGAAAATGTGTACAGTATCTGTCCTGAGAAACGTGGATCACAACGATTGGCTTGAGACTGCCAAGACGGCAGAAATTATCTTCTGTGGCGGCGGATGGGATGGTACGTGGAGGTTTTAGCAGGGGATCTCAACTATTTCTTGGTACTTTTCATCTGTATAATAGCTTAATATAATGCTTGTTTTATTGTATTAATTTCAATCATTTTTCTTTTGAATGCTTTGAACATCGATAATACATTTTTATCGCAACGGCTCCCGGTTCGATCCAGCTTAAAATGGGTCACGGATTAATCCGGGAAGTAAAGACTGCGAGGGAGAGGAGATGGCTACCGCCCTCATTTGCAGAGCCTCTGAAATGTGAGATCGCTAACATCTCACACTCCTACGGCATTAATAAATGCTATGGGTTACTTTACTACTTTACTACTAATACATTTTTAGTCAGTACGTATGGTGTTCCGGTACATTTCATTCTCAGTGAGTTCTCCACAGAGTGCAAATACACCGTGGTATTGGCGTGTCATGTTATATACGTCATTCCAGGGGTCGGCAACCTTTTGCTAACTGTGTACCAACTTAAGGTTTCAAATTATTCAGAGTGCCGAAATGAGCGAGGTAACCGCGCTAA
The DNA here is from genome assembly GCA_034231615.1 of Meghimatium bilineatum. Taxonomy (NCBI): domain Eukaryota; kingdom Metazoa; phylum Mollusca; class Gastropoda; order Stylommatophora; family Philomycidae; genus Meghimatium; species Meghimatium bilineatum. The sequence continues at coordinate 30,273,592 of CM067309.1, forward strand.
TCGATTATTATCAACTTTATACAGGAAACGTGAAGATCTGCGTGCCATTTGAAATTGCTTGGCGTGCCAAGTGTGGCACGCGTGCCATAGGTTGCCGACCCCTGCGTTATACTATTATATAAGATATAAACTTATCTATACTCCTTTGGAGTAGTCTCACTTCTTTGGTCCCCAACTGACACTCCGTTCTCACTAGTGGCTTCCAGTAGCTGCAGGCCGGCCAAACAAAGTGAGGATTACCTAGGGTGACGGCTTTCACCCGGAGGTAAATACATGACTTCTGTGTCCAAGTATGCCAAGCCTGGATATGGCGGACATCGCGGATGAAGCATATGATTTTCAACGATATGAAAGACTCCAGCATGATGTTGTAGAAATGAAAGGGCTACATGAGACAAGTAGAACAATGTACATTCATCTCAACCTGACACACAACAAGTCGTCTTGATTTCTCTTGCCACTGAAATATGGTGGGATATGGATGAGAGAGTGTATGGTTGACGAAGAGCTCAACTCTTTCTTAATTTAAACCAAATTTAATGCTAGTCATAAATCAACTAACATCATCAACACAACAAGCCATTGTGGCGATAGGGAAGCTGCGATCCTGAAAGTGTGTAATATTCAACTTCAGTCACAGGACGGTCAGGACAAATAATCACTTCTTTGTTTAAATCTAAGGCATAATTGGGATCCGGCAGCCCCGTTGTCGGCAGATATATTCAGGACAGCAAGGGAAAGGGGCTATAAAATAGTAATTTTTTTCTTTGTAGTGATTTCGTAGGAAATATCTAGCACAAGATAGGGAGAATTATGGGTTTGTTATGTACACAATTACGTTTACTCATAACCAATAGGAAATATTTACTTCAATATGTTGCCAATACATTCTGAACAGTTTGTATACCCAAATTCCTGCGCCGGTAATTAAACCAGGTACTATATGAGTTCACAATCTCGGATACAGAGCCAAACATATATGTGTATGTGTGTGGTGTGTGTGCGCGCGCGCGTGCGTGTGTGTATATACACTTCGTGTATCCATAACCTAAATACAATAACTCTGTGACTCTGTATGGACCACAAATCACCGGTTTCTCCTTACGTCAACATAACAATCACTTTCAAGAAACTACAGTAGAATCAGTCTAGAAGGTCGTATTATAGATAATCATTCACAGACGCTACATTACTATAACTTAAGACAATCTTATTACATCAATGATTCAAGAGAAGACAACATTATTCAGTCGCCTCAACAATTATGAACATGGCTGAGGCGACATCAACATTGTCTAACCCATACTTCAACGATAGCTGAGACTTGGGTGCACACGTGACACAAGGAACAATGCGCAAGAGCCATCAGTGATTAGAAACGCCCTTCCATTTCTTCTACGCTGTTCGACAACGAAATCAATTTTCCAAGGCCACCATTCTTTTACGCAAAGCTCTTTCTACACTGATAAGTCAGCGTGGCTGGAGACAATGGCGCAAGCATGACACAGGAGTCGACGTATCGATATTTGTCATTTAAAGTTATTGAAATATGAGATGAGAACGGCTTGTCCAAGATAATCGTAATCATAATAACACTAGTCAAAACTCATTATAAAAACTTGGTCCGGACCGATCAAATATTTATATAATGAGTGAAACGCTGCATAAAGCATAAACAATAAAGTCTTCTTCTTCTTTCTGTCCTCATGTACCTTTCGGTGTTGAGGGGAGAGTGATTGTACGGTTTTTGCCCTTTTATTTGCCTCTTCTGCTGTTATATTTCCGAGTGTCTCTAATACACTATCTATCCACCTTTTACGAGGACATCCAATAGGTCGCCATAAAATAATAAAGTAAAAACCATAAAGTAAACAAATAATAAAGTAAAAAAAAAAACCCAACAACTAGGTATTTAAGTGTCGTTAAATATGGAAATGTATTATAAATGTGTACGGCAAAGAGAGATTCCACTATAATAACAGAGATACAAGTTAATTTAAGACAGAACAAGCACTTCTTTAAGCAAATAATAAAATCATAGCTCTGAGATGACCAGGATAATTGCTGCTGTGCTGATGTCATCTACTGCGTTCGATCTTTGATAACCAACATAAACGTTTGTATGATTTCCGCTGGGGACCGTGAAGTACGTTGTGCTGCCGGTCTACAGCATGACTGCATTATTTGCACCTCGGAAGGTCCAGCACATCCGATTTCGGCTTGTCTGATTTGCGTGGACATTCATAGGCTGTGACAGTCTTCCTTTATGTCGCCAGGCAACGGGTCTGTATCGAAGTTACGTCTTGACGGTTAATCACCCACTGTGCCCTTGGACTTTTCAGGACATAACATGTACCTGGGCGGCAGTCTCCGAGGATTCGGTAATCAGTGATATAGACTTGAGTCGACTATTTCTACCTCGCACGAGGTGTTCCGCTGCCAGTGAACTTATCTCGCGTAATTATATGTATTGCGCCTGTTCCCATCGGGAACATGTACTAAAGTGTTCCATGAAAAGAGATACGCCGTGGCCATGTGTATCTCTGTTCTTCATCGTACGTAGGACCTGCACTAACCAGTCAGCTGTTACAGTGCTGTTGCATCGTACGTTGGTAGGACCTGCACTAACCAGTCAGCTGTTACAGTGCTGTTGCATCGTACGTTGGTAGGACCTGCACTAACCAGTCAGCCGTTACAGTGCTGTTGCATCGTACGTTGGTAGGACCTGCACTAACCAGTCCGCTGTTACAGTGCTGTTGCATCGTACGTTGGTAGGACCTGCACTAACCAGTCAGCCGTTACAGTGCTGTTGCATCGTACGTTGGTAGGACCTGCACTAACCAGTCCGCTGTTACAGTGCTGTTGCATCGTACGTTGGTAGGACCTGCACTAACCAGTCAGCTGTTACAGTGATGTTGCCACATATGACTACATCTGCTGTGACGATCTTGTATTTGCAATACAGGTGATGACATAATCTGTGCTGTCTTGTTCGTTGTTGGAAAAGTATAATTTAGACCGCCTTGAGCTCTGATGGTAGACATCATTATTTATTTGAACTGGGTCGGATGTTCAAGATGGTGAGGCAATATGGTGGAATTTTCCTCCGGGCTTTTATCATGTGACTAAAAGTAAAGACAATAACATAGGCAAGTCTTTTGAGTAGGCCAAAGTATATATTCACATTGGAACTGTTACATAAATTAGATAAATACATGAAGTGTGTTTTAAAGACAATGACTAGGAAGGCCTACATAGACCATTCAACATGGGAGTAATGTGTGCTAAGATTTCAAGTACTAAGGATTGTACTAAGGAAAGTACTAAGGAAAGTTCAAGTACTAAACCGTTGATTTATCCTAACATGCTAAGGATTCATTAAGTGTGTATGACATTATAAAATAACAAACAACAACCATGTTTTTTTACAACAGCTGCATCTGAATTTGGACCCATGTATGCTTTCCCGGGCCTCTCACTCATTAGACGTTAATCTTGAGCTCACGTGCGCGTGGATATGACTATAATTTGTGCAAAGGACATACACAAAGAGCCATCTAAGAAAAAGGTCCGGAATTAAAACAAACCAGAAAAGAATGCAGGAGATGTTTGATAGCCTTGGCCAACTACCCACCTAAGAGTAAAAACAGTTGCTTTACAAAAACGATGAATACTGCACCATCTGAGATCATCACAGATGGTGGGTAATACATAAATACTAGTCATAATTGAAGATGCCAGAAAGTCGTTAAAAATTAAAAAACATTCCAGATTTGTTGTTTTTTTCCAAAAAGGTACATTGATGATAGTTTTAATCTTGTGAAATGTTGCATTTGCTTAGCCAATTGTACATCTGACTTCTTTAATGCATCCTCCATCTAATGCTACTAATGTACTTACAGATTTGAATATGTTGACTTACTTCAGACTAATCCCATGTACTTTGATGTTGTATTATCGATGACATTTATTCTTTGCTATTACCATTTCTTCAGTTTTTCTGCTATTCAGACTAAGCTCTTTGTTGTGACTTTCATTTGCAATTATATTCATCATTTCTTGTAACTGCATTTCATTTTGGACATTTTCACACATCTGTGCTACAGTGCTACAGCAGGACAGGAAGGAAACCAAACAGAAAGAAACAAAGTTCAAATCTGTGTTTATTGATGCACACAATTTCACTACTGACGACATCCCATATTGGTTAGAATAGACCGTATGAGCATTAAATAATAGAGGCCCGCCGAAGACGGATGTGTCGGGCCATTGGCGCAATTAAAACGGCGACACAACGCATTTCCATTCTCTGGACTACATCCTACTGGAAATCTAGTAGGACCATGGTCATGCTACAAAGGAGATCCAGCGGGACTTTGAGAATGAACGCTGAAGAAGAAGAAATAATAGAGGAAGTTCAATTTAGATACAGTGGAATGCCTCTATAGCGCATTCTTTTATAACAAATTTCCCATATGAACAATACTTTTCAAAATCTCCAATTATAATTATTCTATATTGTTTGTACTGCGTATATCACATTTATGTTATTACATACATATCTTATTGGTCCGGACGAAATTGTTACAACAGGATTACGCTGTATTAGTTTAATTTCCTGTCCTGCTTTTTCTGAAAGTGTGGTGTTTTTTCCCCCCAAGATCCAGTAGATACCATCACAGGAGACGCATTTAATCCAAATATCAATTAGAGCTATTAAATAAAAAATAAAAGTGAACCCAGATTTTCATTGTAAAATATAAAAGACGAAATCTTGCCCTATTAAAAGTCGCATGATAAACATAATAAGAAGAATGATGTACACACAGACGGCAGAAAATAGACACAGACACAGGAAGAGAAGATGAAAGATGAATCAATACTCTCAAACGAACCCCCTGTCGCGGAGACGTGGCTGAAATCCCGATTTATTGACTATTTCCGAAGAAGAAGAATATTCCACGGGGATCTGGTAGTTTTAATGCCGGGGATCCAGGCATTAACCAGCCCTCACTCTTGTATTACATCTCCGTGTACAAGATTAAAGTTAAAGTGAAATCCAAGGATGAACATTTCATTATGTTTGTTCACATTTTCTCTTCGACGTCATCATAACGCATCACCGTCAACAATACCTAGATAGTCGCTCTTCCACTGTTGCCAATGGTGTGTCACGGACTGGAAAACTCAAATTGGTTATAATCACTCCTTCAGACCTGAACATTCTCTATAACGTTTATGCACATTTTAACAACAGATATTTTGAACTAACAAAACGCAACATAAATAATTTTGATGGTTTATGATGGTTTCAAAATTTCATTATAGATGTTATCAGAAAACGACGTTGGTCCTACATCGGGCATGTCCTACGCGCAGACACCAACAGAATACACCCCCAATCTCTTGAATGGTAACCTAAAGGCATAAGAACAAGGGGTAGACCAAAAGAAACACTCAGAAGAACAATACTTAGAGAAAGTAAAACAACCAATATTCATACTATTCAAGAACTGCACAGAATATCTTTGAACAGACAGAATTGGAGAGATCTTACCTCTGCCCTATGTGCTAACTTCAGCGCAAAAGGAAAATGAATGAATGAATGATACGGGGTAATGTAGCACAATGCAAATAGTAATCCCAGAATAAAGATCAAATACTAAAGTTCTCAAAAATTAATACCGAACTACTGAGTGACATACAAAAATAGTCGGAGGTATTGTGTCATCACAATATGCAACTACAAATTAGAGTTGTTGATTATGAAATAAAGGTTAGAAAAGACAAACAAGAAACAACTGCATCAAATAAACGAGCCAATGCTTGTCAGTGAGTGACAGAGAGTCCAGGTCAATGAGTGACAGACGAAAACTGCACAGTACGAGTATAAGGTGAGTGTAGTGACAAATAATTGTCACATTTCCTGGGCAGCATGAAGACCACTACAACAGGCTTACTTTACCACTCAACGGTTTATGGCCCCCTAATGGGTATACCCGTTTTATAACCTCCTCTGCTGTGCCAAGTCATGACTTATTAACTTCTTTGATATTGTAACATCATGTAGTGGATTAGCTTTGTCTGAACTGATGTAGTAAATAAATGTATTGCCATTATTATGTCAACACTACCTATTCTCAGTACGGTGCCATCAAACCACATCATTGCTCACCAACGAGTACACTCTTTCATTGCCTCTGACTCCTGCATGACCAGGACTGTATATATATATATCACGTTATAACAGTTTGGTCAGAACCGAGGAAATATAATATTCAATAACAGAATATAATATATATATATAATAATAATAATAATAATAATAATATAATAATAACAGAAATTCGCTATATACAGTACAAACAATATAAATAATAAATATAATTGGGGAATCTGAAAGTGTTGTTATATAGGGAAATGTGTTATAAAAGCATGCGCTATATGGGGATTCCAATGTAATACTTTGGACCACCGAGTTATTCCGTAACGTAACATTATTTTCGCAACATGAACCTTTCTATCTCACGCAGCATGCTTTGGGATTCTGAGAGTATCATCGTTTGAGGTGATATTTCAGTCACCAACCAAGCGCCACCTTCATTGCTTTTAATTCTATTTTCATTCTCGATGTTAAAATGTAGTATCACCTGGTTTTTTTAAAAACTACATAATTACTAACTTGATCACAAGAATAGATGTGGGCAAGAGAGGGTTGCCACATTGTCAACTTCATAAAATAGTATATACAGTGGAATCCCTGTATAGCGTATCCGTTTATAACATATTTCCCTATATATAACAACACTTGTCAAAATTCTCACTTATATTTATCATTTATTGTTTGTATTGTATATAGCGAATTTCTGCTATTACATACATATTTCACCGGTTAAGACCAATTTGTTATAATGGGATTCCACTGTGTAAAACTCACCTGGCTATAAAATGTGTTTAGGCCATTTTTGAACAATTTGAAGATATTGAAGACATCACATGATAAAATTATAATACATTTTAGTTTAGTCTAAAAGAGAAATTAGACTATGAAGCAAATATTGTTATTATTATTTTATTTTTTTTTGGGAAAGGGGGGGGGTGTAAAAAAGTTTCTCGCTGATGTGAAAACACAAAGAGACAGGATGCAACTTACATGTCGCAGATGTGTTTGAGTTTTGAGTACTTTATTGCTAATACGTTTTTGGGTTTTTTAAGTGAAAGTAAAGAATAGATCATCGACTTTTGGAAGTCACGCTGCACTCCATCAGTATAGTTTTCTTTTGGTATAGTAAACATTCAGAGAATCTGGCAATGCGGATCACGAAGGGAGAATCATACAAGTACCTACTCTGACCCTTGTCCTGACAGTCAGATCGCGTATATGGAGTCACGACTATGAACGAACAGGGTGCGCTGAGAAGTAACCTTATGCACAAATGTTTACAATTTCACGAGAGAGCCCAGAAAATATTTTAGCACTGATTATCCCATTGAAGAGTGTCCTTGATTGGCAAGGAATACATATATGATTGTCCCACCCAATCAATGATCGTGACCGAGGTCTGGGGTAGGTAAAATGGATATATTTGATAGTAAAGGATCATCGGCAGAAGAGCTAAGGTCATGTTCCCAACTGTGCATGTTGCGGAAAGGTAGAAGAGACAACAAACAACTATAGAATAATAATATTCAACAAACAATAAAAATCTACATCATAATTCATTAATTACAAAAACACTTGCATAGTCCCTTAACTTGTCATCGGATACTCATGAGTTATGTTCTTGTCAGCTCTAGATAATAACAATAAACCACTATGTCAAGTTGATGTCCCGCTTTCATTGCTAAGAAGTCATTTTGGCCGAAATACCTCAGCAACAGTATGCCGACTAGGTAGCACTGGCGAAGGTCCCTCTGTAATACATTTGCTTTTGTCTGATTTGCCAAGGTGACTAAATGTTGTTACCTGGATATACCCTATTTCAGATTTGCAAGAATTATTTAACTCGTGGTAAGTAAGTAAAGTAACCTATAGCATTTATTAATGCCGTAGAGGTGTGAGATGTTAGTGATCTCACATTTCAGAGGCTCTGCAAATGAGGGCGGTAGCCATCTCCTCTCCCTCGCAGTCTTTACTTCCAGGAATAATCCGGTACACATTTAAGGCTGGGTCTACCCGGGAGCCGTTGCGATCTGAAAAACATTTCCTCCTCAACTGGGGAATTAACCCAGGACCAATCACATGCGAAGCCAGTGCACTAACCACTGCGCTAACGCGGCTCCCTCGTGGTAACTTGCCGTGCGCTAACCACGCGCTAACTCATGGTACTTGCAGACGGAAGAACTTCCGAGTATCTTGTTCATCTTAGAAGGTCGCCTGTTCATAAGATTAAGCAGATGATTGCATCAACTTATGGTCAACGGTCACTTTCAAATATTTCCTAAAACGTCTCTGCAGTGACTAGAACTCTGAAACTTCGTGACAAGAGATCCGTGGCATACTTTGTCATCAGGCGATCACTAAAATTGGTTTCAATACATAATGGGCAGTTAGTACAGAAATATTCCTGTAAAATGCTACATGACACTTCAGTCTTGAAGGAGAAATACAACATAGTTGATTCCCACAAGCAGCTTATAAAATTCTCTCCTCTTATAAAAATCGCCGATTCTAGAGTTTCAGTGAACTAACTCTACTATTGATTGATCGTTGATCGCTTGTCCTTGGTTTCTGGGTAAATTATTTTTTTTCCCGCCACCGAGACTAGACCATCGGTAATGCCATCACCATAGAAACAGTTGCAAGTTAACAAATTGCCCGGCAAAACGTGGACGCTTACAGCTCTTTGTTTGCGATTTGGGAAAAAAGTGGATTTGGGAGGGTCTGAACGAGAAGATGACGGTGAAACCGGCCTGACTTTGCTTGCAATTCAATTCCTTCGGGTATAGATGATGGCCCGGCCACGATCAATGAATAATTCTAGAAACTTGATGGTTATTCTAAATAGATTTTGGAATGTTTCTGTGATACAAATATGAAACAGAAGGCTTATAAAAAAACATTTAGAAAAACAGATTGGCAGATATTAAAGACGAACATTGATATATATAACGGTATTTACCAAATTTGATAAAGACCAGTCATCTTCGACACTTTGGTTTCTTCTGGTTCTTAAATGAAATCCCTCTATCTCACGATTATGAATCTATACAAGCATCTAGTCTCAATCTATTATATTTAAATGATAAATTAGTAGATGTTTGTTATGAAGTTGGAGAATGTTCTCTCTTCATATCTCGTTGTCCATTGATTGTGCTCCTTGCCCCGATGTGTGTGAAATCTACATGTCTGAAAAAGTTGATTTTTTTTTTCACTTAGTGGTGAAAGGGTTAATTCTAGTATGTGTGTTTCCGGGATTAACGGTACCGACGTTTCAAAGCGCATGTACTCTTCATCTATTCCATTGATTGTGCTCATTTCCAAGGTATGTGTGAAATCTCCATGTCCGAAAAATGACATATTTTTCTCAAAAGAAGTTGAAGTTCCTTCTGTGTGTTAGTTTCATTTGAAGTATTAATTTGAAAATCTAATTTTATTTATTGTAAAAATAAATCCTCGACGGTGATGTCATGCCAGAAATTACAACTCGCATTGCACTAGCATCAAGTGTCTTTAAGAGACTGTCTAATATCTGGAAGTCAAAGTCAATCAGCACGGAAATGCGCTTATTTAATTCCTACGTTATCCGATGCTATCATATGGATGTGAGAGCTGGAAACGCTCTTTATCTTCAGAAAAGAAATTACTGAGTTTCGAGAACAAATGTCTTCGTAGGATAACTAACAACCATTGGAGTGACTTCAAATCGAATGATAAAATCAGAGAAGAGACACATCAAAATTTCATCACGGATGTTATCAGATAACGCCGTTGGTCCTACATCGGGCATGTCCTACGCGCAGACACCAACAGAATACACTACCAATCTCTTGAATGGATACCTACAGGCAAAAGAGCAAGGGGTAGACCAAAAGAAACACTCAAAAGAACAATACTTAGAGAAAGTAAAACAACCAATATTCATACAATTCAAGAACTGCACAGAATAGCTTTGAACAGACATAATTGGAGAGATCTGACCTCCCTATGCGCTAACCTCAGCGCAAATGGGAAATGAATGAATGAATGAATGAATGAATGAATGAATGAAAAATAAATTGGTAACAATTCCACCCACCCACAACATGCATGCGACTTAGTAATAAGGCCCAATATGATTCACATACACAGAAACATATAAATAGTCATACTACAGGCAGTCAGGTCCTTTTAGAAAACATAGAAACAGCTTTTTTTCTTATACGCAGTACGAATTGTCCTGTGATTTCTTCTTCTTCTTTAGCGTTCAATCTCAACCTCCCACTGGATCTCTATTGTAGCAGGACAATGGTTCTACTAGATTTCCAGTAGGATGTAGACCAGAGAAAGGAAATGCGTTGTGTCACGGTTTTAATTGCGCCAATGGTCCGACACATCCGTCTTCGGTGGATTCCTGTTATTTGAATACGGAGAACGTGAATATGTTATGAATCACGTCATATAAATTGCTAGTACATGGTACTATGAAACAAGGCCATAGATTTATTTAATGTTTAGTCCAGCCTCGGTTCCCATCGGTGGGCCAAACCACTGGGAACATCTTCAAGAACATCTTTTGTCATCGAGGCATGTATCATCGCGTGCAACCGTTTTACTGCTCGTATTACCGTTTGCTGAAATATCAAGGCCTTCATTAACATTTTCACACATGATTTCTCGGAAATTACCTTCCGATGTCAATATGACCTCAAGACCTCACTAAACTTCGAATAACCGATGAATCGAACTATTCGTTGAAGTTATAAGCTAGTGTCAAGCCTCAAGTACACTTCTGCTAATGTCGTTCTATGTAAGAGATAGGAGCGTACATAGAAACACCGTTACCGCAGTGTAGGGGCAAAAATGTTCATGTTCAAACGGCAACGATGATGATGTCCCTAACCATGGATCTCTAGATGCGTAATATGCTACGGGGATTGTGACGTCACGGCACGGGTTGGTTTAAGCACAAACTGTGACTAGTGTTACCTCGTAATACATGCACTGTCAAACTGTACTGGTGAACTTTATTTCTAGTATATTACAACCAACTGAGCGATTTTTCACTGATGTAACACAAAAACATGCGATCACTGAAAAGTAATTCACAACACTCTTCATTTCTAACAACCCTGACTATGACGTAACAACGCCCGTAGTATATCCCTCTATCACACCCAATATCACAAGCCACGGGGGAAATGGATGTATAAAAAATACTTAATTTATTAACATACGAAAATTGAAACCGTAGTCGATTGTCGCAAGCAGTAAGCTACAAATAGAATCATAGTTAAGCAGACTACAGAAGTAAATGTAAAAAGCCACAGGACAAAAATATATTTCTGTGCGATGTTGGTGAGACTTTAAAACTTTAGAAACAACAAAAAAATATGAAATATATTAACAAGAAATCTGAGATGCTCAACGCAATAGAGAACAAGATGACAGGTCAGCCAGGAGAACAAATTAAGAACAAAGTCGTACAAGACGAGATTAAATCTAGTTTCTCTCTCACTCAAATATTTTCTAAAGAATGAATAGTCTTGTGAAGACGTCTCTTATATAACACCGCTATACATTCTGGGGGGAAAAAAACGAGATAGAAGAAAGAATGAGTTCTAGAAGATTCGATATTGATTGCAATTCCCATTTCTTACACGCGTAAAAGATTTCAAGAGCGGTAAGGTTTCAACAGTGGACTAGTTATTGTTTTAGAAAATTGAAATGAAGTCTCCAGAAAGATTATAGCTTACACTAAAATTCAGCATATTAAACATGCGTGATCAAGAAAGATGACATATCTTTCATCTCATTCACGATTCGCATGCCATGTATGGAATTCAATGATCACTACCACGAGACGTTTTGGTAGTCGGGTGTCATCAACTACTCAAAACAACAAATTAAGTGTTGTGAGGACACCGTAGTCGCCACCTTCTCCAATAAAAAAGACCTCTCAACTGAAACATGAAATAGGGGGCCTATTTCCTTTCGATCTATTGGTGGGCCTTTGCTATTTTTGACATGCAACTCCAAGTATACAACTAGTTCTCACTCAGAAACCAACAATAATAAAAATGTCACGAATTGGGGTCCTCTTCTATACTTCCGTCAGGTCACGCCATAGTGTATGTCAGGGCTATTCAATTGGCGGCCCACGGGCCATATCCGGCCCGCGGAGGCCTAGTAAGTGGCCCGCGGATCATTGCTACAACAGTGAAATAAAGTTATAAAAAAACTAAATGTATAAAATCATTCAATGTGTATTTTTAATATAAATCTGGCCCGTGATGATCCTCATTTTCTACATTTTGGTCCCCGATAAAATATAGTTGAATAGCTCTGGTGTATGTTAACACAAGCATAATTATGTGTCGTCTAAAGATAAATGTGCTTGTTGTTATATCCCATATGATTACGAGTAAGAAAGCTCTTGATTCTTAAGTGCAATAGAGTGGTTTCTCCAGGACAATGTTGTTTCTACCCAGAAAATACCATCTCGCGGTGGTGTAATAGAAGGAGAGGGAAGTCAATGTCACTAGACAGATTTGGTTTGTCCCAACAGTGAGCCAGGTTTAACACTCAATGTGCCCCTGTAATAACTCAATACATTTTTTTTTATGTACGGAAGTGTTGTGCCACGGTTGACAGGTTCTCGACCCTTCGCATTTCCCATGCAATTGCATCCGCATCGTCCGTCTATCTACTAATGATTTATCAAGAACAGTCTTCGTTGTGATTCTAAGGATGATTGTTCATCACCCACTGTGCCCTTGAGATACTAAGCCCAAATCATTATATGATTGTGTTGGGCAAATATTCTTAGTGACGGCGTGTTTGGGTCGACTAGGTCTATCTCAATTCTTCTTCATCTTCTTCTGCGTTCGCTCTCATATAACCACAACGAATATTTCGTGTGATTTCCACCGGGGAGCGTGAATTACGTTGTGCTGCAAGTTCCACAGTAGGACTGTGATTATTTGCACCCCGGTTGGCCACTTGTGGTCAGGACGTCCGAGGTCCAGCACATCCGTTTTCGTCATTCCTTTAATTCGGGTTTGGTCCCTAGTCCATGACAGCCTCTAACTGTCGCCGGGCAAGCTGGTGTGTAGTGCCTCTTCGCCAAGACGCCTGTCGAGCGCGTCTATCTGGCACGAGGTGCCCCATCGTCTATGAACCCATCTCGTGCAATTGGACAAACTCTGCCTGTGTCCATCGGGTACTGAACCGTTTCTCATCCGCGAGCCTGGTTCCGTATGAGGAAGAACTCGCCAGAAGAGTTGGACCCTGGCTCGTTCGCCCTCCTACCCGAGGCGTCGTTCACAGACACCGTAAACCCATCGCACAAGTTTGAGTCTCACACCACGCGTTTGAGAACAATGCGTTCTCGAGCTGAGCGACCTTGTCTCAATAGCACCTGAGCTCATCAGATACTGAACCCTTTCTCTCTGCAAGTGTATTTCCGGTATAGGAAAGCTTGACAGTAGAGATGGGCCAGGACAACCATCGTTGTCCCTTTCTTGCCTAAGCCAATCGGGTACGATACCCTTTCTCTTCGCGAGCATATTTCCGGTTTAGGAAGGCTCGACATTAGAGTGGGTTTAGATCTTCTTGCTTTTCCAAACGCCCACGATTGGGTCTGGGTCTCTGCCTATAAGGATCACAGGTAACTAGAAGCTCGTCTCGTGCTAACAGAGCTTGTAGTTCCCCTTTCCTAGGAACTTTACACTTTCCATTTGCAGTTCGCGCTGCCCTCTGGCGCTGTTCTGCCCTTTCATTGTGTCATTGTACTCATTATGACATATATTTGTTTCTCTCCATGCAACCACCTTTACGTGCCTTTTACATTGGCCGCCCCTCCAATGTTCTTGCTGGACTAACAGGCGTCACTGTATGTCGACAGTGTCGCTGTATGTGGTGATGCAAATGGTGTCGGAGATATTGTCTGTCTCTTTTGCAATCAAATCTCTTTCCATCTGCTTCCTCCACATTCTCGGACACGATCCCCAAATGATTTGGCCAGAATCAGCTCGGGCTGCTGTTTTCTGTTACTAGGGTGCACCGCGTGGACGTACATTTGGGATCTTGGTTATCTGCTAACCCTGGGTCCGCCAAGAGCAATGCGTTCCCTTTGCACCCCCTATCTCAATTATTTCCATAACCATTCTCGTGTAACAAAACTCCACTGCCCACGAGTATCAAATCCTTTCTTAACTGAGAGCCATTATATGAAACACTCGACAGTAGAATCTCAATATTAGTGTCATTCTGCAGTTTGAGTGTGACCCCTAATATTTGTTTTATTTTTTTCCCATGTGTAATGGAGAGTATTTATTTGAAGATTTCCTCAATACTCATGCGGGTTGTTTCTTGGTTCGTGTTCAATAACTAAATCGGGTCTTATATCTTGATTGGAGTCTGTTTAAGTGAATCATTTTGTTTGCTTGCCCCAGGCAACACAAACGAGAATATCATTTTACTTACCTGCGATGCCTTACAAACGAAAAAAAAAATCATTTTGCATGCTATCACAAACGAGAATAAAATTTTGCTTCCTAGCCATGCCTTACAAACGAGAATAAAATTTTGCTTCCTAGCCATGCCTTACAAACGAGAATAAAATTTTGCTTCCTGACCATGCCTTACAAACGAAAAAATCATTTTTCTTGACCATGAGAAATACCATGGGCACTGTCAGACATTTGGAATATTCTTGCCACCATTTACTTATCCCTCACATGAAGTTTGTCTCTAGCATCTGCTGCCTGTTCCTGTGCCGATTTAAGCCGTACTCGTATGTATATTTTCTTCATTTTCCAATATCAGAAGCGTCAACATTGGCCTCACTTGTCATGCTATCTATTCAGTCTAACCGAGGCACAACATTTTGTGTGACTATTCTGCTGCAGTGTGCAATTTGTGTTGGCAAAGAAGTAATAGTGGAAGATACTGGTTGTATGGTTCCAATAAATTATATTTGCAACTGATGTCTTAACATATCCACACATGTTCCCTAAGTGTTAGTCAGGTGCACCACTAGAACTATGGTATGTTTATTACCTGGATGCACGTGGAATTGCTTCTATATGTCGATTATATTCTATCATTGCATGAGAGCAGTTGGAAACGATTTGCTTCTCATGACCCATAAATTGGTGCACCAGCAATTTTTGCGCAAATGAGTTTCAACAGTGTATCTTGACTATTGACACTTATTATTATTTAGACAACTCAGCAAGTTGATATTTAACTAGATACACATTTATTAAATATGTTTCGCCGCCAAAGACGGATGTGTCGGGCCATTGTCGCAAATAAAACTGTGGCATAGCGCATTTCCATTTTCTGGACTACATTCTGTTTTGAAATCACGAACGACCACTGTCGTGCTACAAGAGAGACCTAGCGGGACTTTGAGAATACATGATGAAAAAGAAGAAGACGAAATACTTTTCTGTCAAGCTCTAAGCTACAAGGCACTGAAAATTCACTCCTAAAATGTACATAATCTGACGCTGTTATATATCTTCACTGCTTTGATCATTCCAGTTGAACTCATACTAATCGCCGAAGACGGATGTGTCGGGCCATTGGCGCAAATAAAACGGCGACACAACGCATTTCCATTCTTTGGACTACATTCTGCTGGAAATCTAGTAGGACATGTCCTGCTACAAGAGAATTCAGCAGGAGTTTGAGACTGTACGCTGAAGAAGAAGAAGAAGAACTCATACTAGAAGACAGTGTTTGTCATGAAGATATAAGATGGCAGAAGACCTTCATCGGTAAAGTAAAAATTATTTGGCATTGAGTTTTATTTTTTTCATTCTAACCTTTATAACAGCTCTTCATCTCTGCACCACTGCTTATGTCTTTTATTAGAAATCAAATATTGCTTATTGTTTTAAATAGTTATCAAACGGTCATGCCCCACAGCCTGTATTTGGTACAAGCGATAAAGGAAGGTTGCCAACCAACAAACTTAGCATTGTTTTTCAGACTAAGTTTATGTTTCAACTGAAACAAAACCAAAAGTGCAGTTTTGTGATTGATTTGTTTGTTTGTTTTTCGTTCGCTCCATTGTAACCATCACGGATATCCGTGCGATTTCCGCCGGGAGCGTGATTACGTTGTGCCACCGTTATGCGCCTTGTAGGCCTAGCACATCCGATTTCGGCATGCCTTGACAATTCGGGTGGGCTACCCTTAGCCTGTGACAGCCTCTATATCTGTCTCCAGGCACGCGTAGTGGAGACTCTTCGCCCAGACTATTTTCTTGCTCTTAGTCTGACTCAAACGAGGTGTTCCATTGTCTATGAACTTGTCTCGTGTAATTGGACGTGCTGTGCCTGTGCCCATTGGGTACTGAACCGTTTCTCATCCGTGAGACTGGTTCCTTAAGGGGAAGAACTCAACAGAGGAGTTGGACCCTGGCTCTTTCGCCCTCTTAGCCGAGGTGTCATTCACCGACATCGTGTACCCCTTGTCCAAGTTCGAGTCTCACACCACGCGTTTGAGAGCAAGGCGTTCTAGAGCTGAGCGTCCTTGTCCCAATAGCGCCTGGGCCCATCAGGTACTGAACCCTTTCTCTCTTCAGGTGTATTTCCGGTGTAGGAAAACCTGACAGTAGAGTTGGGCCAGGGCTAAATCGTTGTCCCTTTTGTGCCTTAGCGCATCGAGTACGGAACCCTTTCTCTTCGCGAGCATATTTCTGTATAGGAAGGCTCGACATTAGAGTTGGGTTAGGTCTTCTTGCTTTACCAAACGCCAATGGATGGGTCTGGGTCTCTGCCTGTAAGGAACACAGGTAGCTAGAAGCTCGTCTCGAGCTGACGGAGCTTGTAGTTCCCCTTTCCTATGGACTTTTCACTTTCTATTTACAGTTCGCGCTGCCCTCTAGCGCTGTTCTGCCCTTTCATTGTTTCATTGTACTCAGTATGAAATCTATGTTTCTCGCCATGCATCTACCTTTTCGTGCATTTTACATTGGCCGCCCCTCCAATGTTCGGACTGGACTGACTAGCTTCACTGTATGGCGACAGTGTCGCTATATGTGGTGATGCTGGTGGTGTCGGAGATATTGTCTGTCTCTTGTGCAGGCAAATCTCTTTCCATCTGCTACCTCCACATTTTCGGACACGATCCCCAAATGATTTGGCCAGAATCAGCTCGAGCTGCTGTATTTCTGTTACCAGGGTGCACCGCGTGGAGGTACATTTGGGATCTTGGTTATCTGCAAACCCTGGGTCCGCCTAGAGCAATGCGTTCCCTTTGCACCCCTGTGATTGATTTAATTAAGATGCAACAAATTACTTTTAATTAAACTAACATTTTAATAATAATTCTGCAACCTGTCTATATGTTGCCAGGTCTGAAAGGAGAACAAAGACTAGAAGCACTCTGGCATTGCGATAATAGATAAGCCAGGAGAAAAGTTTGGTTTAGTCTATTTTCAATAGCACTCCCTCAATTCTTCGATCTAGCATTGCAGTAACCTGCAATATTGCAACTTGTTCCTAGAACATCAGTCGGATTCCCGAGAAAGCTCCAATTTTCCACATCAGTCAGAATATATGGGCATACGCATTAAAGATGTGCAATAACTGTTATTGGTAGTGATTGCGTTCTGGTGTACATGTATGAGAAAATACTGACATTTGTTATTGGTAGTGATTGCGTTCTGGTGTACATGGATGAGAAAATACTGACATTTGTTATTGGTAGTGATTGTGTTCTGGTGTACATGTATGAGTAAATACTGACATTTGTTATTGGTAGTGATTGTGTTCTGGTGTACATGTATGAGTAAATACTGACATTTGTTATTGGTAGTGATTGTGTTCTGGTGTACATGTATGAGAAAATACTGACATTTGTTATTGGTAGTGATTGTGTTCTGGTGTACATGTATGAGAAAATACTGACATTTGTTATTGGTAGTGATTGTGTTCTGGTGTACATGTATGAGTAAATACTGACATTTGTTATTGGTAGTGATTGTGACTGATTCTGCATACACCCTCCATTAATTGATCAGGAATTTAAGAATGAACACGGAAAATTTCTTATGAGAAACGTATCTCATGTACATGTACTGTAAAGAAAATTGATGAAAGAATGCACAGACCAGGAATATTGTTCAGGCACAATATGACTGATACACTCAAACCATCCACATTACAGAAACAAATTTACAAGGACCATATAACATACTCTGTACGCATTTCATATAATCTGACCATAGGACATGCTCTGTACACATTTCATATAATCTGACCATAGGACATACTCTGTACGCATTTCATATAATCTGACCATAGGACATGCTCTGTACACATTTCATATAATCTGACCATAGGACATGCTCTGTACACATTTCATATAGTCTGACCATAGGACATGCTCTGTACACATTCCATATAATCTGACCATAGGACATGCTCTGTACACATTTCATATAATCTGACCATAGGACATGCTCTGTACACATTTCATAATGCTGATCTACATTTCATTTATTATTAGGACATCTACAAATGAAAATTGTTCCTGGTTATAAAGTGTTATAAATTCCTAACAAAATATTCACTCACAACTGGAAGAAATAAACAAAAACTGCATAACAGTATGTATATAAAGATTCAAGGATTTCCAAAATAAACCAAACTTCCAAAATAAAGAGAATAGCAACACACGGTTATGTTCATTATTACTTTGTTTAATCATTCACTGGGAAATGTTATGACACAACAGTAGATCATCCGTCCCAAAAAATGTAATGGGAAGAACATTGGAGTCTGATGACACAATGAAATGACTTGGTTAAACATAAAGTTACCAATTAAACATTCATATTTAACAATGACACTAGTAAATTTCAAATCATTCAACTTTTGTATATTTATTTTTCCAGACAAACAGGCAAAAAAATTGAAAGGAAGTTTTTACAAAATAAAATTCTTATATTGTTTGGTGCTTTAAAATCATGTAGGCTTTTTGCTCCTTAGATGTCTAAAAAGTAACAGGTAAGTAACATACGCACATGTTAACACAAGATGAACAAGATATGTAACCGAATGCTTACATCACATCAAACATTATGTATTGAATAAATGATTGTAACTGCTGCACAACTGAAATCCAACAGGTGAAACTAGTAAATATGGTGATGAAGTTTTGCTAATCACTGGAAACAAGCATGATAAAATACTGTACTGTTATTACCAATATTCCCTCTAACTGGGTGCTTCTCAACCACCAGGCCGTGGTAATCTGTCTACTAGGCCACGAGAGCCTGTTCTTGAAATGTAAAGTTGTCTATGAGAATATAAAATTTGTTTGGACCAGGCACAGGTATTATGAAAACTTTTTTTTACCAGGCCTTAAGGTTAAGAAGCACTGCTCTAGAAGTGTTCATCTCTCAGTAGTCAGTAGTACATACCGTGCTACTCTCAGTAGTACATACATACCTACTCTTCTGATATTAAAACTCTTCTGAGATTATATAGAACAGAAGTTAAGAACAGCCACCCAAAAATTAAAGAGAGTAAGATAAATTGCAAACTCATACCTTAAATGTTTATATAAGAATGAGTAAATAAAGTGCAATCTGAATAACAATTAATAATATTCTGTACTATGATCAGTCTAACTGCAGTTGCACTAATTAGCACCTCCCTGTATGATTATTTCCCGTGCCTATGTTTATCAGTTTATGTTTATCATTTATTAATTTAAATAAAATTATATTTAGGGTTGGGATTAGTTATGTAAAACATAACTAACCCTAAATTATGAATATTTAAATTAATTATTGATTATTTATTGATATGATATTTAGTTCAATTAACCAAAAAATATGTAGGTAGACACTAATGGGAAACAAGAACGAAAACAGGGGTTGGACTACTATCATAGTACCGAATATTTATATCAACTTCTAAGACTAAAATACTAATGCTGAAGTACATCTTGTTTACATGTGGTTAGGTAAGTAATATTCAATCGTAGCAGGGAGTCTTTTCTGGTATCAGAATATTACACAACAGACAGCACACAAACATGAACTTTTGCTTATAAGTACAAATTTGTAGCTGAAGATAGATTCTTATAGATGATTATGATGTTCGATTTGAATAGAAGCATTGTTTAAAGAAGTATATAGTAAGCTCATACACACAGATTTATTACATGGAAATGTATTATGTTCCTGGGGGTCTGAAAGGGAAACAAAGAATAGCAACATACCATGTGACGTATTATCTCCAGAACGCTATACTCTCAATGAACTCTTCTTTGTCTTGGGCCATGCAGCTTACATTTTCCAATGACTTATTCATGTTATCTTTAATGTCATCAGTCCATCGTCTTCTTGGTCTGCCCTTTCTCCTCTTACTAGGTACTCTTGTCCTATGTTATTTGTCTTTCTAAACAGTTGTATCCTTTTATATGACCAAACAGATATGGTTTTCTTTTCGCTACTGTGTTTAGTAACAAACACTCTGGCATCTTCAATGTGTTTATAATAACTGAGTTACCTGCCATTCATGTTACAAAAAGCAACTAAGGAAGTTTGAAGGTGGGTTGTGTATCCCAACCCATTCTGGTGGATAAATCAAGCTAAAAGGTGCAAATATTGCAGACAAGCTGTAAACCATGCCATAAAACATTCCATTCTTCAGACAAGCTGCTAATTAGTAGGAGTTTGAGAGTTATGAGTCAATGTTATCATCAGTAGTCATTAAGATGGAACATTTTCTTTCTGAGCTGTTCCAATCTTTACACAAACCTCCTGTTGTCTTGATAGTAACCTTACGAAAATTATCTAAATTTACAGGTCCATCTGTGCTTTGTCTAAATTGACAGATCCGTCTATGCTTTCTTTAAATTGACAGGTCCATCTGTGCTTTGTTTAAATTGACAGGTCCGTCTGTGCTTTGTTTAAATTGACATGTCCGTCTGCACTTTGTTTAAATTGACAGGTCCATCTGTGCTTTGTCTAAATTGACAGGTCCATCTGTGCTTTTTCTAAATTGACAGGTCCATCTGTGCTTTGTCTAAATTGACAGGTCCATCTGTGCTTTGTCTAAATTGATAGGTCTGTCTGTGGTTTGTCTAAATGATGGGTCTGTCAGCACTTTGTCTAAATTGACAGGTCCGTCTGTGATTTGACTATGACAGAATGATCCTTGATGTATCTTTCAATACTGTGACTAGGCATGATAGCTTGATCAGCTCACTCGCTACCTTCAACACCTGCATGTCTAGGCACAAAAATGCTGGAAATCTTTCTGATCACTGATTGTCTTAACAACTCCACCTGGCAGATGATTCTCACTTCAGCTTAGCAAAGCATATTGAGTCGGTAATCACGCATGAGTATAATCCTGTGACACCGGCCACAGCATACCTCCATCATAACGTTTACCTTCATTGCAAGACTTTTCAAGGTAAATACACTACTGGATTGCATAACAGTATCACTACAGGACAGTGCAAACGAACAACTAAAGAGCATCACCGATGACAAATGACTGTTCCATCAGTACAGGACTACATCATTGTCTGTAGTGCATTTTCACTAATGAATATCCTTCCGCATCCATCACCACTGAATATTTTTCCCTACAGCTTCTGTTTATGATATACGTTTCAGAAAACAAATGAAGAAGAATAATGATGGAAAATTATTTCACAAAATGAATTTTTGGAGCAATTGATGATCAAATGTGAAGTAAATATATTAGAATCTATTTGTGTGTATCTTAATAACACCATAAACCGCCTGGTTTTTAGACACCAGTAGAATGTAATTTAAATCAAAACAAACACATATCTTGAGGATGAATAATATAAAATGCATGCAACATCATTTATTATTTATTGTCAGAAGAAGAAAAACACTTATATTTTGAATTACCAGTAACTGAAAATTATGGACAAACTATATATTTTACATAACGTATTACTAGCAATGATTTATGGGAACTCATAATCATGTGCAACTTACACAAAAATTATTACAATCATAAACCATTATAACAATGTCATCCGGAACAACAAAATATTTGTGTAATAATAGAAATTACTATATCAAATACTAACAATATAGAATAAATACAATTGAATATTTTAACAAGTAATAAGTAAGAAAATTTGTTATAAACTTATAAGCTAAAGATTTTTATTATATTACTTACTATTACTATTATTTTTTTAAATAATTTGTTATTATGAAATGCTACTGGTTGAACTCACTGAATAATATACCAAACGTGATATTTTTAAATTTAAGAAAGTTGTATGACCTACTATAAATAATAGTTAACAACAAAGCTAAAGTTCTAGCCTATAAATCCTAATAAAACCCATCAAGATAATTCAATAGTCCTTACTCACATTTATTGCATTATATTGGAATAACTTCTATAAACAAATAACACAGAGGACCCTAGTGACTTCCCTATGCCTATTTATAATTTAAAGTAAACCCTAAAAAATCAGATGTGCCTAGTTTATTTATTGAGTTTATTTGTAATTCTCGCTAATGCCCTACTTCCAAACTCTTTTCTATGTTTAAAAAAAAAAGTCAGGTCCTAAACAAATTCGCTCCATGAAACATGTGATGTTGTTGATATGTTAAATATGTACATTACAAATAATAGGAATGTAATGTTTTGATGCTACTCAGAACTACACACGGGGGGTAGGGAGAACCATCGAATGGAGTTAATTCCAAGAAAAGGGGCGGGGTAACCTACGAAGCGGCAATAAGAAGATAAACGTTTGATAAACAATGCGTGTCTACTTAACGTTGCAATTAAGTTCAGAAAGTTATATTCAAGTTTTCAGAACACTGTTCAGCAGCAACGGATGCTACAGAAACTTTGGCGCACAAAGACTTGAACTGCGCCAATGGAAATCGCCATATTGATTATATTTTGTATTCATCAATATAATCGAGGGCATTTAAATAGTTATACAAATGCAATGTCCTATTCCTGGAAGAAACTAAGCACTGAAAGTAACAAAGTACTCGCTAAAAGTCATATTTAAATACTTTTGAACAAGTTTTCACGTACCTGTAACTCTTGTAAATCGAAGTTTTTCCAATACTGACACATCAACTGCACATTTGCAGCCATCTTGAACGGGGTTATAGCCTCGATCGATTGGTCACATGACTTCCCATCCTATCGAACAACGTCCCTGAGGGTTTTCATGTTACTATTCCTCCTACTCCAAGACAAAATATATAAATGATAGTTCCTAATGTATTTAAGAATTGTCAGTATTCCAATTATTGACACAGATACGCTGACTACTTTACTATTAGTAACTTACACTGAGAGGGTTAGATAACGTTTCATTTGGAGAGTCTATTTTCCAGTGTTGCCATTTTCATTCTTCTCAGTCTAGATTTATTGCTTTTTAAAAGTCATCTAGTGCCAGAATTTTTGAAATAGTACCTTTGCTTTTTTTAGTGCTTTTAGTATATTTAGTGATTTTTGACTGATTTTTAAAAGATTTTATTTCTTTTAAATCTTGTGCTCAAAATCCAAATTTAGAAACAAGCAAAAGTGGAACACAACAACACGAGTGGTCAGCGCACTGCTTCATCGCTTAATATTTAATTCACTTCACAATTTACAACAAGGGTTCCCAAACTTTTTCCAATGATGCACTCTTGGAATTTTTCAGCGATCTTACGTTCTCACCCCCACTTTCAGCCCCCCCCCCCCCCCCAGTCTCACTTTTAAAACAACATCTTAGGAAAGAAATAAACAAACAATTATTAAACAGTTGATAGCATTGTATATTGTGATATATTGATAGGCCTACAATTTCTACGTATTTGATTAACTATAATACAAGCTTAACTAAAGTAAAATTAATGAACAATAAATTGTAATTAAAGAAACAATACACACTTTGCAAAAGTGTTAATGTCAAAGATATCACTGTTTTGCATTTAATATTTGGTATCACTCTAGACAAGGTAAATCAGATATCCCTTTCAATGTCAAGTATTTTCCGTATATCCGTATCAATATCAATATATCCGAATCAATATCAATATATCCGTATCAATATCAATATATCCGTATCAATATCAATATATCCGTATCAATATCCGTATTTTTAAAAATAATAGTGCTACAAATCTTACCAGACATAAATATTATGAAGAGAAGGGTAAATAACACTCATTGCAACTTTGAATCCTTGAAGGGTACAATAGAAGTTACTGTATCAAAATTTGCTAAGACCCTTAATTTTTAAAATCATATTTAGCAGCTGAATAATACTTCTGTTGTATGGTTACTTCTTTAAAATATGTTTTTCGGCAAATTAATGTTACTAACAAATTGATGTATCGTTAACATCCAAAACCACTCCTCACATAAAATATCAGGAAAGCAGAAGTTAAATTCTTCTGTCGGTGTTTCCAAATTGCGAAATTTTAATTGTGAGTTCATGCAGATCAAAAACTGTTTCAACCAAAAGTTCATTAAGGTGAGAAAACGTTGAAAGTTAATGGTTTCAAGTCACCGATTCAACAATTACATTTGCTTTCTTGGAAAACTCTGATAATATCATAAAATTCAATAATATTGGAGTTTATGCACGAAAATCCAGTTTCAAATTATTAATAACTTCTCCAAAAAACATCAGCCAGATAAGCTCACATTAAAAACATCAGCCAGATAAGCTCACATTAAAAAACATCAGCCAGATAAGCTCACATTAAAATACATCAGCCAGATAAGCTCACATTAAAAAAACATCAGCCAGATAAGCTCACATTAAAAAAAACATCAGCCAGATAAGCTCACATAAAAAAAAAAACATCAGCCAGATAAGCTCACATTTGAAAAACGACATTTTTGTCAGTGAAACCATCGTTCAGGTCATTTATTTTTTTTTACTCACTAGAAACCTTTCCACTCCAACCCCAATTCATACTACAGAGGCACAATGTTTTTCTATGATAACCATGGGAACACTGAAAAAGAAGTGCCCTGTGCTCTGAAGATCCTCACAAAAAGCTTGGAATACTCTGGTATTCAAAAAACGTGTTTTCACATAGTCTGCAACTCGTATTGATACTTTCAGCGAGGTGCTAAGATTGTGTGGCAAAGTTTTTGCTACCAAAGCCTGTTTATAAATGACACGATGTGTTCTAGTAATATTTTGATTCTTTCCTTTGACCAGTTTGAGACGCATGAGGTTGCGTTTGTGGGTCTCACCAAAGGCCAACTAGACAAACCACCCATACAACAGAAAACCTTAGTGGATGACATGCCGTTATATTGAGGTTATCTTCTCATAGAAGCTTCATGGCATGTCATCTATACAGTTATGATTTTGTTTTGTTGTTGAAATGTTTTTCATGTTTGCCTGAATATATATGTATGCACCCTCTGTGGTTGGGAGGGAGCCAGAGATGTACTGTGCATCACTGAGGAGGAGGAAACTGACATCACTGTCCTATGGCTGAGGCCCATCATAGAGGCACAGTGACTCAGGATGTGACAATCCTTTTGACTTGAACATTTGGTGGCATGCCTGGAGCAATAGAGAAGTTAGACATAACCAGTAGTCAATTGGTGGCGGGGAATGAGCACAGCAACACTATCTTGGCTACAGTAGCTAGGAGCAGTGAATAAGTTGAAACCTACCTTCCAGGAGGTGTGATAGTTATTCTCTGGCTCTGTCCCGGGGTGGGCCGAAAATCCACAGACTTCCCAGCAATATAATGCCATCTAATGGCATTAGGTCAAAGGACATGAGCCCATGGACCGCTGGATCAGCAACCAACCAACCAACCAGTTTGAGAACTCCAGAATGTGAACCAATCGGTGCACCATCTGTGTACAAGCCCTACACCCCCCCCCCCAACAGAATCAATTTTAGTGGGGTTGGGGGTGGGGGTGAAACAATATCTATAAAATAAAATACATGTAAAACTTTTGATGTTTTTGTCAGACATTTAGTAAAGGGTATTTCCTCTTATAGACGGTTTCATGATCAACAAATCAGCACTATACTTTTTAGCTGAACTAACATTGAGCTAAGTTGGTTGTTTTATTACACTTAATGAAATAAAATGGTGAAGTTTTCTTTTTTTTCAACACCCTGTTCTTCTTCTGTAAGATCATCTTTCTACGCTTCACAGTACTATCAGAAAGATAGATTTCTAACTATTTATCTATACAATGTGGCCCTTGTTTGCCTTGCCTACACAAGGTACAGGTCGTATTATATCATTACTTAGAACCAGGTCCGGATTTAGACATGATAGGGCCATTAGCTATTTAAGATATGGGGCCCTAAGCTATTTGAGATATGGGGCCCTTTAACGATGAAGAATATATAGATAGTGAAATTAAAAAATTGTTTGGGGCCCCCAAAAATGTGGGGGCCCTAAGGGATAGCTTGTTTAGCTTATAGGTAAATCCGGCACTGTTTAGAACACAAGCGAACATGACGTATTGTATCATTACTTAGAACACAGTGACAAGATTGTTGTTTTAATTTATCACAGATGCCATGAAATGAGTACTTCTTTTGCCTATGGTCCCAATTTAAATATTTTCTCGCATTTAATTTATCTGATCCTAGACCTTTGTTTTTGACCAGTGTCCAAACTGCTATTTTCAACTAAATATTGAATAGGCCTATATAATTGAATGCAGTATTATTGTTCTAATATTTTTGTAGATGTTGCGTGTTTTATGAGTATATTGTAGGATTTCTTCCCGTTTTTGTGACTTATTAACCCTTGCAAAGAAATTATTTAAATGCGAGACGGCGCTTAATCAATAATATAAGGGGAAAAAAATACAACCAAGGAGACAAGGAGGTTTGGAGAACATAGACACAATAAACACGATTGACGGCAACATAGACAGAGGGCGATACCCTGAGAAAATATATGACAGTTTAACAACCTGGCACAGCACGGAAACAACAACGATTTTGATACATAATACTGTAGACAGGGAGCTGTGGAGAGCCATGATCGCCTACGCCGACCGGCATGGCACCTGATGATGATAATGATAACAGCAATTATATTTGCTTTGCTGTTGTTGAATGTTACTTCCATCTACTGTGAGTCTTGAATTGGTCTTTTTATTATTTTTCTGGTGTTTATGCAAAAGTCTCTACTTTTAGATTCTCTTAACATTTAGAATTAGCTACTTTTTAAAAATCTCCGATACCTTTTTTTAATCTTTGGCTTTTTTTCATACATCTGTTGTATTTTGTTTTAATTAAACTGATGTGTTCGCGGAGAGAAAAGGTTCAGTACCTAATGGGCACAGGCATAGCAGTCCGATGTGACAAGCACTGTTCAGCTCTAGAACAAAACGCGTCCCTAACGTTCCTAAATATGTGTACAGATTCAGACCTGGACGAGGGGCTCACGAAGTTGGTGAGCAACGCTTCGGCTAAGAAAGCGAACGAGCCCGAATCCAGCTCTTCAAGTTCTTCCTAAACTGGAACCAGGCTTGATGACGAGAAAAGGTTCAGTACCCGAAGTACTAATTACACGAGGCAAGTTCACTGGCTGCAGAACACCTCGTGCAGGACAGACGTGAAGGACAAACCGTCTCGGCGTAGAGTCAGTACACATTCGCTGTCTGGCGACAGATAGGAAGGCTGTCACAGGCTAGGGTAGCCCACCCGATTTGTCAAGGCATGCCGAAATCGGATGTGCTAGGCCTACAAGGCGCATAACGGTGGCACAATGTAATCACGCTCCCTGCGGAAATCGCACGGATTACAATGGAGCGAACGCAAAACAAAACAAATAAACTGGTATGGTATTTTTCGGTCTTCTATCTTGCCTCTCTCGTATCTTTAACTGCTTCAAATAATTCAGGTGTCAAATAATATTTATATTTCTTAGCGATAGCAACTAACCATAAATTTGAAGGGGAAAAACAAATGTAATGTGATGCAGCGTTAAGACCATCTTATTGTATTGATCACATTGTATCCTTGGCTGAATCATCCTTGTTAATGATTGTATCTTGTATCTTTGGCTGAATCATCCTTGTAAATGATTGTATCTTGTATCCTTGGCTGAATCATCCTTGTTAATGATTGTATCTTGTATCCTTGGCTGAATCATCCTTGTAAATGATTGTATCTTGTGTCTTTGGCAGAATCATCCTTGTTAATGATTGTATATTGTATCCTTGGCTGAATCATCCTTGATAATGATTGTATCTTGTATCCTTGGCTGAATCATCCTTGTAAATGATTGTATCTTGTATCCTTGGCTGAATCATCCTTGCAAATGATTGTATCTTGTATCCTTGGCTGAATCATCCTTGTAAATGATTGTATCTTGTATCCTTGGCTGAATCATCCTTGTTAATGATTGTATCTTGTGTCTTTGGATGAATCATCCTTGTTAATGATTGTATCTTGTGTCTTTGAATTCTGTCACGGCACTATCTTCTTAGCTACATGTCAGATAGTTACCAAGGACTTTTCTTGAATACTTGCAGTCATTAAATTCCTACTTTTTCTACCTCGCTGTACAAAGGGTGCATCTGCCATTCAAGACCTTCCTCATTTAAGTAATACTCACGTGGAAGACAGGTAAGGAAGTTCTATTGGATAACTACTGGCACACTTTCACTGTTGGATGCCTACGTGAAAAAATATATACAACAAAACACAGAATATAATCATACAAATGACAATACACAGGACATTGCGCATGCGGTTGTGTCTGTGGGTCTCACCAATGGCTCACTAGACAAACCAACCATGCAACAGAAAACCTTAGTAGATGGCATGCCTTTATATTGAGGTTATCTTCTTATAGAAGCTTCATGGCACGTCATCTATACAATCCCGTAGTCGTAACCTTCGATAACAGTTACCATGTTGTTCTGACAGGCCGACGTTGTGCTTGAACTAGTTACAGGCGCCGCGTGGGTGGGCGGAACAACAAAGAAACCTGTAGCAAGGGCCAGAGTTGTGCCCTGATGTCGAAGTCTGTTTCGGCAACATTAGACTCGAAACACCATCGAGTCGAATGGCTGCTGGAACAGAGGGTGGATCACTTATGGGAATGCCCCACGTGCATTGAGGCCAGTTTCTAATCAAGAATATACAGAACATAATCGACGTTTCAAACCAAAAGGCCAATGTCAAGATACGAACATAACATAAAAACATACAAAAACGACGAGTAGAAATGACTACACCACCACAAACGTGTCTGAGTGACATATCGTTGTGAGATACCGGAGGGATACGAACAGGAAGTACACAAAGACGATAATATAGGTAGAGCCGAAAATATGACGTAAATGACGGCACAAAATGAATAAAGACAAAGACCAATCGACCGAGAACTAGGCAAAAGAGTAATTGGAATTGAGTCCAAATGGCTTGAGAGTACCCAACTAATAAATAAGACGATTTTCTAGGGCGTACCTAGATCTATCATCGGTAGGGCAGGATCTGATTCAAGAAACCTGAATATCAAGGACAATATTCGGTGTCAATCGCCGTTGAAGTGATTGGCCACAGGAGTTGGTGTTCTGTGTTTAATGGCATGCAGGTGGTTACAGAAGCTGTCGCTCAATCTTAAGCTAGTCTCACCGATATATTCCTTGCCACTGCGTTTACATATGATCACGTAAATAACATTACAGGTTTCACATGTAAAGGCCTCATCGATGGAGAAAGTGGCCTTGGAAAATAAGATAGAGCGCATCTGAACCACATAAGGACATGTGTAGCAACGACCGCGTGAGCAACTAACAGTGCCGAAATGATCAGGAGCAGAAGACCTGAGGTGGCTGTGGACCAAGATGTCCTTCAGATTCTTGTCACGCCTATATGCCACCAAAGGTAAGTCGTGGTAAGCGGCAAAGCAGGATGCGACAGACAGTAGAGTTACGGAGATGAAAGGTACGAACAGGTTTAACTCTATCAGAGCAGGAGGATGGACCATGCGAATCATTCACGGTATCAAGGCGAGATAGCTGCCGTACACGGAGCCAAGACGATGAAAGAATGCTGTCAGGGAACGAACGTCTACGGAAGAACTCGATCTCAGCGGATTTGTCGAGAAAGTCGTTGTCATCGCTACATAAGCGACGAAGGCGAAGGAGTTGTGAGTAGGATAGAGAGTTGCGACAGGCGGGAGGATGAGAAGTGTAGAGCAGAAAGTCATGTGCATCAGTAGGTTTATAGTAGACGGATGTGCTAAGGTAAGGGGGATGAATGGTGACAATGATGTCCGGGAAGTGGACACAGGCAGTGGAAATGTTTGATGTGAATTTACTAACAGGGTTGAAATTGTTGATTAAGTTGATGAAGCGAGACAATTCAGTTTCGGACATGTCAGTAATACATATCCCATCATCAATGTATCTGTGGAAAAGAGATGGGAATGGGCCATCGTAGGTCGACCAAACTAGATGTTCTAGATGTCCCATGAAAAGACAAGCATAGCTAGGCCCCATCTTGGTGCACATATCAACGCCGCTGATCTGATCGGAAAAAAATGTTCATCGAATTCAAAAGAGTTGAGTATGAGTACAAGTTGAGCAAGGTAGATAAGAGTAGGAGTAGACATGGAGGGATGTAAACTCTTGTCCAGAAAGAATTGCAAAGCCCTGAGACCATCGGCATGGGGTATAGAAGTGTACAGAGAGCAAACATCAAGCAAGAACAGACGATAAGAACGGTCAGGGGACAAATGCAAAGAAGAAAATATGGTTGGTGTCTTTCACGAATTAATGCAGTTGTTCGATTAAGGGCTGAAAAAATGCTGACAGGAAAGTTAGAGATGCGCTCAGTGGGACAAGATCAAGCTGAGACAATAGGTTTGCCTGGATTCAATTTCTTGTGGATTTTGGACAGCATATAGAAAACAGGTCTGCCTAAACAGCTTTTATCGATGCAAAGTGCCTCATTTAAGGTGCCTTTCGTTTATGTTGTCTAGAGGTTGGTGTAATGGATAGTGGTTATTGTTGACGATTTCGAAATATTGTTTCTCCCGTGCCTCGTTATATTACTTTGATGGTGGGTGCCATCTGAAGTACCCTAGTACTGCTCCCATCGCCTCATTCTGGGCTGTCTCTAAGTCTAACAACCTGTGTTTGCGACATTGTGAGTAATCCCAGACCAAAGTCCTTCATAGATAGTACGATTGCCTGCATTAGTATGACAGGAATATTTACTGCATCTCTGAAGATGCCGTGATTTTAACTACACTGGTACCCTTACTTAACTTTCTGAACTATATTGTCAACATATTTCCCAAATGGCAGACTTCTGTTTTGTTAAAAGTGATTCCTAATTATATTACGGTATGTACCGTGCGTATGTTGATGCCAATGCATGTAGCAGATGACAGTATGTCTGTTGTTTAACTAGAATTTTGACTTGGGGGAATTTATTGTGGGATTTATGGTGGGATTTAGGGTGGGATTTATGGTGGGATTTAGGGTGAGATTTATGATGAGATTTATGGTGGGATTTATCGTGGGATTTATAGTGGGATTTATGATGGGATTTATGGTGAGATTTATGGTGGGATTTATGGTGGGATTTATGGTGAGATTTATGGTGGGATTTATGGTGGGATTTATGATTGCATTATAACTGGTGCATCAGATTGCGAGTTATTCTAGTTTGTACACCTTCATATCCGTCATATAGATTATACAACAACGGGTCATCCTCGTAAGTGAGAATTCTGCTTGGTCCATTTGTCTACATCTGTTCAAATTTACTCGTGTAGAAATTAAAAATCACGGAATGCAGTGGTGATCTTTATGGCAGTCCCAGCGCTATAGTATTAAACTCAATGTCCAGGATACCAAAGACCAAAACAATTTGTCAGAACATGTGCTAGTTATCAATCGAGTGACGTAAGTGTCAATGTCGAGGGTAATCAGCCAATTGATGAGTTCGCTGAATTTGGCTATAGTATAGACATCTTCTAGGCCTATTCGCAAACGAGTTCGCTGAATTTGACTGTATTATATGCATCTTCCAGATCTATTGGCAAACTGATGCGCTCGCTGAATTTTCCTATAGTGTATGCATCTTTCAGATCTATAATAGTAACCACTGTCTTTTCTTTAACCTGAAACCACTCGTTAAATTTGTAGGCCTATACTAGAATGGCGCATTGGCGCTTGTTTTTTTTATTAATGTAATAATGCATTGGCACTTCAGGCATTCACATTTGTACTGTGTGTAACGCCAAATGTTAATTTTTCTCCCTCACAGTAGGCCCTATTTTGGAGGATGGCTAGGTGTAAGCTATAGGTACCAGATAGATACAAAACATATTGCCTTGTATGCGACTCCAGAGTATAGACTAAGGGAGATAACCACGGAAACAAAATTGCCGAGGGATTTCTATAAGCATGCATCGTCTGCATTGTAAAAATGGAAATTGCCCGTGTGTTGCCGTGGCCCGAAAGGGGAGAAAAGCATATCAACACTGTTTACCTTCCACGCATGTCGTAAAAGGCGACTACGGAGGTTATGGGATAGAGGTGGCTGCCCCATTCCATATAGGGTCAGTGGCCCAAAGCCATGCTGAAGTCGGATGTGTCAGACTGAAAGGCGCAGATATCATAGCTATGCTGTAAATCAAGACACACCGCATTCCATTCTCCGGACTACATCCTGATAATCTGCAGGAGTTTGAGAACGAACGCAGAACAAGAAGAAGAAAATGGAAATATTATACGCAATGTAATCATCATCATCAGGTGACATATTCTTTGCAGAACGTAGTCTTTCCTATGTATCTTTTGAATTCTTCGCGTTCTTGAGCAAGTTGTCCTGCCTCTTCTAGTGACATGCGCAGGCATTCTTTAATATCTTTTGTCCAAAGGCGTCATGGGCGATCTTTACCCCTGTTACCTTACTATTAATGCAAATGCGAATTCCAGTGCTTAGTTGTTATCAATCCAATTATTTTTAGTTAATCGTTGGATCAACATCATTGCATTTCGGACACGTCCATACGTGCTTCGATATCCACTTGTGTATATCCACTATTACACGATGACCGACAGTCCCAGTTCTCATTTGGTTGACACATTCTTATAAGTTCAAAGTAGCGCTCATTTTTAGTAAGACATGAGAAGTTCAAGCCCAGTTATGTTACTCTGAGCAAGGAAAATTAAACATCACCATCATTAACTTATTTATCCTTGTATCTCGTAATGAGTTCGAAATATCCGACCGATTGATTGCTCTATCGCCTAACACATTAGAGTGCAAGCCTGCTGATCTACTCTCTCATTCCCTTGAACGCCCACGTGATCAGGCACGGAAAAAAAAAATCTAACGTATTCCAACTTCGATATGTCTACTGCCACAAGCCACTGTTCACGTACGCAAGTCATTTATTCAACTAATCATGCTAATCGAGTTACTGAGGATGCAGACATGAGTTGCCGTCTGTGTATTAATCACTTTCTAGGTCTGGGTCACTGCCACAATCTC
The DNA here is from genome assembly GCA_034231615.1 of Meghimatium bilineatum. Lineage (NCBI taxonomy): Eukaryota > Metazoa > Mollusca > Gastropoda > Stylommatophora > Philomycidae > Meghimatium > Meghimatium bilineatum. Next base: position 30,307,244 of record CM067309.1, read on the forward strand.
TGTAGCCGTGATGCTTGTAGTCACATGCTGTTTTTTTTTAATGATCATGAAGCATGGACTGTAAACGAAACAACTCAAAGCTAACTAGAGGCTACTGAGATGTGGTTTTTGAGAAGAATAATGAAAGTCAATGGACACCTAAGAAAGCTAATGTATCTTCTTTTTCTTCATCGTTCTTTAGTCACATATCAAGTTACAGTGGCAATAGCTAGCTTCAATGAATTGTGTGATTTACTTCAAGTCATCCATGGAACCCCTCAAGTCTGGAAATAGTGCCGTCTCAGTGGGCGATAATTTATCCCTCTCTTCTTGGTAGAGTTGACAGGCATGAAGAATGTGTTCTGCAGTATCTGAGCTCAGTCCACAGTTACACAGGTCTGTCTCGCCAAAATTCAGCTTTCGGAACATGTGACTTCTCAGTCTGTTGTGGCCATTTCGTAGTCTGAAGATGATGATTTGTTCCTTGCGTAACATTTGATGGTATGGGTCATTTGGCTCTGCAGTTGGGTGCATCTGCTTCCACTTTTTCTTATATTCTGCTTTTAACATTGTCTTACATTCATGGTATATATTATCACTTTCTAGTTGTTCCAGCTATCTCCCTTTCCTTGCCAGGAGATCAGCTTTTTCATTTCCAGGTATGCCACAGTGACCAGGTATCCACTGCAGTACTGTTTCTTTGGTAGTACTGCTGAGGTGTAGTAAGCAGGACGTAAGTTCATTCATGCTCATGTTCTTTTGATCATTCAATGCCAGCCATACTGACTTTGCATCTTTTGGGAAGACTACATGTCTGTTGTGACTCGGCAAGCAATTTATGAGAATTTGGCTGCCTCTATTATGGCTTCCATTTCTGCTTTGAAATTTGTGGAATGTTTGCCTGTGGGTATGGATTTTTCTATTTCTTTTCCATCTGGTGTTACTATATATATTCCCGATCCTCCATCTAGTACTGACTCTTTCGCTGATCCATCTGTATATACACGTGTCCATATATCCTTTGGGTATGCTTTCTGTATGTGATTCTTAGTTGTCTCTTTTAGTACTTGTATAGAAGTTTCTGTTTTCGAAATAATGCTTGGTATATTGTCCATAAATTTTAGGAAATTGTTCCTGTCCCAGGCTGGATATGTGTTAAAGGTGTTTAGTGGTTTTTAGGTTTTGTAGGTCTGTATCTGTGAGTGATTTCTTGAGCTGCTTAGGGGAGTGTCGAAAGCTTCCTCTTTTGAGTCGCTCTTTTGTAGGTCTGCTTAGTCTTTGGTTCATTTGATGACTCTCTAAACATTTGAACATTGCACACTAATGTATAAGTTTTCTTCTTCTTCTTCTTCTGCGTTCGTTCTCAAACTCCTGCAGATTAGCAGGATGTAGTCCAGAGAACGTTATGCGTTGTGTCGTGGTTTACAGCATTGCTGCGATATCTGCGCCTTTCGGCCTGACACATCCGACCTCAGCATGGCTTTGGGTCACTGACCCTATATGGGATGGGACAGCCAACTCCATCATATAACCTCCTTAGTCGCCTTTTACGACATGCGTGGAAGGTAAACAGTGTTGTTATTATTTGCTCCCCTTTCCGGCCATGGCAACACACGGGCGGAATAAGTCTTCAAAGATACTGGAATTTAAAAACACCAATTAAAACAAAAATGAGAAGCAGACAGGCAAGATTTATGGGACAATGATGTGTGGAACAAAACACTTGAGCATCTTTCCATCTGAAAGTTCAAGGGGAGAAGAGACAGAGGAAGACAAAGAGAGAAGTTGTTGGCTGGATTATTATTGTGGCCTGAGTTTCACCAACTGAATTTATTAACAATGCTGGAGACAGAGAGGTATGCAGACACATGATTTCCTACTCCATTAACACTGGAGACAGGGATTTTGGGAGAAACATGCTTGTCTACTCCATTAACACTGGAGACATGGAATTTGGGAGAAACATGCTTGTCTACTCCATTAACACTGGAGACAGGGAATTTGGGAGAAACATGATTGTCTACTCCATTAACACTGGAGACAGGGAATTTGGGAGAAACATGATTGTCTACACCATTAACACTGGAGACAGGGAATTTGGGAGAAACATGCTTGTCTACACCATTAACACTGGAGACAGGGAATTTGGGAGAAACATGATTGTCTACACCATTAACACTGGAGACAGGGAATTTGGGAGAAACATGCTTGTCTACACCATTAACACTGGAGACAGGGAATTTGGGAGAAACATGCTTGTCTACACCATTAACACTGGAGACATGGAATTTGGGAGAAACATGCTTGTCTACACCATTAACACTGGAGACAGGGAATTTGGGAGAAACATGCTTGTCTACACCATTAACACTGGAGACAGGGAATTTGGGAGAAACATGATTGTCTACACCATTAACACTGGAGACAGGGAATTTGGGAGAAACATGCTTGTCTACACCATTAACACTGGAGACAGGGAATTTGGGAGAAACATGCTTGTCTACTCCATTAACACTGGAGACAGGGAATTTGGGAGAAACATGATTGTCTACTCCATTAACACTGGAGACAGGGAATTTGGGAGAAACATGATTGTCTACACCATTAACACTGGAGACAGGGAATTTGGGAGAAACATGCTTGTCTACACCATTAACACTGGAGACAGGGAATTTGGGAGAAACATGATTGTCTACACCATTAACACTGGAGACAGGGAATTTGGGAGAAACATGCTTGTCTACACCATTAACACTGGAGACAGGGAATTTGGGAGAAACATGCTTGTCTACACCATTAACACTGGAGACATGGAATTTGGGAGAAACATGCTTGTCTACACCATTAACACTGGAGACAGGGAATTTGGGAGAAACATGATTGTCTACTCATTTCGTCATGGTACTTGATTTATTAATGATGATTAATGATGATTATTAATAATAATAATAATAATAATAATAATAATAACAATAACAATAACAATAATAACAATAATAATAATAATAATAATAATATTAATAATAATAATAATAATAATAATAACAATAATAATAATAACAATAATAATAATAATAATAATAATAATAATAATAATAATAATAATAATAATAATAATAATAATAACAATAACAATAATAACAATAATAATAATAATAATAATAATAACAATAACAATAACAATAATAACAATAATAATAATAATAATAATAATATTAATAATAATAATAATAATAACAATAACAATAATAACAATAATAATAATAATAATAATAATAATAATAATAATAACAATAACAATAATAATAATAATAATAATAATAATAATAATAATAATAATAATAATAATAATAATAATAATAATAATAACAATAATAAAACACATAACTCGGCATGGATGTAGATCTGTGACATTGAGACATTTGGTACAGAAAAATCTCCACGCATCTCTATCCTCTGCTGACATTGGAAGCTTCATACCCTGTCCTATCTTTGATATTATCCAGCCACGTCTTCCTTTTTCTGTCCACCTTGTTTTCTACTCTCCACTGTACCTTCAAGAACATCTCTTGTCATTGAGAAATGTCAATTCACGTACCCGTACCACCGAAGTTTATAAAATTGTACGATTAGTAAGTCGTTCTTGGTGACCCGCTAATAAATTAATTATATCATACACAAACACATTAGTATTATATTCTCGGTAACAGAGTCCGGCTCTGTTGCGAAGTGGTACAGAGCGCGTCTGTGACAGCCAAGGTACCGAGTTCAACCCCCGCCACAGACAATATCCGGACCGTTCAGAAAACAATGGCAAACTACTGAACGTATTTATATTGCCTAGAAAATCACTACAGCCAACAAATGCTGGGTTGATAGCTAAGTCCTGTAAAAAAAGTCATTTAAACAGATATCCAACATTAATCTATAGCATATGTTTTCAAACGTTTCGATCATTCGCTCTCAGTCCACAGTTAAAGTTCAGGTCTTACAATCATTAAACAAAAATGACAACAATAAATGTTTATATAAGTTAATTGAACAGGTTGGTGATTCACTTTAATGATAATGCGAACGAATAGAAAAGTACATCGTCAACTCCAATCCAGAGAGAGAGTGAAAGAGGGAGAGAGAGAGAGAGAGAGAATGAGAGCGGGAGAGATCTTAAAACAGATGTTGGTTGAGCATATTTTTTTAAACCACCTTCCTCCATCCGTTGCAACTTTATTCGAGTTCAACGTCGAGGCTTCGTCTTTCCTTTGGAGTCTGATTCTTCATCTTCTTTCAGCATCTGCGATTATGTCATATTGTCAGGCCTGTCGTTTGAAGTTCAGTCTTCTTCAGGCCAGAGATGCTGCCCCACAGCTTTTGCCTCAAATCTGTATCCTATGACCAGGTCCACTGTCTCTGTTCTTTGCATGTTGGACAGTCTGAAGTATTTGTTCTTACGTAAAACACAGGTTTATATATCGCTTCAATGAGACACGACAGACTATAACTAAAACTAGTAGGTAATGATGCGCACACAATAAATCATAAAAATTACATTACACAAATCATATTCAACGTTTCAACCAAAAAGTCGTTATCAAGACACAAAAAAACATAAAAAGACGACGAATGGAAAAATTATCATAACAGACTACTAACGTATCTAACGGAAATATAGAAATCCATATTGTCATATTGAAGTATTTGTTCAGGAGTCTGGATTCCGAATCCACATGTGCATTCATCTGTGGATGAGATCATCAGTCGGTAAAGATGACCCAACAGTCTGCACTGGATGAAATCATCAGACGGTAAAGATGACCCAACAGTCTGCACTGGATGAGATCATCAGTCGGTAAAGATGACCCAACAGTCTGCACTGGATGAGATCATCAGACGGTAAAGATGACCCAACAGTCTGCACTGGATGAAATCATCAGACGGTAAAGATGACCCAACAGTCTGCACTGGATGAGATCATCAGTCGGTAAAGATGACCCAACAGTCTGCACTGGATGAGATCATCAGACGGTAAAGATGACCCAACAGTCTGCACTGGAATGTTCTAAGGCGAAATAGTGTAGTATGTTGATATATTTTGAGGTGATGTATTGCATTTGGTTTGTCTTCCTCATCCATTTGTTTCATCCACTTTGACGAGTATGTGCTATGAATTATTGTTTTTGCTTCTCTATAGGACAGTGGGTGTCTGTGTTGTTCCATTTCGCTGCCATGTAGGATTGAGAGATACATTTATGCGATGTGTTCTTTGCAGAACGTTGCTCTCTGGATGCAGGTGTAATTATCTCTTTGTATAAATATTAGCATATAGATATCACAATGGTGCAGTAATTGCATGAAGACTGCAAGATAGATTTCAGGATGATGGAGAGTTATCTGAAACATTTCCTGTTTCAAATGGAGTAAAGAGGGATGTGTATTAGCACCTACCCTATTTAGCATCATGTTCTCTGCTATGTTAGATGATGTGTTCAGAGATCTAGACCTGGGAGTAAACATCACCTATCGCATAGATGGGCAATTGTTCAACCTTCGGCGACTCCGAGCAAAAACCAAAGTCAAATCACACACAATCAGGGATCTCTTATTTGCTGATGACTGTGTCCTAAATGCAAACTCTGAGACTGATCTACAAATATTATAGAGAGATTCTCCAAAGCCTGTACCAACTTTGGATTTACTATAAACACAGAAAAAACAGAAGTCATGTAACAACTAGCACCTAGCAAAAGCTATCTCGAGCCCTGCATAAAGGCAAATGGTGTAGCACTGAAAGTTGTGAATATATTCACATACCTAGGTAGTACGTTATCACAAGATGCCGTGTATAATGATGATGTGTATACAGGGAACACCAACGCAAGCAGCACTTTTTGGCAGATTGTACGCAAATGTTTGGCGTAGAAATGGCATTAACTTACAGACTAAGCTGAACGTTTACAGAGCAGTAGTACTTCCAGTGCTGTTATACGTTAGCGAAACATGGACTGTGTATAGACGTCATGTGAGGAAACTCAATCACTTTCACACAACTTGTCTCAGAAGAGTCATGAATATCAGATGGCAAGACAAGGTTCCAGATACCACTGTCCTTGACCGATCTGGTATCCTCAGCATTGACACTATTCTGATGCAGACACAGATTCGTTGGGCAGGTATTTTGTACGTATGCCAGACCATCGCCTGCCGAAGATACTTCTCTATGGTGAGCTGGAGAAGGGTAAACGATCTCAAGGTGGCCAAAAAGAGCGCTACAAGGACTCGTTAAAGACCTACCGAAAGCATATGAAATAAACCAAGACACATGGGAAGAACTTGCACAAAATAGATCTACATGGCGCTCTACAGTCAAAAATAGCGCATCTTCTTGTGAAAAGAGGAAAAATGCTGCAGCCCAACAGCGGAGAGTAGCTAGACAGTCACGGATAGAAAAAAAATCCGTCTACAGTCGTCATTCCATGTCCGAAATGTCCAAGAACATTTACAGCTCGAATAGGGCTCATTAGCTATCTACGAACTATTAGGCATGGTCATAATTCTGATTGAATTTTCAAAAGTGGATGTAAAATGGTCATCATCATTTGTGATGGACGAACACACACAGCACATAGGTTCTCCTACCGACTTGCTAGGCTGGTCATAGAAGCTAACACAGGCAGGATCGTGAATGTTTACACCAACTTGCCATGTTGGCCAGATTTGTACAGAATTTAAAGACAACAAATAAAACAAACAGTATTGAAGATGCTCCAGATTGCAAAGTAACTATCTTGAACTTGCTTGAACCAGAGTATAAACAGAGAAGACAGGGATGATGCTGTGAAGGCATCTACGTAGGGTGGTCCAACTGAAACACACTTAGAAATCAATCGCCAAAGATATTTACTCTACACATTTCAAAGGAGACTGTGAAACAAATAAGCAACTCTTTTGCTGCTGGGACTTTCCTAATGCAATAACATTTTCTACTGATTTATCTATTGTCTTTTCTTTCCTCAGGTGAATGATGGTTGATCGCATGCACATTTTCTACTGATTTATCTATTGTCTTTTCTTTCCTCAGGTGAATGATGGTTGATCGCATGCACACTTGCCGTTAAGCGTAGGGGTGGTGAGAGTTTAAGCTGTCGTTCCAAGGCCAGATGTGTTGCCGTGGTTGCATTTAGTCCATGTTTGTTCAAGGCTATCTTAATGTTTTCTATCCACTGTTTTCTTGGCTACCTTTAGCCTTACGCCCGGATATTCTTTTGTTACATGCTCTTATTGGTATTTGGTTTGGCTTCATTCTCATAAGGTGAACCATTTTACTTGATGTCTCTTAATATGTCCGATACATGATATTATACCAACTCTTTTCATAATTTCTTCATTTCTTATTTATCTAGTTTGGTAACCATTGCAGCTTTTCTCAGACACTTCATTTCACATGTAACGATTTTTCTCTGTTGCAAAGCTGTTATAGATCATGTTTGACATTGGTAGACATTGGTGTTACTATGAAGTGAGGACTTGATAGTTAGTACCAGGAACCAAGCTAAATAGCTGGTAAGTCCCCCCCCCCCTAATACACCTTCCAAAAACTCACCATAATCCCGCGAAACGATTTCGATATTAGACGAAATTAGGTCTGGGACCTAGGGACACAAATAGTGGTAATGGAATGATTTTCCTACACTAGGAACATCTCTTTGGCAGCGAAGCGCCGCATCGGTGGAAAGAGAAACAATGGGTGATCCAAGCAAATATCAGCTCGTCTCGTGACATAAACATCCTCTGAGTAGAAGAACCCTGAAATAGGCACTGCAAGATGAAAACTGAAGCCTCTTGGGTATGAAAAGAAGCTCGGAGAAACCTCTACACTACACATAGGAAGTAGGAGCTAATCGCTTGCAATTCCTGAGGTTCGAGAAGAAAAAAGAAGAAATATTTAAATTAATAAATGATAAATAAAAACTAATAAACATAGCCAAGGGAAATAATCACATAGGTGGGCACTAATTATTAACCAGTTACAACATACAAAGAGCAGAGACAGCAGACCTGGCCAGAGGATACAGACTTGAGGCAAAAGCTATGGGGCAGCCGCTCTGACCTGGAGAAGACAGTGGACTTCGTCTTGACGACAGGCCTGACGGTATAGCATGACCACAGATGCTGAACGCAGAAGAAGAACTATTCACTATCTATCTATCTATACGCTGTGGTCCTTGTTTGACTTACAAAAGGGGTGGAAGGGTTCTCTGGAGATAGCCTTCTTGTGTGCTGTTTGTTGTTACTATCCACGATTATGGAAATATGAAAGATTGGCTGTGCTCCGTACAATGACGAAAGTGTCCAATATTCACGTTCACTTTAACTTTAACTTTCACCTACCAATTTCTTAGATGGATCGCTCATTGATAAATACCAATGTTGTTTGTCCGTCGGAATGGACGATTATCAATCATTCCATTCAGTTAAGTTGGGATGGTGATTCAAATAATGTCTACCGGCGTGTTCGATTATAATTGTCGTATGTGTGTCTGAAATGTTCTACCGTACTCTGGGCATGTGTGTGAAGAGTCTTTGGAACATTGCGTAGCTCTTGTCTTTCTTCTAGAAAGATTTTATTGCCTCATAGTTATGTCTGATGTTCTCTGCAGCTGCTGCACATCTCTTGATGCTGCGACGCCAGTTATAACGGTGCGTCTTTCCCATGAAATTGTGTCTATGTTGAAGTGAGTCATATAAAATCCGGCACAAACATTTTTACACCTTTTACCCATGACACCTTTCAACACGCATCTTCTCCTTTTGTTCTGACAATGTTTTCTCTAATATCATTTTTTAGAACAATTGATCCCATTTGGGTAACTTGATGCTCTTATTTTATAACACAATTCCAGCATCTCAAACGTACTATAGTTTGCCGAAGACGGATGTGTCGAACCATTGGCGCTAATAAAAGGGACAAAACTCATTTCCATTCTCTGGACTACATTCAACGGGAACTCTTGTAGGGCCATTGTCCTGTTACAAGAGAAATCCAGCGGAGGTTTGAGAAATAAAACTATAGATAAAACACGTCTAATTCAGCTAAGATGTTCCCCACAGTGGCGTATCGTGGGTCAATGGCGCCCGGGGCGGAATCATAATTTTCCGCCCTTGTGACAATAAAAAAATTGTCAGTGATTGTGAAAGATTGGACGAAAATAAATTTGCCGCCCTCCCGATGATGCCACCCGGAACGGTCTGCACCTCCGCCCCACCCCCTCTCTACGCCACTGGTTCCTCATCGAGGCCAGCTCCTTGGCGAGGAGATGGGGCTTAGTCAAGCCAGCAGAGGCTGGAAACTAAGACTGGCCAGACCCTGCCACATTCGGGCAGGACCACAGTCTTGCCTAGCAAGTAAAAGTGCTGAAGTCAGCGACATTTGGCCAGAAGGCGCACAGCAACAATCAGAATGTCATGCATTGTCGCACATTAATGTCTATATCTGCATTACCCCGTTATGGTGCTAACCCTGTGACGACTCACCAGGCAGGAGTAGCACCGGGCCCTATACCTCGAAAGGGCCCACCCAATACGACTGGAGGTCCTCTTCGATTGCCTTGTGGAGCCAGGAGGCACAAGAGTAATATCACTGACCAAAAAATATTACCAACCATTGAGAGGTGTCTTACTTACAATAATGCACTGGAATGCTTAGGTGTAAATAGCAAAAAAGATGGCTTTAGCAAGAAATTAGAATTAGAGAATATCCTTCATAAAGAACAGGTCAGCATTTGTTGCATAGAACTACTGCACGAAGAATTAGAAAAAGCAAGAACAGAAGTGGAAAATAACCAAAGCCAGGAAAGTTACAACAAACATCAACATGCAAAAGCTACATTCTAAAAGCCAAACTAGAAGCTCGAAGAAAGAGCTGGAAAGAGTAAACAGAATCCTTAAATTTTGAAAAGGGTGGAAGAAAACTGTGGAAACTGGTCATACAACTAAATGATGAGGGAACAGGAAGAAGCACAAACATAACACTTGTAAAGAATGGCAAAATGATTACAGGAAACCAAGCAGACAATAATTTCACCTGAACACACAAAACACTCAGCCATGAATCTCATCATCAGGTGACATTCTTTCTAGAACGTTGCATTTTCTATGGATCTCTTGAATTCTCCGCTGTCTTGAGCAAGTTGTCCTGCCTCGTCCAATGATATGCGGAGGCATTCCTGAATGTCTTTTGTCCAACTGCGTTTTGAGCGGCCTTTGCCCCTGTTACCTTCTATCATCCCTTCCAGTAACACAATCTCATTCACCACATCCATAGAAAATTTCTTCGGAATCTACTATCAGAAATAAACAAAATGCAATGTGTTAATGTTCCATTGTAGCATCACTTACCTAAAGTCTGTGCCCTAACCCTAACCCAAAACCCTAAGTCTTAGTGCCATTAAATTATTTCGTCTACTGATATTTCACTGAAACTTATTTTTAACTTATTTAAATTTTAACTTATTTAAATTATTTTACTAAATTACTAAATTTATATTATAAATAATATAAAATAAATAAATTAATTAATTAATAAGTTAAATTATTTAACTTATTTAAATTTTAACTTATTTTTATCTCTCACTCACTTTTTAAATTTCCATGATATTGAACGTATAATAAGAATTTATCCATCCAACTTTCTATTAATTTGTACCATTCCCACAAAACCTGTTATAGAATATCCATTTTCGTCCAATTTTCAGGTCAGGGATGAACTTAAGTGCAGTTAGTGAAATCTAGAACTGGTCAGTTCTTGTGCCAGAGTTGGAGTCTAAATATCACATTATTTTTATATAAAAAAAATGAAACTATGAAATTTATAAATATTTGACAGTTTAATAACCTGGTATAGCATAGAGTCAAACAACGACTCTAATTCATAGTGCTAGTGATAGAGTGCTGTGGAGACCCATGATCGCCTACACCAGGCGGGACGGTTCCTGGTGATACTGATGAAATACATTGTTCTATTTTTTCTCATGGATCCGTTAGACAAACAGGTGAAGTCCTGGCACAACAATTGTTGTTGGAACAGTTTTTAGGTCACTTAAGATTATCAGGTTGTGAAATTTGTAAAAGCTTTAACAACTTTCTAGAAATAGTGTGTTTTGTCACTGTAGTGTCTTGACACTGGCTTAACAATTTTGTGATAATCAATTATTTTACAAACGTTCTCAATTTACAGTGGAATTCTTACATTTCAAAAAAAAATATACATGCACTGTCTCGTAATTTGTAAACTGAACAGCGTTTTTGTTGGAAGCGCTTACATTTGCAATGTCGTGCCCTTAAAGTGACAGACTTACTGACAGCATGGAAGAGAAGTGGACACACCACCCAATGATCACTGCGGCTTAGTACATGAAGAGTTATCTTCATCCCCGATGTCAGGTTTCTGTCATATGCCCTCCTTTTTACCTTAAAGTGTTTGGTGCGTTTAAAGTGATTGGTGTCCAAAACAAGTGCTTTTTATAACGTATTAGTTAATTCATTCGTCTAAGACATGTGTTGATCGGGTCGTCATTAGCTGCTAAACTTATTAAAGCTGCAGCGTTTCCAATGTCCGTGTGATGTCATTGGTAGGCGTAATGAAGGTATAGTATGATGCATTCCAAAACAACTCGTGTATGGTGAACTCATTAAAGAAAACGGTTGAATGGTGGATAGAAGAAACGCTTTTATACCACATTTTTGACTAAGTCATGCTATGATTTACTAAGGGAAAAGGGGTTGAACTGCCCAACCCCTCCAAGCCATTATCTACGGACCTGACCCAAGTTCTAATCTCAAAAGGGTCTGACAAAAGTGATGCATGGAGAGAACGAAATATCTACAGAAAATAAAGAAGAGTTTTCTGTCTAAAATTTCGCAGACGTTTAAATATCATTCACTCTAGCATTAACTGATAGTAGTGAATTAAATTGAAATATCTTGTAAATTTTAAATGAAAATATATAGTGTATTTCTAAGTACACTTCCATATTGCTGAATTCCTTTTTGGCAACGTCGTAGTAAATGTCTTGCTAAACGACTTGGCAACACTGATTTTCAATTAAAATGGCGGCAACAGTCACTTGGCGAGATATAATAAATTCTCACCCTTTAGCAAAACGTTTAAAGAAGAATAACTTTAAAGATTCTTCACATAAACAACATATTGATGCCAAAAATCTGATTTGTGTTTATGGTAGTGATCTTTATGTATGGGATGCTTCGGATGGTCATATTCTTCATTGTAACTTGAAGACTCTGCTGTGCCAAGACACTCCTGACACAGATTCATTAACTAGGACTACAGATAGCACAACAAACAATTCAATTAGACAGCACAATTCGAACAGTTATAGTAAAGGAACCAACGGTGCACAAGAGGAGACATTAAAATATCAGGTTCGTATACCTCGTATTATTTTGATTCATACGAAACAACGCAGAGATGCTTCGCAGCATCAAATGAACAGACTCAGAAATGAAACTGAAACTAGCTGTCTGAGTTATAGTCTAAGTCTACTCTTAGTTAAAGTCAAGATGGGTGTACATAATTTTAAATACCACAGTTAGATAGCTCTTGAAAATTGCAATCCAACGATACCTCAACCAAGTCTCTACGTCAATTCTGAAAAAAGTTACGAATTTTTTTCGAATTAATTTTCGCATCATGATAATTACATGGAACATATATGGAAATATGAAATGACAGTTGTCAAAAAGTTGCGGCCTTGCCTTAGAACCGAGCCACTAATTTATGAATATCAAAGTTATTTGCATTAAAAAATCTAACAAATTATACATTTTCTTGTTTGGAAAGACAAGACGCACCTGTTGATTACATTCTGCTAATTTTCCGACGCAGCCAGAGTTAATAAATAATTAACAATTGCTTCTAATTAGCATAATTGCAATTGAATGTATCATATACATTTTTCACATTTTTTAATTATTTAGGATAAAATATATAGCAAACTGTACGTTTTTGTGTCCGTGAAGACAAGACGCACCTGTTGATTACATTCTGCTAAGTTTCTGATGCAGCCAGAGTTAATAAATAATTAATAATGGCGTCTAATTAGCATAATTGAAATTGAATGTATCATATACATTTTTTAATTATTTAGGATAAAATATATAGCAAACTGTATGTTTTTGTGTTCGTGAAGACAAGACGCACCTGTTGATTACATTCTGCTAAGTTTCTGATGCAGCCAGAGTTAATAAATAATTAATAATGGCGTCTAATTAGCATAATTGAAATTGAATGTATCATATACATTTTTCACATTTTTTAATTATTTAGGATAAAAAATATAACAAATTATACATTTTCTTGTTCGGTAAGACAAGACGCACCTGTTTATTACATTGTGTTAATTTTCCGATGCAACCAGAGCCAATTAATAATTAATAATAGTGTCTAATTAGCATAATTAAAATCTCTTCTATGCTTCCCTTTATGGCAACATGCATGTGGCTGGCAATCTGTAACCTCAGCCCTCTTTGTATCTGAAATATAATATTTGATTATTATTATTATTGGCATTTGGTACACATGTACATAAACAATTCTATGTCAAAGGTATGAATAAATTACCAGGTAGATATGTGCACCAAATTTTCAAAATTTCCTTTTTGTTTTTCCTATTATAGTGATACCTAATTAGCCCTATATAATTAAATACTTTATTACATTATTCAGTAGATAGGCTTATGTAGAACATTGAGCAAAATTGATAATAAACAACAAGAGACAAAGATATCAAAAAGAGTGAGAACGTTTGGAAGATGCTGCAGTTTACGTTGTCTGCATTGATGATTTGATTTATTAGGCCTACTGAAAGGAGAAAGCATGTCTCAATAAAAAGTGAATTTTACGAAATATTCATGAGAGAATTATAAGAAATTGGACTTCATAAACAATATAAATAATATATATTTAATTTGAAATGTGTTTCTTGTAAAATTATCAACATGAAACAGGCCGATGTGACTAAGAAAACACTTCAGTCGTCATGGCGACGGACGCATGATAGTACATAAGTACGCTCACTCGGCATGGTCTTGTACCAATAATTTCAATTATTTTACATATAAATCTTAGATTTTTACTAGTAGCATTTAAAAATGAATTAAAGAAATTAAAAGAGGCAGGAATTGTAGTTGTTAAACGTCAATTTCTTTAAATAAGAGACATTTCAGAATTATCGACGCGCAGTAAAGAATAGAGTTAGACAAGATGGCGGCTGAAGAACGCGTGACCGATCTGCAGTGCGTTTGTTTAAAATTCGATAATAATTACAGGCAACTTCCAAAATTAATGAAATTTTGTATATAAAGAGAAAAATGGTTGTTTCATTTGTTAGACATGGTTACAACATTGTATTTTATTCAAATTAATGCATATACGTGTGCAAAGATAAAAATCACTTACCTAGGCTTATTTAATTGCTTGGTGAAAAATGTACACAGCGTATTTCCAACTTCTAGTTACGTAATTCGATGCACAAATGAATGAGAAAAATTAAACAGTTGTCTTTTATAAACAATAAAGTTGCGTCGCGTTGTCTAAAGACAATTGCTGTGGTCAGTGTTTCACGTGATGCAAAAAATGGATTCTTGGACGCTACCAAAACAAGGGAAGTAATTTAAGCCACATTGACTTTCACGTCCCCTTACGATTTCCTAATGCCTATACTTAGTCTTACTATTTTATTGAGATATTTGAACACAATTTTCAAAATAATGCTACAGCATTAAAAATAATGTAGTTAGATAGCCCTTGAAAATTGCAATTCAACGATACCTCAACCAAGCCTGAGGTGTGTAGCGTAGCTGTAGTGAACTGTAGTCAACCCTGAAAAAAAGTTTTGAAGTTGTTTCAAATTAATTTGTCTTTTTTTATTTGACACCAAAATAATTTACATGAAACATGGAAAAAATAATTTATAAATAGGGCCTAAAACTTGCGACCACAAAATTTGTAGCCAAGCTGGTAATTCCTAAATTATCTTTGTTATTTTCAATAATACAACACACAAACGTGTGTCTTGTTCACTACAAGACACTTCGGTAAAAATGCTGTTTCGTCCACCATTGGGCTATATAACGTTACGGATTTCCCTTGAAAAACCAATCATATCTATTCACACCTTAGACAAGAATTCTTAGAGAATTAATTATTAATTCTAAACACTGATTCTAACCCTTCTCCCCCCTCCCAAAAAAATCTATAAACTAATTCTAATCCTTTTAACCCTCCTAAAAGTCACAATGGTGGAAGAAACAGCAGATGCGCCGACACTTCTGTTGATCCCATTTATTATGTAATTTTCAGAAGCATGCACAACTAATTAATATTCCAAAATGGCAGCTAATTAGCATATCTAAAAAAGTAAATTTAGCCTAATTATATAGCTATTTAATATATTTACATCAATCAATCAAATGTCATGCCGAATGTCATAGGCGATCTTGTTTCTCTATGACTCTCTGTCTCTTGTGTTGTCAATAACCTGGGTTGGTGAACTTATACTGTGCCATAATACTAGCCCATATAGCAACTTCTCTCTTTGTTATCCCCTTTCTCTTCTGCCTGTGATCTTTCCAGGGGTTATTAAGTATTCAAACTGTTCTTCTCAGAACATGCCCTAGAAACCATGACTGTCTGCCCATAAATTTTGATATGATTGATCTTTTTACGCCAGCTTCAAAGAGAACATGCATTATTATTCTTAGCTGTCCATAGTATTTTCATCATTCTTCTCAGAAACCACATCTCTGTAGCATCCAGTTTATTTAGAATTTTTTGAGAGGCCCCTTATCCCCATCACCTGGAAGACCCTTGGGGGGGCCTCTCTGCATTGCGCGCGGATCTATGCTACGTTGTATGCGCCTTTAGTGAAAATTCATTTTGTTAAATAATGTATGGTTTGTTACAATGTGGACACATTCCGTAATGAGCAGATTGTTTTAATTTCAAGCACACTTGTGCTTCAAGTATGAGAACAGAGATTGACGTAATTACCTCTGCTTCCAATGGCTTCCCATGATATGAGTGGATGATGTCTATAGCTACCTCCTGGTTATGACATTTATCTACTCCCTTGAACATGTTATCCTTTACGGTAAATAAGCCAGATTGCATTCAAGACATCTAGTCTGTGAGTTGATGTTAAAGAAGATTTATTCTTAAGGATATGATGAAAATCCACCTGCGTGTTGCGGAGATCCTCCTCGTCTTAGCTTCCCAGGGAAAAAATCTCTCTGGGTGCTTATAATAAAAAATTTAGACGAATTGTTTCCCTGGGACACTAAGAAGAAAAAGATCTCTGCAAAATGGTAGCAACCCTTCATTGTATCCTTAAGGATATCTCCACAGCTTAGGGGTTAACATTACTTTTCAAGCACCTGCTGGGTGTGCATAATGTGATTAGGGTATTTGATGCTAAATATGGCATGGGTATGACTTTGCCGCCTGTGGAGATTGGTGAGAAATATAGTTAACCTCGAGCCATGAGAACCATCAGCATTCATACTTTTTAACATGTGCTTGTTGGGGAACCAAGTACCCATGAGTATACTCACAGTGCAATGATGTCAGTAGCCACTCGCCAATTCATATTTTTGGATCAAATAATAATAAAGTAATTTGTAAGCATTTATCTATGGTAGAGGTGGGAAACCATTCAAAGTCAGCGAGCTGGGTTGTGCTTTTCTTGTGTGGTATGGGGCCAACACATTTTATTTTGAGTTCCCTGGAACTCTGAGTAGTGTTTTTTGAATTGGAAATTCTGAGCTAGCATATAGTAATTTTAGATCAGGCTAGCAGGCCATCAAAAGTTGCTTGGCAGGTCAGATTTAGCTGCTGGTCGTATTTTGTCCATCTCGTATACAATTTATATTCTTTTAGTGCCATATATGATGTGTAAGGCTGAAACCAGTATTCTCCAGTCTGAAATAATGTTTTTCTTTGTTGGTGGGTTTGTCTTCCTAGAGGAAGACATGCCCTTTCAACCTTGGAATGGTTTTCTTATGGTATGGTTTTCTTCATCAGGGCATAGTCTGACATCATGCTGATTGTGCAGCTATTCTGTTTTTGTATATATTGTTATACCTTAGTTGTGCCCAGTCTGATTACTCTTCTGGGTAATAATTTGAATGACTGAGCAGTATTAGAAATAGCACAACTTTTCAACACTACTTGGACAAATCTTGATGTTATGCAATGTTCATGTCCATCAGCGCAGCATTTAATTGGAGTATTTACGTGTGTGCAGTAGTTGCGAGGCAGTTTGGTGCTGTTGAACGGACTGGTTCAATTCCCGTTAGTCTCAAGAATTTTTAATTGTCCTCTGGCTTCCTACTTAAATTTACTTGTATTTACTATGCCAGAGGTTTCTGTAGGGTTGCATATGGATTGCTTCCCCATATTCTATAGTTTTGCTTCAGTTGATTGAAAGGATATGTTTTTATACAACATATATGGGCCTACTCACAGTTCACCAAAGCCATATTATATTTAATGGAAAGCATGGTGTGGAAAGTGTTACAGACATCTTATATTCTAGTTGAGATGTGTTGCAACCCTCTTATCTATTGTCTTTCCCAAGGTAAATGATCAATTTTAGTATCCACACTTGCTTATCAGTGAAGGGTCGGAGCTTCAGATGTGTCACCTTTGTTGTGTCGAGTCCATGTTTGTTCAAGGTTATCCTGATGTTTTCTATCCACCGTTTTCTTGGTCTACCATTGGCTTTATGTCCAGATAATCCTTTGTTATATGCTCTTATATTTATTTGATTTGGGTTCATTCTCATAAAGTGTTTGAACCACCCGTTAGAAAATAATTCGTTAGGTTATGAATATTTCATTGATACAGTAGATTCACATTTTAGATCATTTTACAAAGGTGTTATATCTTATGAAGTCAGCATTGTTATGCAGTGGATTTCTGGCCACTCAAACACACCTGGTAATGACATAGCAGACTGACTAGCAAAGAAGGGAGCACAACAAGAACAGCCTTATACAGAAACCATCATGCACACAGTTAAAATGATGTTAATATCTGTGAACAAAGAGAATTGGATGGCCAGATGGGCCATGGGAAACACTGGGAGGGAAATCTATAAATATATGACCAGCCCAAATCCTAAAGATTAAAGGCAATAGAGATGTGGTTCTACAGAAGAATGCTGAGAATACCATGGACTGCCAGAAAAACTAATGTAGAGGTGTTAAAAGAATCAAATATGAAACGGACCTTAATCTACAATATAAGAAAACGGCAATCTTCTTTTTTTTGGCCACTTCATGAGATAGGCAGGTTTAGAGAACATAGTCACAAGAGGCAAGATTGAAGGCACCAGAGACAGAGGGCGACAACGTGAGAAAATATTAGACAGTTTGACAACCTGGCATGGAAAGGAAACAAAAATGATTTTGATACATAATACTGTGGACAGAGCTGTGTAGAGCCATGACTACCTACGCCACCCAGCATGGCACCTGATGATGATGAAATCCTAAAGACAACATTAACCTCCTGGAAGGAAAGACTAAAGTGTCATCTTCTGACTACGCTCACAACACACTCCAGGGTGCCGGCTGTGCTACTCATCCCTATGAAACTGTTGACCACCACATTTTTGAAATGTCTGGCGCTGGATGACATCAGGAAAATGCTTCATGTGCTCCGGGGCCAGATAAATGTAACACACTATATGGAACAAAACAACAGCTCACAAACACATGCATATATCACACAATGGCATTGAATCAAAGGGAATGAGCTCATGGACCGCTGGATCAGCAACCAACCAACCAAATATGAATATATATACATGCAAGCTGTGCCCTGTTTCTGAAGTTATTTTGTTGACTCAGTTTTCATTAAGAGCAGGGGTGGGAGTTTTAAAATTGTGCTCCGATACCAATCACTGGTTGCACTATGTCCACGCCTACTCAAAGTATCCATGATGTTGTCTATCCAACATTTCTTTGGTCTTACCTTTGTTCTATATATGGAGCGTATTGCATTACAGGTAAATATTTGTTATTTCTGTGATTCATTCTCATAAGATGTCCAAATCATTTTATTTGCCTCTCAATTTATTCAGCGTAAGATGCTGTACCTATTCTGACTTTAATGTTATCATTTATGTGGTCTGTCTAGCCTGGTGACACTGACAACCTTCCTCAATCTATTTCTTTCATAAGTTATGAATTTTTAAAAAAATGTGTAAATGTTAAGGGCTAAGTTTGACACTATTAGAATAATGTTGGCATAAACTTACATTTAACCAATATCATATTGGTTTCCATTTTAATCTGTGTTTGTTGAAGTAAAGGTGAGAGTTGGTAGGTCACTGCATTTGTTTTATGATACATATTTCCTTTTATTTTTCCAACTTTTTGCTTCCTGTGGAAACGCTGCCCAAAATTTAAATTTGCATTTTCTTGATCAATAAATAGGCCCTGTATCAAGTTCTTTATTCTATTTAATTGTTTTCTCACTGTCTTGGTCAATAAATAGGCCCTTTATCAAGTTCTTTATTCTATTGAATTGTTTTCTCACTGTCTTGGTCAATAAATAGGCCCTGTATCTAGTTCTTTATTCTATTGAATTGTTTTCTCACTGTCTTGGTCAATAAATAGGCCCTGTATCTAGTTCTTTATTCTATTGAATTGTTTTCTCACTGTCTTGGTCAATAAATAGGCCCTGTATCTAGTTCTTTATTCTATTGAATTGTTAAGAGGTGAGTAAGGTTATTGGGTGCAGGTGGCTGTTCCATCCCATATAAAGTCAAAGTGATCCAGAAGCCATACTGAGTTGATGCTGAAAGGTTTTGAACTCACAGCAAAGCTGTAAAATCTGACAGCCCATTCTGTATTCCAGACTATATCCTGCAAATTTACTGGTTTTTGAGAATGAACGCAGAAGACAACTCAATATTGCCAAGATCCATGAATTTTATTTGAAACAAAAACAATTGAGCAGCACCGACAGATCCAAAGTGAATATGTCAAATGTTACTTTCAATTAGATTATAGTATAAATGTTTTTATTTTAAAAGTGATTATTGCAAAGTATATTTTATTTAAACAGAAACTGCTGGTCGGTGATGGATTCACAATAGATGCGGAAGGACTCAGCATTAATAGATGCAGTAGCCACTTAGTTGTGTGGGGTTTACATGGAATTAAGGTTGTGGAACTGCCGCGAAGATGGGGCAAGAATGCAGCTTTTGAAGGTGGAAAAGATATAGTAACATGCAGGTATTGTACCATTAGGATATATTTTACATGTTGTGCCATTTCAGTCAGTTTGATTTATCTGAAAAATCTAATGATTCCAGTTCAGTAAATTAAAATAGAAGTGTTGCGTGCCACCTTCATTATTTCGGCATTATGATCTCCATGATAGTCTATTAACCTTAGGCATGCTGTGTTTGCAATTACGCAATTTCTCTTCTGCTGCGGAATCGGTTTTCGGAAATGTTATGCAATCATCTGTGGTTGTTTTAAAATCGCGCTAACTTTTTTTTGTGTGACAGATATTTAAATAATATTTGCACATATAAATAAAGAATTAAATTCTGCATATATTGGTGTAAGTTTTGTTCGTATGTGTGTGATACGAGACGTGTGAGAAAGTGATAAAGACAGATTTAAACATATCTAGATCTAGGCCTACCGTATTTTTGATTGATCGAAAGCTGTTGAATATTATATATTTTACATAGTGAGAACATTGTGGTCTATTTTAATTACACAAATTGAAGTACTTACCTCTCAAAATTTCCGCATTGAATTCGGAATAAATAATTATTTCACTGAATATACGCTAATAGAAAAGCATAATAAACTTGTTTCACTGTCATGTCGCTTCGCAGCAAAGCTGATGCTTAAAGATTGCTCGGATTTTCATTCCATAATAAAACACTATCGCCATTTTGTCAATAGAAACAGGAAGTTAGATGAATTCTCTTCTCAATGTTGCCAAAACATTCTGTCAAAAATTTACAGATCTAAATTACTTCGTTCGTTTCGAGTTTAGCGATCCGAGCGGTGGATTTCACTTCCAAAATCAAGACATGACACAATTCCGGCGTAATGCACCACCTGAAATGTAAACACAGCGTACTAAAGTTTAAGCAGTGTCATATAATATTTCTACATGACAAGATGTCAAACTGACATTCTATGACGGCAGTGTAATATAACAGTTCCACATGACAAGATGTCTATACGCAGTGTTATATAACAGTTCCACATGACAAGATGTCTATACGCAGTGTTATATAACAGTTCCACATGACAAGATGTCTATACGCAGTGTTATATAACAGTTCCACATGACAAGATGTCTATACGCAGTGTTATATAACAGCTCCACATGACAAGATGTCTATACGCAGTGTTATATAACAGCTCCACATGACAAGATGTCTATACGCAGTGTTATATAACAGTTCCACATGACAAGATGTCTATACGCAGTGTTATATAACAGTTCCACATGACAAGATGTCTATACGCAGTGTTATATAACAGCTCCACATGACAAGATGTCTATACGCAGTGTTATATAACAGCTCCACATGACAAGATGTCTATACGCAGTGTTATATAACAGTTCCACATGACAAGATGTTCCCCATGACGTCTATACGCAGTGTCATATAATAGTTCCACATGACAAGATGTCTATACGCAGTGTTATATAACAGTTCCACATGACAAGATGTCTATACGCAGTGTTATATAACAGTTCCACATGACAAGATGTCTATACGCAGTGTTATATAACAGTTCCACATGACAAGATGTCTATACGCAGTGTTATATAACAGTTCCACATGACAAGATGTCTATACGCAGTGTTATATAACAGTTCCACATGACAAGATGTCTATACGCAGTGTTATATAATAGTTCCACATGACAAGATGTCTATAAGCAGTGTCATTTAACAGCTCCACATGACAAGATGTCTATACGCAGTGTTATATAACAGTTCCACATGACAAGATGTCTATACGCAGTGTTATATAACAGTTCCACATGACAAGATGTCTATACGCAGTGTTATATAACAGTTCCACATGACAAGATGTCTATACGCAGTGTTATATAACAGCTCCACATGACAAGATGTCTATACGCAGTGTTATATAACAGTTCCACATGACAAGATGTTCCCCATGACGTCTATACGCAGTGTCATATAATAGTTCCACATGACAAGATGTCTATACGCAGTGTTATATAACAGTTCCACATGACAAGATGTCTATACGCAGTGTTATATAACAGTTCCACATGACAAGATGTCTATACGCAGTGTTATATAACAGTTCCACATGACAAGATGTCTATACGCAGTGTTATATAATAGTTCCACATGACAAGATGTCTATACGCAGTGTTATATAACAGTTCCACATGACAAGATGTCTATACGCAGTGTTATATAACAGCTCCACATGACAAGATGTCTATACGCAGTGTTATATAACAGTTCCACATGACAAGATGTCTATACGCAGTGTTATATAACAGTTCCACATGACAAGATGTCTATACGCAGTGTTATATAACAGTTCCACATGACAAGATGTTCCCCATGACGTCTATACGCAGTGTCATATAATAGTTCCACATGACAAGATGTCTATATGCAGTGTTATATAACAGTTCCACATGACAAGATGTCTATACGCAGTGTTATATAACAGTTCCACATGACAAGATGTCTATACGCAGTGTTATATAACAGCTCCACATGACAAGATGTCTATACGCAGTGTTATATAACAGTTCCACATGACAAGATGTTCCCCATGACGTCTATACGCAGTGTCATATAATAGTTCCACATGACAAGATGTCTATACGCAGTGTTATATAACAGTTCCACATGACAAGATGTCTATACGCAGTGTTATATAACAGTTCCACATGACAAGATGTCTATACGCAGTGTTATATAACAGTTCCACATGACAAGATGTCTATACGCAGTGTTATATAACAGTTCCACATGACAAGATGTCTATACGCAGTGTTATATAACAGTTCCACATGACAAGATGTCTATACGCAGTGTTATATAACAGTTCCACATGACAAGATGTCTATACGCAGTGTTATATAACAGCTCCACATGACAAGATGTCTATACGCAGTGTTTTATAACAGTTCCACATGACAAGATGTCTATACGCAGTGTTATATAACAGTTCCACATGACAAGATGTCTATACGCAGTGTTATATAACAGCTCCACATGACAAGATGTCTATACGCAGTGTTATATAACAGTTCCACATGACAAGATGTTCCCCATGACGTCTATACGCAGTGTCATATAATAGTTCCACATGACAAGATGTCTATATGCAGTGTTATATAACAGTTCCACATGACAAGATGTCTATACGCAGTGTTATATAACAGTTCCACATGACAAGATGTCTATACGCAGTGTTATATAATAGTTCCACATGACAAGATGTCTATACGCAGTGTTATATAACAGTTCCACATGACAAGATGTCTATACGCAGTGTTATATAACAGCTCCACATGACAAGATGTCTATACGCAGTGTTATATAACAGTTCCACATGACAAGATGTTCCCCATGACGTCTATACGCAGTGTCATATAATAGTTCCACATGACAAGATGTCTATACGCAGTGTTATATAACAGTTCCACATGACAAGATGTCTATACGCAGTGTTATATAACAGTTCCACATGACAAGATGTCTATACGCAGTGTTATATAACAGTTCCACATGACAAGATGTCTATACGCAGTGTTATATAACAGTTCCACATGACAAGATGTCTATACGCAGTGTTATATAACAGTTCCACATGACAAGATGTCTATACGCAGTGTTATATAACAGTTCCACATGACAAGATGTCTATACGCAGTGTTATATAACAGCTCCACATGACAAGATGTCTATACGCAGTGTTATATAACAGTTCCACATGACAAGATGTTCCCCATGACGTCTATACGCAGTGTCATATAATAGTTCCACATGACAAGATGTTCCCCATGACGTCTATACGCAGTGTTATATAACAGTTCCACATGACAAGATGTTCCCCATGACGTCTATACGCAGTGTCATATAATAGTTCCACATGACAAGATGTCTATAAGCAGTGTTATATAACAGTTCCACATGACAAGATGTCTATACGCAGTGTTATATAACAGTTCCACATGACAAGATGTCTATAAGCAGTGTTATATAACAGTTCCACATGACAAGATGTCTATACGCAGTGTTATATAACAGCTCCACATGACAAGATGTCTATACGCAGTGTTATATAACAGTTCCACATGACAAGATGTTCCCCATGACGTCTATACGCAGTGTTATATAACAGTTCCACATGACAAGATGTTCCCCATGACGTCTATACGCAGTGTCATATAATAGTTCCACATGACAAGATGTCTATAATCAGTGTTATATAACAGTTCCACATGACAAGATGTCTATACGCAGTGTTATATAACAGTTCCACATGACAAGATGTCTATACGCAGTGTTATATAAGTTCCACATGACAAGATGTCTATAAGCAGTGTCATATAACAGTTCTACATGACAAGATATCAGATGTCAAACTGACATTCTATAGGCAGTGTCATATAATAGTTCACATGACAAGATGTCAGATGTCAAATTGACATTCTATAGGCAGTGTCATAAAATAGTTCCATATGACAAGATCTATAAGCAGTGTTATATTCTGTAATTGTCTCGTGAATAAAACTCACTATTGTAGTTCATACAGTGGCTCATAGAGCTTTGATTTCAGTGTTGTTTCCTCTGGCCAATATGTCTGCCTCAGCATTTCATACTCAGAACACTCTTGAAGTATATGTTTGGCACTCTGTGCTGCCTGTGTACATGTGACTGCGGAATTGGTTCTGTCCCATTCTGGTGTAGAATTATAACTTGTTCTGATCTGTTCATAATGTGATGGTCATCTTGTGTTGATGCTCGTGGCCCTGACTGAATGAATCAGATAGCTCGGAACACTGCTGGTACCTGGTGGTTATGGGTTTCATGACCACTGGCGTGGCCTCCTGGGAAAGGTCACACTATATTATTTGTGATGTATTTTTTGTAAGTAGGGCAAAAGCTTGTTGCTTCATTCTTATAATAACAGATTCCGCAGTATTTTTATCTGTATTATTTTTTCCTTCTTCAGCCTATACACTACTTTTGTCACATTTTGGACATTAAAGCTACATCTTCAGCTTATATTAGGAAATATATGGTAATTACAAATGAAGAGTGTGCAATATGTAGAAAAGTTAGTTGGTTTGTACAAACTCCCTGATTGCAGAGACAAAATTCAAACTAGTTTTAACTAGGAAATCCTACCAGAACAAAATTCACGCTGAAACTGGATTTATTGCACCAATTTTTACAAAGTGGTAGCACA
Organism: Meghimatium bilineatum; assembly: GCA_034231615.1. NCBI lineage: Eukaryota > Metazoa > Mollusca > Gastropoda > Stylommatophora > Philomycidae > Meghimatium > Meghimatium bilineatum. The sequence goes on from CM067309.1 coordinate 30,332,755, forward strand.
GCATATTCACTATCATTGTAGGTAAGCTCATACGTATCGATAACATGTCGAAGTCTCCCTGCCACCGGGTTATTTTTTGAGAATTTGCATTATTGATGGTGACTGTTTCGAAAATGTGATAATTTTTTGGTTGTTAGAGATATTTAAATAATATTTGCACATATAAATAAAGAATTGAATTCTGCATATAATGGTGTAATTTATGTACATGTGTGTGTGATACCAGACGTATGAGAAAGTGGTAAAGACGTTTTTTTTTTACAAAAAACATATATTTTATAACAAATAAAGAGGAGGAAAAATTAGTAAAAAACTAACATAGGGGAACTTATCGAATTCCTTGGCAATACTGTACACTATCACACGCAAATCTGTTGTATTTATGTTCTTTCATTGCGAAATTATCAAAATATTGCAAGGGGAACTGTATAAAACATGTAGATTTGCAGTAAAATCATTCTTTGAGCTTAGGCCTAGAGTCATTTTTGGTGCCACTTCAACATATTCGATATCAAACTTTTACAAGTCCCCAAACCAACACAACATTCTGTATATTCACTGCTGTGAAATTAAATAACTAAATAATTCATGATTCAAGCCACGATTCAATGTTATTTTATTCTAAATACGATGAAAGAAAGGTCTATAAAACCAATCCACCATCATGGCATCGTACCAGTGTGCAGATGTGGTCAGATTAATTGCTATAACACGTGTACCTTCCATCTAGACATCTTTACAACGACCATGTCAGATGTGAAGTGATGCCGGCTTCGATTGCGCATGCCCCGAACTATATACAGGCTGTGGTATGCCTATTTAGCACGATATATCATTGAGCCGAGTTCATCAGACAACAGTAGACAGCCACCATTTTTGTGTGTCGATCACACTTAACCAAAGCGCGGAAAAGGTTAGTCCACGATACACTTTTTCAGTCTCTTCTCAAATCATTGGGCTGGTTGATTGATTGTGAATGCAAACAAACATATACAAGCTTATGCAAATGACACTTTAATTAAAATAATTGAATATTTGAATATATAACTTATGCAAATGACACTTTAATTTAAATAATGGAATATTTGAATATATAACGTATGCAATTTTTTTATGTAAGTTGTGCTTAATTGTACAATTATTAATCACTGCTTTTGTCATTTATTATTACCATTCTAGGACAATTTGTATTGCGGAAAGAACATTCTCAGGAAGCCATTCTCTGCGTGTGCGTCAAGTTTGTTGGCACCCAGGAAGCAAGACAGACTCTCACTTAGCACTTCTTACATCTGATAATATCTTTAGGTTGGTCTCAGACTGTTCATTTTTGAATGATCACTTTTGTTTTATGTCTGCCTTGTAAAATATGTGGGTGTTTGCTTTCGTTATTTAGTATGGCCACAGAAACTCTGCTGTTAGTATTTTCATGTACACATTGCAACAGTTGTTAAGCCAGAAGTAGGCAGCCTACTTCTTTATCACATCCAGTCTAAACAGGCTTATTTACAGATCTACGAGACAGTGAGCAATATACAAGGAATTAAGAAGACCAACAACTACATATATATATCAAGTGAAATATTCTTTCCAGAATGTTGTCCTCATAGTGGATACTCTGAATACCTTTCTGTTCTGGGCAAACAGCCCCGCATTGGCCAGTCATGTTCATACATTCTTCGATGTCGCTGGTCCATTGTCTTTTTGGTCATCCTCTTCCTTTCCTGGCCTCCTGCCTTCCATAATCAGCATTTCGATAACATGTCGCTTTAAGTGTCCAAAATACTGTAGCTTCCTTCTTATGATGGTATTTAGAAACCACCCTTCATTTAGTTTCAATATATCCATATTTCACTGTTCTTCTTTTTCTCTGTCCATGATATTCGTAGGGAAATTCTGTAGCACTTCATTTCAAATGAATTTATTCTTCAGGATATTGATCTATGTAAAGTCTAAGTCTCACATCCATGTGTTGCTACTGGGAAAACATATGATCTTAAAAGAGTTACTTTAGTGTTGTTATTAGTACCGTGCCACATATGTGTTAATTTGAGTGTTGCAATTACGAGTCTTCTTTTAATCTCAACTGAACAATCTTTGGAATTGTTTAAGAACTAGATATGTTGAACTAGACTGTTTAACGGCAGAACATCAGAGTACAATATTGCAGTACAAATTACTTGCAGATAAAGAACATCCTCTGTATCCTGAAATTCTTAGAGTCAAAGGTAGTAGACAGAAGAGAGGAAAATTGTGGATTTGACGGACATAGGAAAACCTACGGATAAATTGTAGGTTTAATGTAGCTGCAGAAGCAGAATGGATACACCCACCCATGGATTGCAAAACTTCTTTCAGAGTTATAATAACACTTGATATGGCAAGCTAGGAATGGGGACCAGTGGCAATGGAGGCTGAGGTGCAGGCGTTGGTCAATGAGAGCTCTGGTGAAAGGGATGTGATTATATATACAGATGGATCGGTGGTTAGACATGTTGATAGTGCGTGGTCCTTTACAGCTCAGTGTGCAGGGAAGAGAGTGGAGCATTTGCTGTGACTACGAGTAGTATGACTAGAGATCATGGCGGTGACTATGGCATTAGAATGGGTCAGCTCACAGAGGACTGTGTGGACCTGTATCCTTATTGACTTGATGAGTATGATTATGAAAGTACAAAAGGGTCTTGTTTGTAAACAATGGACTGAGATATTGAGGGTCGAGGTTGGAGATGGTGACTTTTATTTTCGTGCCTGGGCATGTTGGCATTCGGGGCAACGAGAGAGCAGATTTGCTGGCGTCAGGTGCTGTTACACCCTGGAGAAGAGTAATGGATCAGGCAGATGTGTTGAATTCCCTACGGGAGACAGCCTGTAAAAGTGAACTTGATGGGGATGACGATTCTTATTCAATGGCTAGAATTAAGGAATAGGGTTTGAAATATGGGGTCACCATAGGGGAGCAGTTTGCACGGTGCAGAATAATGATGGTCAATCAACATAGAATCAGGGTTGTCAGCAGATGTGTAATGGTGGATACACTCAGGGAGAGAACTGAGCACATATGGATTTTTTTCCGGAGTGCAGTGACAATGATCCAATGACTAACTATATAAGTAGGTAGGTGGAGACAATCATAGAAGTCTTAGAGACACAGGCTGACCATAGCCAAAGACAGACAACTCTAACTCCTCACCCCCACAACACATATCGGCACAAGTGGAAATGACAATAGATAGATATTTTTATCTGTGGTCAGAAAGTGAGTTCTCTAGTACTTGATAGATCATCTAGTACTTGACAGATCATCTAGTACTTGATAGATCATCCATCTAGTACTTGATATATCATCTAGTACTTGATATACCATCTAGTACTTGATATACCATCTAGTACTTGATATACCATCTAGTACGTGATATACCATCTAGTACTTGATATACCATCTAGTACTTGATAGATCATCTAGTACTTGATAGATCAAGTACTTCTAAATGTAAGTGAGCCATGGAATATAAATAAATTAGTAGAAAATGCTGTGGAAACTATGCATATATGGCGTTACAGAAGAATATTGAGAAGAAGATGGACTATAAAGAATGATTAAGTTCTCAGAGATGAATAAACAGACATAATTATCAACATTAGAAATATAGTCATCTACCAGTGTTAGCCAAGATGGAAACAAACATACAAACATAAACTTGAAGCAAACTTGAGCTATATCTGATTCTATAATAAACTAATGTTTGTAAATAACATTTTTACCGTATGAAGAATCAAATGTGCATGTTGAGAATGGATGGGTACATTTGCACACCTTAACAAAGATTTCAAAAAGAGTAGTGAACCAATATAGAACTGGAACCATCAGCCGTTATACCCTGAGAGATTCACTGAAGCGGAGATCGGAACACCTATGGACGTGTCCGATGTGCGAAGATGATAATCAATATAGCCAATACCTAATAGAGAATGGATGGATTTGTCATCAATCATTTTTTGAGTAGACTGGGGTACCAGTAATCTACAAAACCTTCCACAGTGAAGTAGTTATGCCATTTGTTTTGTGTTCACAAAGTTAACTGGTTCAAAAGTAGCAACTTTTGGTTCCAACACATAATTTTTCACAGGTCACTACATTATCACTGGAGCGGAGAGAAGTACATGCTCACAGCACGTAACTTCTTAGCTTCAAGTGGCAATTCACAGGGATCTCAGAGGAAATCCATCTTGTAAACAAGATGACATGATCCGGATTCAAACTCATGACCTCTTGAACACAAGGCAAACAGATTAATTCGAGGAAATAAATATCACACAAATAAATGTATTTTGTACATTAAAAGACATGACACCTTGTTGAAGACTTTAGTTGAGGGGAGGTAGGCAGAGGTACAAGTGGGAAACAACACGAGATGGGACATGTTAAGTCTAGCAGAGTGCACTGCCAAAGCAAGAGACGGGATTGTAGAAGGTCCAATGCAGTCATTTGTTGCTTAACCGGCACATGATGATGATGAGCAATATTACATTTAAAAAAAATAAAAAGTGTCTCTTTTGAACCAATGCGTGAATTCTTTTTTATTATATTAGAACCTTTTACCACCAAAATAATGGGGGTCATGGTTCAGGTGATACTACCTGCACAATATCTGTAGAAATTGTATATTTAGCAATACTCCTGCTCAGTTGATAGAGGCAGAGCACATTTGGGGAGCCATTTAAGTACAGTGAGGTTTATCCTTTATGCTGTTAAAATTAAGTAGCAATAAGCATGTATAGATACATGGATAGTTTTCTGAAACATGCTGAATGTTTGTAGTCTTCCTATGGTCTTCCTCTGTTAATTATAAGGTATGTCTGTATAAACTCATAACTTTGATCTCTCTTCTTCTTCTTCTGCGTTCATTCTCAAACTCCTGCAGATTAGCAGCAGGATGTAGTCCGGAGAAAGGAATGCATTGTGTCATGGTTTACAGCATTGCTGTGATATCTGTGCCTTTCGGTCTGACACATCCGACTTCAGCATGGCTTTGGGTCACTGACCCTATATGGGATGGGACAGCCAACTCCATCCCATAACCTCCATAGTCGCCATTTATGACATGCGTGGATGGTAAACAGTGTTGCTATTCTTTGCTCCCCTTTCGGGCCCCGGCAACACACGGGTGCGATCTCACTTATGTCAGTTGCTTTATGTGTAATCTCCCTTGTGTTACCATGTCCATCAATTTTCGTATGTAAGTTGCTACAATTGTGTATCTCTTTCAATGTCCCCAGTGTCTATGATATCCAGCAGCCCGACCAGCCTCTAAGTATCATCAACATAAACACAGATCTCAGTGCTACCTACTCACCAACTAGGTCAGTTGTGAGTGTTGCTTTGGGTGACACATGTGTTGCCTTTGATTTTGGACCACCTTTCATCTTGCAGCCAAAACGCAAAACATTACAAGGAGTGAACAAAGCAGATTCCATTGAAGTCTGGCCCGTGTACTGTGTGAGGGGTAGCGGAGAGATCATGCTGATTTATTCACACCTGTCGCAGTTCAGGTAAAAGTTTGATTCATTGTATATTTTTTTGGGTCTCTCAGTGAATTTTTTGTTTAGTAATGCTTACAGTTGTTCAGTAAATGTCTGTTTGAATAATGTTGATTTCTTTATTTGATATTAAAATGTGCCCAATACATTTGTTGAGCAAATGAAAATAGTCTGGCTGTGTATCACAATTATATAGCACTCAATATTTTTCAAAAATACCTGATACTGAAGGCCCTACTAGAACCATATCCCAAGTATCCATATTATACTGAGGAATATCAGAGATAAGCCGGACATGTTGTGAGCACATCAGACAAATGCAACCCAAAACAGCTGATGTATGATGAATTCCTATGAATCCTAGCCAAATTTCCCTTAAAAACCTATTCCCCTGGGCTCCAAAGTAAAAAATATGCAAATACAACACCCCAACATATCTTAGTTATTTTAACAGAAATAAGACATAAAAAATTATGTTCTGTTAGATGATATTGACTTACCCTATGCTCACCAGTATTTTTGGTTTTATGTGCCAGTCCTCCCAGCATGTAGACCCTTCCTTTACTTACAAAAAATTGGTACAATAACTGCTCCAAAATGTTGTCTTTACTATTTTGACCCACTGATGAAGCAATATTTCATGTCGTAATTTATAAGCCTACTTACGAACAATACTCTGATCGCTGAAGCAGTCGATCCGAGTGTACTTCCATATCACTTTCAGAATAATCACCATTTAAATCTAATTCACCATTAGCTGAGTTATCCAACACAAACACAACCATTTTTTTCAACTGCTTTGTAAACACAAAAAACCTTATTTTTAACAAATCGTTTTGGTTTAAAATACTAAACAACTGATCAACAATATGTGTACGCCACTTTGTGAAGCAGCAATTTCAGAATGCAATGCGTACCTTGTGACGTCTGTAAATATTGTAAATCAGATTGATTTATTATTATTAAGAGGTACTGTTTTGTGAAGTTGAAATACCGAAACATCGATCTTTCGTGGTAGCAATATTTAGTGTAAATCCTGGAATTTCGGGATAGTGGATTTTAGGGGTTTCATTGGCTGAAAATGAGGAATTACTTCAAGGACTCTCACACAGTGTCTCCAGTTAGTTAGTCAAGAGATCATCATTACACACAGGACGCATCCATAGGTGTTGCAATTTCTTCCCGAGTTTATCCACGATTACACGAAGGCTGTCAATTCCAGTTCTCTATCGGCTGTTGGTTGGTTGCTGATCCAGCGGTCCATGGGCTCTTTGACCCAATGCCATTGTGTGATATATGCATGTGTTTGTGAGCTGTTGTTTTGTTCTGTATAATGTGTTCCATTTAGCTGGCCCTGGAGGGAGAAGCATTTTTCTGATGTCATCCAGTGCTGGACATTCAAAAAGGTGGTGTCAACAGTTTCATATGGATGAGTGCACAGCCGGCACCCTGGAGTGTGTTGTGGTTGTATTCTGTTCAGGTGATTGTTAAGCTGTACATGTTGTGTACGCAGTCTGAAGATGATACTCTGGTCTTTTCTTTCCAGGAGGTTGATATTGTCTTCTCTATCAGTTGACAAATATTCTTTGCAGTCCATAATAACGTTCATTTCTTGCCTCTGTGTCTCTGATGATTTTCAACATTGATGTCACTTCCTGGAAATCTGTTCTTCAAAAATTCCCAATGTGGCACAGTGACACTAGCAAAGATGCATGCATCACTGAGAAACAATATATTTTAGACACAGAAAATGTGCAGCCTGAAAGGACAGAACAACAGACACATAGTCCATCTCTAACTATACCTTTGCCAAATATGACATTTTTCTAATCATATCTGCACACACCAGAGAGATTGAGAATGAATGCAGAAGATAAATTAGCAAAAACCATTAGGACATCTCTTTTGACATTCAGGTTAAGTGTAAATATTACTCTTTGCTACTCTTTCATTTTCCGGTGGCTACCTATTGGTAATTACTCTTTGCTACTTTCATTTTCTGGCTGCCAACCATGTGTAATTACTCTTTGCTACTTTCATTTTCTGGTGGTTACCAATGGGTAATTACTCTTTTATTTACCAGTAATGTTTTGAGTTAGTCTTGCTATTTCCTCTTCCATATTGTGACAGAGGAAATAGACCACCATCAAAGACCACCTGAACATGACAATAACAGAAGCAGGAAGACTGGCTCAAGATAGACAGCAGTTTTGAAAGGCTGGGATGACTGTTACATCCTGTTCAGGATATGCTACATGATGATGATGTGACAGTACTAAAGTTCTACATTTGTTTTCATTACTAGCCACATTAAGTTACCAGTTCAGGGTCCTCTTGTGATGTGTCCTTCAGCAGAGGACAACTACGGAGTGGATGCCTGCTCAGTTCTGTGCCTCGCTACTCCACTCCCTGTGATAGTCATTAGTACATGTGAGGGAAGAATTCATCATTGTATGCAGTTACCAGGCTCTCTGGATAATGAGTCTTTACAGGTGATCTAGAACATGTTCATTTATTTGTTTGTTTGATCTCCAGCAGGAGTTATGAGCAATAGAGTTCTTGTATCCTTTTGTGCAGTTTGGGAGGGCTGAATGTTTCTCCAGAGCTTTTTTTCATACCCAGAGTGCTTCAACATTCAACATGTGCACCTTGAGAAAAGTTTCTACACAGAAGGGGTAAATAAATAATTATACCACATACTTTGCTATATTCCTTCCTTCTTTACTCTCTCCCTTGATGTAGTTATTCAAACACACTTACTTTGGTATGGTGTTTGTCCTATACATCTTCTTAGACATAGTTCTTCCTATACACTTTCTTAGAAATAGTTCTTCCTATACACTTTCTTAGACATAGTTCTTCCTATACACTTTCTTAGACATAGTTCTTCCTATACACTTTCTTAGACATAGTTCTTCCTATACACTTTCTTAGACATAGTTCTTCCTATACATTTTCTTAGACATAGTTCTTCCTATACACTTTCTTAGACATAGTTCTTCCTATACACTTTCTTAGAAATAGTTCTTCCTATACACTTTCTTAGAAATAGTTCTTCCTATACACTTTCTTAGACATAGCTCTTCCTATACACTTTCTTAGACATAGTTCTTCCTATACACTTTCTTAGACATAGTTCTTCCTATACATTTTCTTAGACATAGTTCTTCCTATACACTTTCTTAGACATAGTTCTTCCTATACACTTTCTTAGAAATAGTTCTTACTATACACTTTCTTAGAAATAGTTCTTCCTATACACTTTCTTAGACATAGCTCTTCCTATACACTTTCTTAGACATAGTTCTTCCTATACACTTTCTTAGACATAGTTCTTCCTATACACTTTCTTAGACATAGTTCTTCCTATACATTTTCTTAGACATAGTTCTTCCTATACATTTTCTTAGACATAGTTCTTCCTATACACTTTCTTAGACATAGTTCTTCCTATGCAATTTCTTAGAAATAGTTCTTCCTATACACTTTCTTAGACATAGTTCTTCCTATACACTTTCTTAGACATAGTTCTTCCTATACACTTTCTTAGACATAGTTCTTCCTATACACTTTCTTAGACATAGTTCTTCCTATACACTTTCTTAGACATAGTTCTTCCTATACACTTTCTTAGTCATAGTTCTTCCTATACACTTTCTTAGACATAGTTCTTCCTATACACTTTCTTAGAAATAGTTCTTCCTATACACTTTCTTAGACATAGTTCTTCCTATACACTTTCTTAGACATAGTTCTCCTCAGCAAATCGGCCCAGCATGAATCAGGTTTTATAGACTTTGGTTTAATCAGGTTTTCAGTAAAATAATTATGTATTGTGATTCTAATGATGAATTCTTAGCAAGTATGTTTGTTTTCAAAGTAAATATATGGTCATAACACGATGGTTTCATTATGTAAAGTCCATAGGCCTTGTATTGACTCGATTGCTGACGAGACTAGGTCTATGTTACGAGAATGATTTTATGGCAAGGTAAATTATATCTACATTTTTATTTATTTTGCCAACGATAGTATGTTAGCTTGGTTATGAAACAACATAAATACAATAGACTTAGGTGTGTTATCAGGATTACCACTTTAGAAAATAAAGGTAAGTAATTTGTTACAATTATTTCCATTCTGTTTTAATTTTTACCCCCTTTCCCATCTTTACAACCTTCTCATAACTTTTTTATCACACATACACAAACAAAATTTAGACCCTTATATGCAGTATTGAATTCTTTATTTACATGTACAAATTTTATTTTAAAATCTCTAAAAAAAAACAAAAAAGTTATTGGATTTTCAAAACACCCATTAAAAAAATAACTACAAATTTTCAAAAAAGAAATGGGTGATGGGGAAGATTGCATAATTTTAATTAGGGTTGTTAAAGGTTAAGGTTGTGCTATGGTTAAAGGTTAAGGTTTAGTGACTATGTCGGTTGTGTGGTTGCTGATCCAGCGGTCCATGGGCTCATGCCCTTTGACCTAATGCCATTAAATGGCATTATATTACTGGGAAGTCTGTGGATTTTCGGCCCACCCCGGGACAGAGCCAGAAAATAACTATCACACCTCCAGGAAGGTAGGTTTAAACCCATGCATTGCTCATATCCACTGTAGCCAAGATAGGGTTCACTGTGCTCATTCCCCGCCACCAATTGACTACTGGTTATGCCTAACTTCTCTATTGCTCCAGGCATGCAACTAAATGGTCAAGTCAAAAGGATTGTCATGTTCTGAGTCGCTGTGCCTCTATGATGGGTTTCAGCCATAGGAAAAAATAGTGCTGTCAGTTTCCTCCTACCCAGTGCTGCACAGTACATCTCTGGCTCCCTTCCAACCACAGAGGGTGCATACATATATATTCAAGTAATCATGAAACACATTTCAACAACAAAACAAAATCATAATTGTATAGATGACGTGCCATGAAACTTCTCTAAGAAAATACCCTCAATATAATGGCATGTCATCCACTAAGGTTTTCTGTTGCATGGGTGGTATGTCTAGTGGGCCATTGGTGAGACCCACAGACGCAACCACATGCGTAGTGACTCTATGTCATAGGATAGAAACCAAAACCATTATATCGGGTAGGTTATAACATTATTGTTGTAGAGCTTCTTTAAAATGTGATTGGTCTGGCAAGAGTTAATATTAAAAAAATTATATCCCGTTTCATAGTAACGTATTACTCATCCTTATTAATATCATTGTGTATTTGTGTTACCGTGGCCCTCACCTTTATACTGTCTACAGTCAGATGTGTCTAATGTCAAGCACCCAGTCTCCAATAGTTCAAGCTTGTATGAGCCTATCCCTGAACCTGTGTTGTATGTTGTTGAAACTGCAGAGCTGGAACTGTGCCTTAGTGTGTCAGACGAGACTTCTGTTGAAGATGACTTCATGTGTCCAGTGCGTTTAAAGAAAGGTAAGCAACATTTATCTTTCCATTTATGTTTACATTTTGTAAACTACTTAACTTTTACAGAAAATAGGAATGTTATCACTTTGCTATCAAGGTACAGTGTCTTGATGGGGACTAGTTAAGCCATAGATGTCATTTAAAAAAACACTTTCGTAACTGCATATTTTCCTGTGAAATTGTGCAGGGAGGCTTTCTATGGGTTGTGGAAATAAAGGCCGTTTTGCCATAGCAGACGCCACATCTACAATTGATGTAATTCAATAGAATTAAAAGTGTTGGCTGGTAAAGCCGTGGTGAACCAAGATAAGAGACAGGATTGAATTGATAAGAGCAGTCATGGATACCCTACGAGAAGATGAGGAGGTCGAACGAGACAATGTACATATTCAGAGAATGGTATAAATGGGAGGGACTAGAGGCAATGGGAGAAAGTGCTCCCTATCTGGAAAGATCAGAAGAACACGTAATCAGCCACTGAATGGGACACTTAGCTTATACACTTTTAGATGGCTGACGGAACGGCAAGCAGAGCATATATGGGAATGCTCCAGTGCTGTGATGCTTGTTCCTAATCAAGAATCAGGTTCAGCCAATAGAGGCTGAAAACTTAATTCTGTCCAGATCCACCTACATCCAAGCAAGACCATAGTCTGCCCTAACAAGAAAATGTGAGGTGCTGAAAACTCAGGCAACCACCCAATAGTTGCACCACAACAATCATGTATACATGAAATAGAAATATTACTATATCTGTAATATATTATGGTGCCCAACAGGACGGTGATCAGTTGAGCATCATTGCACACGTCATGTCAATGGGTGTTCTGATTGTTCCTTGGGTGTATCTGCAATTATATGATGGTTGATGGTTCCTTATTTTGACTAACATTCTTCTAAGTCCACAGATGCTTCAAGTTCAACTCATTTATTTCGAATATGGAATTTATTTCATTTCATTTGCATGTGGTTCTACTAATGAGTTCAGCATATCAACTTGTACATTGCTCTACTGCCTGATACAGTAGCAGTGATGAAAGCTGATCTGTTCTCTCATTGCTCTACTGCCTGATACAGTAGCAGTGATGAAAGCTGATCTGTTCTCTCATTGCTCTACTGCCTGATACAGTAGCAGTGATGAAAGCTGATCTGTTCTCTCATTGCTCTACTGCCTGATACAGTAGCAGTGATGAAAGCTGATCTGTTCTCTCATTGCTCTACTGCCTGATACAGTAGCAGTGATGAAAGCTGATCTGTTCTCTCATTGCTCTACTGCCTGATACAGTAGCAGTGATGAAAGCTGATCTGTTCTCTCATTGCTCTACTGCCTGATACAGTAGCAGTGATGAAAGCTGATCTGTTCTCTCATTGCTCTACTGCCTGATACAGTAGCAGTGATGAAAGCTGATCTGTTCTCTCATTGCTCTACTGCCTGATACAGTAGCAGTGATGAAAGCTGATCTGTTCTCTTATTGCTCTACTGCCTGATACAGTAGCAGTGATGAAAGCTGATCTGTTCTCTCATTGCTCTACTGCCTGATACAGTAGCAGTGATGAAAGCTGATCTGTTCTCTCATTGCTCTGAACACTCCTATGACGAGGGAATGAAAATGAGTGACACCTTCCAACTTTTACCTCTCTACTGATTTAAGTCACTGTTCCTGAAAGTATCCTACTTGTATTTTTCTTATTTGTTCAAATCACTGAGGATGCAAATGTGAATTATATTGTGTGCTCATCCATGTAAAGGTCTTGGTCACTGCAATGACGTCCATTGTAATACTGCCTGGTGAGCTCTTACGTCACATCAAAAATGACTCTCTTCTTATGGCCTTCTCTACACACTTATCTGTGAAAGCCCATGTGCTATGCACCGGATACTTGACGATATGTTGCCATGCCCTATGGGCCACACTCAGATTACTGGAAGTTCTTTTAATTGTCCCAAAGAGGCATGATAAGAGCAACTGGCCAAACAAAACAAAACACACGTTGCAATTTTATGCAGCAGAACAAGACACAACTGACCCACAGTTACATGTAAAGAAAATTGAAGATTGGAAGCACAGTCATGTGTGTAAGTACCTGGGAAGCACAGTCATGTGTGTAAGTACCTTGGGAAGCACAGTCATGTGTTTAAGTACCTTGGTGTGTGATGACAGGATCACATTTATGACACAGGGATCCTCAAAAGTCTTCGATGCATTGTTGATCAGGTCTCAACTTTGTTGGGCAAGTCGCACCGCCAGCATGCAAGGTGTCTTCCAAAGAGAGTGTTCTATGAACTGTAATTTTACCGTTACTTATGGGTAATAAATGCCTACGTACCATTCTGAACGTTAAGTGGAGTGACTTTAAATCTAACACTACTATAAGAGAGGAAAGCAAACAAACCTATATATCTTCCTTCATTAGACAAAGGCGTTGGACTTACATCGGCCATGTTCTCAGAATGAACAGCCTAAGAATTCCCCAGCAATCACTATATTGGGTGCCACCTGGAGTAAGAGGAAGAGGGAGACCTAGAGAAACTCTACGAAGAACCATTAATAGAGAAGGCATGTCAATGAACCTAAACAACACGCAACAATTGAAAGACCTGGCAACACAAAGACAGAAATGGAAAGCTATGGTTTCTGCCCTATGCGCCGCCTATGGCCCTGGAGGAACATAACATAACATATGGGTAATATTGACCATCTATTGGATGGGACAGTTTACATCACCTCAAATTTCATTTTTGCTTACAGAGTTTTGAGAGCTTCCAGTACAGAGTTTATGAGAGCTTCCAGTACAGAGTTTATGAGAGCTTTCAGTGCAGAGTTTATGAGAGCTTTCAGTACAGAGTTTATGAGAGCTTCCAGTACAGAGTTTATGAGAGCTTTCAGTGCAGAGTTTATGAGAGCTTTCAGTGCAGAGTTTATGAGAGCTTTCAGTGCAGAGTTTATGAGAGCTTTCAGTACAGAGTTTATGAGAGCTTCCAGTACAGAGTTTATGAGAGCTTTCAGTGCAGAGTTTATGAGAGCTTTCAGTGCAGAGTTTATGAGAGCTTTCAGTACAGAGTTTATGAGAGCTTTCAGTACAGAGTTTTGAGAGCTTCCAGTACAGAGTTTATGAGAGCTTTCAGTGCAGAGTTTATGAGAGCTTTCAGTACAGAGTTTTGAGAGCTTTCAGTACAGAGTTTATGAGAGCTTTCAGTACAGAGTTTATGAGAGCTTTCAGTGCAGAGTTTATGAGAGCTTTCAGTACAGAGTTTATGAGAGCTTTCAGTGCAGAGTTTATGAGAGCTTTCAGTGCAGAGTCTATGAGAGCTTTCAGTACAGAGTTTTGAGAGCTTCCAGTACAGAGTTTATGAGAGCTTTCAGTGCAGAGTTTATGAGAGCTTTCAGTACAGAGTTTTGAGAGCTTTCAGTACAGAGTTTATGAGAGCTTTCAGTACAGAGTTTATGAGAGCTTTCAGTACAGAGTTTTGAGAGCTTTCAGTACAGAGTTTTGAGAGCTTTCAGTACAGAGTTTTGAGAGCTTTCAGTGCAGAGTTTTGAGAGCTTTCAGTACAGAGTTTATGAGAGCTTTCAGTGCAGAGTTTATGAGAGCTTTCAGTGCAGAGTTTATGAGAGCTTTCAGTGCAGAGTTTATGAGAGCTTTCAGTGCAGAGTTTATGAGAGCTTTCAGTACAGAGTTTATGAGAGCTTTCAGTACAGAGTTTATGAGAGCTTTCAGTGCAGAGTTTATGAGAGCTTTCAGTACAGAGTTTATGAGAGCTTTCAGTGCAGAGTTTATGAGAGCTTTCAGTGCAGAGTCTATGAGAGCTTTCAGTACAGAGTTTATGAGAGCTTTCAGTGCAGAGTTTATGAGAGCTTTCAGTGCAGAGTCTATGAGAGCTTTCAGTGCAGAGTTTAAGAGAGCTTTCAGACACAAGAGAAATTGCAGTTGTGGCAATAGATCTAGAAGATGCGTACAACAGTCAACTGCAGTCATCTACTTGAACTATTAAGGGAGCACAATATTCATCTATGTATAGTCTGTTGGATTGCAAATATGCTCATGTGTAGAAAAGTTTCTTTGAGTTTCGGATCCTTGACCTCAAATCAGAATAATTAATAACACCTGGTTTTCCACAGGTATCCTCCATATCTCTTGTGCTTTTCAATATGTACCCATAAAAATAGCACAATTTTAAACTTCAGCACAAGGTGTTATTTACAATATGACATTTGGTTAGGTAGATTCAGAACTTATATCATGGTGGTACACCAGTGCTTCAAGCTATCCAGTCTGGAAAACTAACAGGCTTGAAAAAAACTACTCAGTGAATTGTCTTACCAGTATAGGGTAACCATGCAGTGGATACCCTCTCACTGTGGAATAACAGGAAATGAAAAAGCAGACCAACTAGTTAAGGAAGGTGCTGCCGAAGACCAACCAGGTATACCAATCATCTACCATCAGAAAAAAAACAGATGATCAAGTCAATAAGAAAGCCACAAACACCAACACAAGATGACTATCACATTATGAACAGATCAGAACAAGTTGTAATTCTACGTCTCAGAACAGAACACAACCGACTCTGCAGTCACATGTATACAAAGTTCAAGATTTGCAACACAGCCATGTGTACATGTGGACAGGCAGCACAGAGTGCCAAACATATACTTCAAGAGTGCTCTGAGCATGAAACGTTGAGGCAGACATATTGGCCAGAGGAAACAACACTGGAATCAAAACTCTATGGAACACTGTATGAACTACAAAAGACAGTGAGTTTTATTCAGGAGACATAATTACAGATATAGAAATGTTTCAAGTGAAAGAAGAAGAAGAAGAAAATGGTAGTACACAATAAATTAGACCAACTATAATTATGGTGCATTATGGTACTGTTGTTAATCCCTGGATGGTAAAGGTCGTTTTCTCCCTGAATAACAAGCTAGTCACAGACACTCAGTTGCGTGGTCTACATTATCAATAGGCAACATGACCTAAGATGTCTTGGGAGAACTGTCGACAGAAGTCTCTTATTTAGCAAACATATTGACAACTTGCGTTAGAAAACAAGGAGGTAGATTATAGTGCTATCTAGGTCACGGCAGCTGCAAGCATGCAGCAATAACTTTTTCTGCTACTACAGACATTGATAGGGACCTCCGTCTATTTACATTGTCACGTCGTCATCATCAGGTGCCATGCTAGCTGGCGTAGGCGGTCATGGCTCACCACAGCTCTCTGTCCACAGTATTATGTATCAAAGTCGTTGTTGTTTCCTTGCCTTGCCAGGTTGTCAAACTAATATTTTCTCATGTTGTCGCCCTTTGTCTCTGTTGCTTTCAATTTTGCCTGTTGTGACTATAAGCCTTCCTGTCTCATGAAGTGGCCAAAAAAAGAAGATTGCCTTTTTCTTATATTGTTGATTAAGGTCTGTTTCACATTTGACTCTTTCAACACCTCTACATTAGTTTTTCTGGCTGTCCACTAAAACTCAGTGAGAATGAATGGTTGCATTGTTTCAAATCAGTGTTAAAATTGATAATGAATGGTTGCATTGTCTCAAATCGGTGCTAAAAATGATAATGAATGGTTACAATGTCTTAACCTTTAGCAAGCCAGATTTAAAAAATACGAAACGTCTCCCTGCCACCGGATTCTTTTTTGAAAATTTGCGTTATTGATGGTGACTGTTTTGAAAATGTGATAATTTTTTGGTTGTTAGAGATATTTAAATAATATTTGCACATATAAATAAAGAATTGAATTATGCATATATTGGTGTAATTTATGTACGTGTGTGTGTGATACCAGACGTATGAGAAAGAGGTAAAGACGTTTTTCACAAAAAACATATATTTTATAACAAATAAAGAGGGAAAAAATAAGTAAAAAAAATAACTTACCTTACATATCGAATTCCTTGGCAACCCCGTAAACTAAATCACGCAAATCTGTTGTATTTATGTTCTTTCACTGCGAAATTATCAAAATATAGCCAGGGGAACTGTATAAAACATGTAGATTTGCAGTAAAATAGTTCTTTGAGCTTAGGCCTAGAGTTATTTTTTCTGCCACTTCAACAGAATCGATATCAAACGTACAAGTCCCCAAACCAACATGGCATTCTGTATATTCACTGCTGTGAAACTAAATAACCTAATAATTCATGATTCAAGTCACGATTCAATGTTATTTTATTCGAAATACGATGAAATAAAGGTCTATAAAACCGATCCACCATCATGGCATCATACCGGTGTGCAGATGTGGTCAGATTAATTGCTCTTAAACGTTTACGAATAGCTAGCCATCCTCAACAACGATCATTTCGGAAGTGGGGGATGTACTGGCTTCGATTGCGCATGTCCCCAGCTATGTGCACGGACTGTAGCACGTGTAAATCTCACGATATTCTCGTTGGGTGGGACAGGCTGCCAACAGCGTGCGCCGCCATTTTGTTTTTCGGCGGCTGGGGTTGATATAGGCTTGGTGAAGGTTAAATCAGTGTTAAAAATGATAATGAATGGTTACAATGTCTTAAATCAGTGTTAAAAATGATAATGAATGATTGCATTGTCTCAAATTGGTGTTAAAATTGATAATGAATGGTTGCATTGTCTCAAATCGGTGTTAAAATTGATAATTAATGGTTGCATTGTCTCAAATCGGTGTTAAAATTGATAATTAATGGTTGCATTGTCTCAAATCGGTGTTAAAATTGATAATGAATGGTTGCATTGTCTCAAATTGGTGTTAAAATTGATAATGAATGGTTGCATTGTCTCAAATCAGTGTTAAAATTGATAATGAATGGTTGCATTGTCTCAAATCAGTGTTACAATTGATAATGAATGGTTGCATTGTCTCAAATCGGTGTTAAAAATGATATGAATGGTTGCATTGTCTCAAATCGGTTTTAAAATTGATAATGAATGGTTGCATTGTCTCAAATCGGTGTTAAAATTGATAATGAATGGTTGCATTGTCTCAAATTGGTGTTAAAATTGATAATGAATGGTTGCATTGTCTCAAATCAGTGTTAAAATTGATAATGAATGGTTGCATTGTCTCAAATCGGTGTTAAAAATGATATGAATGGTTGCATTGTCTCAAATCGGTTTTAAAATTGATAATGAATGGTTGCATTGTCTCAAATCGGTGTTAAAATTGATATGAATGGTTGCATTGTCTCAAATCGGTGTTAAAATTGATAATGAATGGGTCCTTTGTCTCAAATCGGTGTTAAAATTGATAATGAATGGTTGCATTGTCTCAAATCGGTGTTATAAATGATATGAATGGTTGCATTGTCTCAAATCGGTGTTAAAAATATGAATGGTTGCATTGTCTCAAATCGGTGTTAAAAATATTAATGGTTGCATTAGCTCAAATCGGTGTTAAAAATGATAATGAATGGTTACAACGTCTTAAATCGGTGTTAAAAACCACATATGTGTTCCAAGAACCAAAATTGTATCTCTTGTCCAAAAATTGGTCTCTTATCCAAATGCTTTTCTACATATTGATATTTTATGTATTTTACATATCTCACCAGCAAAATAAAAGGTTTTTTTTAACATATTGCCCCCAAATGTCAATAATAATTATATTACAGGGATGCATCGATTTTTAAGGATGTAGTAGCCAGGATGTGATATATTTAGTGATACAGTCATTACTTTGTAGTATTTCTGCAACATCATTTGCAGTTTCCAAACTCATCAGAATGGTAGAGGGTAGAGATACATGAAGATCTTTCTGCACCAAATTTCTAAATGTGACACCCCTGTGACCCTGATGGGTTATGGATTTTATTATTATTATTATTATAACGAGTAACAATTATTAAAAGATAGTCACTAGGAGTATATACTTGAAATTTAAAATTTTGTCCGGGAAGTATTTTATTCATTGCACAGGTTCTTGTAGTAGCTACTGACTTTTAGTGAACAATAGTATCACCCACTGATAATGTTAGCCCTGGGATTCATCAGGAGGTTTGTAATTTCCTTATATGTGTGCATGATTAATATAATTGTGTTTATAAATGTATTTGGGCAAGCTTAGTTATTTCATTGTGTTTATTTAAATATCTGATCCTTCAGTTATGTCATATATTGTACTCCTGCAGACATTGGCTGTTTTGATCGCTATCATTGTGCTCATGCTGCTGGTGTGCATTCTGTTGCATTGCCCTGGCTTAATGCAGTGGATCAGTATCTTATGGGTAAGTTCATTTATTATATTCCTATCATAAATGTATGTGACAGAATGTTATATAGCTTCTGACGGTTTGAAACATGCTTAAATGGTATAATGATCATCAGGCCATTTCCTATTTATTTTAATTATGCTCTGTGAGTAAGGGGAGCTATGGGTACAATCTACAGAAAACACAGAATATGCTCAGCAGAATTTCTTGTCCATAAAACCACAAGAAGAAAATTGTGACCAATGAAAACAGCTCTAGCGACAATCTCTACGTCCTGGTTTTAGCACTGGTGATCACAGTGCAGTTTATTGAAAAAATCCATATCTGCGGATGAGACTCTGACGAATAAAGATGATGAATGGAAACCAGATTATACAGAAATTGTTAACTGTCATCAATTTTTACCAGAGTAAAACAATATGATATGAAATTCTGTGATAAATTATAGTTATGTCCTTGACTATGAGTTTATCGATGACTAATAAGCCCAATTCTGATCACACATCTCTTCTTACAGTTCGGGCATGGGATATCCACTGTAGATGGTTTTTGGTCTACCAGTGACTTTCTAGCTAATCTCCGTTGTTGAGCTGTTGCATTTGTCCTCTTTTCATAAGATGTGCCTTTTTTTACTATAGAGCGCTGTGTAACTCTATTTTGTGCAAGTTCTTTCTATGTGGTTTATTTCAAAGGCGTATAGTGAGTTATTTAACGAGTCCTTCCTCAATAATTTAATACAAGTAAATATAAGTAGGAAGCCAGAGGACAATTTTTAAAAAATTCTTGAGACTAACGGGAATTGAACCAGTCCGTTCAACAAACTGTTTAACGGACTGGTTAGTCCGTTCAACAAACTGTTGAACGGACTGGTTCAATTCCCATTAGTCTCAATAATTTAATGAACTTAGCGCTTATTTTGGCCACCCTGAGAACATATGCTCTTCTGCAACTCACCACAGAGAAGAATCTTTGGCAGGTGGTAATCTGGCATACATTACCAGATGACCTGACCAACAAGTCCGTGTCTGCATCAGAATAGTGTCAATATCATGGATGTGAAAATGATTTGCACTGGGGATTTTGATTTAAGTGAGGAAGAGTTGTAAATATGTCACTACACTGTGATGTTCCTGCTTAATATTCACTTTGTCAGCTGCTGTTTTAAGACATTTGATTTCCCAACTATTCACAGTAGTTTGGTCACAGCAGCTGTTTTTTTTTAAGATATTTGATTTCCCACCTATTCACAGTAGTTTGGTCACAGCTGCTGTTTTAAGACATTTGATTTCCCACCTATTCACAGTAGTTTGGTCACAGCTGCTGTTTTAAGACATTTGATTTCCCACCTATTCACAGTAGTTTGGTCACAGCTGCTGTTTTAAGACATTTGATTTCCCACCTATTCACAGTAGTTTGGTCACAGCTGCTTTTTTAAGACATTTGATTTCCCACCTATTCACAGTAGTTTGGTCACAGCTGCTGTTTTAAGACATTTGATTGCCCACCTATTCACAGTAGTTTGGTCACAGCTGCTGTTTTAAGACATTTGATTGCCCACCAATTCACAGTAGTTTGGTCACAGCTGCTGTTTTAAGACATTTGATTGCCCACCTATTCACAGTAGTTTGGTCACAGCTGCTGTTTTAAGACATTTGATTGCCCACCTATTCACAGTAGTTTGGTCACAGCTGCTGTTTTAAGACATTTGATTTCCCACCTATTCACAGTAGTTTGGTCACAGCAGCTGTTTTTTTTTAAGATATTTGATTTCCCACCTATTCACAGTAGTTTGGTCACAGCTGCTGTTTTAAGACATTTGATTGCCCACCTATTCACAGTAGTTTGGTCACAGCTGCTGTTTTAAGACATTTGATTGCCCACCTATTCACAGTAGTTTGGTCACAGCTGCTGTTTTAAGACATTTGATTGCCCACCTATTCACAGTAGTTTGGTCACAGCTGCTGTTTTAAGACATTTGATTTCCCACCTATTCACAGTAGTTTGGTCACAGCTGCTGTTTTAAGACATTTGATTGCCCACCTATTCACAGTAGTTTGGTCACAGCTGCTGTTTTAAGACATTTGATTGCCCACCTATTCACAGTAGTTTGGTCACAGCTGCTGTTTTAAGACATTTGATTTCCCACCTATTCACAGTAGTTTGGTCACAGCTGCTGTTTTAAGACATTTGATTTCCCACCTATTCACAGTAGTTTGGTCAACAGTGTCACCACTATAATTTTATTGTAAATAATGATGCAGATTTACCATATAATACAATCGTATAGTGAAATATTTATGCTATACAACTTAATCCACAGATGAATCTAAAGAGTTTAACATGCCGGAGGAGAAACAGTGTATTGTGGAACATCTGTTATGTACCAAGCCATTGTTCTCATGGTATGTGGCAGGCCCTTCTATTCTCAATTGTTTTGAACATTTTCAACAATTACATATGTATTACTTATTGTGGTATGTTATGTTTAATTCTTTGTACACAGTTCAGAGTCAACATGATTAACTTTAGTTCTTGCGTTCATTCTCATTTCACAATTCCAAATTTGTCTCTACAGTTTCAGTTCATATCTTCCATTGGCACAGGCACAGTTCCAGTGTTTACTATATTATTCACAGTTCCAGTGTCACATAATGAGGTTTGCTATAATATTCACAGTTCCAGTGTCACATAATGAGGTTTGCTATAATATTCACAGTTCCAGTGTCACATAATTAAAAAAAACATTCAGAAAAAAATACACTCATCTGATGTGTGTCATTCCTGATAAAATTCTGAACGTCTATGCCTATTGTATTTTGTTGTTTCATAACCAAATGTAACGTAGCTTATAAAAAAATAGTTATGTCGCTTACCTGGTCAGATCCATTATCTAGTTTAGTAACCATTGCAGCTTTTCTCAAACACTTCATTTCACATGTAATGATTTTCCTCTGCTGGGAGAATAAAGACCATGTTTGACATTTGTCGCAGAGTATTGGTATAAAAATTGTAGATATTATCTGTCTCTTGATTTCCATCTTGATCATTGATTGAAGAAGTAATGGTGAAAGTTGGTAGGTCACTTTTAATGTAGCTGTTCTTGTGGTCTTCATTTTATAGCTCCTAATGAAGGTTAAATTCAGCGTTTACGCACTGCCGGCTTGCAAGGTCTGTCGCAGTGGGATGTTTTTCACTGAATACGTCAGGATATTCACATCTCATTCTCACCGGATGACTCACATTTCACGCTCAAATGGAACACAAATTATAATAAATCTCACAAAAGTACTAATTCAAGCAGAAAAGTTTCAGTGTATGCCAAGTCATCCAATGAAGGAAAGATTCAAAAATCTAGCAATGGGGCGACTGAAAAGGAGCAGCTTTATCCATCAAGCTAAAAGACTCCGTAGACAACTTACAGACCTACCTGAAGTTGACAGCCCCTTATGGTCTGTACCAGAACAAACCCTGTGGAGTGAAAGCCATGGAATGCCAATATACATTCAGACCCATGTGAAAGGAATACTAAGCGAGGACGAACAGAACAGTGTGCAGCGAATGACAGTCACCCTCAGTTTCTTGGATGAGGAATATCCACAAGATATATGGGTCAGAGTGTACACAGATGGGTCAGCACAGAATGCTGTGAGGAATGGAGGTGCAGGTGTATATACAGAATATCCACACAAGCCTAGAGATACAATCAGAACACCGACAGGAAAATTCTGCAATAATTATGATGCAGAAATCCAGGCAATTAGTGTGGCAGCTAAAAAACTGCTGAACTCCAACTCTGGCCTACAGCCTGTGGTATTCCTGACAGATGCAAGGTCAGTGCTTCAAGCTCTCCAGTCTGGAAAACTAACAGACTTGAAAAAACTACTTAGCGAATTGTCTTACCAGTACCGGGTAACCATGCAGTGGATACCCTCTCACTGTGGAATACCAGGAAATGAAAAAGCAGACCAACTGGCTAAGGAAGGTGCTGCCGAAGACCAACCAGATATACCAATCACCTACCATCAGAAAAAAAAACAGATGATCAAGTCAATAAGAAAGCCACAAACACCAACACTAGATGACTATCACATTATGAACAGATCAGAACAAATTATAATTCTACGTCTCAGAACAGGACACAACCGACTCCGCAGTCACATGTATACAAAGTTCAAGATTGGCAACACGGCCATGTGGCCAAGCACAGAGTGCCAAACATATACTTCAATAGTGTTCTGAGCATGAAACGCTGAAGCAGACATATTGGCCAGAGGAAACAACACTGGAATCAAAGCTCTATGGGAAACTGTATGAACTACAGAGGACAGTGAGTTTTATTAAGGAGACAGAATTACAGATATAGACATGTTTCAAGTGAACGAAAGAAGAAGAAGAAGAAAAATAATAAATCTATTAGAAAACACTTCCTTAGCTTACATGGGTACATGGATAATATAATTAAGCAACATCGAGACATAGAACAAATTTATTAGTGTTGTAGAGGACATGAAATTAGTATTATTAAATAAAAGTGGGAATTGTAGAATTATATTTGAATAAGAACAGGTAATGCATGTGTTGGTATTAGTAATGTTGTTTCTGTAGAATTATATTTGAATAAGAACAGGTAATGCATGTGTTGGTATTAGTAATGTTGTTTCTGTAGAATTATATTTGAATAAGAACAGGTAATGCATGTGTTGGTATTAGTAATGTTGTTTCTGTAGAATTATATTTGAATAAGAACAGGTAATGCATGTGTTGGTATTAGTAATGTTGTTTCTGTAGAATTATATTTGAATAAGAACAGGTAATGCATGTGTTGGTATTAGTAATGTTGTTTCTGTAGAATTATATTTGAATAAGAACAGGTAATGCATGTGTTGGTATTAGTAATGTTGTTTCTGTAGAATTATATTTGAATAAGAACAGGTAATGCATGTGTTGGTATTAGTAATGTTGTTTCTGTAGAATTATATTTGAATAAGAACAGGTAATGCATGTGTTGGTATTAGTAATGTTGTTTCTGTAGGGTTAAAGATGATCTGCTATCATTCATGTAACAGGAATACTCCATACAATTAGCAGTATCTCACACACCTTCTGAATGTCTACCTAGAAATTTGAAGTTTCTTATTACACAGTTAATCATTATGTCATTACATTTATGTTCTGGTGTGTTTTCAAGATGGAGGAATGTTTTTCTTTCGTTCTTGGATTACTCTGTTGTTCGGTTGTGTAAACTACCAACATAAAACCTACCACTGTTTATGAACCAGAACTATAGTTATTAAATGCCCACGTACCATTCTGAATGTTAAGTGAAGTGACTTTAAATCTAACACTACTATAAGAGAGGAAAGCAAACAAACCTATATATCTTCCTTCATTAGACAGACGTTGGACTTACGTCGGCCATGTTCTCAGAATGAACAGCCTAAGAATACCCCAGCAATCACTATATTGTGTGCCACCCGGAACAAGAAGAAGAGGGAGACCTAGAGAAACTCTACGAAGAACCATTAATAGAGAAGGCATGTCAATGAACCTAAACAACACGCAAGAATTGAAAGACCTGGCAACACAAAGACAGAAATGGAAAGCTATGGTTTCTGCCCTATGCGCCGCCTTGGAGGAACATAACATTACATTTAGGTGTTGCTATTAATAACACATCATGTAGCCTGTAGGATTAGTAATATGTAACATGATTTAAGATCATTTTGTAGATGTTTTGTCTGCTTTAATGTTTTAGATGCCATTTGTAGATATCAAAAAGAAATTTGAGTTGACACCTCTATTCCAATGTAATGTTTGTGTACAATCCATCCACAGTCCAACCTGTCCAGTGCTAGGTGTTGATGTTATCTCAGACACTATGCTCGGCCCCACCCTTCTAATACTTTCCAGTGACTATGAGTTTACAGCTTTGCCGATTGGGTAAGTATGCATATGGGGCCACAGTATAAAATGTAGTAATAGTGCAGAGCAGGGATTAGTTATGACTTTGATTAAAAACTAGCATCACAGCACATGGGACATTCCCACAAACGATCACCTCTCCATTCTAGCAGCCATTGAAGAGTATGCAGACCAATCAAATGTTTAATATGTTATCTAAACAGTACTGCAGTGGATCCCAGGTCACTGTGGCATACCTGGAAATGAAAAAGCTGATCTCCTGGCAAGGAAAGGGGGATCACTGGAACAAATAGAAAATGATAATACGTACTATGAAAGTAAGACCATGTTAAAAGCAGAATATAAGAAAAAGTGGAAGCAAATGCACCCAACTGTAGAACCAAATGACCCCTACCACCAAATGTCACGCAAGGAACAAACCATCATTTTCAGACTACGAACTGGTCACAACAGACTGAGAAGTCACATGTTTCGAAAGCTGAAGATATGGCCTACTGAGACGGCACTGCTTCCAGACTTGAGGGGTTCCATGGATGACCTGAAGCGAATCACACAATTCATTGAAGCTATTGGTGCTGTAACCTGATATCTGACTGAAGAACGATGAAGAAGAAGAAGATATGTTATCTTCTGATCTTTCCAGAGAGGACACACTTTCTCCCCTTATCATCACCATTTCTGTAATTCTTTGTATGTGTGTATGTGCATGTTATCACCTTCAGCATCATCATCATCTAGTGCTGCCTCCGCAGTGAAGGTTGGCTGAAACAGACCTCCAACATACCCTGTGTCATATTTTGGTAGTGCACTATGCTAGACTGTAACATGCTCATCTTGTGATGTTACTCTCCCACTTGTATCTCTGCCTACCTCTTTTTTGCTTCCCTTCGAGTTTACCCTCAAGTAAGGTCTTTAACAAGGTGTCATGTCTTTTCATCATCATCCAGTGCTGTCTCCGCAACGAAGGTTGGCTGCAACAGACTTCCAAAATTAGTGCCCACCTATGTGATTATTTCCCTTAGTTATGTTTATTATTTATTAAATTAAATATATTTAGGGTTAGGATTAGTTATGTAAAACAGCTTTTCTCAGACAGCTCTTCTCATTGTTAGTTATGTAAAACATAACTAACCCTAACCCTAAGGAATATTTTAATTAATTATTGATATAATATTTAGATTAATTAATAATAAAATACGTAGGTGGCGCTAATTGCACACACAAAAACCAAAAATGTGAGTCTTTTCATCCTTATTCTTTTTATTATAATTGTCATGCCGAAATCGGACGTGCTAGGCCTACAAGGCGCATAACGGTGGCACAACGTAATCACGCTCCCGGCGGAAATCGCACGGATATCCGTGATGGTTACAATGGAGCGAGCGCAAAACAAACAAACAAACTTTATAATTGTTTCTATAATATTTGTATTAGTAGTACTCTATTTGTGTGGCACATATTTACTTATTTACAATATTGAGCACCGTATTTGTGTTACACATATCTACTTATTTACAATATTGGGTTCCGTGTTTGTGTTACTACAGCCCACACTTGATAGCTGGATCTTCTCAATCTGTGGTAATTATGTCATTCAGTCTGTTCTGTGAATTGTAAGGCTTCTTACTTCATACTCACTGTATCTCACCTGTTAGTATAGAGTTTTACTGTTGTTTCCACTATCTATATATGTGTCTTGTTGACATGTTTACTGGAAATGTTGACATGTTTACTGGAAATGTTGACATGTTTACTGGAAATGCTGACATGTTTACTGGAAATGTTGACATGTTTACTGGAAATGATGACATGTTTACTGGAAATTTTGACATGTTTACTGGAAATGTTGACATGTTTACTGGAAATGTTGACATGTTTACTGGAAATGTTGACATGTTTACTGGAAATGATGACATGTTTACTGGAAATGTTGACATGTTTACTGGAAATGTTGACATGTTTACTGGAAATGATGACATGTTTACTGGAAATGTTGACATGTTTTCTGGAAATGTTGACATGTTTACTGGAAATGTTGACATGTTTTCAGGAAATGTTGACATGTTTTCTGATTAGTTATTGAGAATAAAGTTGACTTATGTTGTGTCATGTATTCCTATAGGCTACAATACCGTCTGAGCTCTTTCCATCCGAGAGATGACGCAGACACAGACTCTAAGCAGTTGTCTCCATTCAAACATCACAGCAGGGAGCCTTTCAGCAAACAGGTGGAGCAGATTTTGCAAAAACGAGCATCAAACCCTTTGTTGAAGTAAGCATTTATTGGTGCAGGCAACAGTTATCTTCATTTGCCTTTGCAGGAGTAACTATATAACAGTAGTAGGTACTTGGCAGTAATAGTAGGAGCTTGGTAGCAGTAGTAGGAATTTGATGGCAGTGGTAGTTGCGTTATATTGGTAGTAGGAGTGTGGTAGCGAAAGTAGTTGCGTAGTAGTAGGGGCGTGGTAGCGGTAATAGGAGCTTGGTAGCGCTAGTAGGGGCTTGGTAGTGATAATAGTTGCCTAGTAGTGGTAGTGGGGGCTTGGTAGTGATAATAGTTGCCTAGTAGTGGTAGTAGTGGTTTGGTAGTGATAATAGTTGCCTAGTAGTGGTAGTAGGTGCTTAGTAGTAATAATAGTTGCCTAGTAGTGGTAGTAGGAACCTGGTAGCAATAGTAGGAGCTTGGTAGTGATAATAGTTGCCTAGTAGTGGTAGTAGGAACCTGGTAGTGGTAGTAGAAACCTGGTAGCAATAGTAGGAGCTTGGTAGTGATAATAGTTGCCCAGTAGTGGTAGTAGGAACCCGGTAGCAATAGTAGGTGCTTAGTAGTAATAATAGTTGCCTAGTAGTGGTAGTAGTGGCTTGGTAGTGATAATAGTTGCCTAGTAGTGGTAGTAGGGGCTTGGTAGTGATAATAGTTGCCTAGTAGTGGTAGTAGTGGCTTGGTAGTGATAATAGTTGCCTAGTAGTGGTAGTAGGTGCTTAATAGTAATAATAGTTGCCTAGTAGTGGTAGTAGGAACCTGGTAGCAATAGTAGGAGCTTGGTAGTGATAATAGTTGCCTAGTAGTGGTAGTAGGAACCTGGTAGTGGTAGTAGGAACCTGGTAGCAATAGTAGGAGCTTGGTAACAAGTGGTAGCTTGTGACTCACAGATGTAAATGCAACTAAAAAAAGGTTATTTATTAGTGTGTCAAGTTTTTCAGCTTTCTGTGATATCTGCACCTTTCAAAACAAAACATGTTTTCAACAGCATATTTCTGGATCAGACTTTCCTTCCCACTTTGGTCCTAGCTTACTTTACTAGGATGCAGTAGTGCAGCCTGTTACAAATGTTACCAATTTGAAGGTAGAATATGGTACTGTGCAGCTTTAACAAAAATTTTCTCTGATTTCTGGATGTTCTGTAATCTCTAATGTTCTGTCATCTCTGATTCTGTGCATGATGTTATCTCACTCTATTGTTCCACATTGCCCTCTGAACTCTGTTAATGACTGAGGTAATGTCCTTGCCATGTATTTTCTCTATATTATATTGTCATGTATTATTTTGATTTCATCTTCTGCAGATTAGCAGCATGTAGTCCAGAGAATGGAATGCATTGTGTCTTGCTTTAGTATAGCTGTGATATCTTAGCCTTCTGGCTGGACATCATCATGGCTTATCGGTCACTTTGACCCTCTCCAACTCCATCTTCTAAACCGTCTTAGTCTTCTTTTATTGACATTCTTCTTCTTTGTGTTCGTTTTCAAACTCCTGCAGATTAGCAGGATGTAGTCCGAAGAACGGAATGCATTGTGTCATGGTTTACAGCATTGCTGCGATATCTGCTCCTTTCGGCCTGACACATCTGACTACAGCATGGCTTTGGGTCACAGACCCTATTTGGGATGGGACAGCCAACTCCATCCCATAACCTCTGTAGTCGCCTTTTACGACATGCATGGAAGGTAAACAGTGCTGGTATTCTTTGCTCCCCTTTTGTGCTCCGGCAACACACGTTTTATTGACATTCCTAGCAGGTTGCTGTGTTACTATTCGTTGATCCCTTTTTGAAACCCATACAACACTGGGGTGTTTCATCTGTCACCTATTGTTTGTCTTCTTCATTAGTCTACCTTTTCCTTACCTTTTTCATTTATTCTCATGTTCTTTTCTCCATGTCTCCACTTCTCTATTCTGTATTTACTCTGTGATCCTGCCCTGTCTCATCCATTTATCCTATTGTCCTGTCATCTTCTTAGCCTGTGTCTTTTCAATTTGTTCTTCTATCCTGTACCTTCTCCATTTGTCCTCCTACCCGTTATCTTCCCCATTTGTCCTCCTAGCCTGTTTCTTCTGCATTTGTCCTCCTAGCCTGTTTCTTCTGCATTTGTCCTCCTAGCCTGTTTCTTCTGCATTTGTCCTCCTAGCCTGTATCTTATCCATGTGTCCTGCTGCTGTATATATTTCTTATTTGCCATCCAATTCTGTGTATTTCTTACTTGTACTTTTTGTCGTTTGTACACCTGGTCAGACCGTTCACAATCTACTGAAATTGACTGAACACTTATAAATGTGTCCACATTGCCATGAGAATGACAAACAATCTTCTTTGATTTTATTTATTGTGTTGCCTTTGTGCAACTCTGATAGAACATAGTAAGCTAGAATCTGTTTTTAATGTATAAACTTCTTCTTTCGTTCACTAATGTATAAACTTCTTCTTTCGTTCACTAATGTATAAACAAATAGATCAGGAAATGCTGCAGCACTGTCGCCAGCACTGTCGCAGCAGGACTGTTTCCAGTTGTTGAGTAGAGCCACCCAGACACTACGAGAAGAATACATACAGAAACAAGATCATGCTCGACAAGAGTTGGACACGAGGTATGGACAGTAGCACACTGTACAGTTTAATTCATAATTAATTCATTGTTTCTTCTTCTTCTTTCGTTCACTTGAAACATGTCTATATCTGTACCTCGTTTTTTCATTTCTAATGCCTTTTGTTATCAAGATGATGTTTGTCCGTCGTTATCGACGATGACCAAAAACTCAACCATAATAATAATAACAATAAATAATAAAATAATAAAGTTAATAGTGCGAGTGCGTTTTTAAATGACTAGCAAGTCCAATGCCCGCACAAAATGTTCTTTTACAGAATTGACAACAATAGAAGGTATCTGTGTGAGGTTGAGATGTTTTTTCTTTTCTACGTGTCCGCTTCTGTCTTGCAGTTTCTTGTCTGAATTCTTCCGCCGCTAGTGCTCCCGTTCTAATGCTGTAACGCCATGCCGTTCTATCCTGAGCGAGGCTCTCCCAAGCGCCTATGTCAATGTTAAGATGTTTCAAGGATGACTTGAGCTTGTCTTTGAAACGCTTTTTCTGTCCACCAGCTTTTCAAAATCCTGCCTTGAGTTCTCCATAATATATTTGTTTTGGCAAACGCGAGATCTCCATACGCACAAGATGGCCTGCCCAGCGTGCCTGCGCCTTTATAAGTATTGTGTGGATGCTTATTGAGGTTGATTTTTCCAAGACCTCGTAGTCTGGTACTTTGTCCCACCAATGGATGTTTAGTAATTTACGTAGGCAAATAAATCATACAAGCAGTAACAGAAGACGTCAGATGGAGGTTGGCCATTGCATTTAATAAACTGATGCAAATGAAAAACATATGACTGAGCTGCAACAAAATAACAAAAGTAACATGCCTTAGAGCCTGTATATTTCCAGTGGCAATATATTGATGTGAATCTTGGACAATCATCAATCAAGTGAGAAACAAAATGCAGACTGTAAAACAAAATATTACAGAAGAGTCTTCAGAATACCATGGGTCCAAAAAAATTAAGGACATCCCAAAATTAATGAAAAAAGAAAACTGGCTAAACAAGGGATCTCTCCAGATAATGACAAAATTTTGGCCATATTAAATGACACGACAGTCTAGAAACTACCATAATGTTGGGAATGGTGCCAGGGCAACAAAAATAGGTTGACCACGAAGAAGATGGATGCAAGATAACAAATACTACCAGAACATCACACTCACATTGTGAACTAATGTCATAACAAAGAAATAATATTAAATAAGTCTTCTTCTTCTGCGTTCGTTCTCAAACTCCTGCAGATTAGCAGGATGTAGTCCTGAGAACGGAATGCGTTATGCCATGGATTACAGCGTTGCTGCGATATCTGCGCCTTTCGGCCTGACACATCTGACTTCAGGGTGGCTTTGGGTCACTGACCCTATATGGGATGGGACAGCCAACTCCATCCCATAACATTCTGTGGCATGCGTGGAAGGTAAACAGTGTTGCTATTCTGTGCTCCCATTTCGGGCCCTGGCAACATAATTGTAATAAAATGAATAAGGGTGAAAATGATTGACAATTCGATCTAAATCTTCAACTGAATAAACATAAGACAATAAATAACAAATTTAATAAATAATACAAATTAAATTTTTTTAGCACAGCTGGGATTGGTTACTGAGAACAATGTAGCAAGTAAAGGGTTAATTCTTATACAGTTCGATCCTTGGAATATCATGGTGCATATTGTCCCCTTTACAGCAAAAAAATACATTGCCTCACACCTCAAAGATTACAGTGTTCTCACTTCCATCCATGTCATTGCTGATCAAGCATTTAAAAAAAATAATTTTCTAATGTCAATGTAGAGTCAGATTTCTGTCATTCAGTCTGTGATAATGTTACCGTTGTTCAAGCTGTCACCTTTTATTGTCACTGCATCATAAGGTGCCATCAACACAATCCATTTTGCCAGAAGTCTGACTTTTTAAACTAGTCTTTTACAGACTAGTGAAGACGGACATCACCATAGCACCTTATTTGTACAGAATTTATACAGATGCAGCCAAGATGTGTTACCATAACTTTGTCATAGTGATTTATCACTTGATTATGTCATAACACTCTAGCTGTTTCCGCGGGACTTAGACTTTCAGATACTAAATGCCATCACTAGAGTACTTACTTGGTTGCTGTATCTATGAATCTGAATTCACAGTTGCCATAAAGTAAATAGTTGCTCCCTGTGGAGAGTACAGGTCAATAGCAAACATCTCCATTTAAAAAAAAGTTGAAGTTAGCCAGTTCTTTCCATGTCTTACTTATCCTTCTCTAGCTGTTTCGTCTTGGATCCACATTTCAGATTTCTTTCATGTTTCTATCACATTTTATAATATGAATGATGATGTGACAATTTTCACTACGCAGAATTGACATACTCAAAGAACACAAGGAACACCAACTCCTGGACCTCAAACGGCTGCTGGACTCACGTCACATGCTCAGAGAACATGCTCGCACCATTGCTGAACGCCTGGAAGCTAGTAAAGATAACCATGAGAATTTGTTGAAGAGGTAAGTTCCCTTGTTATAACTATCTTTTAGTTTGTGACATGTTTCTTGCAGTTTGTGAATACATTTCCGTGTAGTTTGTGATTGGTTTCATTTTGTCTGTGACAAGTTTCTCTGAGTTTGTGGTACATTCTGAATTGATTTTGTGCGATCCCTAGAGCTATCAGATAACCACAAACCCTAAAAGCAAATTGTAGTGCATTCACGAGGTATTATTAGCTATTAGATTAAGTTATTGTCTGCTAGTTCTTGTAGTCTTCTGTGAAGATTTCACCAAGCACAGGGATCGGGTCTGGAATGTGTAGACTGAGGTGGAGTGAGAAATGATTGCATGCTGTACAATGTTTCTGATTACCGATACTTGCTTCTTCGCAGTGTGTTGCCAAGATCTGAATGGGGAGCAAAAAACCAAGACATTTACCTGCCATGCATATAAGTATGGTGGATTAGTGGTGTAATTGGCTGTCACATCTCATAGAGAGGGTTAAGTGATCCAAAAGCCTTGCTGAAGTTTTATATATCAGGATGAAAGATGCAGATATCGCAGGCAAGCTGTAAACAAAGAAACAAAGCATTCCATATTTTGGACTACACCCTGCTAATCTGCAGAAGTTTGAGAATGAACACAGAGGAAGCTTACTTCTCTGTTTATTCTCCACTTTACTGCTAACATTCTCACCAGCATGTTCCTAGTAGATTACTTTGTCCTTGCCATTACTGATCAAGTAATTTTTTAAAGATTGGATAATAATATTTATTGATGTGAATTGAATGTCAGACCCCGCTCAAGACGGATGTGTTGGGCCATTGGCGCAAATAAAACGGCAACACAACGCATTTCCATTCTCTGGACTACATCCAACTGGAAATCTTGTAGGACCATTGTCCTGTTACAAGAGAAATCCAGGGGGAATTTGAGAATGAACGCTGAAGAAGAAGAATGTCAGATCAGGGGTTTTTTTTTGGTCACCCTCTCCATGATTGTGACAATGCTACCATTTGTCACAACTACATCAGAAAATGACATGAACTCAATCCATGGTTTTGCCTTAAGTCTGCTCTTAAATTATTTGTTAACATAATATGACATTGAGATGCAGCAGAAATGTGACAATCTCTCTTCTTTCTATCCCCCCCCCCCCCCCCCCCCATATGTTAAAAACACTTTTTATTGCTGATGACAGCATGAACACATGGAATTTTTTTAATATCCACATGTTTTCATTGAATTATTATTGTCAATGTTTTTGAAATAATGTCATAGTTTATACAGATTTATGATGATAAATTTTGTTATAGGAAAATAATATACTCAACTTGTGGATGGTAATATACACTACATTTAAAAAAAAAAGTTCTGCTTCCAAACATACACTGGGTCTGTCATTCCATTAATATTTCTAATTTATCATATTGCCATTGTATGATTCTATGTCGTCTACATTTCTTGTCCTAGATTGCAATCTGTGTTACGAAAAATCCAGAGTAGAGTACCTGTACTGTCAGAAGCAGAGAGACATATGTCCAAGGAACTAACCAAGATCAAAAATAACATGCAACTCTACACAGATAGCATTGAACAGGTAACTAATTCAATACAGATACTATAATGCTCCAGTCAAGATAATAGCGACAACAGTAAATGAACAAAATTAGGTACCAGTAAAAGTAGAAAACAATAATTTAGATTCAACAAATTATACTTGTATGGTATAGTAATACCAGAAGAATAAATCTGGGAAATGTTATAACTAAATAGTAAATTCTGAGCCAGGATGTGCCAGGGTTGCCTGATGGTTGAGACTGCTTATCAAGAATCAAATTTTCAGTTAAAAAAAATGGCCAAATTAATGGTTGCTGATCCATAGGTCCATGGATGGCCAAATTAATGGTTGCTGATCCATAGGTCCATGGATGGCCAAATTAATGGTTGCTGATCCATAGGTCCATGGATGGCCAAATTAATAAATTGTGGTAAAATATAGTGGTTCAGAAAAATGCACAATTCAGTGCAGTGCAGCTAACAACAAATTTACTTTGCCGTTTTATTTAATATTTGCTGAACCCAAATTTTCTGATTCAAATTCTTCTTCTTTCGTTCACGTGAAACATGTCTATATCTGTAATTCTGTCTCCTGAATAAGACTCACTGTCTTTTGTAGTTGATACAGTGGCCCATAGAGCTTTGATTCCAGTGTTGTTTTCTCTGGCCAATATGTCTGCCTCAGCGTTTCATGCTCAGAACACTTGAAGTATATCTGATTCAAATAATCTTTCAGTTCTTGCTAATTAAGGACAATATTTATGATTGCTTTTCTTTACTTATGACATCTAGTTTTAGAAGCCTTATTAAATGGTAATTTCTCAAGATTATTTGCACAGCCTTTGACTTTGAGAATTAAGCTTGAAATAGAGATGTTTATTTTATTGACATAAATGACTATTCAAGAACCAAAATCTACGATGAAAAAATGTTTTGTATACTGTTATTTGTATTTTATCGTACCAATATGATTCAGTCCGATAAGTTCATCATAAAACTTATCCAACTAATGTTCTACTTAAGTTCTATTATTATAGTTGTACCGGAGTATAATTTATTAAGAGCTAATCAGCGAAGAAGTAGCAGAAAGCAAATAGAAAGACTTTTTCTCAAACAACACGAAGTCAGAAATGATGGATGTTTGTAAGAAACAAAATCTCCAGCGTGCAAGATCAAAGTGAGCGACTCAATATTCAAACAGGTTCACCAATTCAAATTGTTGACTACCATCTTTTTGAATGTCCAACGCTGGATGACGTCAGGAAAATGCTTCTCTCCTCTTCCTCTTTCCCCCCCCCCCCCCCCCAAGGGCCTTATAAATGGAACACATTATATGGAACAAAACAACAGCCCGCATACATATACATATATCACACAATAGCATTGGGTCAAAGGGCATGAGCCTATTGACTGCTAGATCAGCAACCAACCAATTGAAATATTTAGGGACAATGACACCAGATGGAAAAAGTTCAACAGAGATAAGAAATAGAATAGGATAGGCAAAGGCTGTACTCATAATAATGACATATATACTGTGTCCCTGTCAAGATGCACTTCTATAGAAGAACACTGAGAGTTTCATGGACAGCCAGATACACCAACAAAGAGGCGCCGAAGGAGTCCAAATACGAGATAGGGAATACTTAATAATATCGGACACACAATATTTGTAACGGGGAGGTTTGGAGAAGATAGTTACAACAGGCAAGATAAAGACATCAGGGATGACAATGCGAGAAAGAAAATCAATAGTCTGACATCATGACATGGCAAAGAGTCAAAATCAAAGGTCCTGATAAAAGATAATGAAAATTGTGGAGAGTCGTGATCACCTATGCCAGTCAGCACTGCACCTGATGATAGGGGATGAAATAATCAGTTGATTCAGCAGGCTGAGCAAGATAACACCAGTTGTCGTCACTACTTTCAAATCTGTAGATCTGTGATCTCACTTGTATTAATTATTAACAGAGTGCAGTTCCAGTGCAGAGTTTTATTGTCAAGAACTCTACCTTTTGTATAAACTTGTATTATCTCACTCTAATAATGTTTCTGTTGTTACAACCAGGTTTATATCAAGTGTGTTTCTTTTATAACTAGTATCTAGTATATTGTATGTTTCTGTTGTTACAACCAAGGTTTATATCAAGTGTGTTTCTTTTATAACTAGTATCTAGTATATTGTATGTTTCTGTTGTTACAACCAAGGTTTATATCAAGTGTGTTTCTTTTATAACTAGTATCTAGTATATTGTATGTTTCTGTTGTTACAACCAGGTTTATATCAAGTTATGTTTTTAGTTTTAACCAGTATCTTGTATAGTGTATGTTTCTGTTGTTACAACCAAGGTTTATATCAAGTGTGTTTCTTTTATAACTAGTATCTAGTATATTGTATGTTTCTGTTGTTACAACCAAGGTTTATATCAAGTGTGTTTCTTTTATAACTAGTATCTAGTATATTGTATGTTTCTGTTGTTACAACCAAGGTTTATATCAAGTGTGTTTCTTTTATTACTAGTATCTAGTATATTGTATGTTTCTGTTGTTACAACCAAGGTTTATATCAAGTGTGTTTCTTTTATAACTAGTATCTAGTATAGTGTATGTTTCTGTTGTTACAACCAGGTTTATATTAAGTTATGTTTTTAGTTTGTTTGTTTTGCGTTCGCTCCATTGTAACCATCACGG
Source organism: Meghimatium bilineatum (assembly GCA_034231615.1). Classification (NCBI taxonomy): domain Eukaryota; kingdom Metazoa; phylum Mollusca; class Gastropoda; order Stylommatophora; family Philomycidae; genus Meghimatium; species Meghimatium bilineatum. The sequence goes on from CM067309.1 coordinate 30,369,457, forward strand.
GTGTCCGTGCGATTTTTCGCCGGGAGCGTGATTACGTTGTGCCACCGTTATGCGCCTTGTAGGCCTAGCACATCCGATTTCGGCATGCCTTGACAATTCGGGTGGGCTACCCTTAACCTGTGACAGCCTCTATATCTGTCTCCAGGCACGCGTAGTGGCGACTCTTCGCCCAGACGATTTTTGCTCTCGTCTGAATCGTACGAGGTGTTCCACTGTCTATAAACTTGCCTCGTGTAATTGGACGTGCTGTGCCTGTGCCCATTGGGTACTGAACCGTTTCTCATCCGTGAGCCTGGTTCCTTAAGGGGAAGAACTCAACAGAGGAGTTGGGCCCTGGCTCTTTCGCCCTCTTAGCCGAGGTGTCATTCACCGACATCGTGTACCCCTTGTCCAAGTTCTAGTCTCACACCACGCGTTTGAGAGCAAGGCGTTCTCGAGCTGATCGTCCTTGTCCCAATAGCGCCTGAGCCCATCAGGTACTGAACCCTTTCTCTCTTCAAGTGTATTTCCGGTGTAGGAAAACCTGACAGTAGAGTTGGGCCAGGGCTAAATCGTTGTCCCTTTTGTGCCTGAGCCCATTGGGTACGGAACCCTTTCTCTCTGCAAGTGTACTTCCGGTATAGGAAACCTTGACAGTAGAGTTGGACCAGAACTACCATCTATGTCCCTTTCTTGCCTAAGCCCATCGGGTACAGAACCCTTTCTCTTCGCGAGCATATTTCCGGTTTAGGAAGGCTCGACATTAGAGTTGGATTAGGTCTTCTTGCTTTACCAAACACAAATGAATGGGTCTGTGTCTCTGCCTGTAAGGAACTCAGGTAACTAGATGCTCGTCTCGAGCTGACGGAGCTTGTAGTTCCAATTCCCTAGAGACTTTTCACTTTCTATTTGTAGTTCGCGCTGCCCTCTAGCGCTGTTCTGCCCTTTCATTGTACTCGGTATGAAATCTATTTGTCTCTCGCCGTGCATCTACCTTTACGTGCATTTTACATTGGCCGCCCCTCCAATGTTCAGACTGGACTGACTAGCTTCACTGTATGTCGACAGTGTCGCTATATGTGGTGATGCTGGTAGTGTCGGAGATATTGTCTGTTCTTGTGCAGTCAAATCTCTTTCCATCTGCTACCTCCACATTCTCGGACACGATCCCCAAATGATTTCGCCAGAATCAGCTCGAGCTGCTGTATTTCTGTTTCCAGGGTGCACCGCGTGGAGGTACATTTGGGATCTTGGTTATCTGCTAACCCTGGGTCCGCCTAGAGCAATGCGTTCCCTTTGCACCCCATGTTGTTAGTTTTAACCAGTATCTAGTATAGTGTATGTTTCTGTTGTTACAACCAGGTTTATATCAAGTGTATGTTTTTGTTGTTACAACCAGGTTTATATCAAGTGTATGTTTGTGTTGTTACAACCAGGTTTATATCAAGTATGTTTTTGTTACAACCAGGTTTATATCAAGTGTATGTTTCTGTTGTTACAACCAGGTTTATATCAAGTGTATGTTTCTGTTGTTACAACCAGGTTTATATCAAGTGTATGTTTCTGTTGTTACAACCAGGTTTATATCAAGTGTATGTTTCTGTTGTTACAACCAGGTTTATATCAAGTGTATGTTTCTGTTGTTACAACTAGGTTTATATCAAGTGTATGTTTCTGTTGTTACAACCAGGTTTATATCAAGTGTATGTTTCTGTTGTTACAACCAGGTTTATATCAAGTGTATGTTTCTGTTGTTACAACCAGGTTTATATCAAGTGTATGTTTTTGTTGTTACAACCAGGTTTATATCAAGTGTATGTTTTTGTTACAACCAGGTTTATATCAAGTATGTTTTTGTTACAACCAGGTTTATATCAAGTGTATGTTTTTGTTGTTACAACCAGGTTTATATCAAGTGTATGTTTTTGTTACAACCAGGTTTATATCAAGTGTATGTTTCTGTTGTTACAACCAGGTTTATATCAAGTGTATGTTTTTGTTGTTACAACCAGGTTTATATCAAGTGTATGTTTTTGTTACAACCAGGTTTATATCAAGTGTATGTTTCTGTTGTTACAACCAGGTTTATATCAAGTGTATGTTTTTGTTGTTACAACCAGGTTTATATCAAGTGTATGTTTTTGTTGTTACAACCAGGTTTATATCAAGTGTATGTTTTTGTTGTTACAACCAGGTTTATATCAAGTGTATGTTTCTGTTGTTACAACCAGGTTTATATCAAGTGTATGTTTTTGTTTTTATAACCAGATTCGTGTGAAGCAGCAATATCAGAACAGACAGTTAACCAAGACATCTAGTGCTGAGGTTCCTGTTCTACACAAGAAGCAGCTGGCACAAATTTATGATGTTCTGACAGATGAGTATGTTATCATTATCTTCGCTGTTCTTCTTCTGCGTTCGTTCTCAAACTCCTGCAGATTAGCAGGATGTAGTCCGGAGAACGGAATGCGTTGTGTCATGGTTTACAGCATTGCTGCGATATCTGCGCCTTTCGGCCTGACACATCCGACTTCAGCATGGCTTTGGGTCACTGACCCTATATGGGATGGGACAGCCAACTCCATCCCATAACCTCCTTAGTCGCATTTTATGACATGCGTAGAAGGTAAACAGTGTTGTTATTCTTTGCTCCCCTTTTGGGCCCCAACAACACACAGACGATCTTTGCTGTTCAAGTTTATGCACTATAGTCGAGTATGTGCCTGCGCATGTGAGAGTGAAATTCCTAGCTAACCCTGCAGTCAGTCCAGTTCTGCTCATTTAGCTGGAAGAATATATCTCAATCGCAAATTGAGAGGGAGGGAGTAATTGTCAGTTAGTAACTTTAACCCAACTTCTGGATCTCCTGAAAATCGTGGTGAACTCCAGAGTAGGAATTTCATTCTTCCTGTGGAGTAAAACAGTAGAGGTGGATGGGAGGGTTGTGTAAAATGGGCAAGATACATTGCACGTGCAAACAGTGCAGACAAAGTATGAAGCAGGTTTTTTTTACAAGCTGTACACATATCATATACAATCGAGTCTCATTATGCCGTATACATTTATAACGAAATTCCCTATTTAACAATACTTTTCAAAATCACCGATTATTTGTATTCATGATTGTACTTAGTGAAGATTCTGTTATGGCATAAATATTTCACTGTTTTGTTAACTTTATCCCAGGGTATATGTTATAATGGGAGTTTACTAAGTGAGAATTGTTTCATTGTGCATACATAAACACACACAAAGCTCTCATACTCAGAATTGTTTCACTGTGCATACATAAACACACACACAAAGCTCTCATACTCAGTGAGAATTGTTTCACTGTGCATACATAAACACACACACACACAAAGCTCTCATACTCAGTGAGAATTGTTTCATTGTGCATACATAAACACACACACAAAGCTCTCATATTTCTACTACTACTAGGATTGTTTCAGTTTTTATTTAATGACAAAGTTGGTTGGTTGATTGGTTGCTGATCCAGCGGTCCATGGGCTCATGCCCTTTGACCTAATGCCATTAAATGGCATTATATTGCTGGGAAGTCTGTGGATTTTTGGCCTACCCTGGGACAGGTTTCAACATATGCACTGCTCATAGCCACTGTAGTCAAGATAGGGTTTACTCTGTTCATTCCCCACCACCAATTGACTACTGGTTATGCCGAACTTCTCTATTGGTCCAGGCATGCAACAAAATGTTCATCAAAAGGATTGTTATGTCCTGAGTCACTGTGTATCTATGATGGGTTTCAGCCGTAGGAAAAAACAGTGCTGTCAGTTTCCTCCTCCCCAGTGCTGCACAGTACATCTATGGCTCCCTCCCAACCACAGAGGTTGCATACATATATATTCAGGTAAACATGAAACACATTTCAACAACAAAATAAAAGCATAATTGTATAGATGACATGCTATGAAGCTTTTCTAAGAAGATAACCTCAATACAAAGACATGTCATCCACTGTTTTCTGTTGCATGGGTGGTATGTCTAGCGGGCCATTGGTAGACCCACAGATGGAACCACATGCATAAAAAGTCGGATAAATCATGATAAGATTAGTGTCACATGCAAATATTGATTGTGTTTCTCTTCTCCCCCAGGGCTGATGACATTGAAAAGCTGAAATGTGACATTAACAGGTTGAATATAGCATTTCACTGAGAAGATATGCAGCAGTAACAGTTTGAAGTGACGAGAGCAGCAAATTCATATGAATTGATATCCAGTTGAAATTGTATGAATGTTTGTGTGGTATTTTGCTTTTGTTGGTGTAGTTGTGAAAAGTTTGGATAAAATATGCAGCTTTAATACCGGCAAATATGATATGATTCTGGTTCATCAAGATAATACCACCATCTTGCTACTACAGCTACCTTTATGTAGAGATATTGTAGCTGCGTTACCTACCACACATGTTATAAGAGGTGACTAGCGAAGTTTTTTGGGTCAAAGTGACCCAGAAACCATGCTGTGAAGTTGGGTGTGTCAGGGTGAAAGATGAAGATATATCATCTAACTATGACAGCAGATTTTGTTCTCTTGATTACAACCTGCTGGTCTGAATTGATGGTTTCAGAATTTGGAAATATCTTCATAATTACGAATTGTAAAATTGGATGCAGATGTCATGAGTTTTCAAACACATTTTAGCTAATCAGGATTGTTTCGTTTCAATTGTGCCTGTTCCCACATTTTCTGGTATCTCCAAATCCATTCTTCATCAATGAAATTTGAAATAACTCTTTCATTATTCTATTAGTTGCTATAGTTTTACTGTCAGCAAGTTGTTTCTTGATTAGAAACTAGCATCAAGGCACACTGAACATTGCCATTAAGTGATCCAGTCTCTGTTCAGCAGCCAATCAAGACTATGCGAAGTATCAGTCACATTGTGATTAGCGATCTTCTGATCTTCCCAGAGAGTACACACTTTCTCCTTTCACCAAGTTATATTTAGTCAAGCTTTTTCTTACAGTCCATGCTATATGGTGTTGGTTGTCATGTTTTTCTACAGCCTTCTCTTTTGTTGTTGTACTGTCAATCATTTCTGATGTTCTCCCATGCCAGGCTGTGTAGCAACTTCTCTCTTGTTCTTCGCCTATCCCTCATGCTCTTTGACTTGCCTGTCGTCCCTATGTGTTCCGTCTTTTCTTGAAGTGCCCAAAAGATGGATTCCAGCTATAATTCATATTTCCACGTACATAATCAAACATGGATAAAATCAACTTCATGTACACAGGAGTACCAGAACTATTTTTTTTATTAAGACCTTGATTAGAGTACTCTAATATTTGTTCAGAATGGTGTTTGTGAGATAGACTGTGATCAACGAAGGCCGGATGTGAAATTGTTTAAGCTACTAGTAAATATAATTTGCAAATGCAGCTTGAGTTGATTTTCAATTGCAACATTTGTTATATGATTTGAGAATCTTGAATAAATTATGCAGATAAAGTGAATTGTTTTATTTGCATTCAAATAATCATGCATTGTTGTTGGCATGTGTATAGGCAATGAGTGTGTTGTTGGCATATGTATAGGCAATGAGTGTGTTGTTGGTGTGTATATGCAAGGAGTGTTTTGTTGGTGTGTATATAAGGGACTTCAGAAGTGATGTCCATTTGTGGAGGGTGTTTCTCTAATCAAGTCTGGGTCATTCCGTCGATCGTTGGATTAATCAACTAACATCGTAAAGTCCAGACAGATTTGTGTAACAGAAGTCAGTTCATTCCAAATTTTTTTCATTCAAATGAATTATTTTGTGACACTGTGTATTACAACATCGGATATTTAAGATATCACATGTGATTTGTCTTCGTCATCGTTGGATTGTCATAGTCAGATCTAGTTACAATTTTTTTTCAATCAAAAACGCAGTTGGCTCTACATCGGGCATGTCCTACGCGCAGACATCAACAGAATACACCACCAATCTCTTGAATGGATACCTACAGGCAAAAGAGCCAGGGGTAGACCAAAAGAAACAATCAGAAGAACAATACTTAGAGAAAGTAAAACAACCAATATTCATACTAATTCAAGAACTGCATAGAATAGCTTTGAACAGACAGAATTGGAGAGATCTGACCTCTGCCCTATGCACTAACTTCAGCGCTAAAGGAAAATGAATGAATGAATTGTTGGCATGTGTATATACAAAGAGTGTGTTGTTGGCATGAATATACAAGAAGAGTGTAGCTGGTATGTATATACATTGAATTTTTGGCGTGTATATACAAGGATTGCAGAGGAGCGCGGTATCCTAGTTGATAGTGAGCTTGCTTACTATCATCGCGTTATAGCGTGCAAGGTTCGAAAACCACACCCGGACAAACAAAAAATTTGGGTGATGATTTCTCGCATGACATGACCACTCCTCCAGTCGACTCAGCTGTAAATGAGTACCTGACGCATGAGTTAGGGAAGGTAAAGACATCAAGGAAGGTAACTGGCCACTGCACCGAATAGTTTCTGCGGCTTAGTACACGAAGAGGTATCTTCATCAATTGCCATGAGACCTACCTTTACTTTTTTTTTCAAGGATTGAGTTGTTGTCGTGTATTATGTCTTGTTCACTCCATCCACTCTTCATGTCTTGTTCACTCCATCCACTCTTCATGTCTTGTTCACTGCATCCATTCTTCATGTCTTGTTCACTCCATCCACTCTTCATGTCTTGTTCACTACATCCACTCATCATGTCTTGTTCACTCCATCCACTCTTGTCTTGTTCACTCCATCCACTCATCATGCCTTGTTCACTCCATCCACTCTTCATGCCTTGTTCAATTCATCCACTCTTCATGTCTTGTTCACTCTATCCACTCTTCATGTCTTGTTTAATGCATGCATTCTTTATGTCTTGTTCACTGCATCCACTCTTTGTGTCATGTCTTGTTCACTCCATCCACTCTTCATGTCTTGTTCACTCCATCCACTCTTCGTGTCATGTCTTGTTCACTCCATCCACTTTTCGTATCATGTCTTGTTCACCGCATCCACTCTTCATGTCTTGTTCACTCCATCCACTCTTCATGTCTTCTTCACTCCATCCACTCTTCATGTCTTGTTCACTGCATCCACTCTTTGTGTCATGTCTTGTTCACTCCATCCACTCTTCGTGTCATGTCTTGTTCACTCCATCCACTCTTCATGTCTTGTTCACTCCATCCATTCTTCATGTCTTGTTCACTCCATCCACTCTTCATGTCTTGTTCACTGCATCCACTCTTTGTGTCATGTCTTGTTCACTCCATCCACTCTTCATGTCTTGTTCACTGCATCCACTCTTTATGTCATGTCTTGTTCACTCCATCCACTCTTCATGTCTTGTTCACTCCATCCACTCTTCATGTCCTGTTCACTGCATCCACTCTTTGTGTCATGTCTTGTTCACTCCATCCACTCTTTGTCATGTCTGGTTCACTCCATCCACTCTTCATGTCTTGTTCACTCCATCCACTCTTCATGTCCTGTTCACTGCATCCACTCTTTGTGTCATGTCTTGTTCACTCCATTCACTCTTTGTGTCATGTCTTGTTCACTCCATCCACTCTTCGTGTCATGTCTTGTTCATTCCATCCACTCTTCATGTCTTGTTCACTCCATCCACTCTTCATGTCTTGTTCACTCCATCCACTCTTCATGTCTTGTTCACTCCATCCACTCTTCATGTCTTGTTCACTGCATCCACTCTTTGTGTCATGTCTTGTTCACTCCATCCACTCTTCATGTCTTGTTCACTCCATCCACTCTTCATGTCTTGTTCACTCCATCCACTCTTTGTGTCATGTCTTGTTCACTCCATCCACTCTTCATGTCTTGTTCACTCCATCCACTCTTTGTCATGTCGTTTTACTCCATCCACTCTGTGTCATGTCTTGTTCTCACTCCATCTGCTTTATGTGTTGTCTTATTCACTCCATCCGAACTTGATGTTATATCTTGTTAACTTATGCTCTTGTCCTGCTGGATTTTTGTCTTTATGTAACGTTTTATTATTCTACTTTTCATTTTCCATGACGTTTCCTACCATGTTTTAATCTCTTCCTCCTACTATCATCACACCGTATGTGATTTTTCAATGTAAAGTATGTTGTCTCTCATCCTAATGAAGGCTGTTTTGCTCAAAACGTTTTGTCTCTATCCTGTTGCTAGGGTTTTTTGTTTATAGATATTGTAATACTTCTATATATTGCTATTTATCTTCTTATTTGACCCTGTGCTACTCCAGCCCTCACATTTCCAGTATTGGGTTGTTTTCTCGCATTGAAGTTTAAAGCTTGGAACAGGGTAATGAAGTTTTGCTAATCACTGGACACGCACAAAGTAACACAGAAATCAACGTTTCGACTAACAGGTCTTTATCAAGCATACGTGCACAACACACAGCGACAAGGAAGATGACACTATTGACGTTCACATGGCAGAGGTAAATGTGGAGATGAGTACTCTAACAGATGTGCACTACTGATAGGGAAGAGCATACTGATAGTTCATGCTCATCATCATCATCAGGTGCCATGCCGGGTGGCGTAGGCGGTCATGGCTCTCCACAGCTCTCTGTCCACAGTATTATGTATCAAAGTCGTTGTTGTTTCTTTGCCGTGCCAGGTTGACAAACTGTCTAATATTTTCTCACGTTGTCGCCCTCTGTCTCTGGTGCCTTCAATCTTGCCTGTTGTGATTATGTTCTCTAAACCTGCCTGTCTCATGAAGTGGCCAAAAAAAGAAGATTGCCTTTTTCTTATATTGTTGATTAAGGTCCGTTTCGCATTTAACTCTTTTAACACCTCTACATTAGTTTTTCTGGCAGTCCATGGTATTCTCAGCATTCTTCTGTAGAACCACATCTCTGTTGCCTCCAATCTCCCACTTTCCAGTTTGTTTATTGTCCAAGACTCGCACCCATATGTTAGTATAGGGGTTATATAGCACTGCAGAACTCTCTTTCTCACCTCTAATGACAAGGTCATATTACACAGTATATTTTTCATTTTTCTGAATGTTGTTTTTGCCTGTCCTATTCTGCATCTTATTTCTGTTGAACTTCTTCCATCTGCTGTTATAATTGTACCTAGATATTTGAATTGGTGGACCTGTTTTAATACTATATCATTCATTATGATCTTGCAAGGTGTGTTATTTTTACTGCAAGTTCATGCTAACAGAGCATAAAGCACTGGCTATATATATATATATATATATATATATATATATATATATATATATACATGTGGTTCTACAGAAGAATGGTGAAAATATCATGGACTGCCAGAAAAACTAATATGGAGATATTGAAAGAATTAAATGCGAAACGGACCGTAATCAATAATATAAGAAGAAGACAAGACAGGGATGTTTGTAGAAAATAGTCACAACAGGCAAGATTGACGGCAACAGAGACAGAGGGCGACAACGTGATGGCAAAAGAGAGGAAGACCAAGAGAAACTCTTGCAGAACAACCACTAAAGAGGGTATGACCATGGGTCTCAACAACATAGAAGAGGTATATACAGCAGCATCGTACAAATTGGAGAGTGGTTTCGCTGCCATATGTGTCGTATTCAGCAACTAAGGAACAGAGATATAGCCAAGGCTGATTAGTACTGTGTGCTCAAACGTTGCCAACACTGACATCATCAAATGGTTGCAGGCTTTCATGTGATAGGATATCTGCATAGTAATAAAGCCTATCCGGGTCGTAGGTATGCCACATTGGAGACATAAGCACAAAAAACCCGCCAACAACACCGCTGTGTTCAGTCAGGATGAGTAGAAAAATCATTCTTGAACCATTCTTTGTCAATCCAGGATTTTCGTTAGATGCCTAATTAAAATGTTCAAATGATGCAAGCTTACGCAGTTTGACTACCGCATAAAGTTGTTCTTGACAACCTGCAAGTTTAACTACCGCCGAAAGTGGTTCTTGACAACCTGCAAGTTTGACTACCGCCGAAAGTGGTTCTTGACAACCTGCAAGTTTGACTACCGCATAAAGTTGTTCTTGACAACCTGCAAGTTTGACTACCGCCGAAAGTGGTTCTTGACAACCTGCAAGTTTAACTACCGCCGAAAGTGGTTCTTGACAACCTGCAAGTTTAACTACCGCCGAAAGTGGTTCTTGACAACCTGCAAGTTTGACTACCGCATAAAGTTGTTCTTGACAACCTGCAAGTTTGACTACCGCATAAAGTTGTTCTTGATAACCTGCAAGTTTTACCACTGTCAAAAGTGGTTCTCTACAACCTGCAAGTTTGACTACCGCATAAAGTTGTTCTTGACAACCTGCAAGTTTTACCACTGTCAAAAGTGGTTCTCTACAACCTGCAAGTTTTACCACTGTCAAAAGTGGTTCTCTACAACCTGCAAGTTTGACTACCGCATAAAGTTGTTCTTGATAACCTGCAAGTTTGACTACTGCCAAAAGTGGCTCTCTACAACCTGATAGTTTGACTACAACTTCAATTGGATCTTGACAACTTACTAGTTTGACTACCGCATAAAGTGATTCTTAGCAACCTGAAAGTGTTACTACTGCATAAAGTGATTCTTAGCAACCTGAAAGTGTTACTACTGCATAAAGTGATTCTTGGCAACCTGAAAGTGTCACTACCGCATAAAGTGGTTCTTGACAAACAAGTAGGTAACTCCCCCCCCCACCCTGCCATGACGACATATCTACAATCCTGCCTTCATATTAAAAAAATTGTTAGCACTAACAATCTGCATGGGCTGCTAAGACTCACGGTGGACCCAGGGTTAATAGGTAACCCAAGATCCCAAAAGTACCTCTTCGTGGTGCACCATGAAAGCACGATTGTACAAAGCATGAAAAAATAAAAGAACGAACACACAAAACGACGATTTGCATGATATGAGATTTGTATATGAGATTTGAATAATATGAGATTTGTATGATATGAGATTTGAATAATATGAGATTTGTATGATATGAGATTTGTATGATATGAGATTTGTATGATATGAGATTTGCATGATATGATATTTGAATGATATGAGATTTGTATGATATGAGATTTGTATGATGAGATTTGTATGATATGAGATTTGCATATGAGATTTGAATGATATGAGATTTGTATGATATGAGATTTGCATGATATGAGATTTGAATAATATGAGGTTTGTATGATATGAGATTTGTATGATATGAGATTTGAATGATATGAGATTTGCATGATATGAGATTTGAATAATATGAGGTTTGTATGATATGAGATTTGTATGATATGAGATTTGCATGATATGAGATTTGCATATGAGATTTGCATGATATGAGATTTGTATGATATGAGATTTGTATGATATGAGATTTGTATGATATGAGATTTGCATGATATGAGATTTGCATGATATGAGATTTGTAGGATAAAAGATTTGTATGATATGAGATTTGCATGATATGAGATTTGTATGATATGAGATTTGTATGATATGAGATTTGCATGATATGAGATTTGCATGATATGAGATTGTATGATATGAGATTTGTATGATATGAGATTTGTATGATATGAGATTTGTATGATATGAGATTTGAATAATATGAGGTCTGTAGGATAAAAGATTTGTATGATATGAGATTTGCATGATATGAGATTTGTATGATATGAGATTTGTATGATATGAGATTTGCATGATATGAGATTTGCATGATATGAGATTGTATGATATGAGATTTGTATGATATGAGATTTGTATGATATGAGGTTTGCATGATATGAGATTTGCATGATATGAGATTTGTATGATATGAGATTTGTATGATATGAGATTTGTATGATATGAGATTTGTATGATATGAGATTTGCATATGAGATTTGCATGATATGAGATTTACATGATATGAGATTTGTATGATATGAGATTTGTATGATATGGGATTTGTATGATAGCACAGTGACTCGTGCTGCTTCTGGCCACCACTTTTGGGGATCGTGTCCGTGAATGTGAAAGCTGCAGAAGGAACGAGGACTGACTGCAACAAGGCAAGCAATATCTCCGACACTTCTGTGCCAATACATACAGCGTCAATGTCGACATACAGTGACGGACAGCATTCCCTCTCGAGCAGTCGAAAAGCAGAAATGTCTATGTCTCGATATTGTCTGATGCCACTAATACCGAGAGTTGTGCTCAAGTATCAGATCCCGTTAGGATAACAATGATTACAATGAGAAATCAACAACGCATGAAGACAGCGCCAAGTGCAATTAGAATGGAGAAAACTATGCACTGAATTCGGAACTGAAGTATTGTTTAGCTCAGTGGCGTAGCGTGGGTCAATGGCGCCCGGGGCGGAATCATAATTTTCCGCCCTTGTGACAAAAAAATATGTCAGTGATTGTGAAAGACTAGACGAAAATATATGTGCTGCCCTCTCGATGATGCCGCCCGGGGTGCTCGACACTCAACCCCCCCCCCCCTCGCTACGCCACTGGTTCAGCTCGAGAACAAGCATATATTCCCCGGAGCTCCAAAATATGGATAGAGACTTAGTCGTGGACGCACGGTTAAGAAGGCAAACGAGTCCATTCCAACTCTACTGTCGAGCCTTGCAATACCAAAATCATGCTCTCATGAAGGAAAGGTTCCGTATCCTATGGGTAGAGGCACAATAGTCTAATGAGACAAGTTATAGTCAGCTCGAGAACAGGCTTCTAGTCCCCAGTACTGCGAAATATGTGTTCAGACTCAGATTTGTACCAGGGGCTCACGACGTCGATGAATGACACATCGGTGTTCACATGAACAATAGCATTATCAATATCTATGAAGTTATAATAGCCCCGTTGCACATAGGAAACAATAGCTTCGTCGCTAGTAATTGCTGGGGATCCAAAGATTCCAATGAAGGAGTAGAAAATATGTTGTTTAACATTTTATTGTACGATGTAGTTTTCTATTTTTTATTTTTACAACAAACAATTTAGAATCAAACATCTGTCAGTTTTGTGTTGACAATTTTAACGGCTATTTCTCGTTCAGAAAGCAATGGCAAACTACTAAACGTATCGATACTGCATAACAAATCACTACAGCCCAAAAATGCTGAGTTGATGGATACGTCATGAAAAGAATACGCTATTCGAAACACACACAAAAATTGCTTTAAATGCCAGATGTTTTTCGATAGATTCATGAAATCTCAAGAAGATATATGATTTGTATGATATTCAGCATGTATGTATATTTGTAAATCCATCTTTCCATCTTACCTGCCTACGTAAATTACTAAACATCCATTGGTGGGACAAAGTACCAGACTACGAGGTCTTGGAAAAATCAACCTCAATAAGCATCCACACAATACTTATGAAGGCGCAAGCACGCTGGGCAGGCCATCTTGTGCGTATGGAGAACTCGCGTTTGCCAAAACAAATGTATTATGGAGCACTCAATGCAGGATTTCGAAAAGCTGGTGGACAGAAAAAGCGCTTCAAAGACACGCTCAAGTCATCCTTGAAACATCTTAACATTGACATAGGCGCTTGGGAGAGCCTCGCTCAGGATAGAACAGCATGGCGTTACAGCATTAGAACGGGAGCACTAGCGGCGGAAGAATTCAGACAATATACTGCAAGACAGAAGCGGACACGTAGAAAAGAAAAAACATCTCAACCTCACACAGATACCTTCTATTGTTGTCAATTCCGTAAAAGAACATTTTGTGCGCGCATTGGACTTGCTAGTCATTTAAAAACGCACTATTAACTTTTATTATTTTTATTATTTATTGTTATTATTATTATGGTTGAGTTTTTGGTCATCGTCGATCACGACGGATGAACATCATCATCATACTTGTAAATTATGCAACCGCGGAGAGTTCCTAGAAAGTCACAAGGTAGGAAAAAAACAACCCGATTACAGTGGTCATTCCATGCTAGAACTGTCCAATGGACATTTGCAGTCCGAATAGAGCTTATTAGCCATCTACGAACTCATAATCAAGGACATAATTCTAACTTAATTCTAAAAATTTGATGTAACGAATGTAACACTTGTGATGGACGAACAACAAATATATTTGTAAAGTAATTTTTGCCTACAAATTGTGTAAATAAAATTGTTGTTCAAGATAAGGGCATATTTTTCTTATTTATTTTAACTTTAGTTAGTTTTCTAAAAGCAAATATTCAGTTTCTTCTTCTTCTTCAGCGTTCATTCTCAAACTCCCGCTAGATTTCTCTTGTAGCAGTACAATGTTCCTACAAGATTTCCAGTTGAATATAGTCCAGATAATTGAAATGCGTTGTGTTGCCGTTTAATTTGCGCCAATGGCCCAACACAACCGTCTTCGGCGGGAAATATTCAGTAATGATAACATTCGTATACTCAGCACACACGAGGGCCATCTCCAGAAAACTCTTCTACCCCTGACGCTGAAAGTCAACAAAGGGTTTAGCGAATAGATAGCTAGATAGATAACTCGTTACTACATGTTTTCCGGTGAAGGAGTGCAGGGATACTTTCTATGAACTGTGGAAATAAAGGCCGCTTTGCTTTAGCGAATGCTGGCACGTGTACAGGAAGTATTTTGATTGTACCTCCGAAAGAAAAAAATCATGTCCCAGCCCTGAATTGAACCCGGGACCTGAAGGTTCTAAGAACGGCACTCAATTATTAACAAATATTGATAACTATTTAGTTTTATTTATGTATTCAAGTTTTGTATAAAATATACCACTTTCCCTCCCAAAAGTACACTAACCTCTGGAGGTCGTGGTGATTGGATTACCAGATGTGTGACTTCCACTATGGTTATCTGATGGTTGAAAAGCTTTGATATAACCAAATTGGACGCGCCCACAATTGAAAGGTGCGTAGCTCATTATAAGAATTACATTTTACTGAACCAAATATCTAAACATCACATTATATAGAAAATAACACCATGTCCATAGAAATATTAATATAGAACTTTTCCAAATTTGTTTCACAATGTATTATGCATACCTGAGCTTAATCATCCATCCATCCATCCATCCATCCATCCATCCATCCATCCATCCATCCATCCATCCATCCAACCATTCAATTAATCAACCACCAGCCAACCAGCTAGCCAGCCAGCCAACTAACCAATTAAACCAACCAACCAATCAATCAATCAATCAACCAATCAATCAAGTGACATGCCAAGTGGCGTAGGTAATCATGTTTCTCAACAACTCTCTTGCCTCTTGTTTTATTAATACGTTCTGTTGGTGACTTCATTTTGTGGCGGCACATCCAGAAATTTCTCTCTTTGTTTTCGTCTCTTCTCCCCTTAATCTTTCTGGTGGTTACTAAATGTTCACATTTTACTTTTATCGCAACATACCCTAAAATCTTGATTGTCAGCTTCTAATTTTTGCTATAATTTATCGTTTTACTCCAGCATCTCTCAGAACTTCTACATTAGTTTTCTTGGCTGTTCGTGGAATTTCCATCATTCTTCCTAAAAACCACATCTCAGTTGTCTCCAGCTTATCTTGGGCACTTTGTTTACTGTCCATGTTTCGAAACCATAAAGCAGGATTAGCGCACTATAACATCATACCACTCGAACTCGCGTATGCATCGATATTACTCCATTGCATACAATGCTTCTCATTTTTTGAACGAATACATTAGAGAAATTCAGTAAACTTATTTTTATCATAAATAATCTGAAATGTTGTAATAGAAGGTTAAGAAATGAACAAATAATCTTTCAGCAAGAGTATAGCTTTATAACGGTGACAGATATTACAATTGTACATTTGGAAATGTTACTACGTGGAACATCTGAATTCAGATGAAAAACGTATTTTAAAATTTCACCACATAGAGAATTAAAAAAAAAGATTTTGACAATGTAAATCAGTGCAAGAAATTCAATTTACTGCGGAAATAGAAATAAAATAAGCAAATCGTATGCCGGTGCAGCAATCAGACAGAATCAGACACGTAGACTAAACTAAGTAAAGTGTTTTGGTTCATACAGCATGTCTTTCGCATGACTAAGGGTATGAGAATTGATAATTCTGTTTGAGTTCATTGATAGAAAATAGATCATTCTGTTGTCTTCAGGGACCGCCCCCTTCTTGTCAACAACTGTTTAACTGTCTTCAGTGATGCCCCTCCCCCTGAATGTATGGACAGCTACGGTCATCAAATTCCTCATAAATACGCTGGTGCTAGACAGGAACATGGATGGAATGACCTTATTTCAGATGCTCTCCCCCCAGACTGATACTAAAGAAGTAACATCATCAATACTATTAAAACTATGGCAAATAGAAACAACTGTACGGCCCTGTCTCTGGGCTGGTGACCACAGTTCATTTATCAAATCCATGAATCAGATTCATGACATTAATGTCAACTGGAAAATGAGGAAGATGACGAAGAAACAGAAGAAAAATGTGAAAGAAAAAGTAGTTTTCCCGTACTTTTCCGGCTAACTTGGGGGTGGGGGGAGGGGTGATGTTTAAAATGTTTTGACATAACTGAGAGGGAGGGGACAAGGAAGAATTCCCTGATTTGTTGACAAGGGGGGGGGGGGGGTAAAAAGACTGGCAAAAAATATCTTAGATAATTTATAAACCCAAAATATAGTGGCTCGTGTTTTCTTTCAAATAATTCTTTTCTGTAGTTGATCTGTCTCTATGTAGTTGTGAGAGTCGAGTAACGCAGTGGTTAGCGCACTGGCTTTGCATGTGAGTGGTCCTGGGTTCATTCTCCAGTTGAGGCGGAAATGTTTTTCAGATCGCAACGATTGCAGGGTCCACCTAGCCTTAAATGGGTACCGGATTAATCCGGGAAGTAAAGACTGCGAGGGAGATGAGATGGCTACCGCCCTCATTTGCAGAGCCGCTGAAATGTGAGATCGCTAAGATCTGACACCCCTACTTCATTAATAAATGCTATGGGTTACTTTACTTTACTGCTATATAGTTTACCTCTGTTGAAAACGTTTTTCTATCCCTGGCATTTGCGTGACAAATAATTTAAATATGTTCTTGTGCATTTGGTCATATAAAGAGACATAACTGTTTAGAAAGACAAATAATGGAGGGAAGAGTACATGGGAAGAGGAGAAGGGGCAGACCAAGAAGACGATGGACTGACGACATTAAAGATAATATGAATACATCGCTAGAAAATGCAAGCCACATCGCCCAAGACAGAGAGAGGTTCAGAGAGTTCATTGGGAAGACAACGTTCTGGAAGGAATACGTCACATGACACACTTGTGCATTTCAAATGACATTGTCCATGTCTCACAACTATATAACACCACCAAGAAAAAATCACTTCTGATAAAGTGTCCCACCGAAGACGGATGTGTAGGGCCATCGGCGCAAATAAAACGGCGACACAACGCATTTCCATTGTCTGGACTATATCCTGCTGGAAATCTAGTAGGACAATGGTCCTGCTACAAGGGAGATCCAGCGGGAGTTTGAGTATGAACGATGAAGAAGAAGAAGACTAAGTTTAGTAGTAACTAGAACATGCCCCTAGAAAAAACGACATTCAGAAAACAATACGCAACAGTTGTTAATAAGTAAACCATACCACAATGATAGTTGCTAAGTGTGTTCATCAGAGGTTCGATGAGGTATCAATTATTTGTGATCAAGCAGTCTATTACTAATCAATATACTGACTAGGAAGGAATTAAAATGGAAATAATTAGTGATAAAATGATGAAGTAGAAATGACATGTTAATCTTCATGACATGCACAAATATTATACATATTTCAATCACAAAAACATGAATAATCAATCAATCAATAAAACCCATAACCCTTCAGGGTCGTAGGGGTACCACATTGGAAGCTTCAGCACACAGAGTCCTCCAGCGAATTATATCCTCAGCGATGCGGATGAGTGTGGAAATATCTAGCCCTGTCCATTCCTTGATGTTGTCTGTCCATGTCTTTATTTGCCCTCCTCTGTTTATTCCACCCTCGACAGTTCCCTGCAGTATTGTTTTTGACAAGGAATCGTGCCTGCATACATGTCCGAACCATGCTAGTTTTATAATATGATGTATGGAATTACATAATGTTCATGTATTCGGTTACGATTTTTGCTGCTCTCAAATCTGTAGTCATGTTACATCTTCGGATCTGTCACTGGGGCAAAGTCCTTTCCATGTTGAGCTAATATGTGCAATGAGTTAAACGCAGGTTATCATGAGCGCACAAGGTCATAAACACACCGGTTCCAATCTGAATTAATCCATCACAGGGTTCTGGTTTGGAACCCGTGTCTCCTTGCGTATTTTAGGATTAATTAATCTAAATATATTAATAATTATCAATAAATAATTTAAATATTAATTTTTAGGGTTAGGGTTAGGGTTAGTGTGTTACATTACATAACTAACCCTAAATAAATTTATATTTAAATTAATAAATGATAAACATAAACTTATAAACATAGCCAAGAGAAAAAACTAAATAGGGAAACAGTGATTCCAACCAGAATCCATCAGAGTGTAACGGCTTACAGTTCCAGTTGGGTGTTAATTTATGTTTTTTTTATTACAGTACAATTCCTTTATAGCGCATCATTTTTTAACATATATCCCTATTTCTTCATCTTCTTCTTCAGCGTTCATTCTCAAACTCCTACTTGATATCTCTTGTAGCAGGACCATGGCCATATTAGATTTCTAGAAGGATGTAGTCCAGAGAATGGAAATGCGTTGTGTCGCCGTTTTATTTGCACCAATAGCCCGACACATCCGTCGTCGGCGGTATTTCCCTATTTAACAACACTGATTTATCATCAACGAAGGTTGGCTGCAACATACTTCCAGCATCCCCTGTCTCATGTTTTTGTGGAGCACTCTGCTAGACTGTAACCTGTCCATTTTGTGATGTTACTCTCCCACTTGTATCTCTGCCTACCTCTTAACAACACTGAATAACCCATACGTTAGATACACGTTGAATAGCCCCCAATTCTGCCGAAAGCGCTGCTTTGCTTGGCGATCCTTGTATACACTTCATCATTAACGTTGGCATCTTGTGATAGTGTACTACCTAGATATGTGAATCTATTCACAACTTTCAGTGCTACTCCCTTTACCTTTATGCAGGGATCGAGATAGCTTTTGCCAGTGACAGAGACACTACTGGCTAGGAAAAGGGTCGCAGTGGCAATGGGCCTAGAGGATACTTATAAATAAAGTAGACTTTTAAAGATTGCTACTCTCTTTGCTAAACTATGGAGTCAATTCTTGGATCGTAAAGTGGGTCGCTGCTGTGCCATTGGACAGAAATGTAGCAATACGCTTAAAAGTAATGTTTTGAATAAATAAGCGGGAGAGGACGGGATTGATTACCCCCCCCCCCCCCCAATCAAACACCATGCCCTATCTACGGGCTTGTATTATTGCTCATATGAAGCAATATAATGTTGTGTGTTTCGTGGAAAAATCGTTGGTGGTGACATATCTCTGCGGCTTGCGTGGAAGCGATAGAGTGTTGTGTGTTTCGTGGAAAAGTCGTTCGTGGTGACAGATCTGTGTCATGATTCACAAAATAATTACAAGTGGGCTACTTATCAGGGCGATGTCTACGTACATCCTCTCTAATACATTGCAGCACTGCATAGACAGTCTGCCCTATAAGGTTGTATCAATGTTGAATCAGCTCATTGGCAGTCTGCCCTATAAGGTTGTATCAATGTTGAATCAGCTCATTGACAGTCTGTCCTATAAGGTTGTATCAATGTTGAATCAGCTCATGGACAGTCTGTCCTATAAGGTTGTATCAATGTTGAATCAGCTCATGGACAGTCTGTCCTATAAGGTTGTATCAATGTTGAATCAGCTCATGGACAGTCTGCCCTATAAGGTTGTATCAATGTTGAATCAGCTCATTGACAGTCTGTCCTATAAGGTTGTATCAATGTTGAATCAGCTCATGGACAGTCTGCCCTATAAGGTTGTATCAATGTTGAATCAGCTCATGGACAGTCTGCCCTATAAGGTTGTATCAATGTTGAATCAGCTCATTGACAGTCTGCCCTATAAGGTTGTATCAATGTTGAATCAGCTCATTGACAGTCTGCCCTATAAGGTTGTATCAATGTTGAATCAGCTCATTGACAGTCTGTCCTATAAGGTTGTATCAATGTTGAATCAGCTCATCGTTGCCAAAGAACGTAATGCACATTGTTTGGCATTGGATTCAATTTGTTGTGCCTTGGCCCCCCACCTCCAAGTCATCTTAAAAGAAGGAGGGGGGGGGCATCTTAAAACGACTTGCATCCACATTTTAAGCAGTAATACCCCTCAAATGTTATAGATCTTCTTAGTCGGAACTCTTCGAAAACTGATTATATATTTTTGGGGATTTTGAAACCTGTTTTACCGAGCCGAACACAGAAATCAATGGACGCATGTTGTTTAAAATAAACGTCTATTGTTGAAATGCAGCGAGAGAAACTATGTCACCTTCACTAATAGGATCCCACAAAACGCATGTGCAGCGGCATACTTCTTGTTTCGTACATACGTTGTCATGACATGTTCCTGCCAAATAGCAAAGTTATACTTATTACAATTGTCAGGGGGAAAGTCAGTCCTGAAACTTATTGCAAGTTTTCGTATGATAAATGAACGTGAAATTAACTTAGTTTATGTCTTAGTTAAGTGTCAGAACATCAGCATCATCATTTTACTCTGAACAAGATCTCAGGTGCTCCGATCTCATATTCAGGATGATCTCCTATTTTACTCTGGACAAGATCTCAGGTGCTCCGATCTCATATTCAGCTTGATCTCCTATTTTATATTGTCCACCCCCTCCCCCGGTGAATGAGGGTTGTTAGTATCCACACTTACCATAATTTCTCTTTGGGTACCAATTCACGATATAATGGCTCTATATATTGGGTCTACAGGACCAGTCGCCACTTTAACGGCTTTGATGTTTAGATCGATCATATATTGAACAGTTATGTTTCGTTTCGCCCAGTTCAAGTGTTTATGTTAACCTAAAAACATCCCTAGAAACGTTCACTTCATTTTCATACCTGGAGACGAAACGTGTGTTTGTAAGAAAGTCATGTTTGTGATCGCATACGTTGTGTTATTTATTTCTGAAAAAAATGGCAACGCCAACTCTTTCTAAATACAGTACAGAACAGACTATAGTTATGTTTCATAGCTTGCTAATTATGTGAATCGGATCGGATAATGATGATTCAGATAGTGATTATAGGCCTAATATTGACTTGTGTGTGCCTATAAACAATGTCGGTGAAAGTACAGAATAGTTCTCTGCTGTGCTATAAATAGCACACTGTTGACAATTTTAACTATCCAACGTCATGGATTCCCGTGTAACACCAATCAAAATAATGGCTGCTGTGACGTCACATTCCGACAATCCCACAGTTCAACTCTAGACACAGACAAACTTATGCATAATCTGTTTGTTTTACAATTTACACATTTTATACAATTTCCTATTATTTGTGGTGAGCGATCAGTATTTCTGCCCGCTATACACGGAGCGAGATGCTCGCACACATGAGAAATATTATTTCTAATCCTAACCTTACTCAAGTACTTACCCGTAAGCTTGCCAAATCACACAACAAAGGTCAGAAAACACATCGAAACTAGAGCAAAGGTCACAGCGGAGAACTATAATGTACTTCAGCCACTATGTCAAGTATGGATACATGTGGGTAAGTCAAAATATTTATACTAATAAATTAACATTTTCATGTTTTTGTTTTACTAACTTTAACCTTGTGAAGTAATCAAATATCATCAATGTACTTATATATTCATATTCTGTATCCAATTCCCTTTCCAATGATATATAACACACGCATTATTTATCAATATTAGTATGTCATGTCAACCCTTGAGGTCCCGGTTCAATTCAAGGTTGGGACAGGGTTTTTTCTTTCGGAGGTACAATCAAAATCCTTCCTGTACATGTCACGGCATCTGCTATAGCACAGCGGCCTTTATTTCAACAGCCCACAGAAAGCCCCTGCCCTCCTTCACAGGAAAACATGCAGTAACGAAAGTATGTCAAGTGATGCAATGAAAAACACATGTATGAACATTTTCTACAAGTCCTGATAGTTAAGCGTAGGAGTTGGAGCCTCAATTGTCGTTCTAAGGCCAGATATATCGCCTTGGCTGCGTTGATCCTATTCGTGTTCAAAGTTGTCTTGATGTTTTCTATCCACAATTTTCTTGGTCTATCTGTGGTTTTATGTCCGGATATGATTGTGTTATATGCTCTTACTGGTATTTGGTTTGGGTTCATTCTCATAAGGTGACCGAACCATTTTACTTGCTGTTTTTCAATATGTTCAATACATGTTATTATACCAACTCTTTTCCTAATTACCTTATTCGTTATTTTGTCTAGATTAGTAACAATTGCAGCTTTTCTCAGACACTTCATTTCACATATAACGACTTTCCTTCGCTGCGAGATTGCTAAAGATCGTACATGACATTGATAGCGAAGTTTTGGTATAAACATCGTAAATATTATCTGTCTAGATTTATATAGTTTATATAGTTGAACGTTTATATATAGTTTATATACACGTTATATATAGTTTATATACACGTTTTATATACACGTTATATATAGTTTATATACACGTTATATATAGTTTATATACACGTTATATATAGTTTATATACACGTTATATATAGTTTATATACACGTTATATATAGTTTATATACACGTTATATATAGTTTATATACACGTTATATATAGTTTATATACACGTTATATATAGTTTATATACACGTTATATATACGTTAAGTATAGATCTATATAGTTAGACATTTTAATATGAATGGTACAGTCAAGTTTCGTGAATGGTACAGTCAAGTTTCGTGAATGGTACAGTCAAGTTTCGTGAATCAACACTAATAAAAGCTTTGAAAAATGATCTAAAATGTGAATTTATTGTTTCAACGAAATATCAATAATATAAGACAGTGTTTTCTAACGTATTTATTATAAAGTGTGTTCCAGTCGAGTGTGAAATGTGAGTTACTCGACAAAAGACGTGAATATCCTGACATATAAACTTGTTCAGTGAGAAACATCCCCGCTGCCATAACCCGTACATGCCGGCAGCTTATACACACTTCATTAAACCTATAATAGGAACGAAGACAACAAGGACAGTATGTCCATTATCACGTGGCAAGTGATTGTTCCGGTGCTGTGTTTGTGGACAATCAATATAAAATAATACTGCGTGAAATGTAACAACAATAGTACTTAGGTCTTCTTCTTCGTTCATTCTCAAACTCCCACTGGATCTCCTTTGTAGCAGGACCATGATCCATTCTAGATTTCCAGCAGGATGTAGACCAGAGAATGAAAATGTGTTGTGAAGCAGTTTTATTTGCGCCAATGGCCCGACACATCCGTCTTCGGCGGGATACTTAGGTAAAACACGGGTTTAGGAAGTTGCACTTAAACACGATGGACTATATGTCTTGTATATTGCAATTTGTATGTTTTATTGTTTACATGTTATAACCTCTTAGTTTTAGTGATAGTCCGTCGTGTTCAAGTGGAATTTCCTAAACCTGTGTTCTACGTAAGTTTGTTGATAACGATTCTGTGGATTTCTTTTGATTGTTCGTTTCTTGGAACAGTGCGCTTCAGTCCAAGGACATGCACTCTAGCCATAGATACAGAAAATGTTGCTAACATACACTGGGTTATCTTTCTTCTATCATCGTCGCTATTGATCACCACTACTCAACAAACAGGTGCACAACTACCTGACTCTCACAGTTGGGGAACATAAACACCTGAGAGAGAGAGAGAGAGAGAGACGCCTTCACCTAAAAATGAATATTAAGCTTATTACTGTGAGGTAGAAGAAACTTCATGTACACGGTGAGATGTGGTATAGAACTAAACCTCACGTACACGGTGAAATGTGGTATAGAACTAAACCTCACGTACACGGTGGATATATAGAACTAAACCTCATGTACACGGTGATATATGGTATAGAACTAAACCTCACGTACACGGTGAGATGTGGTATAGAACTAACCCTCACGTACACGGTGAGATGTGGTATAGAACTAACCCTCACGTACACGGTGAGATGTGGTATAGAACTAACCCTCACGTACATGGTGGTGATATGGTATAGAACTAAACGCACACGGTTTGATATGGTATAAAACTACCAATAATGATCAATAATTTTATATTATTCTCGAAACTACGGAGTTTCGAGAATAAATGTCTTCGTAGGATAACTAAGATACATTGGAATACATTCAAATCGAATGATAAAATCAGAGAAGTGACAAGTCAAAACTTCATCACAGATGTTATCAGAAAACGTCGTTGCTCCTACAATGGGCATGTCTTACGCGCAGACACCAACAGAATACACCACCAATCTTTTGAATGGATACCTACAGGCAAAAGAGCCAGGAGTAGACACAAAAAAAACCACTCAGAAGAACAATACTTAGAGAAAGAATAACAATCAATATCCATACTATTCAAGAACTACACAGAATAGCTTTGAACAAACAGAATGGGGTGCAAAGGGAACGCATTGCTCTTGGCGGACCCAGGGTTAACAGATAAGCAAGATCCCAAAAGTGCCTCCTCGTGGCGCACCCTGGTAACAGAAATACAGCGGCTCGTGCTGATTCTGGCTAAACCTTTTGGGGATCGTGTCCGTGAAAGTGGAGGTAACAGATGGAAAGAGATTTGACCGCAAAAAGACAGGCAATATCTCCGACACCACTGTGCCAACACATGCAGCAACATTGTCGACATAGTGAATCTAGAAAGTCTGGTAGAAGCATTGGAGGGCGGCCAATAGTCGTTACGAAGAAGTCAGATGTCTCAATACAAATAAAAGCACAATGAATACACTGAGAAAGATGCACAGCGCTAGAGGGCAGCGTCATGTGCAAAAAGCACGGAAAACGGTTCGATGAAATTGGAACTAAAGCATTGTTTGCTCGAGACAAGCTTCTAGTTACCATGATCCCAGCTTAGGTCCAATTCTACTGTCGAGTCTTCCCTATACCGGAAGCATGCTCATGGAGAGAAAAGGTTCAGCACCCGATGGGCACAGGCATAGCAGTCCGAGGTGACAAGCACTGTTCAGCTCTAGAACAAAACACAAGTCCCTAACGTTCCTAAATATGTGTAAAGATTCAGGCCTGGACGAGGGGCTCACGAAGTTGGTGAGCAACGCTTCGGCTAAGAAGACGAACGAGCCCGAGCCCAACTCTTCTGTCAAGTTCTTCCTAAACCGGAACCAGGCTTGAGGATGAGAAAAGGTTCAGTACCCGATGAGCACGGGCACATTACGTCTAATTACACGAGACAAGCTCACTGGCTGCGGAACGCCTCGTGCAGGACAGACGTGAAGGACAAACCGTCTCGGCATAGAGTCAGTACACATTCGCTGTCTGGCGACAGATAGGAAGGCTGTCACAGGCTAGGGTAGCCCACCATAATTGTCAAGTGATGCCGAAATCGGATGTGCTAGGCCTACAAGGTGCATAACGGTGGCACAACGTAATCACGCTCCCGGCGGAAATCACACGGATATCCGTGCTGGTTACAATGGAGCGAACGAAAGAAAAAAACAGACAGAATTGAATAGATCTGATCTCTGCCCTATGCGCTAACTTCAGCGCTAAAGGAAAATGAACGAATGAATGAATACCACTACAATATAACACTACAATATATTATAGACCCACGAGCAATCAAAAGAAATCGAAAGAAGAGTTCTCAACCAACACACTACCGTAAAGGGGCGCAGATTCTTTGTTTGTCTGTGCCCCGTTCCATAAATTGATAAACATAGATTTTACACAAGTTTCACTACATATCCACACTCATTCTACACAAAATATCCTCTAGAAGGTTGTTTTTTTGGGGGTTTTTCCACTTCTTTATTAATTAGCATTAAGAATCACATGCATGTTTTCTCAATCATATCATCACGTTATATACAGGAACATCGGTAATACATTTCAATGTTTCCAATAAGTCGCGGTAGCTGCAGGTATTCGCCGTTCTCTTCTGAGTTCTTTCTCAAATTCCTGCAAGATCAGCAGGATATATATAACCCGGGGAGCGGTATAAATTGTGTCATGGTTTACAGTTTGGCACATCCGACTTCAGCATGGTTATCTGTTATTTTTATTCGCTATGAGATGGTACAGCGAACTTGTGGCCGTCAGCAATAGAAGGACCTAACTGTTAAGCGTAAACTGGCCTTCATTCGGTACGATTTTGATAATTGTCACGTTTTTCATTGGTTACTATTTATATACTTGGAACGACTAGTTCTCTAAACGACGAAAACTAGCATGGTTTGGACATGTATGTAGACATGATTCCTTGCCAGAAACAATACTACAGGGAACTGTCGAAGGAGGAAGAAGCAGAGGAGGACAAATAAAGGCATGGACATAACATCAAGGAATGAACATGACAAGATATTTCCACACTCATCCGCATCGCTGAGGATAGAATTCGCTGGAGGATTCTGTGTGCTGAAGCATGCAATATGGTACCACTACGACCCTGACGGGTTACGGGTTTATTGATTGATTGATTGATATACTTGAAGTAGCTATGGCTATGTTTAGCAGTCGATTCCAAGTACATAAATATTGGCCTAGGGGAAACATGGGAATAACATGAAACGTAACGAAAGAAGATCTCATTAAGTCATTTAGAAGGGCTGTAAGTACTCTGCCGATGGCCTCGGCTAACACCACCTCCAAAACGTTAGCTGTGTCTTACGACATGCATGCAGGTAACAGTATCGAAATTCTTTGCTTATTCTTTGGGTCCGCATGGATGTAACTGCAATTTCTTCACACCAGTCAGTCAGTTCTTCTTTTGCCAAGTTTGGCACATAGGGCGGATGTCATAGTTCTCCATGCCTGTCGGTCAGTTGCCAAGGATTGCAGGTCTTGTGCATTTATGCCTGTTGATTTTAATTCATTTAAAAATGTTCTTCTGAGCGTTGTTTGTGGTCTTCCCTCACATTCCAATAGCCGAATTAAAAATTTTTTTTTGTACAATTTAGAATTTGTTGGAATATTAATTGATGGTTTCATTTCACTTAGAACTATAACATCCGTTACAAAAAAACTGGGAATTTGCAATGACATTTTGTTAAATATTCGATTAACGTATCAGAAAAAAACACAAGAACAGAAACACACATCCGCCATCTTTAAATATGTCACCGTAACTCAGTTTCCGGTTTCAAACTGTTCACACCACTATGCCTTTAATCCTTGATGTGCCATATAACTTCCACGTCCCATATATAACGTGACATATAACTTCCACGTCCCATATATAACGTGACATATAACTTCCACGTCCCATACATAACGTGACATATAACTTCCACGTCCCATATATAACGTGACACATAACTTCCACTTCCCATATATAACGTGGCATATAACTTCCACGTCTCATATATAACGTGACATATAACTTCCACGTTCCATATGTAACGTGACATATAACTTCCACGTCCCATATCTAACGTGACATATAACTTCCACGTCCCATATATAACGTGACATATAACTTCCACGTCTCATATATAACGTGACATATAACTTCCACGTTCCATATGTAACGTGACATATAACTTCCACGTCTCATATATAACGTGACATATAACTTCCACGTTCCATATGTAACATGACATATAACTTCCACGTCCCATATATAACGTGACATATAACTTCCACGTCCCATATATAACGTGACATATAACTTCCACTTCCCATATATAACGTGACATATAACTTCCACGTCTGTTAAGGGAGTTAAAAAAAAACCAGACAAAGAATTATACATAACTGTACAGTAAACATGAATTATCTGTTTATTCTGAGGATAATACCATGCACACTTTCTCATCTGTTATAGTGTGTTTACAGGTTCGTGTAGGTCTGCTGTTATAGTGTGTGTACAGGTTCGTGTAGGTCTGCTCATCTGTTATAGTGTGTTTACAGATTCGTGTAGGTCAGCTGTTATAGTGTGTTTACAGGTTCGTGTAGGTCTGCTGTTATAGTGTGTTTACAGCTTCGTGTAGGTCTGCTGTTATAGTGTGTTTACAGATTCGTGTAGGTCTGCTGTTATAGTGTGTTTACAGCTTCGTGTAGGTCTGCTGTTATAGTGTGTTTACAGATTCGTGTAGGTCTGCTGTTATAGTGTGTTTACAGATTCGTGTAGGTCTGCTGTTATAGTGTGTTTACAGATTCGTGTAGGTCTGCTGTTATAGTGTGTTTACAGATTCGTGTAGGTCTGCTGTTATAGTGTGTTTACAGATTCGTGTAGGTCTGCTGTTATAGTGTGTTTACAGATTCGTGTAGGTCTGCTGTTATAGTGTGTTTACAGGTTCGTGTAGGTCTGCTGTTATAGTGTTTTTACAGGTTCGTGTAGGTCTGCTGATCTGTTATAGTGTGTTTACAGATTCGTGTAGGTCTGCTGTTATAGTGTGTTTACAGATTCGTGTAGGTCTGCTGATCTGTTATAGTGTGTTTACAGATTCGTGTAGGTCTGCTGTTATAGTGTGTTTACAGATTCGTGTAGGTCTGCTGTTATAGTGTGTTTACAGATTCGTGTAGGTCTGCTGTTATAGTGTGTTTACAGATTCGTGTAGGTCTGCTGTTATAGTGTGTTTACAGATTCGTGTAGGTCTGCTGTTATAGTGTGTTTACAGATTCGTGTAGGTCTGCTGTTATAGTGTGTTTACAGCTTCGTGTAGGTCTGCTGTTATAGTGTGTTTACAGATTCGTGTAGGTCTGCTGTTATAGTGTGTTTACAGATTCGTGTAGGTCTGCTGTTATAGTGTGTTTACAGATTCGTGTAGGTCTGCTGTTATAGTGTGTTTACAGATTCGTGTAGGTCAGCTGTTATAGTGTGTTTACAGGTTCGTGTAGGTCAGCTGTTATAGTGTGTTTACAGGTTCGTGTAGGTCAGCTGTTATAGTGTGTTTACAGGTTCGTGTAGGTCAGCTGTTATAGTGTGTGTACAGGTTCGTGTAGGTTTGCTGATCTGTTATAGTGTGTGTACAGGTTCGTGTAGGTCAGCTGTTATAGTGTGTTTACAGGTTCGTGTAGGTCAGCTGTTATAGTGTGTGTACAGGTTCGTGTAGCTCTGCACAATTCTATAACTCAACAAATATTTGACAGAAATTGATGAATATTGGATTAGAAACAGTCAGTACTCATGATGTCAGTGCCGGATTTACCTATAAGCTAAACAAGCTATAGCCTAGGGCCTTACTTTCTTGGGGGCCCCCACAATATTTTTTATTTCACTATCCATATATTCTTAATCGTTAAAGGGCCCCATATCTCAAATAGCTTAGGGCCCCATATCTCAAATAACTTAGGGCCCTATATAGTCTAAATCCGGCCCTGCATGATGTTAATAGAAACAGTCAGTAATCAGGATATTAATGAAAATAGTACTCAGGATGTTAATTAAAACAGTAATCAGAATGTTATTGAAAACAGTAATCAGGATGTTAATGAAAACAGTAATCAGGATGTTAATGAAAAAGTAATACGGATATTAATGAAAACAGTAATCAGGGTATTAATGATACAATTTGATAGTGAAAACAAGAAAGTAGATTTCTTATTTGCCGTATACAAGAAACAGTAAACATAATAGGAACACACAATGTCATGTTTTAGAATATTTTAGTAATGTTTGTTTTGATACGGAAATTAGAATATAAATTGGAATTTTTGTTTGTTGGTTTTGTCTAACTTGCAGCAAATTATATTGAAGTTAAATATTTGGCAGTCAAATATTTTTCGTGTTCTCGTGATATTTGTCACGATAATATTAACAGTTAAAAAAATGCAATATCGTCTCAAAAATGAAACGAAAATTGGCATGTACAAGTTAGAGTAAATGTAAGACTCAAATCCATGCCTATGTCTGCCCAAAAACGAGCAGTTTATGAAATTTGATTACATTATAAATTGTAGAGGTAAATAGTTTATACTCGACAACAGTATATGTGTCGGTTAGTATACATGATAAAACTCTAACGTCATGGAAATGTACATCGCATGCAAACATTCATTATGATATGTGCATTGGTTCTTGATGTATGGGATGAAATGTGACAGCTTGAGTTTTAATTCTGCTGCCGGCACACTTAGAGTCTGCCCAGACAGTAGAAATATTGTTGTGCTATAAGGGAATGTGGGTTACCCTTGACGATGGTTAATATCAAGAGTAAATCCTAGCACAAAGAAATTCCGATGACTTGTGATATCGTGTGATGTTGTGTCATCTTCAGCCATCTCTAAAACTATCCGGGATCAATTTATTCTTTGTTTTTACGCTCTTCCTGAGATTATATGCAACACGATTCATGGCATCCTGTCCACATGATTCCATATCAACACTGAGCTTTAACACGCACTATATATTTGAAATTGAACAAAGACAAGCGCACTTACAATCACATTCTCCGTAAGCTGTCGTAAACCGAAGCGACAGCCAAATTTCATGAGGGTATAAATAGAATGCATTGCGTTGTTGGTGTGAAGAATTGTCAATAGTTCAATGGGACTACATATACTATAGATGTTTTCACGTTCCGTTATGGTTGTATGGATTGTTTTCAAACGCTCGAGACAACAGAGTAATGACCGTAACAAAGATAATGTAAGATAACAATATGTTTGTATACAAAAAACGTGGACGAGTTTCGGAATTGTTTCCTAGAATGTTTTCCCCTTTGGAATTCTCATACCTTGGTGAATTCGTCAGTGTTTTAGTCTGGGAGTGGTCATTTTTGGGGTTATAGATCAAATCCTGATCTGTCACTCCCGTGTCATAGAACCCTTTTTGGTGATTGTTGTCGTCTCTTGGTGAGGTGGTTGTGGTTGTGGTAGTAGTTGTAGTAGAGCGTGGAAGAAATACAAGGTTACGACACTGCAAGTTGTCATTTCGCAAGATTGAGAACTGAGCCTGTAGAAGATTTTGCTGGATGACAGGATTCATCTCGAACACATAGGTATCTGCAGCTTTCAAAACCTGGGGAGTATACATAACAATATTACTAGTTGTGGAGTCAGAGAAATGATGAATACATAGGTATTTGAAGCTTTCAAATCCTGGAGAGTGTATATTATCAATATTACTAGTTTTAGAGTCCGATAAGAGAAATGATGAAGTTTGGATTATGTGAAAGAAAACACACTTTAATGACATGTACATTTCATTGAAATCAATACCATTATATAGTCTTCATCACTATGTTTTTGGGAATCCGTGTATCTCTATCGTACCTTATGGAATTCTCACATTAACACACTCCATCCATATAATCTTCTGTCTGCGCATGTGGTTGCGTCTGTGGGTCTCACCAATGGCTCACTAAACAAACTAACCATGCAACAGAAAACTTTAGTAGATGACATGCCTTTATATTGAGGTTATCGTCTTATAGAAGCTTCATGACACGTCATCTATACAATCCTGTAGTCGTAACCTTCGATAACAGTTACCATGTTGTTCTGACAGGCTGACGTTGTGCTTGAACTAGTTACGGGCACGGCGTGGGTGGGTGGAACAACAAAGAAACCTGTCGCAAGGGCCAGAGTTGTGCCCTGATGTCGACGTCTGTTTTTTTTTTTTGCGGCATTGAACTCGAAACACCATCGAGTTGAATGGCTGCTGGAACAGAGGGCGGAGCACTTATGGATATGCCCCACGTGCTGTGAGGCCAGTTTCTAATCAAGAATCAAGAACCTTCTTTCTAACACTGTCTTACCCTCTTATCTTGTTTATTCCCTTCTGTCTGACACTGTCTTACCCTCTTATCTTGTTTATTCCCTTCTGTCTGACACTGTCTTACCCTCTTATCTTGTTTATTCCCTTCTGTCTGACACTGTCTTACCCTCTTATCTTGTTTATTCCCTTCTGTCTGACACTGTCTTACCCTCTTATCTTGTTTATTCCCTTCTGTCTGACACTAACTTACCCTCTTATCTTGTTTATTCCCTTCTGTCTGACACTGTCTTACCCTCTTATGTTGTTTATTCCCTTCGTTCTAACACTGTCTTACCCTCTTATCTTGTTTATTCCCTTCTGTCTGACACTGTCTTACCCTCTTATCTTGTTTATTCCCTTCTGTCTGACACTGTCTTACCCTCTTATCTTGTTTATTCCCTTCTGTCTGACACTGTCTTACCCTCTTATCTTGTTTATTCCCTTCTGTCTGACACTAACTTACCCTCTTATCTTGTTTATTCCCTTCTGTCTGACACTGTCTTACCCTCTTATCTTGTTTATTCCCTTCTGTCTGACACTGTCTTACCCTCTTATCTTGTTTATTCCCTTCTGTCTGACACTGTCTTACCCTCTTATCTTGTTTATTCCCTTCTGTCTGACACTGTCTTACCCTCTTATCTTGTTTATTCCCTTCTGTCTGACACTGTCTTACCCTCTTATCTTGTTTATTCCCTTCTGTCTGACACTGTCTTACCCTCTTATCTTGTTTATTCCCTTCTGTCTGACACTGTCTTACCCTCTTATCTTGTTTATTCCCTTCTGTCTGACACTGTCTTTCCCTCTTATCTTGTTTATTCCCTTCTGTCTGACACTGTCTTACCCTCTTATCTTGTTTATTCCCTTCTGTCTAACACTGTCTTACCATCTTATCTTGTTTATTCCCTTCTGTCTGACACTGTCTTACCCTCTTATCTTGTTTATTCCCTTCTGTCTGACACTGTCTTACCCTCTTATCTTGTTTATTCCCTTCTGTCTGACACTAACTTACCCTCTTATCTTGTTTATTCCCTTCTGTCTGACACTGTCTTACCCTCTTATCTTGTTTAGTCTTCATTCATATATTATTTTTGAACAACTGTTTTTATTTCATCTCATCATTCATTTCATCTCATAATTCATTTCATCTCATCATTCATTTCATCTCATCATTCATCTCATCTCATCATTCATTTCATCTCATCATTCATTTCATCTCATCATTCATTTCATCTCATCATTAATTTTAAGCGCTCATTCTATCTATTCGCTGAAACCATTTGTTGCCTTTCGGCGTCAGGGGTAGAAGAGTTTTCTGGAGACGGCCCTCTTGTGTGCTGAGTATATTGTGGAATTTGTCGCCTCTTTTATTTCAGTAATCCATTGTTTTCTTGGTCGGCCTCTAGGTCTTCCTTCGCTGTATCTGTGTAGCATAACGTGCTGTGGTATGCTTTTTGATGGTAGTCTGCTGATGTGTGCAAACCATCTGATCTGTTGTCTCTTGGTGTATTGTAAGATTGGGGTGACACCTGTTTTTTGTCGGAAGTCCTCATTCCTCACCCTGTCTCTTAGAGATATTCCTAGGATTCTGCGTAAGTATGCCATTTCAGCTGCTACAAGTTTACGTTTATCTTGTGCTGTCGTTGTCCATGTTTGTCATTGGTACCACAGTGTTGACATAATAATCGCTTTGAATAGTGTTATTTTGGTGTTTAAATCTACGTTTTTGTTTCTGAAGATCGGTCTCATTTGCTCTAGGACTTGGTATGATTTATTACATCTATTGTGTTCATTGATGTTGCCATCATAGTTTTATAGTTTCATAAATAGTTTCCCCCCAGGTTTTGTGTGCTAGTGGTTATTAGCCATCTCTTGATCAAAAAGTGTCATAAAACGCTGTTACGCTGTGTGCCCACCTATTGGATCACAGTTTTACTGCAGTACCATGTGTTAGAGATTTGTGTAAGGAAGCGATGCTTGAAGAGTGTATTTTAAAATGTGATGTATGGTGTATTATGTTATTAAACTTTCTATTTGAAATACAAGTGTCAGTAATCGTTCCTATGTTTACCTTCCCCAATTGTCAGAGTCATATACCCATTTGTATTGCTAGATGAAGAGTCATCATCATGTGACAGATTCGTTCTAGAACGTGGTTTTCCTTAAGGATTCTCTGAACACTCCCTGATTCTGGGCGAGTTGACTTGCCACAGATAGAGACCTGTTTAAGCGATCTGATATATCAATGCACAATCGCCGTCTTGGGCGTTCTCTTCCCCTGTTGCTGTTAACTCTGCCTTCAGCTATTAATCTTTCCATGCTGTTATGTCTCTTTTATGTTCAGAATATTAAAAATATAATTACTAGGCACATTACTCCTGTAGTGTGATTAATAGTGTCTATTCCAAAACCTGAACCAAGAATCTATGGATGTTCACCTAATTTCAACGAAGATTTAAAAGATGCATTTGGTTAATACATTCATACTTTATACATAGGAACAATTTGCTTGGGATGCTGAAGATATCAACTGCTGATAAGTACGACTCCGGTACATACAAAGTGAGTGCCCAACAGCTGGTAACTATAACTCCGGTACATACAAAGAATTGCCCACGGCTGATGATTATGACTCCTGTACATACAAAGAACTGCCAAACAGCTGGTGTGTATGACTCCTGTACATACAAAGTAACTGCCCAACAGCTGGTGTGTATGACTCCTGTACATACAAAGAACTGCCCAACTGCTGGTGTGTATGACTCCTGTACATACAAAGTAACTCCCGACAGCTGGTGTGTATGGCTCCTGTACATACAAATTAACTGCCCAACAGCTGGTGTGTATGACTCCTGTACATACAAAGAACTGCCTAATAGCTGGTGTGTATGACTCCTGTACATACAAAGTAACTGCCCTACAGCTGGTGTGTATGATTCTTGTACATACAATGAACTGCCTAATAGCTGGTGTGTATGACTCATGTGCATACAAAGTAACTGCCGAACAGCTGCTGTGTATGACTCTGGTACATACAAAGAACTGCCCAACAGCTGGTGTGTATGACTCTGGTACATACAAAGTAACTGTCCAACAGCTGGTGTGTATGACTCCTGTACATACAAAGAACTGCCCAACAGCTGGTGTGTATGACTCCGGTATACTCATATAGGATGAAAATCTACATATTCACTCACCTTAATTGTATTTGGTGTGAAAATCCATACCAAGAACTGACCATTCTCACCATTCTTGACAGTAAAAGATGCAGTTTTGGTGACCACAGAAAATGTGTTATTGTAGAACTCAAAGGTGGCCAAACAGCTGTACCGTATAGGAACACTAATGTATCCCTTTTCTTTTTCCATAGAACAGTTCACGGGGCTGAAAGAAATACGTAGTTTATTGTATATAGTAAAATAATGTTAACCCATATCTTTTATTAATGCTGTAGAGATGTGAGATGTTAGCGATCTCACATTTCAGTGACTCTAATATATGAGGGCGGTAACCATCTCCGCTCCCTCGCAGCCTTTACTTCCAGGAATAACCCGGTACCAAATTCAGGCTTAGCCGACCCGGGAGTAGTTGCGGTATGAAACATTGTATGCGAATATGTAAAGAATGAAAACACTGTGTAATATAAAACACTTTGTAGTATAGTTTTACAGATCTCAGAGTAAAACAAAAACAACCAGCATACGATGAAACGATGTATCAAGCACAGAACATCGGTTCAGTCCATGTTACCACATATGTGATACAATTCGATGTATTGTGGCTCTGAACAGTTCATCAACAGTTGAATAACAATGCGATGTAAAGAAGAATCTGCTTAAACTTGTGTTCACGACACACAATTCTTGAATAATTCATGCTACGAAATATTCACGCTATAAATATTCACGCTATGAAATATTTATGCTATGAAATGTTCATGCTATGAAATACTCATGCTATGAAATATTCATGCTATGAAATATTCATGCTATGAAATATTCAGCCACAAGGATGTCGACTAGAAGAAAATGAAGAATTAGTAAAATAAAGCTGTTATGCCATGAAAGTATAATGTATTAGGTATGTTGATTGTCCTCTTCGCACAGATCCATAGGTGCTCAGATCTCACATTTTAGTTAATTCTCTATTCAATAAAGTACACACACATATAACATATTCAATAAAGTATACACACATATAACACACATATAACATATTCAATAGTGTATACTGATTAACCTTTTGTAAGAGTATGTACATCGATAGCCAATAAGCAGTAAGAACGATTATAGAGACGACATCTGAAGAAGAAAACTTGAATGACAGCTTACATGAATGCTTTTTTCAGACCATCAGGCGACAGTAGCAACATCGAACAACTACAGACTACAGACAGACTACAGACAGGCTACAAACATGTAAAGCCTTTAATATGAAACTGAATACAGAAAAGACAGAAGTAATGAACATAGGAAGAAGAGGAAGAAACGTCAATATTTATATTGAAAATCACCGACTTAACCAGGTGACAGAATTGACTTACTTAGGAAGCAATATAACAGCAGAAGGAGTAAAGAAATACACATCCGATACAGTAAAGCATACCAAGCACTAGGACAGATGCCACAATATTAAAAAAAACAACTATGTAGATTTAAACACCAAAATGACACTTTTCAAGATGATTATTGTACCAACACTGCGCTACCACTGCTAAACGTGGATAACGACAGCACTAGACAAAAGTAAACTCGTGACAACCGAAATGATACTCTTACGCAGAATCTTAATAATAAGAGAATATAAGAGATAGAATAAAGAACGATGACATTAGAAAAAAAGTTGGTGATTACCAGTGATTAGCACAGCTTCATTATCATTTTCCCACCTGTTGGATTGCAGTTTTGCTGCCGTTAGTAGGGCCTACCCATTATAGTAATAATGCACAAACACACACAATGATAAATAATATTTGTTTTGGAATACATATTTACATACACACACACACATGCTATTTGATGTAGTATACATTTTCAGTAAACTGTATTGTCACAATATTCACGTATGGAAATAAAAGCTGGATATCACCTCAAGCAACTGACCAAAAATTAAACAGCTTCGAAAACAAATGTCTCCGGATACTGATGCACATAAACGGAGCGATTTCGTCACAAATAGTGATTTAAGAAACAAAACTCACCGACGATATGTGTAATACGTCATAAGAAAACGCAGATAGAAATACCTGGGTCACGTTTTAAGACTAGATGAAAATATAATACACCAACAAACTCTTATGTTTTACCTGAGGGTATAAGAAAACGAGGAAAGACTAAAACAACCAAACAAAACACCATATAAAAAAAAGGGGAAATGATCAACTGTAATACCATACAAGAACTAAAACTGTAGACAGCGGACAGCAATACATGGAGAATCAAAACATATGCCGTGTGTGTCGCTTGCTGTACGACAGGAACAAACTAACTAACTAACTATATATATTTAAGAAGTGGAAAATTACCTGACTGTGAAATGATTGGGTGAAACTTCGGAGTCATAGTTTAGACAACCACCGCAGTGTATTCCATCCTCTCTGAAGGCTATACCTTTCTGTAGACGTGCTGGGAGACCACAGTGAACCTATGGGAGGCAGAAAACATGTGATTTTTATGAATGTTGAAAGTGTCATAGATAGTTAAACACATACGATGCAAGTGTCAGTCCACAATACATTCCGGTAAAGAATGATACAAATGCCTCGGTTTAAACAAGAAGAAAACCCCGCCGAAGACGGATGTGTCGGGCCATTGGCGCAAATAAAACGGCGACACAACGCATTTCCATTTTCTGGACTACATCCTGCTGGGAATCTAGCAGGGCCATGATCCAGCTAGATCCAGTTGGAGTTTGAGAATGAACGCAGAAGAAGAAGAAACAAGAAGAAAACAGAAATAAAGATTGTATCGAAGAGACATACACCACCAAGATGCAACATAATAGCTAATGACACAAAATTAGCACAAGTGGAAAAAGTGAAATATCTTGGCACCCTGTTAACATCAGAAGGTAGATGCTCAAGTGAGATAAAGAGCCGAACAGCACAAGCCAAATCAACATCCAAACAAAAATAAATGAGAACCATATTGTGCAATGGAAGAATATCAATGCAGATCCGAATTCGATTGTTGAGATGTTATATCGAACCAATTCTAGGGTGCAAATGGAACGCATTGCTCTCGGTGGACCCAGGGTTAGCAGATAACCAAGATCCCAAATGTACCTCCTCGCGGTGCACCCTGGAAACAGAAAACAGCAGCTCGAGCTGATTCTGGCCAAATCATTTGGGGATCGAGTCCGAGAATGTGAAGGTAGCAGATGGAAAGAGATTTGACTGCAAAAGAGACAGACAATCGACACCATTAGCATCACCACATACAGCGACACTGTCGACATACAATGAACGCCAGTTAGTCCAGTCAGAACATTGGAGGGGCGGCCAATGTAAAAAGCACGTAAAGGTGGATGCATGGCGAGAAACAAATATATGTCATAATGAGTACAATGACACAATGAAAGGGCAGAACAGCGTCAGAGGGCTGCGCGAACTGCAAATAGAAAGTAAAAAGTACCTAGTAAAGATGAACTACAAGCTCTGTTAGCTCGAGACGAGCTTCTAGTTACCTGTACTCCTCATAGGCAGAGATCCAGACCCAATCATGGGCGTTCTGAAAAGCAAGAAGACCTAACCTAACTCTAATGTCGAGCCTTCCTAAACCGAAAATATGCTCGTGAAGAGAAAGGGTGTCGTACCCGATGGGCTTAGGCAAAAAAGGGACAACGATGGTAGTCCTGGCCCAACTCTACTGTCAAGATTTCCTTTACCGGAAATACACTTGCAGAGAGAAAGGGTTCAGTACCTGATGGGCTCAGGCGCTATTGGGACAAGGTTGCTCAGCTCGAGAACGCCTTGCTCTCAAACGCGTGGTGTGAGACTCGAACTTGGGCGAGGGGTTCACGATGTCTGTGAACGACGCCTCGGGTAGGAGGGCGAACGAGCCAGGGTCCAACTCTTCTGACGAGTTCTTCCTCATTCGGAACCAAGCTCACGGATGAGAAACGGTTCAGTACGCGATGAACACATGCAGAGTACGTCCAATTGCACTAGATGGGTTCATATACGGGGGAACATCTCATGCCAGATAGACGCGCTCGACAAGCATCTTGGCGAAGAGGCACTACACACCAGCGTTCCCGGCGACAGATAGACAGGCTGGCACGGACTATGGAAGCCTACCCGAATTAAATGCATGACGAAAACGGATGTGCTGGACCTCGGACGTCCTGACCACATGTGGTCAATCGAGATGCAAATAACACAGCTTTACTGTGGAACTTGCAGCTCAACGTACTTCACGCTCCCCGGCGGAAATCACACGAAATATTCGTTGTGGTTATTTGAGAGCGAACGCTGAAGAAGAAGAAGCAATTCTTTTTTATGGTTGTGAAGCTTGGACTGTAAACAAAAAAATTCAAAGCGAATTAGAGTCTACAGAAATGTGGTTTCTGAGAAGAGTGATGAAAATACCATGGACAGCTAAGAAAACTAATGCAGAGGTTCTCATTGATGCTGGCGTAAAAATATCAATCATATCAAACATTAGGGGCAAACAATCAAGGTTTCTAGGGCATGCGCTGAGAAGAACACAGCTTGAACACTTAATAACCACTGGAAAGATCAAAGGGAGAAGAGATATGGGACGACAAAGAGAAAAGTAACTAGATGGACTATTATTGTGGCATGGTAGACTACAATTCACCAACCGAGCTTATTGACAACACAAGAGACAGAGAGTCGTGGAGAAACATCATCGCCTACGCCATTCGGCATAGCGCTTAATTGATTGAAAGAATGATAGTTGGTGTGGTATGTTCATCTGGGGCCACGATTATTTAGTAGTAGTGGCAGCATGAATAGTAGTATTAGTCGCTCAGAAAAGTCCTGAGCATCAGATGGCAAGACAAGATTTCAGATACCACTCCTTGACAGGTCTGGTATCCCCAGCATTGACACTATCCTGATGCAGACACAGATTCGTTGGGTTGGTCATTTTGTGTGTATACCAGACCATTGTCTACCAAATATACTTCTCTATGGTAAGCTGGAGAAGGGTACATGACCTCAAGGTGGCCAAAAGATGCGCTACAAGGACTTGTTAAAGACCTACTGAAAACGTTTGATATAGTCCAAGACACATAGGAAGAACTTGTACAAAATAGATGTACATGGCGCTTTACAGTCAAAAAGAGAGCATCATCTTGTGAAAATAGGAGAAATTCTGCAGCACAACAGCGGAGAGTAGCTAGAAAGTAATCAACATCAACATCTGCCTACAGTGGTCATTCCATGTCCGAAATGTTCAAGAACATTTACAGCTCAAATAGGGCCCATTAGCCATCTACGAACTATTATGCATGGTCATAATTCTAATTTAATTTTCAAAAGTTGATGTAAAGATGGTCATCATCACTTGTGATGGACGAACACACAGTATTAGTCGCATTGGTAGTAGTAGTAGTAGTAAGTAGCCGTAGTCGTAACATCAGTAGTAGTTTTAGTAGCACTGGTAGTAGTTGTAGGTAGCAGTAGTGGTAACATCAGTAGTAGTATTAGTAGCACTGATAGTAGTTGTAGGTAGTAGTAGCATGCGGCAAGAGAAACAATTGCAGCAGTATTATGTCCAATAGTGTTAATAGTAGTAGTGAAAGTAGTAGTAGTAGCTTGAAAAGTACCAGTAAAAGTAGCAGTAATATGTTGAAAAGTAGCAGTAAAAGTATTAGGTTGAAAAGTAGCAGTAAAAGTATTAGGTTGAAAAGTAGCAGTAAAAGTATTAGGTTGAAAAGTAGCAGTGAAAGTAGTAGGTAAAAAAAGTAGCAGTGAAAGTAATAGGTTAAAAAGTAGCAGTGAAAGTAGCAGTGAAAGTAGTAGGTTGAAAAGTAGCAGTGAAAGTAGTAAAGTGTAAGAAGAATGCTTACTTCTCGTATGTGTCCACTATTGACCAGCAGCCTGGCTGGTCTTTCTTTCATGTAATTAGTGCTTAGTCGATCTCGAATCCGAAAATTTTCATCTCTACATATTTCGTCTTTTTGCTTATTCACACTCGACAAGGGCCAGGTAAGTCTGTCCCCCATTCTAAACTTCATCACCGAGGATGTTACCTTTCCCATCTCAATGCACGCGTATCGTGGAAAGCATCCGTTATTGTATAGTTCCAAAAGTACTCGTTTTTCTGGCATCCTGTCACTCTCAAGGTTGAGACAATCATACTTGCTTTGTTGGTCTGCGTAGAGAGTGTACGCCGCAACACTGATGTTAGTATCTGTAGGAGTGTTGCTCTCAACCCACCTGCCAAGAGTCGTCAAACAAATACAACATGTAATATTTGTCTACTAAATAAGACATATTTATCATCTCAAAAAGTCATACTTATCTACTCAATAATTCATTTTTATCTACTGAATAAGTCGTGTTTATTTACTCAATAAGTCGTATTTATCTACCCAATAAGTCATATTTATCTACTCAATAAGCCATATTTATCTACTCAATAAGTCGTATTTATCTACTAAATAAGTCGTATTTATCTACTCAATAAGTCATATTTATCTACTAAATAAGTCAAATTTATCTACTCAATAAGGCGTATTTCTCTACTCAATAAGTAATTTTTTCTCAATAAGTCGTATTTATCTACTCAATAAGTCGTGTTTATATACTCAATAAGTCGTGTTTACCAATAAGTCATATTTATCTACTCAATAAGTCGTGTTTACTCAATAAGTCATATTTATCTACTCAATAAGTCGTGTTTACTCAATAAGTCATATTTATCTACTCAATAAGTCGTGTTTACTCAATAAGTCGTGTTTATATACTCAATAAGTCATATTTATCTACTCAATAAGTCGTGTTTACTCAATAAGTCTTGTTTATATACTCAATAAGTCATATTTATCTACTCAATAAGTCGTGTTTACTCAATACGTCGTGTTTATGTACTCAATAAGTCATATTTATCTACTCAATAAGTCGTGTTTACTCAATA
This sequence comes from Meghimatium bilineatum, assembly GCA_034231615.1. NCBI lineage: Eukaryota > Metazoa > Mollusca > Gastropoda > Stylommatophora > Philomycidae > Meghimatium > Meghimatium bilineatum. The sequence goes on from CM067309.1 coordinate 30,411,416, forward strand.
AGTCGTGTTTAATCAATAAGTCATATTTATCTACTCAATAAGTCGTGTTTACTCAATAAGTCGTGTTTAATCAATAAGTCATATTTATCTACTCAATAAGTCGAGTTTACTCAATAAGTCGTGTTTATATACTCAATAAGTTATTTTTATCTCCTCAATAGATTTTGATTTTGTTTATTACTTTTGCAGCATATCATGATAGTGGTACTCAATATTATTGCATTTGGAGGCGCCACCAGTACAACAACCAAACGTAACTCCAGTACATATGTGGATGGTCGATATTCAAACCACAAACTAATTCGACGAATTGGGTGTGCAAAAAGAGCTCATTATCTACTCTGTCGCCATTTCAACTATACACACACATACTAGAAGCATTGCAAGCAGTTGCCTGGGCGAGAATAAAAGAATTTTCCTTATAATGTTGCGATGACTTTTATATGTTTTATATGTTTTAGTTTTTACCAGTATATACCCAGTATATATACCCAGTATATATTACCCAGTATATATACCCAGTATATATTACTCAGTATATATTACCCGGTATATATTACTCAGTAAAGTAAAGTAACCCATAGCATTTATTAATGCCGTAGGGGTGTGAGATGGTAGCGATCTCACATTTCACAGGCTCTGCAAATGAGGGTGGTAGCCATCTCGTCTCCCTCGCAGTCTTTACTTCCCGGATTAATCCGGTACCCATTTAAGGCTGGGTCTACCTGAGAGTCGTTGCGATCTGAAAACATTTCCGCCTCAGCTGGGGAATGAACCCAGGAACACTCATATACGAAGCCAGTCCGCCAACCACTGCGCTAACGCGGCTCAATATTACTCAGTATATATTACTCAGTATATATTAGGTGATACCAAAATCAATTAAACATGTTACTGAGGTTACCTTACTATCGCTATAAAATGGTAATCAATAGAAGGTGGTACTGCTAGTAGAACATAATAGAAAATAATACTGACGTGGAAGACAGGTAATGAAGTCCTACTGAATGACGACTAAAACACTACACACTATCACTAACGGATGCAGATATGGTACATACAACAAAACAAAACACAGAATATAATCATACAAATGACAATACACAGGACAAAGTCGACGTTTCGGACCAATAGGCCTTTTTCAAGATACGGACATAACATACAAACATAAAAAAGCCACATGTAGACATGTATGCTTATCTGAATGAAATGTGGTAGTTAGATAGATACCGGAAGCATACAAACAGGAAGTACACAAAGACGATAATACAGGTGGAACGAGAGGAACAAAACGATGACGTAACAAAGACCAATACGACCGAGAACTAAGCGAAAGAGTGGCCAATTCCGACCACTATCAACGTATCGGTCCTATTAGGACTTTTGTCAAGACATGCGAGGACGAGTTTTGTCACATCCAACTTCCCTTAGTTGTCCCTTAGCATAGGCATTGCAAAAAGACTGTGCACTTAATCTGTGCATTACGTAGTAGAAGTCCAGCCAATGGTAGCCATATAGGCGAAGCACTGAAGAAAAAACTCCACTCCCATGAAAATAAATGTCTTAGAAAATTATATAATATTATCTGTGAATAATCGAGGACAACCAATCAGTGTCATTATTTCCTGCTGTCGGTATATTTCATGGTACAGTACAAGTAGACGCCATCACATTGTCGAGTTATTTCCCTTTTCTATGTTTGTAAATTTCATGTTCATCATTTAATAATTTAAATATTTATTTCTTTGGGTTTGTATTAGGATAATTGTGTTTTACATAATTCTTCCAATCCAAAATAAATGAATATTTGAATGATTAAATAATGAATTTCTGTTTTTCCGAACAAGGGAAATAATTAAACATGTGGCGTCTACCTGCACTGTATCCGCGCAAATAAAACGGCAACACAACGCATTTCCATTCTCTGGACTACATCCAACTGGAAATCTTGTAGGACCATTGTCCTGTTACAAGAGATATCCAGTGGGAATTTGAGAATGAACGCTAAAGAAGAAGAAGAAGTACTGTATCCATTTCGTCTACTTACCCGCCTCTGTATTGTTCATCGAATGTGCAGACCCCAATCTGATTCTCAGACCTGCACTTCCTACAAGTGTGAGCGCAATGTCTGCTGTACTCCATGCTACAATAGTGAGTCAGCTCAAGACATAACTCAAGCTCATCTGTGCATGTGCTGGAGAATATCCGCTTAGTAAGCTCAAGCCGCAGGTAGTTCTGAGATATCTCTGGTAGCGGCTTTACTGACGTGTCACATATCACCTTGTACCATAGGTAAGCGCTTCTGATGTTGCTAAGAGGGTCAGCTGTGCGAAGGCAAAACCAATGTGTGTTTATATCGGAGTGCTGTGGGAATATAAGAAAGCTGAATTTACTATCATAATATTGCTTCAATGCAAGACAGGGACACTAAGTTAAATGAGATATCTAAAAAAAATGTAGCAATGAAGTCTGAGAAGAGATCATCTGAGAAATGAGGAGATTACAATATTGTTGGAACAACATCAGTGGTAAAATATATTGAAGAAGAGAGATTGAAATGGTACGGCCACCTAATGAGAATGGACCCTTATTGGCCAGGGGCCTAGAGCATACAACATGAAAATGGAAACAGAAAGATACAGAGGAACACCAGTAAGAAGGTTGATTGAAGGAGTTGACAGATCTGGTATCCCTAGCAATGATACTATCCTGATGCAGAAACAGATTCGTTGGACAGGTCATGTGGTATTCGCCAGATTATCGCAGACCACCGATAATTCTCTATTTTAAGTTTAAGGAGGGCTTTATTCTGAAGGTGGACAAAGTAAAGATTCGTTAAAGTCCTCACTTGAAAGCTTTTGACATGAACCAGCACACATGAAAGACACGCACGAAATAGATCTACATGGCGCTCCACAGTTAAAACAAATCGCAGAATCTTGAGACGAGAGCAGAAATGCAGGAGTTCAATAGTAATTCTTGAGACTAACGGGAATTGAACCAGTCCGTTCAACGGCACCAAATCGCCTAGCAACTATTGAACACGTGTTCTTCCGTACTTGACTAACCGCATCTCCAATAAAAGATGCGATTTCATCAAGCCATTCAAACCGTGCACACAAAGTCACAAGAACAGACCGATCGAGACAAGGACTATTACAACAACAACAAACATCCCGTACAGGTATTGAAATATCCTCAGTAACAACAAACATATAACACAAATATGTATTAGTTATACAAGGGCCGATAGGTCTTCTTGTAAACATGGATAACATATATAGACAATACAATTTTGCTTCGAATAAAAGTTAATACAAGTAAATATAAGTAGGAAACCAGAGAAATTTTTTTTTAAATTCTTGAGACTAACGGGAATTGAACCACTCCGTTCAACGGCACCATATCGCCTAGCAACTATTGAACACGCGTTCTTCCGTACTTGACTAACCGCATCTCCAAAAAAGATGAAATTTCATCAAGCCATTCAAACCGTGCACACAAAGTTCAATAGTATTAGCCTGGATGATGCACTACAGCTAAACAGTCAAGAGTATCAAGAAAGTCACAGATATATCAAACACCCCCCCCCCACAGTGTCTATCCCATGTTTGTCTTAACCAATTACCTTTGCATCCAGCATAGGGTGTATTAGCCATTTACACACTCATAATTAAAAACCTAACTGTGAGTTTCATAAAGTGGAATATGGTCATCATCAATTGAGAATTCATTCATTTCATACGCGAGAACATTAATCCATTGGAAATTCATGGGCCCTAAGTAAAACATGGACCCTAAGTAAAACATGGACCCTAAGTAAAACATGGACCCTAAGTAAAACATGGACTCTAAGTAAAACAGCGGCAAAGAAGATCAACGCCTTCGAGCTGAAATGCTACAGAAAGATACTTACTCGTAGAATATAAAGGAAGGAAAAAATTAGAAACTCAGATATTATAAACACATTGAATATTCCAGAGTGTTGGTTACTAAACACAATAACAAAAAGAAAACTACACCTGTTTGGTCATATAAAGAGACATAACTGTGAAAGACAAATAATGGAGGGAAGAGTACATAAGAAGAGGAGAAAGGGCAGACCAAGAAGACGATGGAATAACGACATTAAAGATAACATGAATACATCGCTAGAAAATGCAAGCCACATCGCCCAAGACAGATGGGGGTTCAGAGAGTTCATTGGGAAGACAACGTTCTGGAAGGTTGATTTAAGACCAATGTGTACGTAAGAAATAAAGTAGAGATGTGTGCAGGTGTCCAGGAGCCATTGCTTTCAATAGTGAAACGACGAAAACTAGCATGGTTTGGACATGTATGCAGGCACGATTCCTTGTCAAAAACAATACTGCAGGGAACTGTCGAGGGTGGAAGAAGCAGAGGAGGGCAAATAAAGACATGGACAGACAACATCAAGGAATGGACAGGGCTAGATATTTCCACACTCATCCGCATCGCTGAGGATAGAATTCGCTGGAGGACTCTGTGTGCTGAAGCTTCCAATGTGGTACCCCTACGACCCTGAAGGGTTATGGGTTTTATTGATTGATTGATTGTTCTGGAAGGAATACGTCACATGACCAACATGAGAAGAACAGACTTAACATCCAAATGTGAAGGGAATACACAGATCTTATACGCATATCATACAGGGCTTATATTTGGTTATTAAGACATGTGCACCTGCTTAGTTCAGAATCGCCAGAAGACATCCTTCATGAGTGTTTGGTCTACAATGAAGTCTGAGAGAAAATACGAGGATACCGTGCTAGTACGCGATCGTTTATTACATTGGCCCAAAACAAGAGTATATAATATAAATGCAATGAATCTGCAGGAGTATATAATATAAATACAATGAATCTGCAGGAGTATATAATATAAATACAATGAATCTGCAGGAGTATATAATATAAATACAATGAATCTGCAGGAGTATATAATATAAATACAATGAATCTGCAGGAGTATATAATATAAATACAATGAATCTGCAGGAGAATATAATATAAATACAATGAATCTGCAGGAGTATATAATAAAAATACATTGAATCTGCAGGAGTATATAATATAAATACAATGAATCTGCAGGAGTATATAATATAAATACAATGAATCTGCAGGAGTATATAATATAAATACAATGAATCTGCAGGAGTATATAATATAAATACAATGAATCTGCAGGAGTATATAATATAAATACAATGAATTTGCAGGAGTATATAATATAAATACACTGAATCTGCAGGAGTATATAATATAAATACACTGAATCTGCAGGAGTATATAATATAAATACACTGAATCTGCAGGAGTATATAATATAAATACACTGAATCTGCAGGAGCATATAATATAAATACACTGAATCTGCAGGAGTATATAATATAAATACACTGAATCTGCAGGAGTATATAATAAAAATAATGAATTGACATACATGTAGCAATGAGTCATTGAACTGACCTGCAGTATTATGAAGGTGTATCGATCCTGTGTCCAGTGGACAATGCAATGCGTCCTTTGTTTGTGTGTTCGAGGCAAATCTTTAGGAACACATGCTTCTCTCCTGAGAAATGTAAGTAAATAAATTTAAATGAAATCGCTGTAACTCTTGACAAATGAGCGACAACACCCACGTATATAATAATTCATCAGCGAATAGAAAATGAAGATGGGTAAGGCCTGCCGACGACTGGAAGCCATTACAAGCGACTACAAGAGCATTATATTACCATCATAAAAGTGCTACTTTTGATTTTTAAAATGCTAAAAATGCTAGATAAAAGTGCAAACGGTGCTACGGAGTTGTGTCCTTTGCAAGCGACCTTGAGGGGCCGATTTCTTACTCTTGCAATGTACACAACTCTTTAGAAATCTTTGCATTTTAATCAGTTGTGCATGTACTCTCGTAATCGTGTGCTCTCGTTGTCGCTTGAAGTCGTTTTAAGTGGACGCACGACCTTAGCCAGTTTATTGTCAGGAGTGATACTAACAAAAATATGTGATTCAATGTTATTATGGGAAGCCGCAATGGTATAGTGGTACATTATTTTTCCCACTTACCAGCAAACTTGGGTGCGAGACCACTGCTTATTCTATCTATTCGCTAATCCCTTTGATGCCTTTCAGCGTCAGGGGTAGAAGAGTTTTCTGGAGACGGCACTCTTGTGTGCTGAGTATATTGTGGTATTTGTCGCCTCTTTTATTTCAGCGGTCCATCGTTTTCGTGGTCGGCCTCTAGGTCTGCATTCACTGTATCTGTGTAGCATAGCTTGTTGTGGTATGCTGTCTGATGGTAGTCTGCTGATGTGTGCAAACCATTTGATCTGCTGTCTCTTAATATATTCCAAGATTGGGGTGGTGTCTGTTTTTTGTCGAATGTTCTCGTTCTTCACTTTGTCTATTAGCGATGTTCCTAGTATTCTGCGCAGGAACGCCATTTCAACTGTCACAAGTTTACGTTTATCTTCTGCTGTCGTTGTCCATGTTTAGCATTGGTAACACAGCGTTGGCATAATAATCGTGTTGAATAGTGTTATTTTGGTGTTTAAATCTACATTTTGTTTCTGAACATTGGTAGCATTTGCCCTAGGGCTTGTAATGCTTCACTACGTCTATTGTGTATTTCTTTGCTGCTCTTGCCGTCTGTTGTTATATCACTTCTGTCACTATATATATATATATATATATAGTAATATATATTATATGATATAATATATATTATACAATATATATTATATTATATAATATAATATAATATACTATATAATATAATATACTATATAATATATACTATATTATATAGTATATATATATATATATATATATATATATATATATATATATATATATATATATATATATATATATATATATATATATATATATATACAGAAGTGACAGAAGTAATATGTTATATTACTTCTGTCACTTCTGTCACTATATATATTCTGTCACTTGTTTAAGTCCGTTGCTTCCAATATATATATATATTGGTGTTTGTTTCTGTTCTTCCTATCTTCATTACTTCGGTTTTTTCTATATTTATCTTCATGTTAAAGTTATGGCACGTTTGATGTAATCTATCTATTTGTCGTTGTAGTTTTCTTCTGATGATGACACTAGTGCTTGGTCATCTGCAGTTCGCTTTAATAGTAGTTTGCTTAAGTTATCCTTCAGATTGTTTTCTTCCGTTGTCTTTGCTACTTTACAGATGTGGTCTATGTATGTTATGAACAATAGGGGGGATGTACACATCCCTGTCTCACACCTGAGTGAATTTGTTAATTATCAGATGTGCCTGTGTTCGTTCTTACTGCGCATTGACTATTGGTGTATATGCTCTGACATATAGGCTTATCAGATGTTGGGGAACTCCGTATGTCTGTAGTGTTATCTATAGTTGTGGTTTATCCACTCAGTCAAAAGCTTTAACTTGGTTCACGAAAGCCAGATATAAGTTTTGGTTATTAGAAGTGTGAAAAATACTATTCACGTGGTTTCCCAGCCACCAGGATGTAGAGTGACAGTACTCATGCTCTGGGGAGGCGGAGATTATCCAGATCAAATGCGGTAGGCAACGTTAGTAAGGCGGCCTCTGGTCATCACTGACTAGGTAACTGAGTACTTATGTTTCTGGTCACCATTGACTAGGCAGTTGAGCACTTATGTTTCTGGTCACCACTGACTAGGCAATTGAGCATTTATGTTTCTGGTCACCACTGAATAGGCAGCTGAACACTTATGTTTCTGGTCACCACTAAATAGGCAGCTAAGCACTTATGTTTCTGGTCACCACTCACTAGGCAGCTGAGGACCTATGTTTCTGGTCACCACTGACTAGGCAGCTGAGCACTTCTGTTTCTGGTCACCACTGACTAGACAGCTGAGCACTTATGTTTCTGGTCACCACTGACTAGGTAGATGTGCACTTATGTTTCTGGTCACCATTGACTAGGCAGCTGAGCACGTATGTTTCTGGTCACCACTGACTAGGCAGCTGAGCACTATATTTCTGGTCACCACTGACTAGGCAGCTGAGCACTTATGTCTCTGGTCACCACTAACTAGGCAGCTGAGCACTTATGGGAGACCTTGCACTATTCCACTGGATTATTACTCTGCTTACGGTTACCTTTAAATGTTACTAGTGATAAATTATAAACCATGACACAACGCATTCTGTTTACTGGACTACATCCTGCTAATCTACAGGAGTTTGAGAACGATTACAATAAAAGAGAACGACTATTTATACATATCCAATAAATAACTACTTATATATATATACGTAAATAACTCAGATATTATAAACACATTGAAGATTCCAGTGTGTTGGTTACTAAACACAATAACAAAAATAAAACTACACCTGTTGGTCATATAAAGAGACACTACTGTTTAGAAAGACAAATAATGGAGGGAAGAGTACATGGAAAGAGGAGAAAGGGCATACCAAGAAGACGATGGACTGACGACATTAAAGACAACATGAATACATCGTTGGAGAATGCAATATATATATATAAGTGATAAAAGAGCAATTTTAAACGTTTCAGCGGAAAGGGTCTTTATCTAGAAACAAGAAACAAAACAACACGATTATATAAAATGAACAAGTATCCTGTCAACAAAATGCGAATTATTGTCTCTTGTTCTGTTCTTGCTTTCCAGATATGATACTTTACGAAACAAAATGAAATGACGAAAAACTGTTTTAATGGCAACATTGTAAAATGCCATTAGGAAATAATTCAAATGTTATTCATTGATTGATAGTATTACAGACTGTAATCTGGTCAATGGCTACTTGGATTGGTTCAGTAATCCCGAGTTTTTAGTTGTACTCCAAGAGAGCATTGACTCATAATTATTTGAGCTTTAATATGTCATTTTTGAAAATCCTGACGATAAACCAGACCTGTGGTTCTTAACGTTTGATAGTGAGCTTTTCGTGGAATAATTTTTTCCACGAGCGCACATCACTTTTTTTTTGGGCCAAATTAAAAAAATAATTTCTTTATTTTAAAGCTCAACAAGGCTTTTTAAGCTTTACTAACATTTGTACATATATTTATAATACTGGTACATATATTTATAATACTGGTACATATATTTATAATACTGGTACATATATTACAAATACTGGTACATATATTACAAATACTGGTACATATATTACAAATATTCGTACATATATTACAAATACTGGTACATATATTACAAATATTCGTACATATATTACAAATACTGGTACATATATTACAAATACTGGTACATATATTACAAATACTGGTACATATATTACAAATATTCGTACATATATTACAAATACTGGTACATATATTACAAATATTCGTACATATATTACAAATACTGGTACATATATTACAAATATTCGTACATATATTACAAATACTGGTACATATATTACAAATACTGGTACATATATTACAAATATTCGTACATATATTACAAATACTGGTACATATATTACAAATATTCGTACATATATTACAAATATTCGTACATATATTACAAATACTGGTACATACATTACAAATACTGGTACATATATTACAAATATTCGTACATATATTACAAATACTGGTACATATATTACAAATATTCGTACATATATTACAAATATTGGTACATATATTACAAATACTGGTACATATATTACAAATATTCGTACATATATTACAAATACTGGTACATATATTACAAATACTCGTACATATATTACAAATACTGGTACATATATTACAAATATTGGTACATATATTACAAATACTGGTACATATATTACAAATACTGGTACATATATTACAAATACTGGTACATATATTACAAATATTGGTACATATATTACAAATATTGGTACATATATTACAAATACTGGTACATATATTACAAATACTGGTACATATATTATAAATACTGGTACATATATTACAAATACTGGTACATATATTACAAATACTCGTACATATATTACAAATATTGGTACATATATTACAAATACTCGTACATATATTACAAATACTGGTACATATATTACAAATATTGGTACATATATTACAAATACTGGTACATATATTACAAATACTGGTACATATATTACAAATACTGGTACATATATTACAAATATTGGTACATATATTACAAATATTGGTACATATATTACAAATACTGGTACATATATTACAAATACTGGTACATATATTACAAATATTGGTACATATATTACAAATACTGGTACATATATTACAAATACTGGTACATATATTATAAATACTGGTACATATATTACAAATACTGGTACATATATTACAAATATTGGTACATATATTACAATTACTAGTACATATATTACAAATACTGGTACATATATTACAAATATTGGTACATATATTACAAAAGCTCGTACATGCTACTAAGAATTGTTAAAAATAGTTGTCATCTATGATCGCCCCCTCCCCTCAATTTTTCTGTCAGTGACTCCATTTATGTCTTCGTAGGGCAATATGACCAACATTGAGAACCATTGTAGTAAAGGATGCTAACAGTCCGGCTAGTCAGTAACTCAGAAAACATGCGTTTATGACAGAAGCTGTTTTCAGTTGGCTAGTCGGTGACAGACGAAAACATGAGTTATGACAGAAGCTGTTTTCAGTTGGCTAGTCGGTGACAGACGAAAACATGAGTTATGACAGAAGCTGTTTTCAGTTGGCTAGTCGGTGACAGACGAAAACATGAGTTTATGACAGTGCTTCTCCGTATGATTGTGTTTGGTGTTCTTGTTGTTGCTGTCGTTGTGAAGACGTTATTTAGTCGTGTTGCGTAATATCATGGTTGATGTTGTGCCTCTCGGTCTAGTATCTCCGACTTCAGAACATGTGCTTATTTGGTCAAGACTGTGATCTTGCTAGATGTAGGGGATGGTCAGATCAATCTTAGTTTCCAGCCTCTGTTGGCTGAACTAAGCCACACCTCCACTTCATGGAATTGACCTCGATGGGGTGTTTCATCTTCTGAGATTTTGTTCATAGGTGGTATTTTACAACAGGGGGTATTAAACAGCAGGTGGTATTCTAAAGGAAGTGGTGTTCCACAACAGGCGTTCGGTTGTCATGGGGCTAGTGCCACGACTGTTATAACTAAACTATGTTGTTTTTAATCTTTTTTAAACTGTCTCTTGTTTTGGTGATGCACTCTGCCAGACTGCAACATGTCCATGTCGTGATTTCCCCATTCGTATCTCTGCCTACCTCTTGCTCGTTTCTCCTGGACTCTACTCTCAAGTAAGGTCTTTAACAAAGTGTCATGTCTTTGACCAAAATACTTTATTTCATTAACATTTTTTTTTCTTTAATAGTTCTTTTTTTTCATACGAAGCGCTGTTAGAATTTATTTGTTCATGTTCTTCTCTTTCCATGTACAATACTACAATATTTGTAATATATGTACGAATATTTGTAATATATGTACCAGTTATTGTACATAGGCTTTCCATATTTATCTCTATATCCACATTTCTAAATCATCAATCTTGTCTTTTTACTGTTTGTTCATTGTCCATGTTTCTGAGCCATATATTAATACAGAATAGATGTAGCATTTTATAACTCACATTTTAGTATGTAATTTGTTTAGATTCAATATTTTGTATTGAAATATTCAACTAAATGTACAAAAACATTATACACTTTTTTCAGTCAAATATTGTCGAATATTTATGCTTTTTTCGTCTTGTACTACATGTGAAGTAATACAAGTACAGTATTGCAAGTACAACAATACAGGTACAGTAGTACAGGTACAGTAGTGCAGGTACAGTAGTGTAGGTACAGTAGTGCAGGTACAGTTACAGTTGTGCAGGTACAGTAGTGCAGGTACATTAGTACAGTTACAGTAGTGCAGGTACAGTAGTGCAGGTACAGTAGTGCAGGTACAGTAGTACAGTTACAGTAGTACAGTTACAGTAGTACAGTTACAGTAGTACAGTTACAGTAGTGCAGGTACAGTAGTGCAGGTACAGTAGTGCAGGTACAGTAGTACAGGTACAGTTACAGTAGTGCAGGTACAGTAGTGCAGGTACAGTAGTGCAGGTACAGTAGTACAGTTACAGTAGTGCAGGTACATTAGTACAGTTACAGTAGTGCAGGTACAGTAGTACAGTTACAGTAGTACAAGTGCAGTAGTACAAGCACAGTAGTGCAAGTACAGTAGTGCAAGTACAGTAGTGCAAGTACAGTAGTGCAAGTACAGTAGTGCAAGTAAAGTAGTGCAAGTACAGTAGTGCAAGTACAGTAGTACAGATACAGTAGTACATGTGCAGTAGTACAAGTATAGCAATACAGGTACAACAATATAAGTACATCAATACAAGTACATTATTACAGTAGTTGATGTCATTTAAATGCATTATGTAACATCCTTCCAATAAACTGGCATATATTATTCAACATTCCCCCCCAAAAAAAAGAGTATTATATGTAACAAGTCTGCGGAGCTTATACACACACAGTGAAAGAGAGAGAGAGAGAGAGAGATAGATAGAGAGAGCCACAGAAGATGTTTTTCGTCCAACACAAGAAACGATGACCATTAGCTATATCCACTTTATGGACTACTATTAGAGTTATGTCCTCGACTATGAGTTTATAGATGGCTGATACACCCTATTCTGGCCGCAAATGTCATTGGATAGTTCAGACATGGGATGAGCACTGTAGATGGTTGTTGATATACCCGTGACTTTTTAGCTTCTCTGATCTGTTGCTGCGTTTTCCTCTCTCCACAATGCTGCTACATTTTCTGGCTCTAAAGCGCCATGTAGATAGATGGATAACGACTTCATTATTGATACATAGAGGCTGTGTTGATTTCTGTAAGATAAGCTTCATAAGGTAGCTTATACAGGACAGGATGTAGCAGCCATCATCAGGTAAGCATATCCTGGACAGGATGTAGCAGCCATCATCAGGTAAGCATATCCTGGACAGGATGTAGCAGCCATCATCAGGTAAGCATATCCTGGACAGGATGTAGCAGCCATCATCAGGTAGCATATACAGGACATGATGTAGCAGCCATCATCAGGTAAGCATATCCTGGACAGGATGTAGCAGCCATCATCAGGTAAGCATATCCTGGACAGGATGTAGCAGCCATCATCAGGTAAGCATATCCTGGACAGGATGTAGCAGCCATCATCAGGTAAGCATATCCTGGACAGGAACTAGCAGCCATCATCAGGTAAGCATATCCTGGACAGGATGTAGCAGCCATCATCAGGTAGCATATCCTGGACAGGATGTAGCAGCCATCATCAGGTAAGAATATCCTGGACAGGATGTAGCATATCCAGGATAAAATGTAACATATCCTGAATAGAATGTAGCAGTCATCACAGGCTTTCAAAACCTGTCCTGGCTTGAGCCAAGCCTCCTTGCTTCAAACTATCACATCCATAGATCATGATGTATATGATGTTTAACATTAGCTACATTACCGACACAGCTTTTCATATGCCTTAAAATCTTGGCATAATTGCACAAACTGATTCTCCAACCTGATCTGAACTTTTGTGATAGATCGACAGCCATAAAGCTGTCCTAAATATATGAAAGAGCTTCTTTCCTTAAATTTCGAACCTATAATCAAATTATTAATTAATGCTGAAAAGATCAATATTGAAAGTCTACAAGATGTCGGTACAATTATAAGGAAGAAAATTATCTGCATTAAAAAAAGTACAATCAACAATTCTAAGACGTAACTTAAGCAAGTGAGAATAGTAATACACGTTGACATTTGTAATTGGCAAAGTAGTCTAAATAGAAGGAAAGATGTTGGGGAGAAATCTCACGAGGAATTTTTTAAACAGTATGATGCCTTTACACGAAAGATCAATCAATGAATGAACCCGTAACCCTCAGGGTCGTAGGGTACCACATTGGATGCTTCAGTACACAGAGTCCTCCAGCGAATTCTATCCTCAGCGATGCGGATGAGTGTGGAAATATCTTGTCCTGTCCATTCCTTGATGTTGTCTGTTCATGCCTTTATTAGCCTCCTCTGCTTCTTCTCCCCTTCGACAGTTCCTTCAGTATTGTTTTGGACATGGAATCATGTCTGTATTCATATCTAAACCATGCTAGTTTTCGTTGTTTCACTATTGAAAGCAATGGTTCTTGTACACATGCATACATTTCTATTTTATTTCTTACGTACACATTGGTCTTATGTTTCCTATAGGAAATTCGTAGAATTCGCCTGCATCATTTGTACTCGAAAGCCTGTAATCTTCTCTCAATGTCCGCAGGGAGTGTCCAACTCTCACAACTATACCACACAACAGAAAACACCAGCGACTTATTCAGTTTGATTTTCACTCCAACACTGATGTTGCTTTTCCAAATCACCGTTAGCCTTGACAAGGAAGCTAAAGCTATCTCCAGCCTTAGTATTAGTTCTATTATCCATTGTAGTATTTCAATGGGCAAAATGTTTAGCTAGTGGTACCCTTCTCCTTTCCAGCTGAAAGATATCTACATCGGAAAAGATACTGAATTCTGGTGGAATTTTATTCTAGTGTAATCTCATTTAATGGTGATTCATAATCACCTTGACAGTCGACATGGCTAACAATGAGAACGACTTCTCCATGAGTTCATTAGTTCTTTATTTCTGTACACATGATGTCATACATCAGATTGTTATATAAGGCATCCAATTGTTATGTAATCATCAAATTGTTATGTAATCATCAAATTATTGTGTAAACATCTAATGTTTATGTAGGACAACAAGAAGTTATATACGATATCAAATTGTTATGTAAATATCAAATTTTTATGTAATAAAATTGTTATGTAGACATCTAATTTTTATGTAGGACAAACAAGATGTTATATAGGATATCAAATTGTTATGTAAACATCAAATTGTTATGTACGAAATCAAATTGTTGTGTGAATATGAAATTGCTATGTAGTCATTAAGTTGTTATGTAAGACATCAAATTGTTATGTAAACATCAAATTGTTATGTAGACATCAAATTGTTATATAAACATCACATTGTTATGTAAACATCAAATTGCTATGTAGGCTTCAAATTGGTATGTAAACATCAAATTTTTATGTAAACATCAAATCGTTATGTAAACATCAAATTGTTATTTATGTAAACATCAAATTGTTACGGACGAAATCAAATTGTTGTGTGGACATCAAATTGTTATATAAATATCAAACTGTTATGTAAGCATGAAATTGATATGTAAACATTAGTCTCCAGAATTTCAATGTTTTCTAGTCAATTTTCCAACTTAACATCTACACAATGGAAAAAACACGATAACAACCAAAGTAGGCGAAGTAAAACAACATGAAATTAACTGACGAAGGATAATTGACGAAGAAACAGAAGGGGAAAAAACTCTGGTACCTAAAGTCAAAAGTGATTCCTTCCCCTTTATCACAACCGCTCTCCATTCTCATCATCAGCATGAGATTACTGCATACGGCGCTGTTGTTAGGATGATGATAGTAAACTTGCATATTGTATCCACCTGTGTCAGGAAAATATGTATGATATCATCAAATAGTTTAGATTTTTGATTAAACATCAGCATAAATTATAAACATTCAAAAGAATATCCGACAAGGTGGAGAATGCCGCAGTTAACAAAATTAAGAATCGATTCTTCTTCTTCTTCTTCTTCTGCGATCGTTCTCAAACTCCTGCAGATTAGCAGGATGTAGTCCGGAGAACGGAATGAGTTGTGTCATGGTTTACAGCATTGCTGCGATATCTGCGCCTTTTGGCCTGACACATCCGACTTCAGCATGGCTTTGGGGTCACTGACCCTATATGGGATGGGACAGCCAACTCCATCACATAGCCTCAGTAATCGCCTTTTACGACATGCGTGGAAGGTAAACAGTCTTGTTATTCTGTGCTCCCCTTTCGGGCCCCGGCAACACACGAGCGTAAGAATCTATAACAGCTTTGATAAAGAATTATTGTCACTGATGAAACTAATACATAGCAAACAAATCCTATCAATAAAAAACAGAAAACAAAACAAACACACGCACAAAAAGGAACAAGAACTTTTTCTTCTACGTGAAATAGGGACCTTTACCAAGAAACATCAATGTGACAGGCAGCATATAAAAAGATGTGGAGGTTATCCAAAAACAATTGTAGCATTGGTGAAACGACATAAACATGTTTGGTTTGGACATGTAACGAGATACAACTCGCTTTCTAATATTATTTTGCAAGGAACAGTCGAGGGTAGAAGGAGAAGAGGAACTCAGACAAATTCTTGTATTGATAACAGCAAGGAATGGTCTGGTCTTGATTTATCTACACTCCTCCGAATATGTGAGGATAGAGTTGTTTGTAGAAATGTTTGAGTTGGTGTATCCAGTTTGTCACGCCTGCAACCCTGATCGATTATGGGTAGAATTATATACCTAATAGTTTGTAAGTAGATATTTGGTCAATTTTGTTTCATACCTTATAATCGGTAAAGTAGATACAGATTATCTAGTGTATCTGTATGAATGACAAGTCGTAGATGTTAGAGAGAGAGAGAGAGAGAGAGAGAGAGAGAGAGGATACAACTAAGATGGAATGCATTTACACGTTGCTGACCAGATGCATTTACACGTTGCTGACCAGATGCATTTACACGTTGCTGACCAGATGCATTTACACGTTGTTGACCAGATGCATTTACACGTTGTTGACCAAATGCATTTACACGTTGCTGACCAGATGCATTTACACGTTGTTGACCAGATGCATTTACACGTTGTTGACCAAATGCATTTACACGTTGTTGACCAGATGCATTTACACGTTGTTGACCAAATGCATTTACACGTTGCTGACCAGATGCATTTACACGTTGTTGACCAGATGCATTTACACGTTGTTGACCAAATGCATTTACACGTTGTTGACCAGATGCATTTACACGTTGTTGACCAAATGCATTTACACGTTGCTGACCAGATGCATTTACACGTTGCTGACCAGATCTCGACGTCGTTGATTAGCTCACATCGTTCATATGCCAGACGATCGTATTCGAAAGAGAGTATTCTATGTGAATTGCAGGGAACTGTCGAGGGTGGAAGAAGCAGAGGAGGGCAAATAAAGGCATGGACAGACATCAAAGAATGGACAGGGCAAGATATTTCCACACTCATCCACATCGCTGAGGATAGAATTAGCTGGAGGACTCTGTGTGCTGAAGCATCCAATGTGGTACCCCTACAACCCTGAAGGGTTACGGGTTTATTCATTGATTTATTGATTCTATGTGAATTGCGCGCTGGAAGAGTTCAGGTAAGGCCAGAAGAAATACTTCAACGACTGTCTGAAGAGATCTCTCAAGTCAGGTAAGGCCGGAAGAAATACTCCAACAACTGTCTGAAGGGGTCTCTCAAGCGCTTACAGAATTAACCCAAGCTCTTGGGAAACAACATATCTTGACCGTCCAACCTGGAACAGTCAGATTAGAACGGGTGTTAAAAGTTCTGAACAGGGTAGAACATTACAGACAATTTAAAATAGACAAAACGAAAGATGAGATCTTCTTCTTCTTCTGCGTTCATTCTCAAACTCCCGTTGAATCTCTCTTGTAGCAGGACCACGGTCCTATTAGATTTCCAGCAGGATGTATTCCAGAGAATGGAAATGCGTTGTGTCGCAGTTTTATTTGCGCCAATGGCCCGACATATCCGTCTTCGGCGGGGAAAGACGAGATCAGACCTACTATCTCAAGACCTACTACAGTCCTGCTCACACTGCAATATGTCCTTCATAACGCGGATTGGACTCATCAGCCAATCTGAGGACAATCAAACCAAACTTGACCTTTTTTAATGCCACTTTTCACCACATCTTCACTTGCGAAGTAGGAACATCAATATCTTTGTATAGAAACTGGTAGAATACTTAAAATTTGTATATCATACCTGCAAACGGACATGGCATTCGATGCTCCGGGGGCAGCCTAGAGTACACCAAAGGAAATGGGTCAATTTCCATTGTTTCTTCGTTACAAATACTCACATTCTGCTTATCGAAAAGATTGGATGTCTGGAAAGAAAATATGTCATATATGTATTAAAATATGTCATGTGTATAAAAATATGTCATATGGGTAGTAAATATGTCATATATGCATTGAAATATGTTATATGTATTAAAATATGTCATATGTATTAAAATATGAACGAATACTTGAAGCTGCTGCTGTAAGCTGTGTTGTTATGTATGTGAGCATGGACATACAGAAATACATACTAGCCTGGTTTGGACATGTACGCGGACATGATTCCTTGTGAAAAAAAACAACAATACTGCGGGGAACCGTTGAAGGGGGAAGAGAAACAGGAGGGAAAATAAAGACATGAACAGAAAAAATCATGGAATGGACAGGACAAGATTTTCCCTCACTAATCCGCATTGTTGAGGATAGAAATTGCTGGAGGACTCTGTGTGCTGAAGTATCCAATGTTGTACCTACAACGTGAAGGGTTACACGCATGTGGTTGCGTCTGTGGGTCTCACCAATGGCCCACTAGACATACCACCCATACAACAGAAAACCTTAGTAGATGACATGCCGTTATATTGAGGTTATCTTCTTGTAGAAGCTTCATGGCACATCATCTATAGAATTATGCTCCTTGTGCTGTTATTTTGTTGTTGAATTGTTTTTCATGTTTACTTGAATATATGTATGCACCCTCTCTGTGGTTGGGAGGGAGCCAGAGACGTATTGTGCAACACTGGGGAGGAGGAAATTGACATCACTGTTTTTTCCTATGGCTGAAACCCACCATAAAGGCACAGTGGCACAGGACGTGACAATCCTTTTGACTTGAACATTTGATTCCATGCCTGGAGCAATAGAAAAGTTCGGCATAACCAGTAGTCAATTGGTGGCGGGGAATGAGCACAGTGAAGCCTATCTTGGCTACAGTTGCTAGGAGCAGTGCATAGGTTGAAACCTACCTTCATGAAGGTGTGATAATTATTCTCTGGCTCTGTCTCGGGGCGGGCCGAAAATTCACAGACTTCCCAGCAATATAATACCAATTAATGGCATTAAGTCAAAGGGCATGAACTCATGGACCGCTGGATCAGCAACCAACCAACCTGAAGGGTTACAGGTTTATTGATTGATTGATAGCTTCTATAACTGAGATACTTCGACCATTCACTTTGTCATGCCTGAAATGTACATGAACTGCCACGCAGCATCACCACACTGTTGTTGTTGTTGTTATTGTCGATATTCAAATGTTGATGGGTAATGTTATTCTTGCTAGCATAATATCATTCTTCAAAAAGTCCAAGTCTTCTGAAGTTAACTTAGTGATTCATACAGTAAGTTAATGGCTGTTAAGTGTGTCTGTCTGTAGAAGTTTTTAGTTTAATAATATTATGCTCACTTCAGCAAAACTGAAATCAAATAGGGGACGCTTAGAACAGATTAATAATTTTTATCTAGTCCCTGGAAACACACATAATAACACACACGAATCTACGTTGTAACTAAAAGCCCTTTATCAAGAATAAAAAAATAAATAATTGGTAGCTTATCCTTTACATGACTTAGCTATCAACACAGAAGTTGTCTGTGGTGAATTTCTAGGCAATATAGATACGTTTAGTAGTTTGCCATTGCTTTCTGAACGACCGGATGCACAATTGCCTGTGGCGGGGATCGAACTCGGTACCTTGGCCGTCACAAACGCGCTCTGTACCACAGAGCCGGACAGAGCCGGAGAATACATTCACATTAAACAAAAGAAAAACATGAGTAGGAAGGGCACTATTGACGTTCACACGACAGAGTTAAATATAGATTATCTTTTATTTAAAACACGATACAAAACAAAGTAAATAATAAGGTATGTTATACAATGTTATGTACCCAATCAATGTTATCAAACGAGGTATGTTATACAATTGTATGCACCCAAAATCAATGTTGTCAAACGAGGTATGTTATACAATGTTATACACCCAAAATCAATGTTGTCAAACGAGGCAGAGGATAGTAGTCCCTATACCATTTATATTTAGCTCTGTCATGTAAACGTCAATAGTGCCGTTCTTACTTGTAGTTTTCTGTTGTGAATATATTCCTGATAAAGTACTTTTAGTCGAAACGTCGATTGTTGCATTGTGAACATAATTTAAGCAGAACTTTGGACAAGGGAGAACTAAATTGGAATGAATTCTCGATACGGAAATGATACATTATAAACATCAATTAAAAGTAGTCATGCCAAAAATTCAACATGAAGATCAATATTGAATAGATCGAAATAATGGCAATAGCAAAGAAAGATAGAAATATCACTATCTCCATCGATGATAAACACCTTAAACAGGGAAATGAGTTCACTTACTTTGGAAGCATTATGTCGAGGGAAGGGAAGTCCAGTTAAGAGATACAAAATAGATGCAACAAAATATACCAGATCCTAGGACAGATGACACGTATTTTCAAGAACAAAAATGTAAACATAGACATTAAAGTTGCATTATACAAGACTATTATTATTCCATCACTGTGCTACCAGTGCCAAACTTGGACAATGACAACACAAGACAAAAGAAAAATAGTGACAGCAGAAATGACATGTCTAGGAAGAATACTCAGAGTGCCATTAAGAGATAGAATTAGATAACATTATTGGAACACATAAAAAGACAACAGATCAATTGGTTTTCACACGCTTCCAGACTACCACAGATAGCATGCCACAAATGGCCATGACACATAGACATAACGGTTATAAAGCCAGAAGCAGACGGATGTAAAAGATGGATCACAGAAATCAAAGAAGCCACAGGAACAAGCCTACAAACAGCACACATGAAGGCCATCTCCAGAGAACTCTTCCACCTCTGACGCCTCAAGGCACACAATGGCCACAGCGTATAGATAGATAGATAGATATATAGATATATAGATAGATAGATAGATAGATAGATATATTAAAAGTAGAAGCTTAATACTAAACAAACTTTAGGAATCAAAGTTCAAATCAGCAAATTTGAAACAACAAAACCTCAAATATATTTTAAATGATGTCTTTAATGTAACTGACACATTACTGGTAATTAAAAAAAAGATGGATACAAAGACTGGAACAATTCATGCAAAATACGGATTACATAACTAAAATAGTCAATGAAAACAAACATATATGAAGCACACAAAAAGGCCGTCTCCAGAGAACTCTTCTATTCCTGATGTTGCAAGGCATAAAGGGGTATAAAGCGAAAAGAAAAAAGAAAAATAATCTCGCGTGTAGGCTTTATTTTATTATTATCATGTTTTTGTTTTATCTTGTGCAGAACATTTTTTATTAATATAATAAATAAGTAAATATGCAAACAAAAATAGAAATAATGATAACAGAAAAGAATAAGGACGAAAACGATTGACATATTAAACACTTTTTTTGGTTCCAGAACGTATTGTACCAGTTTTGTGTTAGCCACCCCGTACTTTATTTAGCACTTTCATGAACAACATACAATTCCAAGTAAATATTTTTGTCTTTTCATATTGTTCGTATTATTACGTGTTTTCATATTGTTCGTATTATTACGTGTTTTCATATTGTTCGCATTATTACGTGTTTTCATATTGTTAGTATTATTACGTGTTTTCATATTGTTCGTATTACTACGTGTTTTCATATTGTTCGTATTATTACGTGTTTTCATATTGTTCGTATTATTACGTGTTTTCATATTGTTCGTATTATTACGTGTTTTCATATTGTTCGCATTATTACGTGTTTTCATATTGTTCGTATTATTACGTGTTTTCATATTGTTCGTATTACTACGTGTTTTCATATTGTTCGTATTATTACGTGTTTTCATATTGTTCGTATTATTACGTGTTTTCATTCTATTTTACTATTATACTTTTTTGACGAGACGTAGATTTTATATTTTTCTTCTTTATTATCTTTTTTAATTATTTTTTAAAATCAATCTTTTTATTAACAGTAGATTTATGTAACACATATTTATTTATTTATAATATTTTTTACTTTTGTAATCGTGTTACTAATAACCCATACTTGATTGTTGTATTCGTGTTACTTATACCCATACTTGATTGTTGTATTCGTGTTACTAATATCCGTACCAGATTGTCGTAATCGTGTTACTAATACCCATACTTTATTGTTGTAATCGTGTTACTAATACCCATACTTTATTGTTGTAATCGTGTTACTAATACCCATACTTTATTGTTGTAATCGTGTTACTAATACCCATACTTTATTGTTGTAATCGTGTTACTAATACCCATACTTTATTGTTGTAATCGTGTTACTAATGCCGATACTTGATTGTTATATTCGTGTTATTAATCTCCATACTTGATTGTTGTAATCGTGTTACTAATACACATACCTGATTGTTGTATCTTTTACGACTTTCTGATAATTATCATCATCATCAGGCGCATCCCCGACTGGCGCAGGCATGGATCTCCACAATTCTCTATTTCCAGTAACTTTTATCAGGATCGCTGTTGACGTGTTGCTACGCCACGATGTTCAGATTAATTTATATTTTCATCCCTGTCTCGTAACGTGTCAAAAAAAAAATTAAAGATGGTCTCTTTCTGATATTATTTGCTAACCCCCCTGTCTCGCATTTGTCCCTTTCAGCGCTTCTTCTTTATTCTTTATAGATGTCTATGATACTCTCAGCATTCTTCTTTAGAATCACACCTCTGTTGTTCTTGATACTCTCAGCATTCTTCTATAGAATCCAATATAACGACATGTCATCCACTAAGGTTTTCTGTTGCATGGCTGGTATGTCTAGTGGGCCATTGGTGAGACCCACAGACGCAACCACATGCGTACATTTTTTAAGCAGTAATACCTTTTATTGATTGTCATTTTACAGACTGGTGAAGAAAGGTCTGGACCACAAAATAACATTATAATGCAGGAAAAAAAGAGATTAGACCACACATTATCCTTATAATACAGGAAAAAGAAAGACTGGACCACATGTTAATTGTACCATTATGAATACAGGAAAAAGAATGACTGGGCCATAGTTTAATTGTAACGATGAACACAAAAAACGGGACCACAAATTTATTGCAAGGATGAAAACAAAAAGACGGGACCACCAATTAATTGTAACGATGAACACAGAAAGAAAAAAAACTAAACCACACATTAATTGTAACGATTTGTGTGTGTTCGTCCATCACAAGTGATGATGACCATTTTTTACATCAACTTTTGAAAATTGAATTGGAATTATGACTATGAATAATATTTCGTAGATGGCTAATGGACCCTATTCGAGCTGTTATTGTAATGATTATCACAAAGGAGAAAGGACCACAGACTAAATGTAACATGATGAATAAAAAAAGAGACGGGACCACACATGAATTGTAATAGTTCACACACACACAAAAGACGGGACCACAGATTAATGTTAAAGATGAACACAGAAAATTAGACCACAGATTAATTGTGACTATGCACACACAAAAAAGACTCATCATCATCAGGTGCCATGCCGGGTGGCGTAGGCGGTCATGGCTCTCCACAGCTCTCTGTCCACAGAATTATGTATCAAGGTCGTTGTTGTTTCCTTGCCGTGCCAGACTGTCAAACTATCTAATATTTTCTCACGTTGTCGCCCTCTGCCTCTGTTGCCTTCAATTTTGCCTGTTGTGACAATGTTCTTCAAACCAGCCTGTCTCATGAAGTTGCCAAAAAAAGAAGATTGCCTTTTTCTTATATTGTTGATTAAGGTACGTTTCGCAATTGACTCTTTCAACACCCCTACATTAGTTTTTCTTGCAGTCTATAGTATTCTCAGCATTCTTCTGTAGAACCACATCTCTGTTGCCTCCAATCTCCCACTTCCCAGTTTGTTTATTGTCCAAGACTCGCACCCATATTTACAAAAGACTAGTTTATTTATAACATTGAACAGAAAAGAGACAGGACCACGGATTAATTGTTACGATGATAAATACACGAATATATGTATCTCACCTTAATTTGCACTACGTAGTCTCCCCTATTTATAAACTGCATACACAAATACTTAGGGGCTTGATTCTCCTCTCGATGCATGACCAAATACTTGGTGTCCTGAATTTTCTCAATACATTCCCTTGAGAATTTGATGCCTCTCTCAGTTAGATTTATTAATGTTGGCTGGAATGGAGAATAATTGAGGATGAAGCATTAGAAGCGGAGAAGCATAATTGAGAATGAAACAGCGAAAGTGGTGAGCTCAGTTTAGGCAAGAGGCAGAGTGCAGGGAATTAATATTAATAACAAAATGATAGATCTATTATAATTGAATAACATAGTTACATATTGGTAAATTTAATAAGTATTATGGTATGTGTAGCTTGAATAACACAAATTAGGATCTTTCCCGTGGTGTAGTAACTAAAATATTTGCCTTGCATTCGAGAGGTCATGATTTAGAAACCGGGCGTTATGTCATGCTTACAAGTGCATTTCTTCGGTTCTTTGACACTATGGGGTTACGTGTTATGAATGATGGATTTATTTATGTTGGCTGGAATGGAGAATAATTGAGGATGAAGCATTAGAAGTGGAGAAGCATAATTGAGAATGAAACAACGAAAGTGGTGAGCTCAGTTTAGGCAAGAGGCAGAGTGCAGGGAATTAATATTAATAACAAAATGATAGATCTATTATAATTGAATAACATAGTTACATATTGGTAAATTTAAAAAGTATTATGGTATGTGTAGCTTGAATAACACAAATTAGGATCTTTCCCGTGGTGTAGTAACTAAAATATTTGCCTTGCATTCGAGAGGTCATGATTTAGAAACCGGGCGTTATGACATGCTTACAAGTGCATTTCTTCGGTTCTTTGACACTATGGGGTTACGTGTTATGAATGATGGTATCTGCAGGAGCCGTGCTTCTCTGTTGAGGGGCTGCGAACATATGAGGAAAACCTGAGTGCAAAGAAGAGAAACCTTTACGAATTTTTACGAACATCTTAGTTTTAAAAATATAATTCAAAATTCTTGATTAGAAACTGTCCTCACAGCACGTGGGGCATTCCCATAAGTGATCCACCCTCTGTTCCAGCAGTCATCCAACTCGATGGTGTTTCGAGCCTAATGCCGCCGAAACGGACGTCGACATCAGGGCACAACTCTGGCCCTTGTGATAAGTTTCTTTGTTGTTCCGCCCACCCACGCCGTGCCCGTAACTAGTTCAAGCACAAGGTCGGTCTGTCGGAACAACGTGGTAGCTGTTACCGAAGGTTACGACTGCGGGATTGCATAGATGACATGCCATGATGATGACATGATGAAGCTTCTTTAAGAAGATAACCTCAATATAAAGGCATGTCATCTACTAAGATTTTCTTTTGCATGTGTGGTTTGTCTAGTGAGCCATTGTGAGACCCACAGACGCAACCGCATGTGCAGTCGTAAATATATAAGTATGTTGTTAACCAACACAGATGGGAATGGGTCAAAGGGCATATGAGCCCAAGGACCGCTGGATCAGCAACCAAACAACCAACTAACAAAGATATGTAAGCTGTAATAATGTAAATATATATATATAAATTACAGAACGTAATGAAGTATTATGACATAACTGTGTAAGGTAATGACAGACCAATGCGAAATATGATGACAGACCTATGTGAGATTTAACGCCACACCTATATAAGATGTAATGACATGACTGTATGTGATGTAATGATAGCTTAACTTAGTGTGACGCATTAATGAGGCGTAATTACAGGACAATGTACAGTGTAATTACAGTTAATTGTGTGATGCAAAAACATAAAAATGTCAGATATATATATATAACAGAACTTCATGAGAAGTAAGGACGGAACTAATGTAATATGTAATTGATGTGTAAAACCTCAGTATATTGAACGCATCGGCTCGTGATGAAACCATATAACAGTAATGACACCTCTTAGAATCCTGAACCTAATTGTGTACTCATTCTAATAGTTTGTTATGTTTATACATCGTAATCATCATCTCGAGCCTCGCTGGTTATTCGTTTCTTATTTCTAGATCGGTTTTACACAAACACCTCACATTTTTCATTTGACAGAGAACTGGTGTTGTAAAGTTAAGTCATTCGCCCGCTGACCAGAATACCCAGGTTTCGAATCCACTTGTTATGCGAGGTTTTAAGTTAAAAATTACTCCATGGTTCACCCACCAACCAGAAAGTAAGGTACCAGGGTTTAGGCTCTGGGAAGGTCGAAATCGCTTTAAGGCAACTATAGTCAGGCAGTTTGTGGTCAATAGCTGACTAGGAAGCTGGGCACTTATGGGAAGCCGTGTACTATGTTGCTGATTCATAACTCATATATGGTCTTGGTGCAGGGTAAATATATGGTAAAGACAATATTTGTTGTTGTTCGTCCATCACAAGTGATGATGACCATTTGTTACATCCACTTTTGAAAATTCAATTTTAGTTATGTCCTTGATTATGAGTTCGTAGATGGCTAATGAGCACTATTCGAGCTGTAAATGTCCTTGGACAGTTTGGACATGGAATAACGAATGTAGACGGATCTTGGTCTATCCGTGACTTTCTAGCTGCTCTCCGCTGTTGAGCTGCTGCATTTCTCTTCTTTACACAAGATGATGCGCTCTTTTTTATTTTAGAACGCCATGTAGATCTATTTTTTGCAAGTTCTTCCCATCTATCGTGGTTTATTTCAAAGGCTTTCAGTGAGTCCTTTAACGAGTCCTTGTAGCGCTTCCTTTGGCCACCTTGAGATCGTATACCCTTCTCTAGCTCACCATAGAGAAGTATCTTTGGCAGACGATGGTCTGGCATACGCACCAAATGACCTGCCCAACGAATCTGTGTCTGCATCAGGATCGTGTCAATGCTTGGGATACCAGCTCTATCAAGGACAGTGGTATCTGGAATCTTGTCTTGCCATCTGATGTTCATAACTTTTCTGAGACAATTTGTATGAAAATGATTTGAGTTATTTCACATGACGTCTATACACAGTCCATGTTTATAATATTAGTTAAAGACAATATCAGTTATGATTCAGCAACATAATACACTGTTTTCCATAAGTGCTTTCGTCTTTTACTTATAACTCTTATATACTATTTGACTTATTGTAATCTTGCCTCCCCCGCCAGAACCTTTCAAAAACACTCAGTGGTCTTCCTCCACGGAAAGGCCAAACTTCCACCCCCATAATTCTGCTGTCCGTCATGTTCTATTCCGATACCTTCCTATTCTTCAGCCGAATCCCAAGACATGTGATGTCTTCTGCCACCCCCCCCCCCCCCGTTTGATTTCTTATAGACGTGGCAAGAACCTCAGTTATATTGGTCCGGAATCATCTGATTCTGACGTTCCTAATAATTTTGAAATATTTCAGTTCTCAATGTAACTATTGAATGATTCAATATATCGAATACAGTCGAACCACAATCTCCATTATTTTTTGGATTGTAACATCTTTTATATAAGAAATTGGATTAAAGTTATCGGTTGAAATGTTCGTTCATCACAATAAGTGATATATATATAATTTCGCTCTTAGCATGTTCTTATGGATTTTATTTTTATTCTTCTGTCTATGAAATTGCAACTAATGAAGAAGTTATGTCGGTCACACACATGAATTGTTAGTGTTTTCTAGAAGTTATGTCGGTCACACACATGAATTGTTAGTGTTTTCTAGAAGTTATGTCGGTCACACACATGAATTGTTAGTGTTTCCTAGAAGTTATGTCGGTCACACACATGAATTGTTAGTGTTTTCTAGAAGTTATGTCGGTCACACACATGAATTGTTAGTGTTTTCTAGAAGTTATGTCGGTCACACACATGAATTGTTAGTGTTTTCTAGAAGTTATGTCGGTCACACACATGAATTGTTAGTGTTTCCTAGAAGTTATGTCGGTCACACACATGAATTGTTAGTGTTTTCTAGAAGTTATGTCGGTCACACACATGAATTGTTAGTGTTTTCTAGAAGTTATGTCGGTCACACACATGAATTGTTAGTGTTTTCTAGAAGTTATGTCGGTCACACACATGAATTGTTAGTGTTTCCTAGAAGTTATGTCGGTCACACATATGAATTGTTAGTGTTTCCTAGAAGTTATGTCGGTCACACACATGAATTGTTAGTGTTTCCTAGAAGTTATGTCGGTCACACACATGAATTGTTAGTGTTTTCTAGAAGTTATGTCGGTCACACACATGAATTGTTAGTGTTTTCCAGAAGTTATGTCGGTCACACACATGAATTGTTAGTGTTTTCTAGAAGTTATGTCGGTCACACACATGAATTGTTAGTGTTTTCTAGAAGTTATGTCGGTCACACACATGAATTGTTAGTGTTTTCTAGAAGTTATGTCGGTCACACACATGAATTGTTAGTGTTTTCTAG
Organism: Meghimatium bilineatum; assembly: GCA_034231615.1. Classification (NCBI taxonomy): domain Eukaryota; kingdom Metazoa; phylum Mollusca; class Gastropoda; order Stylommatophora; family Philomycidae; genus Meghimatium; species Meghimatium bilineatum. Next base: position 30,439,978 of record CM067309.1, read on the forward strand.
AAGTTATGTCGGTCACACACATGAATTGTTAGTGTTTTCTAGAAGTTATGTCGGTCACACACATGAATTGTTAGTGTTTTCTAGAAGTTATGTCGGTCACACATATGAATTGTTAGTGTTTCCTAGAAGTTATGTCGGTCACACATATGAATTGTTAGTGTTTTCTAGAAGTTATGTCGGTCACACACATGAATTGTTAGTGTTTTCTAGAAGTTATGTCGGTCACACACATGAATTGTTAGTGTTTTCTAGAAGTTATGTCGGTCACACACATGAATTGTTAGTGTTTTCTAGAAGTTATGTCGGTCACACATATGAATTGTTAGTGTTTTCTAGAAGTTATGTCGGTCACACACATGAATTGTTAGTGTTTTCTAGAAGTTATGTCGGTCACACACATGAATTGTTAGTGTTTCCTAGAAGTTATGTCGGTCACACACATGAATTGTTAGTGTTTTCTAGAAGTTATGTCGGTCACACACATGAATTGTTAGTGTTTTCCAGAAGTTATGTCGGTCACACACATGAATTGTTAGTGTTTTCTAGAAGTTATGTCGGTCACACACATGAATTGTTAGTGTTTTCTAGAAGTTATGTCGGTCACACACATGAATTGTTAGTGTTTTCTAGAAGTTATGTCGGTCACACACATGAATTGTTAGTGTTTTCTAGAAGTTATGTCGGTCACACACATGAATTGTTAGTGTTTTCTAGAAGTTATGTCGGTCACACACATGAATTGTTAGTGTTTTCTAGAAGTTATGTCGGTCACACACATGAATTGTTAGTGTTTTCTAGAAGTTATGTCTGTCACACACATGAATTGTTAGTGTTTTCTAGAAGTTATGTCGGTCACACACATGAATTGTTAGTGTTTTCTAGAAGTTATGTCGGTCACACATATGAATTGTTAGTGTTTCCTAGAAGTTATGTCGGTCACACATATGAATTGTTAGTGTTTTCTAGAAGTTATGTCGGTCACACACATGAATTGTTAGTGTTTTCTAGAAGTTATGTCGGTCACACACATGAATTGTTAGTGTTTTCTAGAAGTTATGTCGGTCACACACATGAATTGTTAGTGTTTTCTAGAAGTTATGTCGGTCACACACATGAATTGTTAGTGTTTTCTAGAAGTTATGTCGGTCACACACATGAATTGTTAGTGTTTTCTAGAAGTTATGTCGGTCACACACATGAATTGTTAGTGTTTTCCAGAAGTTATGTCGGTCACACACATGAATTGTTAGTGTTTTCTAGAAGTTATGTCGGTCACACACATGAATTGTTAGTGTTTTCTAGAAGTTATGTCGGTCACACACATGAATTGTTAGTGTTTTCTAGAAGTTATGTCGGTCACACACATGAATTGTTAGTGTTTTCTAGAAGTTATGTCGGTCACACATATGAATTGTTAGTGTTTTCTAGAAGTTATGTCGGTCACACATATGAATTGTTAGTGTTTTCTAGAAGTTATGTCGGTCACACACATGAATTGTTAGTGTTTTCTAGAAGTTATGTCGGTCACACACATGAATTGTTAGTGTTTTCTAGAAGTTATGTCGGTCACACATATGAATTGTTAGTGTTTTCTAGAAGTTATGTCGGTCACACATATGAATTGTTAGTGTTTTCTAGAAGTTATGTCGGTCACACATATGAATTGTTAGTGTTTTCTAGAAGTGATGTCGGTCACACATATGAATTGTTAGTGTTTTCTAGAAGTTATGTCGGTCTCACACATGAATTGTTAGTGTTTTCTAGAAGTTATGTCGGTCACACACATGAATTGTTAGTGTTTTCTAGAAGTTATGTCGGTCACACACATGAATTGTTAGTGTTTTCTAGAAGTTATGTCGGTCACACACATGAATTGTTAGTGTTTTCTAGAAGTTATGTCGGTCACACACATGAATTGTTAGTGTTTTCTAGAAGTTATGTCGGTCACACACATGAATTGTTAGTGTTTTCTAGAAGTTATGTCGGTCACACATATGAATTGTTAGTTTTTTCTAGAAGTTATGTCGGTCACACACATGAATTGTTAGTGTTTTCTAGAAGTTATGTCGGTCACACACATGAATTGTTAGTGTTTTCTAGAAGTTATGTCGGTCACACACATGAATTGTTAGTGTTTTCTAGAAGTTATGTCGGTCACACACATGAATTGTTAGTGTTTTCCAGAAGTTATGTCGGTCACACACATGAATTGTTAGTGTTTTCTAGAAGTTATGTCGGTCACACACATGAATTGTTAGTGTTTTCTAGAAGTTATGTCGGTCACACACATGAATTGTTAGTGTTTTCTAGAAGTTATGTCGGTCACACACATGAATTGTTAGTGTTTTCTAGAAGTTATGTCGGTCACACACATGAATTGTTAGTGTTTTCTAGAAGTTATGTCGGTCACACACATGAATTGTTAGTGTTTCCTAGAAGTTATGTCGGTCACACACATGAATTGTTAGTGTTTTCTAGAAGTTATGTCGGTCACACACATGAATTGTTTATGTTTTCTAGAAGTTATGTCGGTCACACACATGAATTGTTAGTGTTTCCTAGAAGTTATGTCGGTCACACACATGAATTGTTAGTGTTTTCTAGAAGTTATGTCGGTCACACATATGAATTGTTAGTGTTTTCTAGAAGTTATGTCGGTCACACATATGAATTGTTAGTGTTTTCTAGAAGTTATGTCGGTCACACACATGAATTGTTAGTGTTTTCCAGAAGTTATGTCGGTCACACATATGAATTGTTAGTGTTTTCTAGAAGTTATGTCGGTCACACACATGAATTGTTAGTGTTTTCCAGAAGTTATGTCGGTCACACACATGAATTGTTAGTGTTTTCTAGAAGTTATGTCGGTCACACACACATGAATTGTTAGTGTTTTCTAGAAGTTATGTCGGTCACACATATGAATTGTTAGTGTTTTCTAGAAGTTATGTCGGTCACACACATGAATTGTTAGTGTTTTCTAGAAGTTATGTCGGTCACACACATGAATTGTTAGTGTTTTCTAGAAGTTATGTCGGTCACACACATGAATTGTTAGTGTTTTCTAGAAGTTATGTCGGTCACACACATGAATTGTTAGTGTTTTCTAGAAGTTATGTCGGTCACACACATGAATTGTTAGTGTTTTCTAGAAGTTATGTCGGTCACACACATGAATTGTTAGTGTTTTCTATAAGTTATGTCGGTCACACACATGAATTGTTAGTGTTTTCTATAAGTTATGTCGGTCACACACATGAATTGTTAGTGTTTTCTATAAGTTATGTCGGTCACACACATGAATTGTTAGTGTTTTCCAGAAGTTATGTCGGTCACACACATGAATTGTTAGTGTTTTCTAGAAGTTATGTCGGTCACACACATGAATTGTTAGTGTTTTCTAGAAGTTATGTCGGTCACACACATGAATTGTTAGTGTTTTCTAGAAGTTATGTCGGTCACACACATGAATTGTTAGTGTTTTCTAGAAGTTATGTCGGTCACACACATGAATTGTTAGTGTTTTCTAGAAGTTATGTCGGTCACACACATGAATTGTTAGTGTTTCCTAGAAGTTATGTCGGTCACACACATGAATTGTTAGTGTTTTCTAGAAGTTATGTCGGTCACACACATGAATTGTTAGTGTTTTCTAGAAGTTATGTCGGTCACACACATGAATTGTTAGTGTTTCCTAGAAGTTATGTCGGTCACACACAAGAATTGTTAGTGTTTTCTAGAAGTTATGTCGGTCACACATATGAATTGTTAGTGTTTTCTAGAAGTTATGTCGGTCACACATATGAATTGTTAGTTTTTTCTAGAAGTTATGTCGGTCACACACATGAATTGTTAGTGTTTTCCAGAAGTTATGTCGGTCACACACATGAATTGTTAGTGTTTTCTAGAAGTTATGTCGGTCACACACATGAATTGTTAGTGTTTTCCAGAAGTTATGTCGGTCACACACATGAATTGTTAGTGTTTTCTAGAAGTTATGTCGGTCACACACATGAATTGTTAGTGTTTTCCAGAAGTTATGTGGGCCACACACATGAATTGTTAGTGTTTCCTAGAAGTTATGTCGGTCACACACATGAATTGTTAGTGTTTTCTATAAGTTATGTCGGTCACACACATGAATTGTTAGTGTTTTCTATAAGTTATGTCGGTCACACACATGAAGTGTTAGTGTTTTCTAGAAGTTATGTCGGTCACACACATGAATTGTTAGTGTTTTCTAGAAGTTATGTCGGTCACACACATGAATTGTTAATGTTTTCCAGAAGTTATGTCGGCCACACACATGAATTGTTAATGTTTTCTAGAAGTTATGTCGGTCACACACATGAATTGTTAGTGTTTTCTAGAAGTTATGTCGGTCACACACATGAATTGTTAGTGTTTTCCAGAAGCTATGTGGGCCACACACATGAATTGTTAGTGTTTCCTAGAAGTTATGTCGGTCACACACATGAATTGTTAGTGTTTCCTAGAAGTTATATCGGCCACACACATGAATTGTTAGTGTTTTCCAGAAGTTATGTGGGCCACACACATGAATTGTTAATGTTTTCCAGAAGTTATGTCGGTCACACACATGAATTGTTAGTGTTTTCCAGAAGTTATGTCGGCCACACACATGAATTGTTAATGTTTTCCAGAAGTTATGTGGGCCACACACATGAATTTTTAGTGTTTTCCAGAAGTTATGTGGGCCACACACATGAAGTGTTAGTGTTTTCCTAGAAGTTATGTCGGTCACACACATGAATTGTTAGTGTTTTCCAGAAGTTATGTCGGCCACACACATGAAGTGTTAGTGTTTTCCAGAAGTTATGTCGGCCACACACATGAATTGTTAGTGTTTTCCAGAAGTTATGTCGGCCACACACATGAATTGTTAATGTTTTCCAGAAGTTATGTCGGTCACACACATGAATTGTTAGTGTTTTCCAGAAGTTATGTCGGCCACACACATGAATTGTTAATGTTTTCCAAAAGTTATGTGGGCCACACACATGAATTTTTAGTGTTTTCCAGAAGTTATGTGGGCCACACACATGAAGTGTTAGTGTTTTCCTAGAAGTTATGTCGGTCACACACATGAATTGTTAGTGTTTTCCAGAAGTTATGTCGGCCACACACATGAATTGTTAGTGTTTTCCAGAAGTTATGTCGGCCACACACATGAATTGTTAGTGTTTTCCAGAAGTTATGTCGGTCACACACATGAATTGTTAGTGTTTTCCAGAAGTTATGTCGGCCACACACATGAATTGTTAATGTTTTCCAAAAGTTATGTGGGCCAGACACATGAATTGTTAGTGTTTCCCAAAGTTATGTGGGCCACACACATGAATTGTTAATGTTTTCCAGAAGTTATGTGGGCCACACACATGAATTTTTAGTGTTTTCCAGAAGTTATGTGGGCCACACACATAAAGTGTTAGTGTTTTCCTAGAAATTATGTCGGTCACACACATGAATTGTTAGTGTTTTCCAGAAGTTATGTCGGCCACATACATGAATTGTTAGTGTTTTCCAGAAGTTATGTCGGCCACACACATGAATTGTTAATGTTTTCCAGAAGTTATGTCGGCCACACACATGAATTGTTAGTGTTTCTCAGACAGTGTGTTTTTATTCAAGAGCCATATCAAGAGCCATTTCAAGAGCCATATCAAGAGCCATATCAAGAGCCATATCAAGAGCCATATCAAGAGCCATATCAAGAGCCATATCAAGAGCCATATCAAGAGCCATATCAAGAGCCATATCAAGAGCCATATCAAGAGCCATATTAACTCTTTATATCCACCGAGCCGCTAATATCTACATTTTGGAGACCCACTATGCCGAAAAGCCGCTCAAATCTACATTTTAATATGAATTTACTATCGTGTTCGGCATAGCAGGAAATAACTCTATCATACTCAATTTTCTTTTCAATATCCCTCACACTTTTGAATTTGGTTTTTTCCCAGCTCTCTGATAAATATATACTAACGCTACTTCCTACTTTCTCCACCTTTCTCTAAGATAATAATAATAGTAGTAATAATAACTACAATAATAAGAAGTAAAAAAAAATAACTAGAATAATAATAGTTGTAATAATAATAATCATCATCATGTGACAAATTCTTTCCAGATCGTGATATTTCTAATGGATTCTCTGAGCACTTCCCGATTCTGGGCGATTTGACCTGTCACAGCTACAGACATGTTTAAACAATCTGATATACCCCTGCACCTTCGTCTTCGTGGTCGTCCTCTTGTCCTGTTGCTGTTAACTCTACTTTCAGCTATTAATCTTTCCATGCTGTTATGTCTCTTTATATGACCAAAAACACACCTTGCATGTTAAGATGTTGTTAGGGAGTCAGTTCTCTTCGATTTTTTATTTATCTCAGCACTTCTTGACTTCTCTGTTTAGCTGTCCCTGGTATACGCGAAACGTTTCGGTTGCATCTCATTTCGTAAGCATATATTTTCTGTGCTATTGTTTTATTTAATGTCCATGCTGCACAACCGTCTATTGCCACTGGGAATATTACGTATATTACCCACGTATATTACACATGTTCTGATCATATATAGCTTGCCCATGCTGCTGTGCTGGCAGCATGGCCAACATCTTGTCAAAATATCTTTAATGGCCAATATCTTTACCAAAGATATTTCATTCAGGCAAGTTTTAATGTCGCCATTGCAATTCTTTCTCTTTTTTTTTTACATTGAAATCTACTGAGCAGTGAATCTTATTTATGTTTGTGCCCAAATAATGTAAATCTGTTACGTCCTGTAGTTCGAAATTGTAAATTATTATCTTTGATGGAACTTTTACTTTATGTGTTGTCATAATTTGTGTTTTCTTTATATTTAAGAAACAGGTTTTGGGCTTCACTGTATTTGTTTGTTGATAGTAAAATTTGCTTTAGACCATCTTTGTTGTTAAGAGAACTGTGTTTTCAGCATATCTGATATCTAGGATCTGCTGACCGCCGATGGTAAGAGGTTGGAAGACAGCATATGCCATATCGTGTGTTACATTTCGCATTATGTTTTCATTGTAGATGTTGGGCAGATGTTGGGCAGATGTTGGGCAGATGTTGGGCAGATGTTGGGCAGATATGGTAATAGTTGTGCATGAATGTCTTACTTCGTTCTGTATATTACACCATTTTGATATTGTACACATAGACATAACGGTTATAAAGCCAGAGGCAGACCATGTAAAAGATGGATCACAGAAATCAAAGAAGCCACAGGAACAAGCTTACAAACAGCGCACAAGAAGGCCATCTCCAGATAACTCTTCCACCCCTGACGCTGCAAGGCAAAAAAGGGACACAGCGTATAGATAGATATAGATAGATATTGTTCCGTCCATTTTTATTACTGCCTCTTGTTCGTGGTAGAGCATTGCGATTAAATATGTGAGATGTTTTAGGAATCCCATGTCGACCATAATTTCCCATAATCGATGATGTCCTTCACAATCTAACGCCTTGTTTTAGTCGCTGAAACATGCCTGTAGGTCTATATTACCTGCATATCTCTATAATGAATCTCATGTTGAAGATAATAATAATAGCAATAATAATAATAATAATAAAAATAATAGTAATAATAATAATAGTAGTAATAATAATAAATAATAATAAATAATAATAATAATAATAATAATAAATAATAATAATAATAAATAATAATAATAATAAATAATAATAATAATAATAATAAATAAAAATAATAATAATAAATAATAATAATAATAATAATAAATAATAATAAATAATAATAATAATAATAATAATAATAATAATAATAATAAATAATAATAAATAATAATAAATAATAATAAATAATAATAAATAATAATAATAATAAATAAATAATAATAATAAATAATAATAATAATAATAATAAATAATAAATAATAATAATAATAATAATAATAATAAATAATAATAATAATAATAATAATAAATAATAATAAATAATAATAATAATAATAATAATAATAAATAATAATAAATAATAATAATAATAATAATAATAATAATAAATAATAATAATAATAATAATAAATAATAATAATAATAATAATAATAATAAATAATAATAATAATAAATAATAATAATAAATAATAATAATAATAATAATAATAATTAATAATAATAATAATAATAATAATAATAAATAATAATAATAATAATAATAATAAATAATAATAATAATAATAAATAATAATAATAATAATAATAATAAATAATAATAATAATAATAAATAATAATAATAAATAATAATAATAAATAATAATAATAACAATAAATAATAATAATAAATAATAATAATAAATAATAATAATAATAATAATAATAATAATAAATAATAATAATAATAATAATAATAATAATAATAATAATAATAATAATAATAATAATAATAATAATAATAATAATAATAATAATAATAATAATAATAATAATAAATAATAATAATAATAATAATAATAATAATAATAATAATTAATAATAATAATAATAATAAATAATAATAATAATAAATAATAATAATAATAATAATAATAATGATAATAATATCTTTACATCCCATAACTGGTAAGGAGAGTATAGATGCCACATTGGTGATGATGATGATGTTCCTCCTTCGCAAGGTAAGATGAACATGGCATGCCACATTGGAAACACTAACACAGAAAAAGATAGGTTCACATTACATGCATACTGCTACGACAAGATAGAACAGAGGACATTATCTTGACTGAGAGACTGTACCTTAATATAAGCCACGATGCGTCCATCTTTATAATCACCAAGCCAGGGATCCGGCTTTTGTAAAAAAAGTGGGAACCGGCAGTTGGATAGTGCGATAGTGTTCACAGCCCACAGAAGTACGAGTATCACAATGTACCACTTGTAATTAAATAGAAGCTTCATTGCTGATGGGTTTGTAATCTGCAAATAACAAATATATTTTAGTAAGTATTAGTATAGTTTCGTTAGTGAACATACAGATCCGATGTTTCGACAAACTTACTACATGTGAACGCAAGTTGTTTCGTCTCTACTTGTTGTTTTTGATTTATATGTGTTTGTGATCCTTGATAAAGGCCTTTCGGTTGAAACGTCGATTTGTGTGTGTGCCTATGTGTGTTTCGTACAATTAGCAAAACGTTATTACCTTGTTTGAAGCTTCACCTATTGAATTTCAGTTTTGCGCAGTGTTTTCGATATATTTTCGATATTCTGACAAAATGGTTTTTATCAATACCAACACGGTGTAGCTACGAAAGTGATCCTCGTGTACCTATTTCCATGTTGTGCTAGGTCATGATAATATATGCTATAGTTTTCACATTGCGTAATTAGGATGTGTGCAATAGAAAACCAACTGGTTGCAATCGATGTTCCTGAATTTAGAATGAAGGTATAGGAACGTTGATATGTTGAAGCTTGTTTCAGTAGAAATTATTCGATTACTTGAATAAGTAGCTACAGCAACGATTTTGAATTTCTTGAAAATTATAATGTTTGTATAATAATTTGTAACATTTAGAGTTTGGAGTAGAGTTTCATGAAGTGATCAGTGCAATGTGGTGACTAAATTTTGTGCCCAGTGAATCTTATACATTGTCGACTAAAGTATGTGGTCAGTGAATCTTATACATTGTCGACTAAAGTATGTGGTCAGTGAATCTTATACATTGTCGACTAAAGTACATGCTCAGAAATTTAGCTATCACAATAAAGATAACAGATAATAGAGAAAAGAAATACTTCAGCTTAGATACAAAAAAATCCAAGCAGTCATGAAAATGCTGTCGAATTTATTTGAGATTGTAATGAGAGATAATTCTAATATGGCTTTCCTGTGGAATCACATTTTATGTTGTATAATTGCCATAGAAAATAAATAAGTGAACAAGAAAGTTAAGAGGAAATTAGTAGAAAATGTGTGACAAATCTAGAAGACATGCTAACCGGAATTTCTATCAGTGTTTTGTTTATGGTCATAGGCCTATACGCCAGATATAAAAAAACTTGTGTCCGCGGTTGAGAGAATGTGTCGCATAACACAAATGTATTAATGCTTTTATGCACCCGCCATTCAAAAATATCAATACAAGAATGATAACAATCAACAATCTGTGTCAATTACATTAAAATATGTCAGATGGTATAAATATTGAAATATTTCAGATGGTATAAATATTGAAATATGTCAGATGGTATAAATATTGAAATATGTCAGATGGTATAAATATTGATATTCATCTTTTAATTTCCTATGATTATTCTATTCTAATAAGGTACTAATTATATTTGAATAATTAACTGAATAATGAACTGAATATTTTACTAAATAATGAACTCAATAATTAACTGAATAATGAACTGAATATTTTACTAAATAATGAACTCAATAATTAACTGAATAATGAACTGAATATTTTACTAAATAATGAACTCAATAATTAACTGAATAATGAACTGAATATTTTACTAAATAATGAACTCAATAATTAACTGAATAATGAACTGAATATTTTACTAAATAATGAACTCAATAATTAACTGAACAATGAACTGAATATTTTACTAAATAATGAACTCAATAATTAACTGAATAATGAACTGAATATTTTACTAAATAATGAACTCAATAATTAACTGAATAATGAACTGAATATTTTACTAAATAATGAACTCAATAATTAACTGAATAATGAACTGAATATTTTACTAAATAATGAACTCAATAATTAACTGAATAATGCCAACTCTTGGTAGTAAACTGGGTTTCTTTGAATTGTAAGATAAGTGTTTCAGATGCTGAGTTTAGACAAGCAACGGTAGTAAGACTATATATACTACTATATGTTGTATAGTCTATCATAGAAGGTACCTGCCACACATGCTAGCAGTATATGTTGTATAATCTATCGGACTAGGTACCTGCCACACATACTAGCAGTATATGTTGTATAATCTATCATAGAAGGTACCTGCCACACATACTAGCAGAATATGTTGTATAATCTATCCGACTAGGTACCTGCCACACATACTAGCAGGATATGTTGTATGACTCTCGTCTCCTTTATTCACTAAGTACGTAGAATTGTGATCTTACAATAAGGAACAGTTAACTTCACAGAGTAAATCCAATTTAACATTCTTTTATTTAGAGGCCCGTGGATTGTGCTAGAACGTAAATCCATAAAATAAAGTCAATTAAGAATCCAAGCGCATATAATGCAGAGTAGTCCAGCCTTCTGAAGAGATATCAAATTAATGCAGACAATGAGTCAATTAATTGAATCAACACAGATAATAAATAGTTCGAGAAGGTGGGGGCTTAAGTTGTGACATCAAATCTGAAATAAAGCTTAGCTGTAGTCGGAGAACCTGAGCTGCAGGTGAATATTGGCTTGATAAATATGGGTTCGGTGGCTGGGTGGTAATATCTGCGTGTGACTCATTCATATACACATATAGTACATCAAGCACATACGTATAGACATACTTGAACATAGAGACGTGGAAGGCGCAACATGTACAATACAGCTCTACACAAACTCACACACACTCTACTACATACCACAACTCCACACAAACTTACACACTCTACTACATACCACAACTCCACACATACTTACACACTCTACTACATACCACAACTCCACACAAACTTACACACTCTACTACATACCACAACTCCACACAAACTTACGCAAATATACTGCTAAATACACACTACAACTTCACCCAAACACACACATCTCTACTACATACACACTACAACTTCACCCAAACACACACATCTCTACTACATACACACTACAACTCCACGCATAAAACACACACATTATACTACGTACACACAACTCCACACAAACTCACACACACTCTACTACGTACACACAACTCCACAGAAACTCTCACACACTCTACTACGTACACACCACAATTCCACACACACTCACGCAAACATACTGATAAATACACACTACAACTTCACCCAAACACAAACAAACTCTACTACATACACACTACAATTTCACGCAAAAAACACACATACACAAAACAACTCCACACAAACTCTACTACATACACACACCTCCACACAAACTCACACACACTCTACTACATACACACACCTCCACACAAACTCACACACACTCTACTACATACACACAACTGCACACAAACTCACACACACTCGACTACATAGACACCACAACTCCACACACACTCACCTACATACTGCTACATACAACTTCACCCAAACACACACACACACACTCTGCTACATACACACTACAACTTCACACAAAAACACACACACTCTGCTACATACACACTACAACTTCACACAAAAACACACACACTCTGCTACATACACACTACAACTTCACACAAAAACACACACACTCTGCTACATACACACTACAACTTCACACAAAAACACACACACTCTGCTACATACACACTACAACTTCACACAAAAACACACACACTCTGCTACATACACACTACAACTTCACACAAAAACACACACACTCTGCTACATACACACTACAACTTCACACAAAAACACACACACTCTGCTACATATACACTACAACTTCACACAAAAACACACACACTCTGCTACATACACACAACTTCACACAAAAACACACACACTCTGCTACATATACACTACAACTTCACACAAAAACACACACACTCTGCTACATACACACAACTTCACACAAAAACACACACACTCTGCTACATATACACTACAACTTCACACAAAAACACACACACTCTGCTACATACACACAACTTCACACAAAAACACACACACTCTGCTACATATACACTACAACTTCACACAAAAACACACACACTCTGCTACATACACACAACTTCACACAAAAACACACACACTCTGCTACATATAAACTACAACTTCACACAAAAACACACACACTCTGCTACATATACACTACAACTTCACACAAAAACACACACACTCTGCTACATATAAACTACAACTTCACACAAAAACACACACACTCTGCTACATACACACAACTTCACACAAAAACACACACACTCTGCTACATACACACAACTTCATCTGGTGTCTCAATCAGACTAAAGAAGTTCTGCATTTCGAATATCATCACAGGAAAACTGAGATTTGTCCGGTTATAGTTACATAACAGAGGGGAAATATTTGTCCGGTTATAGTTACATAACAGAGGGGAAATATTTGTCCGGTTATAGTTACATAACAGAGGGGAAATATTTGTCCGGTTATAGTTACATAACAGAGGGGAAATATTTGTCCGGTTATAGTTACATAACAGAGGGGAAATATTTGTCCGGTTATAGTTACATAACAGAGGGGAAATATTTGTCCGGTTATAGTTACATAACAGAGGGGAAATATTTGTCCGGTTATAGTTACATAACAGAGGGGAAATATTTGTCCGGTTATAGTTACATAACAGAGGGGAAATATTTGTCCGGTTATAGTTACATAACAGAGGGGAAATATTTGTCCGGTTATAGTTACATAACAGAGGGGAAATATTTGTCCGGTTATAGTTACATAACAGAAGGGAAATATTTGTCCGGTTATAGTTACATAACAGAGGGGAAATATTTGTCCGGTTATAGTTACATAACAGAGGGGAAATATTTGTCCGGTTATAGTTACATAACAGAGGGGAACTATTTGTCCGGTTATAGTTACATAACAGAGGGGAAATATTTGTCCGGTTATAGTTACATAACAGAGGGGAAATATTTGTCCGGTTATAGTTACATAACAGAGGGGAAATATTTGTCCGGTTATAGTTACATAACAGAAGGGAAATATTTGTCCGGTTATAGTTACATAACAGAAGGGAAATATTTGTCCGGTTATAGTTACATAACAGAAGGGAAATATTTGTCCGGTTATAGTTACATAACAGAAGGGAAATATTTGTCCGGTTATAGTTACATAACAGAAGGGAAATATTTGTCCGGTTATAGTTACATAACAGAGGGGAAATATTTGTCCGGTTATAGTTACATAACAGAAGGGAAATATTTGTCCGGTTATAGTTACATAACAGAGGGGAAATATTTGTCCGGTTATAGTTACATAACAGAGGGGAAATATTTTTCCGGTTATAGTTACATAACAGAAGGGAAATATTTGTCCGGTTATAGTTACATAACAGAGGGGAAATATTTATCCGGTTATAGTTATATAACAGAAGGGAAATATTTGTCCGGTTATAGTTACATAACAGAGGGGAAATATTTGTCCGGTTATAGTTACATAACAGAGGGGAAATATTTGTCCGGTTATAGTTACATAACAGAGGGGAAATATTTGTCCGGTTATAGTTACATAACAGAGGGGAAATATTTGTCCGGTTATAGTTACATAACAGAGGGGAAATATTTGTCCGGTTATAGTTACATAACAGAAGGGAAATATTTGTCCGGTTATAGTTACATAACAGAGGGGAAATATTTGTCCGGTTATAGTTACATAACAGAATGGAAATATTTGTCCGGTTATAGTTACATAACAGAGGGGAAATATTTGTCCGGTTATAGTTACATAACAGAGGGGAAATATTTGTCCGGTTATAGTTACATAACAGAAGGGAAATATTTGTCCGGTTATAGTTACATAACAGAGGGGAAATATTTGTCCGGTTATAGTTAATAACAGAAGGGAAATATTTGTCCGGTTATAGTTAATAACAGAAGGGAAATATTTGTCCGGTTATAGTTACATAACAGAAGGGAACTATTTGTCCGGTTATAGTTACATAACAGAAGGGAAATATTTGTCCGGTTATAGTTACATAACAGAAGGGAAATATTTGTCCGGTTATAGTTACATAACAGAAGGGAAATATTTGTCCGGTTATAGTTAATAACAGAATGGAAGTATTTGTCCGGGTATAGTCAATAACAGAAGGGAAATATTTGTCCGGTTATAGTTAATAACAGAAGGGAAATATTTGTCCGGTTATAGTTACATAACAGAATGGAAATATTTGTCCGGTTGTAGTTACATAACAGAATGGAAATATTTGTCCGGTTGTAGTTACATAACAGAATGGAAATATTTTTCCGGTTATAGTTACATAACAGAATGGAAATATTTGTCCGGTTATAGTTACATAACAGACTAGAAATATTTGTCCGGTTGTAGTTACATAACAGAATGGAAATATTTGTCCGGTTATAGCTACATAACAGAATGGACATATTTGTAATTGATGGCGTGATTGCCGGTAACAAGGAACAGGCCTGCCGATGAAGACGATGACATAGGGTCTGTAAACATAAGCATGGCGTGAGTAGTTCAATGTACACAAAATGAGTTAAGAAAATCATAAACAGATTATGTTTTGTAAAGAATATGTTTAGCATATATGAAGAGAGGAGAAGCAGAAAGGAGAGCAACGGGTAGACCTAAAGTACGCTGGATCGACAACATCAAAGAGACAATCTTAACAACTCAATGACAATTGCTGATGTTCTGTTTTATACAATGTGTTATTATACGTAGAGGAGAATAAGACATGCACCAAAGTTTATTGGAAACTTTATCACTGCACTTCAACCAATAACTTTTAGTGTTTCAATCTCTTTTCTAACACTGTATTGTGGCCTCTAATCTTTTCAAAAACTGCAGATTCGGCTCTAATCTCTACAAAGAACGTAGCTTTGGCTCTAATCTCGTCAAACACTGTAGCGTGGGTTCTAATCTCTTCAATCACTGTAGCGTGAGATTTAATCTCTATAATATTGTAGCTTTGGCTCAAAACTCTTCAAACGGTATAACTTCAGTGAGAAATTGATGAAATGTTATTTATTGTCTTTAGGCGGTTCATATTTGTTATTTGTACCACATATTTGTTATTTGTACCACATATTTGTTATTTGTACCACATATTTGTTATTTGTACCACATATTTGTTATTTGTACCACATATTTGTACCACATATTTGTTATTTGTACCACATATTTGTTATTTGTACCACATATTTGTTATTTGTACCACATATTTGTAATTTGTACCAAATATTTGTTATTTGTACCACTTATTTGTTATTTGTACCACATATTTGTTATTTGTACCACATATTTGTTATTTGTACCACATATTTGTTATTTGTACCACATATTTGTTATTTGTACCACTTATTTGTTATTTGTACCACATATTTGTTATTTGTACCACATATTTGTTATTTGTACCACATATTTAGTCCGGGAAAGTTGCTTTACATATTATCCATCATATCTTCTTCTTCTTCAGCGTTCATTCTCAACCTCCTGCTTTAATTCTATCATAACAGGACTATGATCCTACTAGATTTCCAGCAGAATGTAGTCCAGAGAATGGAAATGCGTTGTGTCGCCTTTTTATTTGCTCCAATGGCCCGACACATCCGTCATCGGTTGTATCCATCATATAAGGCCAACGATTCTGTAACAGTCGCAACGTGCATACGAGGCAGTTTGCATACGAGGTAGCTTGCATACGAGACAGCTTGCATACGAGGCAGCTTGCATACGAGGCACTTTAGTCGTACATCTCCAATAAGACTATGGACTTGAATTGTTTCCCTCACTAGAGGTTCAAACTCAGAACCTACGGAGGATAAGAAAGATTCTAACCTTATTATTTAAAAAAAAGTTCAACAAACTAGTTCGACGTGTCGATCAAATTATTAAGTAAAATCTATCTACAAACTATAGCAGTGATATCATAATGTGAATACTTGCAACAGTTTTCAACAAAACCACAAAGTCAAGTCATTCTACACAATATAACAACAAATAAAAATTTACAATTTGTTCTAATACTTTTAGCTTTTTGTCTGTTTTGTGACTGGATAAAGATCAGTTTGATGGAGATGTACACGTTGTCCATCATTGTACTTTGTAAGATCACATGGTATTGTACAATAATACATTGGTGGGTGGTTGTAATAACAAAATTGGTGGACACAACTTGGTAGTTGTATGAACATAAGGATCGTTAAACTGGCAAGTGTGCAGATTTAATTATCAGAGCAAGGCACACATTTGTTTAACCCAAGTGAGTATTTATTTAGGCGCGTGCAGATGTGATCAATACGCACGTGACTGTCACATGACCTTGCAGGATATTTTAAAATAACGCCTATCCAGGACACATGAAGCCAGAAGAAACGAGTGCTGTGATTAAATATTTACAATGTTTCAATTGAAGAGATTCGTGAGGCAATGTTTGACCGTAGTTACATACAAGGACATAATGTTACTCACAGACATGCACTCAGTCGTGTCTTTCTTAAGAAACTGATTTTCTTCTCATTCGCAAATCATACGTTTCCTGCTGGAAATGTTAGAATACATGGTTGAAATATTTTGAATTTATTTTTTTGATTTTCTATCTATTCGCTAAACCCTTTATTGCCTTTCAGCGTCAGGGGTAGAAGAGTTTTATGGTGATAGGCCTCGTGTGTGCTGAGTATTTTGTGTAATTTGTCGCCTCTTTTATTTCGGTGGTCCATCGTTTTTCACACGCTTCCAGACTACCGACATATAGCATGCCACAAATGGCCATGACACATAGACATAACGGTAATAAAGCCAGAGGCAGACCATGTAAAAGATGGATCACAGAAATCAAAGAAGCCACAGGAACAAGCTTACAAACAGCGCACAAGAATGCCATCTCCAGAGAACTCTTCCACCCCCTGACGCTGCAAGGCAAACAAGGGACACAGCGTATAGATAGATAGATAGATAGATAGATCGTTTTTGTGGTCGGCCTCTAGGTCTGCCTTCACTGTATCCGTGTAGCATAGGTTGCTGTGGTATGCTGTCTGGTGGTAGTCTGTTGATGTGTGCAAACCATTTGATCTGTTGTCTCTTAATATATTCCAAGATTGGGGTAGTGCTGGTTCTTTGTCTAATGTCCTCATTCCTCACTCTCTATTAGCGATATTCCTAGGATTCTGGGTAAGTATGCCATTTCATCTGTCACAAATTTACGTTTGACTTGTGCTGTCGTTGTCCATGTTTGGCGTTGCTAGCACAGCGTTGGCATAAAAATCGTAATTTGGAAATTATCGGATGTACCTGTTCTCATTCTTACTGCACATTGACTATTGGTGTATATGCCCTTACATAGGCTTAACAGATGTTGGAGAACTCCATATGCCTGTAGTGTTATCCATAGTTGTGCTCTATCCACTCCTCGAAAGCTTTCTTTTGAGCCACGAAAACTAAAAATAAGTCTTAGTTATGTTCTGTCGCTCTTTCTGAAAGTTGTTTGAGGGTGAAGATTGCATCTGTACAGTTTTTATTTTTCCGAAAGTCCAATTGTGTGTTGTTGAGTTTTGGTTCTTGATAGTTTTATATAGCAACAATTTGGTGTTTATGTTCACGTTTATTTGTGAAAATAGGAATCATCTGCCCAAGATCTGGTATATTATGTGATATCTATGTTGTATTTCTTTGGGGTTTTATCAATTTGATGATATGACGCTTCCAAGATAAGTGAATGATTTCACCTGTTTAAGTTGTTGGTCATCTATGAAAATAGTGGTGTTTCTTTCTGTTGTTGCGATTGACATTAACTCGTTGTTTTCTGTGTTTATCTTCATTTCAGTATTTACATGTTGTGTGGAGTCTATTTATATATTGTTGTAGTTGTTCTTCTGATGTTGGTAATATTGCTTGATGGTCTGCAAAAAAAAATTCGCTCAGGAGGCTGTTTAAATTGTCTTCTTCATTGGTGTTAAGCAATTGTACACATGCAATTGATATATGTGTGATGAATAACAAAGGAGCTAGATTATATCCTTGCGTAACGCCAGAGAATATGTGGAATTAGTCTGAAGGTCCATCACTCGTTCTACCTGCAATTGACTTCCTGTGTAACTACTTCTGCAGAAGTTTATTATATGGTGTTGTGGAACTCAATATTTTGATAGTATTTTCCATAGTTGTTGTCTATCTACTCTGTCAAAGGCGTTTTCGTGATCGACAAATTCGATATTAAATTTTTAGTTGTTGTCAGTTGTTTTTTCCGCCATTTGTCCGACTGTAAAAAACAGCATCTGTACAACATCTTTTGTCCGTACGGAGTCCCATTTGAGTGGTGTTAAGATGTGGTTCTGAATGCTCGTAATCTTCCTTCTGGAACATTTTTCCAGCGTGGCTTAGAAGTGAGATACCTTTGTATTTTGTACAATCTCTTTTGCTGCATTTTCCCTTCCAAATCGGTATTATTACAGCGTTTTTCCATATGTGTATGCCATATTGTATTAAATAGCCGTTGCAACAAATTTATCCCTATATCTGCTGCTGCTTTGATGAATTCGACTTGTATGTTTTCTGGTCCTGAGGTTTTGTTCGATGGGACTATTTGTATAGCATGCTCTAAATCTGATTGCAATATGTTTGGTTCAAACTTTTCCGTTTTATTGTTTACTATGTTGTCGTGCACTCATAGTCGTCCCACGTTTTAGAGTGAAGGTAGAGCGTTCAATGCAAATCCCAGGTAATGAAAACAATGTGCGACAGGAGCTCACTAAAAATCCCAGTTAGTGGAAACTATGTACGAAAGAATTCACTAAAAATTCCAGGCGGTTGAAACTATGTAGGAAAGAAGCTTACTAAAAATACCAGGTAGTGGAAACTATGCACAAAAGGAGCTCTAAAAATCCCAGGTATTGGAAACTATACACGAAAGGAGCTAATTAAAAACAGCTAACAAAGCAACTCATCGATCAACCAAACGATTAGAGGACATACCAGATAAAAGGATTAACGCAATGAACAGTTAAAACATTTTGTGACCAAATACAATTAAATTTAAAAATTAATCAAGCAGATAAAAGAGACCCAGGCATAAAATGAGTTTGGCCATGAGAATACACGGTGTCATCACGTATTAAAAATATTAGCTCTGCAATAATGGAGTGAAAGTGACAGCGTGAAAATGAATGCTTGAAACAGTGACACGGAAGTGTTGAGATTCTGTAAGCGAGGAAACCAATAGAATCGAAGGGGATATTTTTCACAAAGTTTTTACCTTTTTTTTTACCTGCTCTCTTTTTTATTGCAAAGCTAAATTAAAGCTAAATAAAATTGTTGCGCAAGGGTGACACATTGTGAATGTTTATTTGAAGAATTGTTATTCAAAGGTGACAATATAAATGATTATTTGAAGAATTGTTATTCAAAGGTGACATATTATAAATGGTTATTTGAAGAATTGTTATTTAAAGGTGACATATTATAAATGGTTATTTGAAGAATTGTTATTGAAAGGTGACATATTATAAATGGTTGTTTGAAGAATTGTTATTCAAAGGTGACATATTATAAATGATTATTTGAAGAATTGTTATTGAAAGGTGACATATTATAAATGGTTATTTGAAGAATTGTTATTGAAAGGTGAAATATTATAAATGGTTATTTGAAGAATTCTTATTGAAAGGTGACATATTATAAATGATTATTTGAAGAATTGTTATTGAAAGTTGGCATATTATAAATGGTTATTTGAAGAATTGTTATTGAAAGTGACATATTATAAATGATTATTTGAAGAATTGTTATTGAAAGGTGACATATTATAAATGGTTATTTGAAGAATTGTTATTGAAAGGTGACATATTATAAATGTGCACGCTCGGAGGCTCCATATGTCAGAAAGAAACATGGCGCAATGCCGCTGTTATCGCATAAGACGTATTCGAGGGCTTTCATGCAGGTCTAGAAACGTGTACTGTCGCGATTGACGTGGAAGACGCGTACAACAGAGTGCCGTTCAAGTACATCATCAACATGCTTTTGCTCTTTAATATTGACCCTTTCGTCGTCAGATGGATATCAGCGGTATTGCTCGAGAGGAAGGTGGCTCTTAGATGCAGTTGTTGGACATCTAAAACCATAACAATACAACCAGATATTCCACAGGGATCTTCTCTCTCATCCGTATTATTCAATGTCTACACTGTAGCAATCACACAGCTGATGTGGACAGGAGTGTAGTCTTATACCAAAGTGTAACAGCTGATGTGGACAGGAGTTTTGTCTTATACCAAAGTGTAACAGCTGATGTGGACAGGAGTGTAGTCTTATACCAAAGTGTAACAGCTGATGTGGACAGGAGTTTTGTCTTATACCAAAGTGTAACAGCTGATGTGGACAGGAGTTTTGTCTTATACCAAAGTGTAACAGACTGATGTGGGCAGGAGATTTGTCTTATATCAAAGTGTAACAGGCTGATGTGGGCAGGAGTTGTGTCTTATACCAAAGTGTAGCAGACTGATGTGGGCAGGAATTTTTTCTTATACAAAAGTGTAAGAAAAATTGCGGAGCTATCTACTGCCTAACCCATAACAAAATTTAGTATGGGAATGAAGTTAGAGACGGTAACAGCAGCCCTAGAGTGGCTATCGACACAGCCATCAACGCACACAGTGATACTATCAGACGTCCAGTGAAGTTCATGCAAAATAGATATGTTCAGGATAAGAATACGTTCAGGATAAGAATAAGTTCAGAATAAGGATAAGTTCAGGATAAGAATAATTTCAGGATAAAAATAAGTTCAGGATAACAAAGGAATGTATTACTCTTCTTAGCAACATTCAAAGTTCATCTATCTATCTATTCGTTAACACTTTCATTGACTTTCTAGTCAGGGGTAAAATAGTTCTCTGGAGATGGACCTCGTGTGTGCTGAGAATATTGTGGAATTTGTCGCCTCTTTTATTTTGGTGGTTTATCGTTTTCGTGGTCGGCATCTAGGTCTGTCTTCACTATATCTGTATAACATTGTTGTGGTGTGTTGTCTGGTGATAGTCTGCTGATGTGTGCAAACCATTTGATCTGTTGTCTCTTAAAATATTCCAAGATTGGGGCGATGCCGGTTCTTTTGTCTAATGTCATCATTTCTCAATCTGTCTCTTAGCGATATTCCTAGGATTCTGCGTAAGCATGCCATTTCAGCTGTCACAAGTTTACGTTTGACTTGTGCTGTCGTTGTCCATGTTTGGCTTTGGTAGCACAGCGTTGGCGTAATAATCGTTTTGAATAGTGTTATTTTGGTGTTTAAATATACATTTTCGTTTCTGAAGATTGGTGTCATTTGTCCTAGGGCTTGGTAAGCTTTACTACATCTATTGTGTATTTCTTTGCTGCTCTTGCCGTCTGTGCTTATATTGCTTCCTTGATATGTGAATTTTGTCACTTGTTTAAGTCCGTTTTTCCAATATATATATATATATATATATATATATATATATATATATATATATATATATATATATATATATATATATATATATATATATATATATAATCATCATCAGGTGCCATGCCGAGTGGTGTAGGCGGTCATGGCTCTCCACAGCTCTCTGTCCACAGTATTATGTATCAAAGTCGTTGTTGTTTCTTTGCCGTGCCAGGTTGTCAAACTGTCTAATATTTTCTCACGTTGTCGCCCTCTGTCTCTGGTGCTTTCAATCTTGCCTGTTGTGATTATGTTCTCTAAACCTGCCTGTCTCATGAAGTGGCCAAAAAAAGAAGATTGCCTTTTTCTTATATTGTTGATTAAGGTCCGTTTCGCATTTAACTCTTTTAACACCTCTACATTAGTTTTTGTGGCAGTCCATGGTATTCTCAGCATTCTTCTGTAGAACCACATATCTGTTGCCTCTAATTTCCCACTTTATAGTTTCTTTATTGTCCAAGACTCGCACCCATATGTTAGTATAGGGTTTATATAGCACTGCAGAACCCTGTTTCTCACCTCTAATGACAAGGTCATATTACACAGTATATTTTTCATTTTTCTGAATGTTGTTTTTGCCTGTCCTATTCTGCATCTTATTTCTGTTGAACTTCTTCCATCTGCTGTTATAATTGTACCTAGATATTTGAATTGGTGGACCTGTTTTAATACTATATCATTCACTATGATCTTGCAAGGTGTGTTATTTTCTTTCTTTGAAATAACCATTACTTCTGCTTTCTTGATATTTAGGAAGAGGCTATATATATATATTGGTGTTTCTTTCTTTTATTCCTATCTTCATTACTTCGGTCTTTTATATGTTTATCTTCATGTTAAAGGTTTGGCATCTTTGATGTTATCTGTTTATTTGTCTTTGTGGTTGCTCTTCTGATGATGCCACTAGTGCTTGGTCATCTGCAAATAGTAGCTCGCTTAAGTTATCATTCAGATTGTTTTCTTCTGTTGGTTTTGCTACTTTGCAGATGTGATCTATGTATGTTATGAACAATAGGGGAATAGTATACATCCCTGTATCACTCCCGAGTGAATTTGGAAATTATCCGATGTACCTGTGTTCGTTCTTGCTGCACATTGACTATTGGCATATTTGCTCTGACATAGGCTATCAGATGTTGTGGAACTCCATATGTCTGTAGTGTTATCCACAATTGTGCTCTATCCACTCTGTCAAGAGCTTTCTCTTGGTCCACGAAAGCCAAATACATGTCTTGATTATGTTCCGTCGCTATTTCTGCACACTGTTTTGAGGGCGAAGATTGCATCTGTACAGATTTTATTTTTCCGAAAGTCCATTCAAAGTATCACATGAATAAACTTCTCATGTCATACAGCAGTCAGAGTCCATCAATAGAGATTATGTATTGGTGGCCATGCACGAGTCAGAGACCAATAACAGAAATGACACATTGGCTGAAAATGTTATTGTGGGTGGCATACATAGTGAAATTAATAATAGACACAAATGAGTTAATTAGTACCTTTTTTGATGACCCTCGAAGTGATGATGTGTCGTCAAATAGATAATAATACAATGTGTATGTTCAGAGAATGAAAGACACTGAAGGGAACAAGGGAGACGGGAGAAAGTACTTTATCATTTGAAAGGCCGAAGAACGCACAACCAAAAACTGATGCACCCTTAGATGGTCGTGACTGAGCTTATACACCCTTAGATGGTAGTGATTGAGCTTATACACCCTTAGATGACTGTGACTGAGCTTATACTCCCTTACATGGTAGTGACTGAGCTTATACACCCTTACATGGTAGTGACTGAGCTTATACACCCTTGGATGACTGTGACTGAGCTTATACACCCTTAGATGGTCATGACTGAGCTTATACACGCTTACATGGCTGTGACTGAACGTATACACCCTTGGATGACTGTGACTGAGCTTATACACCCTAGGATGACTGTGACTGAGCTTATACACCCTTGGATAACTGTGACTGAGCTTATACACCCTTAGATGGTCATGACTGAGCTTATACACGCTTAGAGTGCTGTGACTGAACTTATACACCCTTGGATGACTGTGACTGAGCTTATACACCCTTAGATGGCTGTGACTGAGCTATCTTATACACCCTTAAATGGCTGTGACCGAGCTTATACACTCTTAGATGGCTGTGACTGAGCTATCTTATACACCCTTATATGGCTGTGACCGAGCTTATACACCCTTAGATGGCCGTGACTGAGCGTAAACACCATTTGATGGCTGTGACTGAGTTTATACACCCGCAAATGATTTATGCATTTGCGAGCTATTTATTGAAATACCTGCAGTCCTGTGATTTCGGATCTAAATCAAGGATCTGATTGAAACAAAAACACTGACATTATGAAATTCTTATGATGCACTACCACTGACATCCTGAAGCTTGTGCGCTGCACGACCACTGATATTCTAAAGCCTCAATTCTGCACTACCACTGACATTCTGAAGCTCTTACGCTACACTACCACTGACATTCTGATGCTCTTACACTACACTACCACTGACATTCTGAAGCTCTTACACTACACTACCACTGATATTTTGACGCTCTCACACTACCACTGACATTCTGAAGTTCTCACAAAAAACTACCAGACATTCTGGCACTACTAATTTAATAACCAACAACTCTCACAGAAAACCCTGTGCTATTTTTATACTCGTACATTAACACTATGACATTCCAACTGATACTGATATTCTGTAACGAATGTCATAGGTTCAAGGCCATTGGATGGTATTCAGTCTTGATATTTCCAGCTGAACCAATCATCTTTGCTCGATTGGCTGTTGTGTTGTGTCAAGTGATGTTTATACATATCATATTTGTCTCGATGTTTTAACTCTATCTTTGCTTGATTATTTCAACTCTATCTTTGCTTGATTATTTCAACTCTATCTTTGCTTGATTGTTTCAAATCTATCAATGCTTGATTGTTTCAACTCTATTAACACTTGAAACATGCCGAAATCGGATGTGCTAGGCCTAAAAGGCGCATAACGGTGGCACAATGTAATCACGCTCCCAGCGGAAATCGCACGGATATCCGTGTTAGTTACATTGGAGCGAACGCAAAACAAACAAAAAACACTTGATTGTTTAACTCTATCATTGCTTTATTCTTTAACTCTATCATTGCTTGATTGTTTCAATTCTATCAATGCTTGATTATTTCAATTCTATCAATGCCTGATTATTTCAATTCTATCATTGCTTGATTATTTCATTGCTTGATTGTTTCAACTCTATCAATGCGTGATTGTTTCAACTCTATCAATGCGTGATTGTTTCAACTCTATCAATGCTTGATTGTTTCAACTCTATCAATGCTTAATTTTTTCAATGGTGTTATTGCTTTAGCAGCGAAACAAATGGAAAGATAACCATGGCTTGTGTCAAGCATTCTTCCATTTCTTAAATAAAAACCAATGATTTTAATTAATCTATTGCCCTTAGCTACCTCCCATTTTCAATCCTTGTCTCTCAAGACGTGCAACTTTGTTGTTCATCTGTCGTGGTCTTGTTATTTTATGTCCTAGTGTATTGTTAATTAAACAAGGCTAACTCATTAGCTGAAATGAATCATCTGGTGCTTTGACCTCTCATTTGTCCATCATATGGCTAAATGCTGTCTGTTAGCTTGTGATTTTTATTGTGATTATTGGCATTCCAGTCACACACACTGACATTTTAATTTCCCTCCAAAATCTATTTTTAACATTTTTAAAATTCTTTTTTTTCGTTAGCCAAAAGATGAGAACATGAAACTGCAGTGTGTCGAAGTTTAAAATGACGAGATATACAAAAATAGGTAGGTGTGTTACCAAAATAAAACATAAAACAACCTAACAACGAGATACAACTTCAAGGGACAGACAACGTTTCGACTATAAAGCCTTCATCAGGACAAACAAACGACCACAATAAAACAAATCTTACATGGAGACAAATAGGGTTATAAAATTACGCTGTGATATCTGAACCTTCCGGTCAGATAAAATCAGTTTTCAGGACCGAATTTTTGTGACCGCTTATGTTGTACGTCCAAACTGATCCCTACTAGATTAGCCTGACTGTGATGAAGCCGGTTACCTAGATCAGGGGTCGGCAATCTTTTTCTGTGTGCCAACATAAGGTTTCAAATTATTCATAGTGCCAACATCACATATCATTTTCTACAAGTCGAGGTCAATATTCTTATTTTACCATATATTTTATTTTGATATTTTAATTAATTAATATATAGTGATATTCAATAATATGTAAAGTTGTAAAAAACATTAAAAGAAAATGAGTTTCTTGAAAGATTAAAAAAACCTTTTTTATTATTAATGGTCTGCGTGCCATTTGAAATTGCTTTGCGTGCCAAGTGTGGCACGCGTGCCATAGGGTTGCCGATTCCTGACCTACACCAATACTTCTAGGCTCTTATTGTATGTTCGCTAGTCTTGTCGACGTTCACTTTAGTCATCTGTGCAGCGTTCTATCCAAGCTGCGCCGCGAGAGAGTCTGCACCTCCTTGAAAAGTGCAGCGCACATAATTGAACAAGAGTTTGGAAGGAACGTAGTTAGAATGTTAAGTTGTTTTTACATTAGATAATGCTATCACAGTATGATAAATCACGTATGCTAGGACATGCCGTTCTTAATTGTAAGGTTAAACCAGGTGTGATAAACCTTTCATAACTATATGGTTACGTCAATTGTGCTCAGAGAAACCTTTAGTAATTATAGGTTAAGTCAGATGTGATGTGAGTAACCTCTCTTATATAGTTAAGTCAGACGTGATTGTGGCAAATATTTCTCAATTATAAGGTTACGTTAGTAGTTCTCAGACAAACCTTTCTTAATTATAAGGTTACGTTAGTAGTTCTCAGACAAACCTTCTTAATTATAAGATTACGTTAGTAGTTCTCAGACAAACCTTTCTTAATTATAATATTACGTTAGTAGTTCTCAGACAAACCTTTCTTAATTATAAGGTTACGTTAGTAGTTCTCAGACAAACCTTTCTTAATTATAAGATTACGTTAGTAGTTCTCGGACAAACCTTTCTTAATTATAAGGTTACGTTAGTAGTTCTCGGAAAAACCTTTCTTAATTATAAGATTACGTTAGTAGTTCTCGGACAAACCTTTCTTAATTATAAGATTACGTTAGTAGTTCTCGGACAAACCTTTCTTAATTATAAGGTTACGTTAGTAGTTCTCGGAAAAACCTTTCTTAATTATAAGATTACGTTAGTAGTTCTCGGACAAACCTTTCTTAATTATAAGATTACGTTAGTAGTTCTCAGGCAAACCTTTCTTAATTATAAGGTTGTAAGGTGTGATGTGATAAACCTCTCTTAATTAAAAGGTTAAGTCAGGTATCCTGTGACAAACCTTTCTTAACTACAAGATGGTGTGATGTAAAAAATCTTTCTTAATTATAAGGTTAGGTCAGGGTGCTCAGACAAAACTTCCGTAAAAGTAGTGTAAAGTCAGGTTTGATGTGAGAAACCTTTATTAATTATAACATTACGTCTGGTTCAATGTGACAAACCTTTCATAATTATAAGTTTAAGTCATCCGTGATGTAGAAAACCTTTCTTAATTATAAGGTTAAGTTAGGTCTGATGTGACAAACCATTCTTAATTATAGGAAAACAGCTGTACAAGCAGAAAGTCTATCCAGCGTCATCTGTTTACTTTTCTTGATAAGAATGCGACAGTATTGTATAGTTAGTTAAATAACTTGGAAGCACATGACTTAACATCAGATGCTCATGGGGATTTCACATATGACTTCAATCAGATGTTAGTGGGAGATTCACACATGACTTCAATCAGATGTTAATGGGAGATCACACAAGACTTCAATCAGATGTTAGTGGGAGATTCACACATGACTTCAATCAGATGTTAGTGGTAGATTCACACATGACTTCAATCAGATGTTAGTGGTAGATTCACACATGACTTCAATCAGATGTTAGTGGTAGATTCACACATGACTTCAGTCAGATGTTAGTGGTAGATTCACACATGACTTCAATCAGATGTTAGTGGGAGATTCACACATGACTTCAATCAGATGTTAGTGGGAGATTCACATATGACTTATATCAAGTGTTAGTGGGAGATGCACGTATGACTTATATCAAGTGTTAGTGGGAGATGCACGTATGACTTATATCAAGTGTTAGTGGGAGATGCACGTATGACTTATATCAAGTGTCAGTACATAAACATAGAATAAATAAATACAAGTGAAGATAAGTATGTGATCGAAATAGACAACTATGTTTGGTGTTTGTCAGTCCTCAGATGTCACTGGGTTTGATATGGGCTGTGAACAAGAGTTTGATATGGGCTGTGAACAAGAGTTTGATATGGGCTGTGAACAAGAGTTTGATATGGGCTGTGAACAAGAGTTTGATATGGGCTGTGAACAAGAGTTTGATATGGGCTGTGAACAAGAGTTTGATATGGGCTGTGAACAAGAGTTTGATATGGGGTGTGAACAAGAGTTTGATATGGCCTGTGAACAAGAGTTTGATATGGGCTGTGAACAAGAGTTTGATATTGGCTGTGAACAAGAGTTTGATATGAGCTGTGAACAAGAATTTGATATGGCCTGTGAACAAGAGTTTGATATGGGCTGTGAACAAGAGTTTGATATTGGCTGTGAACAAGAGTTTGATATGGGCTGTGAACAAGAGTTTGATATGGCCTGTGAACAAGAGTTTGATATGGGGTGTGAACAAGAGTGTGATATGGCCTGTGAACAAGAGTTTGATATGGGCTGTGAACAAGAGTTTGATATGGGCTGTGAACAAGAGTTTGATATGGGGTGTGAACAAGAGTTTGATATGGCCTGTGAACAAGAGTTTGATATGGGCTGTGAACAAGAGTTTGATATTGGCTGTGAACAAGAGTTTGATATGGGCTGTGAACAAGAGTTTGATATGGGCTGTGAACAGGAAACGATATAAATTGTAAACACGGAAATCGATATGGGCTATGAACAGAAGTTTGATATGGACTGTGAACAAGAGTTTGCTATGGGCTGTGAACAAGAGTTTGATATTTGACTGTGAACAAGATTTTGATATGGGCTGTGAACAAGAGTTTGATATGGACTGTGAACAAGAGTTTGATATGGATTGTGAACAAGAATTTGATATGGACTGTGAACAAGTGTCTGATATGGACTGTGAACAATAGTTTGATATGGACTGTGAACAAGGGTGTGATATGGGCTGTGAAAAAGAGTTTCATATGGGCTGTGAAAAAAGAGTTTCATATGGGCTGTGAAAAAAAAAGTTTAATATGGACTGTGAAAAAAGAATTTCATACGGGCTGTGAACAAGAGTTCTATATGATCTGCCAATAGAAAGTTGTTGACGGAAGGTGTTGACATGATACAATCTGAATTCTTTTGTTGTTTTTTTTCGATTTTCATGAAGTTGTCTACTATTTTTAAAGTCTTTTAATTTGCTCATTGATATGACCATGCCAGATTGGTCGTTCAGGAGCTTTGGTCAATGTTACACTGCTTGACAGATGTATTCATGTAGCCTTTGAAACGTTTGTTCTTGCTAGCATAAAATGTTTGAATGTGACCAGTAGCAAAACAACTTTACATTCAAATAATAAAGAATCACATGAGTATATGTTTATGTTAATATTGTCAGTCGATATAGAAGACAGTTATGGTGGGTAGACTAGATAAGGTAGTCGTAACCTTCGATAACAGTTACCATGTTGTTCCGACAGGCCGACGTTGTGCTTGAACTAGTTACGGGCATGGTGTGGGTGGGCGTACAACAAAGAAACCTGTCGCAAGGGTCAGAGTTGTGCCCTGATGTCGACGTATGTTTCAGCAGTATTAGACTCGAAACACCATCGAGTCGAGTGGCTGCTGGAACAGAGGGCGGAGTACTTATGGGAATGCCCCACGTGCTGTGAGGCCAGTTTCTATTCAAGTATCAAGAATCAAGACTAGAGAATATATAATACATGGATTGAACATAGTACAAAACAGGATTAATACAGTACAATTCAATTGATTTATGGCAACTTCTGTGACTAGGAAACAATAAACCACAAGGTGATATCAGTAATGCATGTTGAAGAGAAGACTAGCCAACATGAAAGAAGAAGAATTAGACACACAGGAACGTAATACAGCAATATTCAAAGTTCAATATAAACAGAGACCAAATTTATTACATGACCATCAATGCAATAACAGAACAATAATATGTCAAGATTACATCACACAGATAAACACAAAAATTAAACAACAATATATCGAGTCAAATACGTTAAAAATGTATAAAACAAATATAAACAGCAGAAAGAGACATAAATGTCAGCCACAGACCAAATGCTAATAATAATATGGTTAGCATGTATCAATGAGACTTTCACATGCTCTAAGAGGCGATAACAGAAATAATTAGCACGAAAGTCTAATAAATGTGGATAGATTATTGACATATTCTGAACATTCTGCGTTATTTTAGTAGCAAATTCTAGTGAGCAAATGTCTTATTTGTAGGGTTGAGGCAATTAAGGACCCATAGAGCAACGTAAAGAGATGTTTCTGACCATGGATACATTTACTCTCGAATTGGTAATGAGTCTAAGCTACAGCGAATAAAGTAGGAAACGCTCTGAAGGAAAGATCCATTTGGGAGCACTTGTGGCATCGATTTTCATTGAATATTGGGTCATAACGTGTCTGGTTGATATGATGATATGACTGTATTTTAGAAAGATGTTTGTTGTGTGTCTAAATGAGACATTTATAATATCTTATAGTATGTATACTAAAGACACATTAGTCAGATGTTATCTCATGTCTAGGTTGGTATAGTGGAGACACATTAGTCAACTCATGTCTAGGTTTGTATAGTAGAGACACATTAGTCAAATGTTATCTCATGTCTAGGTTCCAAGTTGCGACATGTTGTATGCATAGGAAAAAAAAACAGTAATGGGATATTGCTGCATGTCCGGTGAAGATACAGTAACGAGATATTGCAATATGTTTAGTAAAGAAACAGCAACGAGGGGCTCTATCATGTTTAGTAAAGAAACAGTAACGTGGTCTTCTATCATGTCTAGTAAAGAAACAGTAACGGAGTGTTCTATCATGTCTAGTAAAGAAACAGTAATTCTCCGTACACTTCTGACATTCTCCGTACCAGAGACATGAGTCTACCATGGCAGTCTTTGTATCAGAGACATGAGTCTAGCCTAACAGTCTCTGTACCAGAGACATGAGTCTAGCCTAACAGTCTCTCTACCAGAGACATGAGTCTACCTCGACATTCTCCAAAACAGAAATATATATCAACCATTTTCTTCGTATCACAGATATATATCTTCACTATTATCCATACCACAGATATATATATATATATAAAATATATACCTTATTCTCCGTACAAGAGATATATATCTACCCTATTCTCCGTACAAGAGGTACAAGAGATATATATATCTACCCTATTCTCCGTACAAGAGATATATATATATATATATCTACTATATCCTCCCTACCAGAAAATTGTCCAAAAGTAACCCATGAATAATTGAGATATGTTTGCCATCTATAGGAGGTGGTAAAAGAGATGTCTTAATCCCCCGAGAGACTGACACCCCCTCCCCCCCCCAGGTAATGCCAAATGTAAACAGCAAAACTATACCAGCTCTTAATAATTATATCAGCGAAAAGCTTTTGTCGAGAGTGTTATTGCTGGAGATAAAGTTGACAAATACTGACTTGTTAAGGGAAGTAGTTCTGTGTATTTTTTCTATTGACATCTTTAATCTGGATAGAGAGAGAGAGAGAAAGAGAGGGTGGGAGAGAGAAAGACAAAGGGAAATACGGAGAAATACAGAGAGAAATACGAGTATAAATATAGAGATACAGAGAGAAAGACAAGAGAGCGAACGATTTAGAGGAGGCATATGATGAATAGAGATAGCCAGTATGGGAAAGTAACAAAGTGTGAGAGAATGCAGGTAACATCCTGTGAGAGAATGCAGGTAACAGATTGTGAGAGAATGCAGGTAACATCCTGTGAGAGAATGCAGGTAAAAGATTGTGAGAGAATGCAGGTAACATCCTGTGAGAGATGGAAAATAACATCCTGTGAGAGAATGCAGGGAACATCCTGTGAGAGAATGCAGGTAACACATTGTGAGAGAATGCAGGTAACATCCTGTGAGAGAATTCAGGTAACATCCTGTGAGAGAATGCAGGTAACATCCTGTGAGAGATGGAAAATAACATCCTGTGAGAGAATGCAGGTAACATCCTGTGAGAGATGGAAAATAACATCCTGTGAGAGAATGCAGGTAACATCCTGTGAGAGATGGAAAATAACATCCTGTGAGAGAATGCAGGTAACATCCTGTGAGAGATGGAAAATAACATCCTGTGAGAGAATGCAGGTAACATCCTGTGAGAGAATGCAGGTAACATCCTGTGAGAGAATTCAGGTAACATTCTGTGAGAGAATGCAGGTAACATCCTGTGAGAGAATGCAGGTAACATATTGTGAGAGAATGCAGGTAACACCCTGTGAGAGAATGCAGGTAAATGATTGTGAGAGAATGCAGGTAACATCCTGTGAGAGAATGCAGGTAAAAGATTGTGAGAGAATGCAGGTAAAAGATTGTGAGAGAATGTAGGTAACATTCTGTGAGAGAATGCAGGTAACATCCTGTGAGAGAATGCAGGTGACATCATGTGGGAGAATGCAGGTAACAGACTGTGAGAGAATGCAGGTAACATCCTGTGAGAGAATGCAGGTAACAACCTGTGAGAGAATGAAGGTAACATCATGTAAGAGAATGCAGGTAATATCCTGTGAGAGAATGCAGGTAACATCCTGTGAGAGAATGCAGGTAACATCCTGTGAGAGAATGCAAGTAACATCATGTGAGAGAATGCAGGTAACATTTCGTGACTGATGGAAAATAACATCCTGTGAGAGAATGCAAGTAACATCCTGTGAGAGAATGCAGGTAACATCCTGTGAGAGAATGAAGGTAACATCGTGTGAGAGAATACAGGTAACATCATGTGAGAGATGGAAAATAACATCTTGTGAGAGAATGCAGGTAACATCCTGTGAGAGAATGCAGGTAACATCCTGTGAGAGATGGAAAATAACTTCCTGTGAGAGAATGCTGGTAACATCCTGTGAGAGAATGCAGGTAACATCCTGTGAGATAATGCAGGTAACATCCTGTGAGAGAATGCAGGTAATATCCTGTGAGAGAATGCAGGTAACATCCTGTGAGATAATGCAGGTAACATCCTGTGAGAGAATGCAGGTAACATCCTGTGAGAGAATGCAGGTAATATTTTGTGAGAGAATGCAGAGTGGAGTAATTGATTATACCAAGGCTTTTCACAATAATATTCTGCGAATCACATCCTCCGAGGTACAAAACTACTTTAAAAAAAGTAGTTGTGTTTTTAAAAAACACAAATTGGTGTCCTGTTTCCGGATTTTCTACCATAGGAGCTGTGCGCGGCCATGTGTGTGTTGTGTGTGTGTGTGTGTGTGTGTATGCGGTCCAGTCAACGTAACTGAATCTGTATATCACCTTACAAAATTGTCTCTCTCTCTCTCTCTCCATGTGTGTGTGTGTGTGTGTGTGATAAACTTAACTGAGATGTTATATAACCTTACAAAATTGTCTATCTGTGTGTGTTTGTGTATGTTTGTGTGTGTGTGTGTGTTTTATAAAAATATCAGAGAGAGAGAGAGAGAGAATGACTGATATAGATTTACAGAGGTCGCGTGACAGATGGCATGAGATTATGTATATAAGAAAGAGAAAAGAAATGATAATGAGAGACGCAGAAAGAGAGAGACAGAAAGACACACAGAGACAGAGAGAGAGAGAGAATGAAAAAAGAGATACAATTAGATGAAACATGTGCTCCATATATGCCATTTACCCGGATAAATGACAGCAGCGGTAACATGTCTAAGAAAAATAGAACCTGTTTTAAAGACAAATTTAGTTCATATAATGTCTAACGGTACTGAAAATTAGAAGCTTCACAACACTAGAATGTAACATTAATGTAGTCACATAATGTTCTCGCATTTATTTCATTTCCTGATTGCTAAAGAGATGATTATTTATTGCATTTATGCAATAGAAACAACAGTTCATTATTCAGCAGCTTCTATTGTTTGGTCAGAAACTTGGCACTCGCACAATCAATAGAAATTGATCGTTCATATCTAAGGTCTGTATATCAATGCTTCTTTGTTAAACACCGCAGGTATATCAATGCTTTCTTGTTAAACACCGCAGGTATATCAATGCTTTCTTGTTAAACACCGCAGGTATATCAATGCTTTCTTGTTAAACACTGCAGGTATATCAATGTTTTCTTGTTAAACACCGCAGGTATATCAATGCTTTCTTGTTAAACACCGCAGGTATATCAATGTTTTCTTGTTAAACACCGCAGGTATATCAATGCTTTCTTGTTAAACACCGCAGGTATATCAATGTTTTCTTGTTAAACAGCTCAGTATATCAATGTTTTCTTGTTAAACACCGCAGGTATATCAATGCTTTCTTGTTAAACATCACACGTATATCAATGCTTGTTTATTAAACAACGCAGATATATAAATGCTTTCTTGTTATACAGCGCAGGTATCTCAATGTCTTATTGTTAAACACCACAGGTATATCAATGCTTTCTTGTTAAACAGCGCAAGTATATCAATGGTTTCTTGTTAAACATCACACGTATATCAATGCTTGTTTATTAAACAACGCAGATATATAAATGCTTTCTTGTTATACAGCGCAGGTATCTCAATGTCTTATTGTTAAACACCGCAGGTATATCAATGTTTTCTTGTTAAACACCGCATGTATATCAATGCTTTCTTGTTAAACATCACACGTATATCAATGCTTGTTTATTAAACAACGCAGATATATAAATGCTTTCTTGTTAAACACCGCAGGTATATCAATGCTTTCTTGTTAAACAGCGCAGGTATATCAATGCTTTCTTGTTAAACAGGGCAGGTATATAAATGCTTCCTTGATAAATAAACAGTGCAGGTGTATCAATGCTTGCTTGATAAAACACCGCAGTTATATCAATACTTCCGTGTTAAGTATCACAGGTATATCGATACTACCTTGATAAATAAATATCACACGTATATCAATGCTTACTTATTAAACAGCACAGGTAGTTGAATTATGAATTCGTCTTTAGTCAACAATTCATAATTTCCAGACAAATCACCGACATTAAAGGTGACAGCATGATCACACTGCAGTAAGTGTTCAGGAAGATGGCAGATATCATCATTGCTGGACGAATGACCATCGATCTGGAAAATACGTAGTCTCCAGAAGCAACCAAGGCTTTGTAAGGTATATCTATCATTGTCTATTGTCTATTTCCAGGTGGTGTTGTCGTAGCTTCTACACTTGCTGTTGGCTATCCCCAGGTGGTGCTTCCAGACTTGCCGTAGAGCGTAAGAGTTTGTGAATGAGATGTAGTCAGTTTTCCAGAGCCAGGTGTGTTTCTCTGGTTGAGGTGTAGCCATGGTTATTCAGGTTGAGGTGTAGCCATGGTTATTCAGGTTGAGGTGTAGACATGGTTATTGAGGTTGAGGTGTAGCCATGGTTATTCAGGTTGAGGAGTAGCCATGGTTATTCAGGTTGAGGTGTAGACATGGTTATTCAGGTTGAGGTGTAGCCATGGTTATTCAGGTTGAGGTGTAGCCATGGTTATTCAGGTTGAGGTGTAGACATGGTTATTCAGGTTGAGGTGTAGCCATGGTTATTCAGGTTGAGGTGTAGCCATGGTTATTCAGGTTGAGGTGTAGCCATGGTTATTCAGGTTGAGGAGTAGCCATGGTTATTCAGGTTGAGGTGTAGCCATGGTTGTTCAGGTTGAGGTGTAGCCGTGGTTATTTAGGTTGAGGTGTAGCCGTGGTTATTCAGGTTGATGTGTAGCCATGGTTATTCAGGTTGAGGTGTAGCCATGGTTATTCAGGTTGAGGTGTAGCCATGGTTATTCAGGTTGAGGTGTAGACATGGTTATTCAGGTTGAAGTGTAGCCATGGTTATTCAGGTTGAGGTGTAGCCATGGTTATTCAGGTTGAGGTGTAGCCATGGTTATTCAGGTTGAGGAGTAGCCATGGTTATTCAGGTTGAGGTGTAGCCATGGATGTTCAGGTTGAGGTGTAGCCGTGGTTATTTAGGTTGAGGTGTAGCCGTGGTTATTCAGGTTGATGTGTAGCCATGGTTATTCAGGTTGAGGTGTAGCCATGGTTATTCAGGTTGAGGTGTAGCCATGGTTATTCAGATTGACGTGCAGCCATGGTTATTCAGGTTGAGGTGTAGCCATAGTTATTCAGGATGGTCTTGATATTATCTAATTATCTTTTTCTAGGTCTACCCTTGGCTCTGTATCCTGATTCCATCTTGTTATAAGCTCTTATGGGAAGGTGATAGTTCATCCTCATAAGATGTCCAAACCATTTTATCTGTTGTTTCTCTATATATTTGTATCTCTATATGTTGTATTTATCAGGTTCCTTCTTCTTCTTCTGCGTTCGTTCTCAAACTCCTACAGATTAGCAGGATGTAGTCCGGAGAAAGGAATGCGTTGTGTCATGGTTTACATCATTGCTGCGATATCTGCGCCTTCGGCCTGACACATCCGACTTCATCATGGCTTTGGGTCACTGACCCTATATGGGATGGGACAGTCAACTCCATCCCATAACCTCCTTAGTCGCCTTTTACGACATGCGTGGAAGGTAAACAGTGTTGCTATTCTTTGCTTCCCTTTCGGGCCCTTTCGGCAACACACGGGCGATCAGGTCGCTTATTATTCAAATAGTTTCCATTCCCCTTCGTTTGATGGATTTGTGGCCTCCAATTTCACCAATTTTTCTCTGTGTCACACTCCCCAATACACATCTCTGCGGTCACCATGGGGGAAGATATGGCCCACATTGAGTCCAGCTGTACTGGTGCACGAACAAGGACAGATACGGAAGGAAATATTCACTTCCCCACATGTCACCATGCATTGAATATGGAAGAAAGAGCAGCAAAACATGTCATTTTTGCAGTGATGTACAGTGATATAATTCATGTCGTAAGAGGCGACTAGAAAGGTTTGGCACAGGTTAAGTGCACCCATCTTGTAGACGATGATAAAAACAACACATTTTGTTCTCAGATGTGTCAAGATAAAAGGTGCATAGAGTGTATGACCGCTGTAAAGGAGCGAAATAGCGTGTTCAGTACTTATTCTTCTTCGTTCATTCTCAAACTCCCGCTGGATGTCCCTTTCAGCAGGACCATGGTTCCACTAGATTTCCAGCAGGATGTAGTCCAGAGAATGGAAATGCGTTGTGTCGCCGTTTTATTTGCGCTAGTGGCCCGATACATCGGTCTTCGGCGGAGTGGTCAATTCAAAGAAATTTGAAAGAGTTCAAAGAAGTTCAAAGAGTTTGAGAGAAATCAATTGTCAATTTTCTGAGTGACAAAAATTTTTTAATGAAACATAATACTTCGAGACATTAACAAAAAATGTCTATGAAATGTAATATTTCTCTTCTAAACATTAGCAAACAAAAGGAAACAGGTACATGAAATGTAATATTTCTCTTCTAGACATTAATAAAATAGATTAATGAAATGTAATATTTCTCTTATAGACATTAGTAAACAAAAATAAAAAGATTAATGAAATCTAATATTTCTTTTATAGACAAGGACAAGGTTGTTTACTAAAAACAAAAATAAACAAGATTAATGAAATGTAATATTTCTCTTATAGACATTAGTACACAAAAATAAACAAGATTAATGAAATGTAATATTTCTCTTCTAAACATTAACACAAAAGGTCAATAAAATGTAATATTTCTCTTCTAGACATTTCCGTATATCGGTTATTAATCGTAAACATAATATATCACATGATATACTCTATCCTGGTCACGTGATACACTCTATCCGGGGACATGTTACACAATCAATGAATGAATGCTTGCTTAATGTCAGGTGTGAATATTAATAGTCGTCTGGTAATGGCGTTGAGTTATATTGTATGGGTCGTGTGGATTACGTGGCCCATCACTACAACTGTTTTGTTAAGTCCAGCATAAGTGAGGTCCCAGTAGGAAAGGTATATTTTAGATTGATAGTTGATTTAGGGATTTTATCGTTGGCGTTTGTGCTCGTGCCCGTGGAATAGGAAATATACTAGCAAAGATATTGCTACACTTTCTCGTGGTATCGACAACCTTTAGTGGTGTTACTGGTGTCATAAGGTGTCATAAATGACACCATCATAGTCGTAGATATGATGAAGGTGTGTATGTGTGTGTGCGTATGTGTGTTAGGTTACTATGACAGATAATAGTCGTAGATACGGTGAGGGTGTGTGTGTGTGCAGTTTATGTGGAACAGAAGAGTAGGAGATACGGTTAGGGTGTTTGAGTGTCTGTGAGGTTACATAGCACATAATAGCCGTAGATACGGGGAAGGTGTTTGAGGTTCAAATCCCCAACAAATCAGAGTCGTAGAACTGGTGGGGTGTGTGTGAGATTTAAATACCCACGACACCAGACCCGTTTATATGGTGAGGGTGGGTGTGTGTAAAGTTCATATGGCATATCAGAACCGTAGATACGATGAGTGTGTGTATGTGTAAGAGATTCATCAGGCCGATTAGCTCATACATCGCAGCAAAGCTGTAAACTATGACAGAACGCATTCACTTCTCCAGACTATATCCTGCTAATCTGCCGGAGTTTGAGATTGTTCTCCAGACTACATCCTGCTAATCTGCCGGAGTTTGAGAACGTTCTCCAGACTACATCCTGCTAATCTGCCGGAGTTTGAGATTGTTCTCCAGACTACATCCTGCTAATCTGCCGGAGTTTGAGATTGTTCTCCAGACTACATCCTGCTAATCTACCGGAGTTTGAGAACGTTCTCCAGACTACATCCTGCTAATCTGCCGGAGTTTGAGATTGTTCTCCAGACT
The DNA here is from genome assembly GCA_034231615.1 of Meghimatium bilineatum. Classification (NCBI taxonomy): domain Eukaryota; kingdom Metazoa; phylum Mollusca; class Gastropoda; order Stylommatophora; family Philomycidae; genus Meghimatium; species Meghimatium bilineatum. Next base: position 30,479,437 of record CM067309.1, read on the forward strand.
ACATCCTGCTAATCTGCCGGAGTTTGAGATTGTTCTCCAGACTACATCCTGCTAATCTGCAGGAGTTTGAGAAAGAACGCTGAACAATATACTTTCTATTTTAGGAAAAACGTGTATCAACGGCATGCCACGAGATTATCAAATAAGTACTGCATAGTCCACGTCATGGACAAACATAGCCAATTGATCGACATATACTTTTAAGTCATTGAATATTTCCTTTAATATTGATCAAAGTTCAGAAAAACTTCCACATACAAATAATGTCTGATAAACATCAATCTGGAAGTATGAAGATGAAGTGAACAGGTAAGGGGAAGTCTGAGAGTAAGATATGAATAGAAGAATGATACTTGGATATGAAAGTGAAGTATGGAAGTCTGAAAGTAAGATATGAATGGAAGAATGATACTTGGATATGAAAGTGAAGTATGGAAGTCTGAAAGTAAGATATGAATGGAAGAATGATACTTGGATATGAAAATGAAGTATGGAAGTCTGAAAGTAAGATATGAATGGAAGAATGATACTTGGATATGAAAGTGAAGTATGGATGTCTGAGAGTAAGATATGAATGGAAGAATTATACTTCAATATGAAAGTGAAGTATGGAAGTCTGAAAGTAAGATATGAATGGAAGAATGATACTTCAATACGAAAGTGAAGTATGGAAGTCTGAAAGTAGGATATGAATGGAAGAATCATACTTGGATATGAGTGAAGTATGGATGTCTGAAAGTAAGATATGAATGGAAGAATGATACTTGGATATGAAAGTGAAGTATGGAAGTCTGAAAGTAAGATATAAATGGAAGAATTATACTTGAATATGAAAGTGAAGTATGGATATCTGAAAGTAAGATATGAATGGAAGAATTATACTTGGATATGAAAGTGAAGTATGGAAGTCTGAAAGTAAGATATGAATGGAAGAATGATACTTGGATATGAAAGTGAAGTATGGAAGTCTGAAAGTAAGATATGAATGGAAGAATGATACTTGGATATGAAAGTGAAGTATTGATGTCTGAAAGTAGGATATGAATGGAAGAATGATACTTGGATATGAGTGAAGTATGGATGTCTGAGAGTAAGATATGAATGGAAGAATGATACTTGGATATGAAAGTGAAGTTATCAGATAGTGACGATGGCACTCCGGACAAGTCCAAAGATAATTGTGATATCATATTCAGTTTGTATCTCAGCAAGTAGTAACTCACTGTTCCCGCTCTGTTCGGTTACCTCAACAATTGATATCTCACTGTTCCCACTCTGTTATGTTACATCAACAAATGATAACACATTGTTCCCGCTCTGTTAGGTTACCTCAACAATTGATAACTCACTGTTCCCGCTCTGTTAGGTTACCTCAACAAATGATAACACATTGTTCCCACTCTGTTAGGTTACCTCAACAAGTGATAACTCACTGTTCCCGCTCTGTTAGGTTACCTCAACAATTGATAACTCACTGTTCCCACTCTGTTAGGTTACCTCAACAATTGATAACTCACTGTTCCCACTCTGTTAGGTTACCTCAACAAGTGGTAACTCACTGTTCCCGCTCTGTTATGTTACATCAACAAATGATAACACATTGTTCCCGCTCTGTTAGGTTACCTCAACAAGTGATAACTCACTGTTCCCGCTCTGTTAGGTTACCTCAACAATTGATAACTCACTGTTCCCACTCTGTTAGGTTACCTCAACAATTGATAACTCACTGTTCCCGCTCTGTTAGGTTACCTCAACAAGTGGTAACTCACTGTTCCCGCTCTGTTATGTTACATCAACAAAGGATAACACATTGTTCCCGCTCTGTTAGGTTACCTCAACAAGTGATAACTCACTGTTCCCGCTCTGTTAGGTTACCTCAACAATTGATAACTCACTGTTCCCACTCTGTTAGGTTACCTCAACAATTGATAACTCACTGTTCCCACTCTGTTAGGTTACCTCAACAAGTGGTAACTCACTGTTCCCGCTCTGTTATGTTACATCAACAAATGATAACACATTGTTCCCGCTCTGTTAGGTTACCTCAACAAGTGATAACTCACTGTTCCCGCTCTGTTAGGTTACCTCAACAATTGATAACTCACTGTTCCCACTCTGTTAGGTTACCTCAACAATTGATAACTCACTGTTCCCGCTCTGTTAGGTTACCTCAACAAGTGGTAACTCACTGTTCCCACTCTGTTATGTTACATCAACAAATGATAACACATTGTTCCCGCTCTGTTAGGTTACCTCAACAAGTGATAACTCACTGTTCCCGCTCTGTTAGGTTACCTCAACAATTGATAACTCACTGTTCCCACTCTGTTAGGTTACCTCAACAATTGATAACTCACTGTTCCCGCTCTGTTAGGTTACCTCAACAAGTGGTAACTCACTGTTCCCGCTCTGTTATGTTACATCAACAAATGATAACACATTGTTCCCGCTCTGTTAGGTTACCTCAACAAGTGATAACTCACTGTTCCCGCTCTGTTAGGTTACCTCAACAATTGATAACTCACTGTTCCCACTCTGTTAGGTTACCTCAACAATTGATAACTCACTGTTCCCACTCTGTTAGATTACCTCAACAATTGATAACTCACTGTTCCCGCTCTGATAGTTTACCTCAACAATTGATAACTCACTGTTCCCACTCTGTTAGGTTACCTCAACAATTGATAACTCAATGTTACCGCTCTGTTGGTTTATAACTATTCCTTTAATTCATATGACAATACAAGGTAATAGTATTGTAGTAAAACTGTATAAAAATAGTACTTACGTAAAACACATGTAATGTAGTCTTAAAAAGAACTTAAAAAATATAGTTTTACTGGACAATTATTAACAAACTATCAATGGCGGGTGCAAACGTGAAGAAATACAAATAGTACGCAGGATATAATCATACAAATAACAATACACTGGATAACTTCGACCAAAAGGCCTTTATCAAGATGACACGCACATAACATAAAAAATCGACAAGTAGGAATGACACAACGATACACTAACGTGTCCGAGCGAAATGTGGATGCGAGATGCCGGAAGGATAGGAACAGGAAATACATAAAAACGTAAATACACGTGGAGACAAAACGAATAATCAGATGACGTAAATGACAGAACAAAATGAATTAAGGCAAGAACCACACCAACCGAGAACTAAACAAAGGAGTGGTCGGAATTGGAGTGGTTCAAAATACTTGAGGGTAACAAACTAAAAAATAAAATGATTTTCGAGAACGTACCAAGATCTATCATCAATGATGTAGGATCTAATGGAAGTGCTCTGAATATCAAGAACACTACGATGGCAATCACCGTTGAAGTGTGTGACCACAGGAGTATATTTACTGTGTTTAATGGCATGAAGATGGTTTCAGAAGCGGTTGCTCAATCTTTAATTTATAAATTAATCAATAAGAATCAATAAGAAAGCAGACAACTGTAGAATCAGACTACAGTCATTATCATTGACCTCGTCATAAGTCAAACGCCACATGACAATAAATGACACCCTCAATACAATTGCAGGAACACCGTAGCATCGGCGAAAATCCCAAGAGAGTGAACTATCCGGCGTATCCCTGGCACAACTTTTTATATGTTAGAATTAAACTTCAATATCCATTAATAAATTCTGTGGCGGTGTGGTAGGGAGAGAGACTGTGTCGGCCAAGGTTCTGGGTTCGAATACGACACTAATCGTTGAAAATACATGACAGAAAAATAAGCTAAAAGTAATAATAAGAATTATACAACATTTTTTACGACTTCATGACTGCGATTCGGAGACTAAGTATGCACTTAGATGTGAAGGTGAATATGGTGGCTCGGTACTGGTTTATATCTATGAAATATTTAGTTAATTATATTCCCTTGATAATATAATTTAGAGTAAACGCAATCAATGAACTTTACAGCGTTTTGGGAGGTAGTTTAATCCACTCTTGCACCGAAGATTAGAGTGTTGGCTTCATTTGTACGTTTAGATGAGGTGATTTGAGTCCACTCACACACCGACGATCAAGTGTTTTTCACACACTTCCAGACTACCAACAGACAGCATGCCGCAGATGGCCATGACATATATACATCACAGCTATAAAGCCAGAGAAAGACCATATAAAAGAAGAACCATAGAAATCAAAGAAGCCACAGGAACAAGCTTACAAATAACCCACAGGAACAAGTTTACAGACAACACAGAGGAACAAGCTTAAATACAACACCCAGGAACAAGCTTTAAAAGATCACACATGAACAAGCTTACAAACAATACACAGGAACAAGCTTACAAACAACACGCAGAAACAAGCTTACAAACAACACGCCGCAACAAGCTTACAAACAACACACAGGGGCAAGCTTACAGACAGCACAGAGGAACAAGCTTACAAACAACATACAGGAGCAAGCTTACAAACAACACACAGGGGCAAGCTTACAAACAACACACAGGGGCAAGCTTACAGACAACACAGAGGAACAAGCTTAAAAAGATCACACAGGAACAAGTTTACAAACAATACACAGGAACAAGTTTACAAACAACACGCCGCAACAAGCTTACAAACAACACGCCGCAACAAGCTTACAAACAACACACAGGAACACGCTTACAAACAATACACAGGAACAAGCTTACAAACAACACACAGGAACAAACTTACAAACAGCACACAAGAAGGCCATCTCCAGAGAACTCTTCTACCCCTGACGCCTTAAGGCACACAAGGACCACAGCGTATAGATAGATAGATGGATAGATGGATAGATAGATAGATGGATAGATAGATAGATCGATAGATAGATAGATAGATAGATAGAGATGTGGGTGGGTGGATGGGTCGGTAGGCAGGCAGGCAGGCAGAAAGATAACACACCAATGATTAGAGTGTTGACTTTTTGTGCACGTTAAAACAACTTTAGTTGTAAAATTGTTTATATAGACTTCAAATCCACTACTTTTAATAAGTGAGATAAACAAATTCTAAACAATTTTAATAGTAAGGCAGCACCACACAAATATTGGGAAAAATTTCAAACACAAGAATGATTGTACACACGTGCTAAGAAACACCGGAGCATCGGCAAAAATCGTCAGAGAGTGTACTTACTATACGGGATGTACTGTCATATGGCACGACACTCTACATGATAGAATTAAACTTCAATATCTATTACAGAAATGTACTCGCGCTAGAATCGTAAAAACGTAACACTTTATTCAACGATGGCGAGGAACAACACCAACCACTGTTACATTTCTTCTCGTCAGGAAAGCAGAAACCAAAAAATGGTTTAAAGAAAGCAATGCTAGCATCTAACAAACCACTCTGTAGGGGTGTGAAATATACGTAGGGGTTTAAAATATATGTCAGTCAGTTAGTTCCTCTTTTGCCAAGTTTGGCACATAGGGAGGATATCATAATTCTCCATGCATGTCGATCAAATGCCAAGGATTGCAGGTCTTGTGCATTTATGCCTGTTGATTTTAGTTTATTCATAAAAAATATATGTAGGGGAGTGAAATATATGTAGGGGTGTGAAATATATGTAGGGGTGTGAAATATACGTAGTGGTGGGAAATATATGTAGGGATGTGAAATATATGTAGGGGTGTGAAATATACGTAGTGGTGGGAAATATATATAGGGGTGTGAAATATATGTAGCGGTGTGAAATATATATAGGCGTGTGAAATGTATGCAGCATCACAACAGAATTAATATAAACTTCAACCCTATTTGGGAAGAGGTTACCAGTTCATTTGCTCGATATGAATGTCATTCGCAATTGTGCAAGTCAAGTACATTTGGTTTTACTAACTATTCTTGTACTTCCTCATAAATTATGTAGGTGGCAGTCCAGTTTCTATAAACTGCGCTAACTCCACTCTCAAATAATCGATATACTAGGGAAACAAATTTATTGATTGCCTGAGTATAATTTCGATTGGCAATAATAATTTTATGGTTTTTTTAATATATTTATACCTAAAACAATTTCTTCATTCGAATTTTTTTCGGGATCAATTAGCCACAGATCTGTGCCGCTGTTTCCAGATTACGTGCTGATCAATTGGTCAATCATACATCGACAAGGATATAGGACAGATAACCATTCAGGCTGGTTTCAGTCCACGACGAACCCCCATTAAGTGATCACTCTGGTTTCAGGAAAATGTCTGGGAACATCAATAGAGTGAGCCAAATGTGACAGCATCGACCATATTTTTTCCTGTTTCAGAAAAATGAGCTAGCCACTTTGTCAATGATCCTCAAATTGTGTTACAGTTTATTCTAATTTTTGTTCGAATAGATGAACGCTCTTTTATTTGTCGACGAATTTGAAGGCTGTCACATGCTGGGCAATTCACCCGAATTAAAGGCATGTCGAAAGCGGATGTGCTGAGACTATTTATCGCTATGTGCCTTTCTGAGTTATGACTGCAGGTTATGACTGCACCGGGACTACTCCATACCTGCTGCGATTTCCGCTCAGTAAATCTAGGTGTGTTACCAAAATAAAACATAAAATATCTTAACAACGAGATACAGGGACAGACGACGTTTCGACTAAAAAGCCTTCATCAGGAAAAACAAAAGACAATAGTACAACGAATCTTACATGGAGACAAACGTGGTTGATAGGGAGGAAAGAGAAGGAGAGATAGTGAATCGATAGCGATGGAAGCAAAGATGGTCGAAACGTCGTCTGTCCCTGTATCTCGTTGTTAAGTTGTTTTATGTTTTATTTTGGTAACACACCTACCTATTTTTGTATATCTTGTCATTTGCCCAGTGTTACTCCAGCCACCTACGTCCATTTTGGGGTTGTTACCCTACACTGGAAGATTTATCCCATCAGTAAGTCTACCAGAGTGTAGCAGCTGACAGTTCCAGTTCTACATATCATGCTGCTTTCACTCTTACTATTAGATAACTATTTTAGAAGATCGTGGATGTATATAAGAAAGAGTGGACGGAATACTCCTCCCTGAGAAATTCTCTGAGGTAACAGCACTATTCTACTCGGCCGACAATCCAGGTTGGCATGTTCACATGTTATGTAGGTAGGATTGAATCCAGGTTGGCATGTTCACATGTTATGTAGGTAGGATTGAATCCAGGATGGCATGTTTAAATGTTATGTAGGTAGGATTGAATCCAGGTTGGCATGTTCACATGTTATGTAGGTAGGATTTAATCCAGGATGGCATGTTTAAATGTTATGTAGGTAGGATTGAATCCAGGTTGGCATGTTCACATGTTATGTAGGTAGGATTGAATCCAAGATGGCATGTTCACATGTTATGTAGGTAGGATTGAATCCAGGATGGCATGTTTAAATGTTATGTAGGTAGGATTGAATCCAAGACGGCATGTTTAAATATTATGTAGATAGGATTGAATCCAGGATGGCATGTTTAAATGTTATGTAGGTAGGATTGAATACAAGATGGCATGTTTAAATGTTATGTAGGTAGGATTGAATCCAAGACGGCATTTCTAAATGTTATGTAGGTAGGATTGAATCCAGGTTGGCATGTTCACATGTTATGTAGGTAGGATTGAATCCAAGACGGCATTTCTAAATGTTATGTAGGTAGGATTAAATCCAAGATGGCATGTTTAAATGTTATGTAGGTAGCATTGAATTCAGAATGGCATGTTTAAATATTATGTAGGTAGGATTGAATCCAGGATGGCATGTTTAAATATTATGTAGATAGGATTGAATCCAGGATGGCATGTTTAAATGTTATGTAGGTAGGATTGAATCCAGGATGGCATGTTTAAATATTATGTAGATAGGATTGAATCCAGGATGGCATGTTTAAATGTTATGTAGGTAGGATTGAATCCAAGATGGCATGTTTAAATGTTATGTAGGTAGGATTGAATCCAAGATGGCATGTTTAAATGTTATGTATGTAGGATTGAATATAGGATGGCATGTTTAAATGTTATGTATGTAGGATTGAATCCAGGATTGGATGTTTAAATGTTATGTAGGTAGGATTGAATCCAAGATGACATGTTTAAATGTTATGTAGGTAGGATTTCATCCAGGATGGCATATTCACGTGTTAAGCAGGTAGGATGGAATCTAATTCAGCATATTCTTAACAGATACGTACATAATATATATATATAGCAGTGAAAATAGTATCAGTACAATCAATAACAAAATGCTTGATTGATTGGTACGCTTTGTGTAGGACATGCAACCAACAAACTTAACTCATGAAAAATTACAAAATACAGATTAAAATATCGGGAGCGCACACAAACTTGAAAAATGCGATGATCGTGTTTATATAACGAAAATAAAGTTAAGTCAGATTGAGAAAACAATGACAATAATAACAAACGTAAACAGAATAACTGTTTGAATAATTTACTTTTAGAAAGAATATAAATGTCATAATTTCTGCCATTAATATGAAGATGTTGTACTAGTGTTCAGATAAGAGTGCCGTCATTACGTTTGAAGAAACACAATTATCATACGCGATTTGGCCTGATCAAAGCAACAATCAACTCGGAGACGGTATCAAGAGATTGGAAATTACGACTAAAAAGCTGATAAGCTATGAGACAAAAGACATTTCGAGATAGCCGATGACTTTAATTCTCGCTTTTGTGTTTCTTGTGAAGAAATGAATCTTTTTAGGTTAATTTGATTTTCCACTTTTGTTATCTGCTAATGCTCAGATCAAGTTTGGTGCGCACACGATGATGCCGCAGCAACTGTCGTCGGTAATGATCGACAATATAATTATTAATATTGTATAACTCGGGGACTGAATGGACCGCGGAGAAACAAGCGAAAACTTTGATGGGCCACCAGAGTCCTTGATGGTTGGAAAACTATGGTTTCTTATACATTATAGTAACACCTGTTAGTTGTATAGACTTTTATGACAATCCAATCCAATATCATTATTATTCGTATTAAGTAAATGTAGGACCAACACGGTGTTTACCTGTAGATTTATCTGGGTACTGTACAAGTTGTTTCCACGATTTTAGCGAAATAAGAACCATACATTATTTAGCTACACGAAATTTCGCTAAAGGCGCACACAGTGCAGCATACATCGTCCTGTGCGCAACGCACTGAGAGGCCCGTCTTCCTCTCCCTTTGTAGACACTTGAAGGATGGGGGGGACACTCTTAGTGCGTTGAGCGCAGATCGAATAATCGGTAGCAGACACTGTGTGTTTTTTTAAAAATCCCTGCATCACGGAAGCTGTATGAAATGAAGCCTAATATTTAAAAGTTGGAATGTGTGTGGACACATTATCCCGTAATGAACCATTTTCTTCTATGTATTTGTATTAACTAAATGTAGAGATTGAGTCCATCATCACAAGATAACTAAACCACTTATCTACTGACGTTCTATACATTCGATACAAACGCATTATTCCTACTCTTCTTCTGATATCTTCATTTCTTATTCTGTCTAGTGTGGTGACCATAGCAGCCCCCGTTCCTCAAAAACTTCATTTCACATGTGATGATTTTTATTAACATTTAGTAGCATGTGTAATTCACGATGTAGTCATCGCCCTAGCATTTGTTTTATTACAGTGATTTTCTAATCAATATCTTCTTCTTCTTCTGCGTTCGTTCTCAAACTCCTGCAGATTAGCAGGATGTAGACCGGAGAACGGAATGCGTTGTGTCATGGTTTGCAGCATAGCTGCGATATCTGCGCCTTTTGGCCTGACACATCCGACTTCAGCATGGTTTGGGTCACTGACCCTATATGGGATGGGACAGCCAACCCCATCCCATAACCTCGCCTCGTAGGACATGCATGGAAGGTAAACAGTGTTGATTATCCTTGCTCCCATTTCGGGACCCGGAAACACACGGACGATTTTCTAATCAATATAAACAGGGCCAGATAAATGTAACACATTATATGGAATAAAACACCAGCTCACAAACACATGCATATATCACACATTGGCATTGGGTCAAAGGGCATGAGCCCATGGAGCGCTGGATCAGCAACCACCCAGTCAATATAAATACTTTGATATAAATACCAACACCACCCCAATCTTAGAATACATCAAGAGACAAGAGATCAAATGGTTTGCACACATCAGCAGACTACCATCAGACAGCATATAACAGCAAGCTATGCTATACAGATACAGTGAAGGGAAACCTAGAGGCAGACCACGAAAACGATGGACCACTGAAATAAAATAGACGACAAATTCCTCAATAAACTCAGCACACAGGAGGGCCATCTCCAGAAAACTCTTCTACCCCTGACGCCGAAAGGCAACAAAGGGTTTTATCGAATAGATAGATATAAATATTATAACCTCATAATATCTTAACTAAATTACTAAAATGTGTGGGGACGCGTCTAGTCCTATTAGTCCAATCACCTCACGCCACTGACTTACTACAGCTGTTACTATTATATTAGTTAATATCTTCCTCTGACACATGTGCACGATAGAAAAGTTCATGCTAAGAAAAGAATGGTGAGACTTATTGAACAACTCAATTGTCCAGAGCATTACATGGGTATACTGCCCTAGTCATGCTGGGGTCAGAGGAAACGAGAGAGCCGACTTATTGGCAGGCAATGCGGCGATAGACGGCACATTGCTGAGAAGAGACGGCACATTGCTGAGAAGAGATAAAGCAGATTTAATAAAGGCAGTAATAAGTTCATTTCAAGATGCAGATGTTGTCAATGAGGTTGAGAACGTACACATACAGAGAATGTTAGAAATGGGAGTATCTTGAGGTGAGGGGAGAAAAAGTTCATTTTTTGGAAAGTCCGGAAGATCACACAATCAAAACCTGACTGGAACTCTGAGTCTACATACACTGGGATGACTTCTGGAGCGGAGAGCGGTGTTCTTATGGGTATGTCAAGCGTGCTGTGAAGCCAGTTTCTAATCAAGAATGAAGACGGAGAATCTGACACATGTTTGATTCTCCTGTTTCTCATTAGCCATTAATTTTTTTTAAAACTTCTTCTTCTTCTTCTGCGTTCATTCTCAAACTCCCACTGGATCTAGCAGGATCATGGTCCTGCTAGATTTCCAGCTTGATGTAGTCCAGAAAATGGAAATAAGTTGTGTCGCCGTTTTATTTGCGCCAATGACCCGACACATCCGTCTTCGGCGGTTTAAAAACAACTCATCATCGTCTCATATCGTATACACAGAATAGAATGCAAGTTACAAAATCGATCCATCATTCGAGCGATACCAGAAAAAGACAACTACTTCGTAAACACGACTACAATTCCAGATACCTAGAAATCAATGATCAATGATACTGGACGGTAAGTGGCATTGTTTTAAACCTTCTATTGTTGATTGTCTGACACCGACGGCAAACACAAAAGACGACTGTTAATGCCACTGACAGGTCGCTACTGTTACTTATGTCAAAAAACTTGTCTCCCATTGATTTTGTACTTAACCTCCAATGTCACGTCATATTTGACACAGGTGTGTGAAGGTGAGGTCACGAAAGTGTTTATGTGTGGGAGAAATGAGCGAGAAGTGATTTATAGTACAGAAAGGTAGCGCTAGAAAGTGGTTGGGATAGGGGAAGGTGGGTGGAAATAGACTTAAGCTTGGGTTCAATTGTCTACAACACTTTCTAATCAAAGTACATTTATTGATAGACCACGTGGATTGAGATATTCTTCCTTTTTGTCTTGTCTGTGTATCTGTTTGTCAGGAGTTAGAACTGCACTAATGTCAATTTGTTTTGTTTGCGTGTCAGAGTTGTAGGATATTTTTTACATTCTAGGAGGTAAATTCTTCAATATTTCATAGTAAAGTATACTGTACAGCCAATTTTGTAATCTTTTATAGTAACGCATAGTGTACTGTCTATACTTCCATATATACATATGACATATACTTTTGAAATTGACCGTACACTATACGTGTCTTGATAAAAATGGATGGCCTGGAGTGTCTTAGTTTGTGAGCTATTCTAATAACCACTATAGTTAATTTATGTTAATGAAAAACATAACGAACAAGTTTTACAGTTTACAAAGCACAGACTTAATCATAAGATAACATCACGGATGAGAAACGGTTCAGTACCCAATGGGCATAGGCACAGCGCGTCCAATTACACGAGGCAAGTTCATAGACAGTGGAACACCTCGTGCGAGACAGATGTGAGCAAAAATCGTCTGGGCGAAGAGTCGCCACTACGCGTGCCTGGAGACAGATATAGAGGCTGTCACAGGCTAAGGACAGCCCACCCGAATTGTCAAGGCATGCCGAAATCGGATGTGCTAGGCCTACAAGGCGCATAACGGTGGCACAACGTAATCACGCTCCCGGCGGAAACCACACGGATATCCGTGATGGTTACAATGGAGCGAACGCAAAACAAACAAACAAACATAAGATAACACATAGTGAACAGTTCACAAAGCACAGACTAAGTCATAAGATTACATATAGTTACCAATTTATAAAACACAGATTAAGTCATATGAAAAACATATAGCTAACAGTTTATAAAACAGACTAAACCTCACGAAAACATATAGCTAACAGTTTATAAAACAGACTAAACCTCACGAAAACATATATCAAGGTTTACACAAATAAACATGTTTATACCTACAGTATCGTTTTCTAGGATTTTTCTGTTGTTAAACTTTACTCCATTGTTCTATTATTGCTATTCGTCTTTGTTTGTCCTGTATTGTGCCTGATAATGACATTATGGCTGAAATGCCGATTTAATATGTATTGAAACTGTTATATATTGTTGTCGTACTCGTTATTCGGTTAGTCTGTGGTATCCATGGCCAATGTTAAATAACTCGTGTCTTGTGTATTTGTGTTTTGTCTATTTGTGAATTTTTGTATTATTATGTGTTAACTGTTAACATATAAATAATATGGACAAAAATTGTGATAAGTTTACAAAACAAATAATATCACACGGATAAAAAATTTTTAATTGAACTACATGTTTATTACTGTTATTTGGTTTGTTTTATAAACTATGGAACATGTTACATTTGTTATGAGTTTACCTTTAATATCTGTTGGTTAGCAGTTTTACTGCAGTCCCACCAACTTTCGATCACCATAGTTAAAGTGTGTGACCCTCTTTCAATATATATATATATATAACCCCTATACTAACATATGGGTGCGAGTCTTGGACAATAAATAAACTAAAAAGTGGGAGATTGGAGGCAACAGAGATGTGGTTCTACAGAAGAATGCTGAGAATACCATGGACTGCCAGAAAAACTAATGTAGAGGTGTTGAAAGAGTTAAATGCGAATCAGACCTTAATCAACAATATAAGAAAAAGGCACTCTTCTTGTTTTGGCCACTTCATGAGACAGGCAGGTTTAGAGAACATAATCACAACAGGCAAGATTGAACGCACCAGAGACAGAGGGCGACAACGTGAGAAAATATTAGACAGTTTGACAACCTGGCACGGCAAGGAAACAACAACGACTTTGATACATAATACTGTGGACAGAGAGCTGTGGAGGGCCATGACCGCCTACGCCACCCGGCATGGCACCTGATGATATATATATGAGTACATCACTCCTGCATAGTTTGCACTTGCGATGTTTCCGGTTCCGTTGCACAAGATGGACTTGTTTTCTTTCCTCTTGAACAAATAGGTAAATAGGTTGATGGACGATCTACCAAATTGTCATCGTAAACATCCGGTGTTTATGTGACAGATTCATAGCTAAAATGAAATTGAAACCATCTAAAGACGTTGTTGTACCTAAATTCAAGAACAAAATTGAAAAGAACTATTCAAAAATAAATCACAACAGCTGGTATGTAAATGACGATCTGGAACCACTGGCTGCTGATCGACAAGCATGGAGAGCTATGACATCTGCCCTATGTGCCAAGCTTGGATCGACAAGCATGGAGAGCTATGACATCTGCCCTATGTGCCAAGCTTGAATCGACAAGCATGGAAAGCTATGACATCTGCCCTATGTGCCAAGCTTGAATCGACAAGCATGGAAAGCTATGAAATATGCCCTATGTGCCAAGCTTGAGCCGACAAGCATGGAGAGCTATACATCTGCCCTATGTGCCAAGCTTGAATTGACAAGCATGGAGAACTATGACATCAGCCCTATGTGCCACGCTTGAGCCGACAAGCATGGAGAGCTATGACATCTGCCCTATGTGCCAAGCTTGAGCCGACAAGCATGGAAAGCTATGAAATCTGCCCTATGTGCCAAGCTTGAGCCGACAAGCATGGAGAGCTATGACATCAGCCCTATGTGCCAAGCTTGAATCGACACGCATGGAGAGCTATGACATCAGCCCTATGTGCCAAGCTTTGCACAAGAGGAAAATGACGATAACCATAATATAATATATATATCTTTACGCCTTATACCCCTTTAAGCCTTGCAACATCAGGGTTAGAAGAGTTCTCTGGAGATGGTCTTTTTGTGTGAATCACATATATTTGTTTTCGTTGATTCTTTTATTTCTGTAATCCATCTTTTGTATGATCTGCCACTTGCTTTGTTTCCATCTTGTCTGTATAGTAGTGATTTTTGAGAGCACTATCTGGTGGTAGTAACGCAAAATGAGGTAAACAGGTTACTAAAAAACTTACCTAGCCTATTAATAAAAATATATTTAAAAAAGTATATATAAAAAAACATACAATAAAACTAAACAGGACAATTCTCCACGTATCGGCTCAAATTGAACCTTTTTCAAGAGACAAACAACAGAAAACGACAAAATAAAAAACAAAATAGATGTCTATATTTCATCAAGCGCCGTCTCCATAATATGTTTTTAGCAATACGTGGAGAATTGTCCTGTTTAGTTTTATTGTATGTTTTTTTATATATACTTTTTAAAATATATATTTATTAATAGGCTAGGTAAGTGTTTTAGTAACCTGTTTACCTCATTTTGCGTTACTATTTGTTCATTAGGTTACTGCGGCACCATCCACTTTGTCGGACACCCTCTGACCATTTGGTTATTTATATCTGGTGGTAGTCTGGAAGCGTGTGAAAACTACTTAATCATTGTGTTTGTTAGTCATCTGATGTTTTTATTTTTGTTTTTGTCTTATTGTTCCTCAAGAATTCTACGTTGACAGATCATTTCTGTTGTATCAAGATGTCTTTTGTCTTTTGTAATTAGTGTCCAAGTTTGATAATAGTAGCACAGTGATGGTATGATGATTGTTTTATATAGTGCAGTTTTAGTATTTATGTTCAGATCAATCAACAAACCCGTAACCCTTCAGGGTTGTAGGAGTACCACATTGGATGCCTCAGCGCACAGAGTCCTCCAGCGAATTCTATCCTCAGCGATGCGGATGAGTGTGAAAATATCTTGCCCTGTCCATTCCTTGATGTTGTCTGTCCATGCCTTTATTTTCCCTCCTCTTCTTCTTCCACCCTCGACAGTTCCCTGCAGTATTGTTTTTGACAAGAAATCGTTCTTGCATACATGTCCAAACCATGCGAGTTTTCGTCGTTTCACTATTGAAAGCATTGGCTCCTGAACACCTGTACACATCTCTACTTTATTTCTTACGTTTTTGTTTTGTTTTTTCTTTCGTTCGCTCCATTGTAACCAGAACGGATATCCGTGTGATTTCCGCCGTGAGCGTGATTACGTTGTGCCACCGTTATGCGCCTTGTAGGCCTAGCACATCCGATTTCGGCATACCTTGACAATTCGGGTGGGCTACCCTCTCCTGTGACAGCTTCCCTATCTGTCGCCAGGCACGCGTGTGTGTGGTGACTCTTTGCCCAGACGATTTAAAGCTCACGTCTGTCTCGCACGAGGTGTTCCACTGACTATGAACTTGCCTCGTGTAATTGGACGTGCTGTGCCTGTGCCCATCTGGTACTGAACCGTTTCTCATTCGTGAGCCTGGTTCCTTAAGAGGAAGAAATCAACAGAAGAGTTGGACCCTGTCTCTTTCACCCTCTTAGCCGAGGTGTCATTCACCGACATCGTGAACCCCTTGCCCAAGTTGAAGTCTCACACCACGCATTTGAGAGCAAGGCGTTCTCGAGCTGAGCGACCTTGTCCCAATAGCTCCTGAGCACATCATGTACTGAACCCTTTCTCTCTGCAAGTGTATTTCCGGTATAGGAAAGCTTGACAGTAGAGTTGGGCCAGGACTGCCATCTTTGTCCCTTTCTTGTCTGAGCTTATCGATTACGGCACTTTTTCTCTTTGCGAGCATCATCCGGTATAGGAAGACTCGACATTAGAGTTAGGTCAGGTCGTTTTGCTTTGCTAGACGCCCATTATTGGGTATGGGTCTCTGCCTATAAAGAAATCAAGTAACTAGAAGCTCGTCACGAGCTAACAGAGCTTGTAGTTCCCATTTCCGTAATCGTTTCAACTATCTATTTGCAGTTGGCGCTGCCCTCTAGCGATGCTCTGCCATTTTATTTTTGTTTACATTGTACTCATTACGAAATCTATCTGTCTTTCGCCATGCATCCACCTTACATGCTTTTTTTCATTGGCCGCAACTCCAATGTTTGGACTAGACTAACTAGCTTCACTGTATGTCGACAGTGTCACTGTATGTGGTGATGCAAATGGTGTCGGAGATATTGTCTATCTCTTTTGCAGTCACATCACTTTCCATCTGCTTCCTCCACATTCTCGGACACGATCCCCAAATGATTTGGCCCGAACCAGCTCGAGCTGCTGTTTTCTGTTACAAGGGTGCACCGCGAGGAGGTACATTTGGGATCTTGGTTATCTGCTAACCCTGGGTCCGCCTAGAGCAATGCGTTCACTTTGCACCCCTATTTCTTACGTAATAAAGGACAGTAACATATCTGATATATGTTCACATATTTGTTTTTGAAAATATGAAACATGTGTCCTAAGATTCAGCATGCTATATTGCACCTGTTTTGGATTTCTTTTGTGTTTTTTCTATTTGATGACATGATACTTCCAAGGTAAGTAAATTCTTTCGTCTGTGTAAGTTGTTGATCATTGATGAAAATATTAATGTTTCTTTCTGTTTTTGTGATTGACATTACCTCTGTGCTTATCTTCATATGAAAGCCTATACATGAAGTGTGCATTATATTTATATGTTGCTGTAGTTGGTCCTGTGATGTTGATATTATTGCTTGATGGTCTGCAAAAAGAAGTTCGTTAAGAAGGTACTTATGATGTCTTCATTGGTGTTGGCAATTTTACATACACAATCGGTATATGTAATGAATAAGAAAGGAGATATGACACATCCTTGTCGCACTCCAGAGTGTATATGGATGTTGCATGAAAGACCAGCACTCGTTCTAACTGTACATTCATATCCCGTGTAACTACTCCTGCACAAGTTAATTAGGTATTACCTTTGTATTTTGTACAATATCTTTTGCTGCCGTTTTTCTTCCAAATAGGTATTATTACGTTTTTCCAGTCTTCCCATGTTTCTTGTGTATTCCATATTATGTTAAACAGTCATTGCAGCCATTTTATCCATGTATCCGATGCTGCTTTGATTAATTCGACTTGTATGTTATCGTGTCCTGGGGTCTTGTTTTGTTGAGCTGTTTGTATTGCTTTTTCTATTTTTTATATAAATATGCTTGGTTCTAATTCTTCCATTACATTGTGTTCTATTTTGACGCCAGCTTTTTCTTTAAGATTTATCAATTAAAAAAATACTATTTGCACACAGGCAATTAGATCGGTCTTTGTGTAGGTCGTCGAAAACGTGACAACATGTATGGTTCACCATCGTTTCCTAAAGAATAATATTGTCCCAGAAAATGAGATATTATGATGTTTTGGCTAGAGAGAGAAAGCGTCGTAAAGAGAGAGAGTGACGTATTTTGAGAGAATGAGAAAGCTTTCACAAGAAAATTTCGCTTTAGAATAGAAGTAAGGAAATTGATAAGTTGCGATCTCAAGCGTCGTCAAAGTTCATTTCCGCGGATCATTGGAAATGCTGTGGGTGTGTATTACTCATCACCGAGGAGTTTGTTTAGTCATTAGTTAGAGTTCTGAGAGGTTTTTAGATCTCTCCAACGAGATTGTTCGCACAGTGTTATAGAGTGGTGTATTTGGTGTCTTTGCATTAATCAGAAGGAGAGTTGAATTTGTAGAGGAGTTATTTGAAGATTTGTTGACTGAAATTACCATGTTTATGTGTATGTTTATGAAGCCTCATCAGATAATATTTCAGTCTTTAATTTGAAGACGTAACAGATTGTATGCCTTTTTTGAAGTCTTATTAACTGAGTGAGCCTGTGTGAAAGGTTACTTAGCTATCCAGTTTACTCTTCATCGCAGAGGAAGTATTTGTAGTTTCTTTTCTTGAAACTGCAGCATATTTTTATGAAGTCTTACCAGAGTTTCAGAGAATATGTAATTTTTAAAAATCTTATTTTCTAAACTTTCGAGCCTGTTCGAGGATACAAACAGTCAGAGACCTTGAACATGTATAAACCTGCTGTCTTTTCTTGAAGACCCAGCCAGTCAACGTTACCTTGGGAACATTACCTTCGGGAATAGGTGTTGTCTATTTCAGGCCAATGGGATGACTTAGTGAATAAACTGGGAACACTACATTATCAAAGTCATACCCCTTATTAAATGGTGTAAATTCGTAAATATGTGCCAATGACTACATTCTAGCATAGCTGTTTTTCAACAGAGGTCATCAGCGATGATGACCTTCTGGGTCATCAGTCCACATGTCGTGACTTGAACTCGGTCGTGGTTTGTGACTCAGAAACCATGTTGAAGACGGATGTCTCCTGTCCGAAAGGCGCAGAAATCTCAGCCAAGCTGTAAATCATGACACATCGTATTCCTTTCTTCCGAATCGATCTTGCTAACCTGCAGAAGTTTGAGAAGGACTCGGAAGGGGATACACATCATTCAAACCTAATCACAGCTAGAAATTTGAGTGATCAAACAGATTACGGACATCCAAACATATAGTGTAACCAACAATTGCTTTCGCTTAAAGACACCATCACTGAGCGGAATATCAGAAAGTGAGTTTCAGGAGCAATGAAAACCTGACAAAATATAGACAACCAGATTCATTATTTCGTATTGAAAGGTAAATTGCTGGAAGAAGGAGATTCATTATTTCATATTGCAAGGTAAATTGCTGGAAGAAGGAGATTCATTATTTCATATTGCAAGGTAAATTGCTGGAACAAGGAGATTCATTATTTCGTATTGAAAGGTAAATTGCTGGAAGAAGGAGATTCATTATTTCATATTGCAAGGTAAATTGCTGGAAGAAGGAGATTCATTATTTCGTATTGAAAGGTAAATTGCTGGAACAAGGAGATTCATTATTTCATATTGAAAGGTAAATTGCTGGAACAATGAGATTCCTTATTTCGTATTGAAAGGTAAATTGCTGAAAGAAGGAGATTCATTATTTCGTATTCTTCTTCTTATTCTTTCTGTCCTCATATACCCTTCGGTGTTGAGGGGAGAGTGAGTGTACGGTCTTTTGTACTTCTATTTGCCTCTTCTGCTGTAATATGTGTTTTTTGGATAATACTTTGCTCTTTCTGTCTGGTTATGTGGCCGTTTTTGTTGTTTCTGGATGAATTCTATTATTGTATTAATTGCCCTAATTGTTTATCCTTTAATTGTGATCCCTTTAAATTGCTGGAAGAAGAAGATTCATTATTTCGTATTGAATGGTAAATTGCTGAAAGAAAGCGATTCATTATTTCGTATTGAAAGATAAATTGCTGAAAGAAGGCGATTCTATATGACGATTATTAATCTTGAGGGAAAAAAAACACCAATGTCATAGGAAGCAATGTGGAAGAGTCATTTAAATTTAATAGTAAAGTTTCATTTAATTGTATGATTCTCTTGTTTGTGAACACATTTGTACTATATCTTTCAATGCAGAAATGATCTACCAATGCTCTACCAATGCTCTACCAATGCTCTACCAATGCTCTACATATAATTCTTTACTAGTCATTTTCGACAAAGTTATAGTTTATTCGCAACAGAAAGACAGTTGTAATAAACATTTTGAGAACCGCTGTTCTTTATCCAAGAGATTCACTATGTTTTTTTTGCTCGTTCATTTAGGACCTAATATTAATGAGCAATTTTAAAATAATTTTTTAAAGAAATAATTATTAAGAGAAATAAATATCAGGCAAATAAAATATTTTGGACACATTAAAAGGCAAGACACCTTATTGAAGACTTTACTTGAGGGTAAAGTCAAAGGGAAACAAACAATAGGTAGACAGAGATACAAGTGGGAGAGTAACATCACAAGATGGACAGGTTACAGTCTATCAGAGTGCACCACCAAGACAAGAGACAAGGTATGTTGGAGGTCTGTTGCAGCCAATCTTCGATGCGGAGACGGCACGTGATGATAATTAATCCCCAGCGGACTTTTCTTCAAGGCATATAGCTGTTTATCTTGCTATATCTCACACAAATAGCCATATTAGTGTGGTCCCCTGAACTGCTGCATGGCCACTCTCCAATATTTCAGCTTTTCGTCCCCCCCCCCTCACCAGCAGAACTTGTGGTCCCTGAGTAGGTTCACTGTGAGAACCTCTGTTCAAGCCCAACTTTGGTGACCTGATTGCAATAACCAGACTACCTTCTATAGGCTACCCGAATGAGTGCCACGACCTTATCAATACATTCCCGTTGATTAAAGTCCAGTCGTGCTGGAAGGAGAACTGTGTACATGGGACTCTATCTGTGAAACAAAAATTGCGCTTTCCCAGCAAATTGTTCAAAGTGGGATGTAAAATTAAGAGCTGTTTTCCATATTACTGGAGACTAGCGATCCCTATGCGTCCTCTAATTTCTCCACGCGCTAAATGCGAGCCCGCTAATGAGAAGCAGAACGCTACAGACACGCTAATTTGTGTATGTTTGTTACACGTAACCATTCTTACAGTTCCATAAATGTCTATGATACAAGTGGCTGCTTGCTGTTTGTAGCCACTGAAGCCTCGTAAATAGCTAATTTTCTCCTCCCATCAGCCAAATTGGTGATTTATCGACATTACTCAAGGAGAATTGAATTTTTGCCCGTGTTTTCATTCTTCATGACATAGAACATGAACGGCACTGATGTATGAATAGCTATAACAGCAAATCGGCTGTGTGGTAAACAATGTCATCTCAATAAGTTAACTCAATTAGTCAGCGGAAGAGACGAGTGAATAGGTGACAATGGAGGATCGATCGAGAAATAATTGTTCTTGTAGTCAGAGAATGGTTGGTCGAATGTCGTTCTGAAATATAGAAGTTGAATACGGCACGCTGATATTTATTTGAATCTGTAACAGTAACTTATTTGTTATTGGTAACTGGTTTGGAGATGACGTCAGTACATCCCGAACACATGCATCGGTGTTCAGTACCCACATCCCAATCAGATGTTGAAGTGTATTCATGTGATAGTTCCCGTGTCTCGCTGGTTAAACACATTCCCATTCTATTCATCAGACATCCAGTCCTGTTCGTGCCAAACTTAACACCATCATAGATGAGTCACCTATGGAAGTATACAAATATAGGAGATGTTGAATCATGTTGATGTCACACTTAACACTATCATAGATGAGTCAGAAGTCCAGTCCTGTTCGTGCCAACTTAACACCATCATAGATGAGTCAGAAGTCCAGTCCTGTTCGTGCCAACTTAACACTATCATAGATGTGTCAGAAGTCCAGTCCTGTTGATGTCACACTTAACACCATCATAGATGAGTCACCTATGGAAGTATACAAATATAGGAGATGTTGAATCCTGTTGATGTCACACTTAACACCATGATCGATGAGTTATATAAAAAAATTCGTTTCTGTATGTTTCCCTGTGAAGAAATGCAGCGAAGCTTTCTTTGGGCTATGGAAATAAAGGCTATTGTGCCATAGCAGATCCCGCGATTTGTAAAGGAAAAATTTTGATTGCATCTCCGAAAGAAAAAATCCTGTCCACCCGTAGATTGAACCCGGGACATTATCTGACATGTTTTACTCGTTGTAATTATTTATCTGACATGTTGTAATCGTTGCAAGTATTTATCTGACATGTACTCGGTGAAATTTGTTATCTGACATGTTGTACTCGTTGAAATTTGTTATCTGACATGTTGTACTCGTTGCAATTTGTTATCTGACATGTTGTACTCGTTGCAATTTGTTATCTGACATGTTGTACTCGTTGCAATTTGTTATATGACATGTTGTACTCGTTGCACTTATTTATCTGACATGTACTCGGTGAAATTTGTTATCTGACATGTTGTACTCGTTGCAATTATTTATCTGACATGTTGTACTTGTTGCAATTTGTTATTTGACATGTTGTACTCGTTGCAATTTGTTATCCAACATGTTTTACTCGTTGCAATTTTTTATCCAACATGTTTTTCTCGTTGCAATTTTTTATCCGACATGTTTTACTCGTTGCAGTGTGTTATCTGACAAGTTGTACTCGTTGCAAGTTCTTATCTGACATGTTGTACTCGTTGCAATTATTAATATCTAATCACAGACATAAGAGACAATAGAATATAGAAACACGTAAGTCGTAGAGTAAAGATTGATTTGACCGAAAAAAAACCAATATACAACACCGTAATTGTAGATCAAAGCAAATGGCAAATTGAAATATCAAGACGGGTTATCAAGAACTATACCATAAGTTATTGATAATACTGTGTAAGTTATTGATAATACTGTGTAATAAGACCTTGTCAGTAGAGGTGAGAAAGAGAGTTCTGCAGTGCAATATAACCCCTATACTAACATATGGGTGCGAGTCTTGAACAATAAACAAACTGGAAAGTGGGAAATTAGAGGCAACAGAGATGTGGTTCTACAGAAGAATGCTGAGAATACCATGGACTGCCAGAAAAACTAATGTAGAGGTGTTGAAAGAGTCAAATGCGAAACGGACCTTAATCAACAATATAAGAAAAAGGCAGTCTTCTTTTTGGGCCACTTCATGAGACAGGCAGGTTTGAAGAACATAGTCACAACAGGCAAAATTGAATGCAACAGAGACAGAGGGCGACAACATTAGAACATATTAGACAGTTTGACAACCTGGCACGGCAAGGAAACAACAACGACTTTGATACATAATACTGTGGACAGAGAGCTTTTGTGAGCCATGACCGCCTACGCCAGCCGACATGGCACCTGATGATGATGATACCTTAAGCACAAGAAAATAACTTCCTGAGAAGTGGTCACTACATTGAGGGTGTTCTTGTATCAAACTTTAGCCTATAATACAAGCAGAATGTGGAATCAAAAAGTGATCAATCGAGATTTGTATTAATCAGAATCGCAAACAGAGGAACAGATGGTCGGGCAGAAATACACAGCAGTACACAATCCAAATCTGACTGTGATTTAGCGTGCTAGACCGGCAGGAAACAACAGCAGGCAACAGTCGTGAACATCGCCATCTCTTCAACACAGACATCGTTGACAGATAATGTAGCATTAGCGATCAGATAAAGTAGTGGTAGGAGCAGCCGTAACGCGTTACATTACTGGAAGTTCTAGTCACGTGATTAGTCATAAGACCCAGAGTTATTATTTTTTTCTTGCGAGGCTAGTTGTATTAGATATATTTGATAATTTCTTGCTTCAAACAAACTTGTTGATTTGATAAATTCTAAATAAACCCATCAGCTGACACTACTGAACGATTTGTAAATTATAGATTCCCATAAGCTGACACCACTGATATATATGTAAATTATAGGATCCCATCAGCTGACACCACTGATATATATGTAAATTATAGGATCCCATCAGCTGACACCACTGAACGATTTGTAAATTATAGATTCCCATAAGCTGACACCACTGATATATATGTAAATTATAGATTCCCATAAGCTGACACCACTGATATATATGTAAATTATAGGATCCCATCAGCTGACACCACTGAACTATTTGTAAACTATAGGATCCCATCAGTGAACAGCACTTAACTATAATATCCCGTCAACTGACATAACTGAACTATAAAATCCCGTCAACTGACAACATAACTATAGGATCCAATCCAATCAGATATCAACACTGAATTATTTGTGAACTATAGGAATCGCTCGCCTGACAATACTGAACTATTTGTAAACTATAATATTTCAAGCAATAATAATGATGTTAGCCTTTTGTATCTTTACATAATGTCATGAAGCAGACAAGTGGTAATTTGTAGAGAAACATAGACACTACATTTACAGTGTAAATTGTAGAGAAACATAGACACTACATTTACAGTGTAAATTGTAGAGAACATAGACACTACATTTATAGTGTAAATTGTAGAGAACATAGACACTACGTTTATAGTGTAAATTGTAGAGAAACATAGACACTACATTTATAGTGTAAATTGTAGAGAACATAGACACTACATTTATAGTGTAAATTGTAGAGAACATAGACACTACATTTATAGTGTAAATTGTAGAGAACATAGACACTACGTTTATAGTGTAAATTGTAGAGAAACATAGACACTATGTTTATAGTGTAAATTGTAGAGAAACATAGACACTACGTAAATAGTGTAAATTGTAGAGAAACATAGACACTACGTTTATAGTGTAAATTGTAGAGAACATAGACACTACGTTTATAGTGTAAATTGTAGAGAAATACAGACACTAAGTTTATAGTGTAAATTGTAGAGACACGGTGTAAACTTGTTGGTTCGGACATGCAACAAGACACTGCTCACAGTCTAAAACTATTTTGCGCGAAGCAGTCGAAGGTGAAAGGAGAAGAGGCCATGAAAGAAAAATTTGGTTCGAAAACATCAAGGAATGATCTGGACTATATTTTTATACACTCATCCAAATGGCTTGAAATTGCACGAGTTTTGTAGGGTTTTTTCTGATGATGTCTCCAATGTATCACCCCTACGACCCTGACAAGTTATCGGACATTTTATTATTATGTATATTCCCTGTTTTATTTATACATATGGTTTCCTTGTCAGCGATCGTCTAGCTATACCTCTTCCTGTTTTCTGAGCGTGGGCGTAGACCACCTTCATAGTATGAGCTAATTTTAGAGGTATGTCAGCTGAAACCATATGTCCATGACTGCAAAACAATTTGTCAAACCAAGTATCGATCAAACCAAGTATCGATCCAACCAAGTATCGTATTCACATTGATGGTTGATTACAATAAGTCTACAACATTCTACGATTTCATCACGATATATTACATTCAGTCTCGGCTGCAACGTCCAGATTAAATACCATATGGACATGGCCGGATTTAGACTTGATCGGGCCCTAAACTATTTAAGATATGGGGCCCTAAGCTATTTGAGATATGGGGCCCTTTAACTATTAAGAATATATAGATAGTGAAATAAAAAAATTGTGGGGGCCCCAAGACAGTTCATTCATTCATTCATTTTCCTTTTGCGCTGAAGTTAGCGCATAGGACAGAGGTCAGATCTCTCCATTTCTGTCTGTTCAAAGCTATTCTGTGCAGTTCTTGAATAGTATGAATATTGGTTGTTTAACTTTCTCTAAGTATTGTTCTTCAGAGTGTTTTTTTTTGGGTCTGAATGAAAAAGAATTGGAATGAACTGACTTCTGTTACACAAATCGGTTTGGACTTTACGATGTTGATTAATCCAACAATCGACGGAATGACCCAGACTTGATTAGAGAAACACACCCCATAAACGGACGTCACTACCGGAAGTCCCCAAGACAGTGGGGATCCTATAATTTACAAATAGTTCAGTGGTGTCAGCTGATGGGGTCCTATAATTTACAAATAGTTCATAGTGTTAGCTGATGGGATCCTATAATTTACAAATAGTTCAGTGGTGCCAGCTGATGGGGTCCTATAATTTACAAATAGTTCAGTGGTGCCAGCTGATGGGGTCCTATAATTTACAAATAGTTCATAGTGTTAGCTGATGGGATCCTATAATTTACAAATAGTTCAGTGGTGCCAGCTGATGGGGTCCTATAATTTACAAATAGTTCAGTGGTGTCAGCTGATGGGGTCCTATAATTTACAAATAGTTCATAGTGTTAGCTGATGGGATCCTATAATTTACAAATAGTTCAGTGGTGCCAGCTGATGGGGTCCTATAATTTACAAATAGTTCAGTGGTGCCAGCTGATGGGGTCCTATAATTTACAAATAGTTCATAGTGTTAGCTGATGGGATCCTATAATTTACAAATAGTTCAGTGGTGCCAGCTGATGGGGTCCTATAATTTACAAATAGTTCAGTGGTGCCAGCTGATGGGGTCCTATAATTTACAAATAGTTCATAGTGTTAGCTGATGGGATCCTATAATTTACAAATAGTTCAGTGGTGTCAGTTGATGGGATCTTATAATTTACAAATAGTTCAGTGGTGTCAACTGAGGGGTTTATTTAGAATTTCTCAAATCAGAAAGTGTGTTTGAAGCAAGAAATTGAGATAGTGGAGGCCCTGAGTTATAGCTTGTTTAGCTTATAGGTAAATCATGCGCTGCATATGGAAGAGTAGAATAATTACAGCCGTGAATAATACACTATTCTTTTATATGGGTGTGAGTTTTGGACAATTACAGTCGTGAATAATACACTATTCTTTTATATGGGTGTGAGTTATGGACAATTACAGCCGTGAATAATACACTATTCTTTTATATGGGGTGTGAGTTATGGACAATTACAGCCGTGAATAATACACTATTCTTTTATGTGGGGTGTGAGTTTTGGACAATTACAGCCGTGAATAATACACTATTCTTTTATGTGGGGTGTGAGTTGTGGACAATTACAGCCGTGAATAATACACTATTCTTTTATATGGGTGTGAGTTTTGGACAATTACAGCAGAAATAAAGAAGAGAATAGAGGCTTTTGAAAATAAATGATACGGACGAATATTACGTATCCATTTTACAGATCGTAAAACCACCATGTACGCGAGAAAAAAAAAATTCTTGCAGGCCAACAAGAACAAAGCATGGTAGTGAGTGGTGAAACATCGGAAAACTGGTGTAGTTTGGCCACGCAATGAGAATATGATTCTCTTTCAAAAATATCTTGCAACGAACGGTTGAGGGAGAAAGAAGAAAAGGGGTCGGAAGAAAATATGGATTGATAATATTATGACCTGGACAGGATAACGAATCTCCAGACTCCAGCAAAGAACTGATAACAGAGAGGCATGACGAAATTTTTGTGTTGATATTTCCAGAGTGACACCCCCTACGACCTGGAGGGTTATTGGTTTGATAATGATGATGATGCCGATTACGTTATTAGGAGCAAACGGTGTTTTTATATACATGTTGTTGTTGTTGTTGTTCGTCCATCACAAGTGATGATGACCATTTGTTACATCCACTTTTGAAAATTCAATTTTAGTTATGTTCTTGATTATGAGTTCGTAGATGGCTAATGAGCCCTATTCGAGCTGTAAATGTCCTTGGACAGTTCGGACATGGAATAACGACAGTAGACGGATCTTGGTCTATCCGTGACTTTCTAGCTGCTCTCCGATGTTGAGCTGCTGCATTTTCCCTCTTTTCACAAGATTGATTTTAGAACGCCATGTAGATCTATTTTGTGCAAGTTCTAAAATAATAAATTACTAAATTATTGTCTAAATTACCGTATATATATATTTAGACAATAAATACACGTAATCCATTAGGGTTGGTGGGGGTACATTGGAGGTATAGTAGAGAAATCAGTACAAAAATCCTGCCAAACTTCTCAATCTTCTTAATATAGACGAGTGTTGAAATATCAGCCTGCAACAATTCCAATAAGTTGTTAAGTCGGGATTTTTTCTTTTCCACCTCGTCTCCCTCCACTCTTATCTGCTCACTTCTGGGCACTGATTGAAAGGAAATTGTGTCTCTGTATACGTCCAAACCAGGCTAGCTTATGCTGTTTCACATTTGCCAACAGTACTTTCCTTGAAAAATCAAGCTCAGTCAAATGATATTATGCTCTCTAATACAGCGCACATATTTTTCATATATGCCTGTAGCAATTATCTACAGTGAGTGTTCAGATTTCACATCTATACACAAGAATAGATCTATCAATGTGGCTTGTGCTTACAGAACATTGTAAGGTACATCCACTCTGTAAGCCTCTCAGTACTCTGCAAGCTGCCTAACCTCTTCCAGTGTCATGTTCCGGATGTGTCGATGTCATGTGTCCATTGTAATCTTGGTCTGCCGTTTGTTCTCTTTCTGGGAGCTTTTCCCTCCATGATTAAAAATTAAAAAAAATCATCATTCTTCATTTTTGCCGTTAGAGAGTTACAGGGAGTATTCGAATGGCCTTTGCTATAAGGGCCGCATTCCCTTGAAGTCGCACTCCATGTTTAATCTGTCTAGACCATTGAGTCTTTTTCACGTCCAAAATATGGATAGTTTTGAGGAGCAAGTCTTCTTCTATGTTCAGATCTTTGCGGACATCTGCCCTGGTACGCAGATCTTTGCGGATATCTGCCCTGGTACGCAGATCTTTGCGGACATCTGCCCTGGTACGCAGATCTTTGCGGATATCTGCCCTGGTACGCAGATCTTTGCGGACATCTGCCCTGGTACGCAGATCTTTGCGGACATCTGCCCTGGTACGCAGATCTTTGCGGACATCTGCCCTGGTACGCATGTCTTTGTGGATATCTGCCATGGTACGCATGTCTTTGTGGACATCTGCGCGGGTACGCAGATCTTTGCTGACATCTGCCCTGGTACGCAGATGTTTGCGAACATATGCCATGGTACGCAGGTCTTTGTGGACATCTGCGCGGGTACACAGATCTTTACGGATATCTGCTCTGGTACGCCCGTCTATCTATGATATTCTTATAACCTTTATTTGACATAACATTTTTAATGTCCATATTTTATTTTTCATTGCGGATGTCATTGTCCACGTTTCACAAACATAAAATAGTCGTATGTACTAGTGATTTGTATGAAATCTATTTTTACTAAGGTAATGATTGTTTTTTCCAAACTACATTGAATATTGCCGTGGCAGAAATAGAAATTTCAAGTCTCTTCTTTGTTTTAAATCACCATTGTTGCAGACCACAGGTAGAAAGTGTTAGAAATACATTGAAGAGAAAGCAGATTTTTCTAAGTTAAAAGCAATTAAATGGAAGTTATGTCACTAGAAGAAACAACACGATGTCGTGGACGCATATGTGTCGTCAAGATTCCAAGTTCGATACTTGCAGTATCTTCGTTTATAAGTTACCATAGCGACAGACAAACACACAAGAGTGTACATGAATAGACAAACGAAGACAAACTTATAGTTAGTTGCCTATCTATTTGTTGCCGGTCGGTGTGTTTGTTGCGGTATGATCGACAACTAGAGATATGCTTTGTTTTTATTACTAGAAAAGAAAGATCCCGGTAACGTTGCCACTTCAAAATATTCATAAAACTCGTTGACGTGAAGTTTGGACTGTAATTGTATCAAAAAGAGGCTGATATCTAAATTGATATATATATATATATATAAACTCCGTAACTCCTGGTCTTTCCTCTTCATCATAGGCTCCTAAACTACATTACGTTTACGGACGAAATTTGGCATCGTTATAGTTCAGCTAAAATGGAGAGCGAATATATTATAAAAGTTCTGTGGTCCGGCAAAGCTGACTATTGATATAATTAGTTAACATTTTACCACTGACTGATGTACAAAGGTCAAATAAATGAATGGTAGATTTAAAAGTAATTATAAGTTTCATTCTCAATTCATTCGATGTTTACTCTGTTGTAACAGTGTTAAAATATATATTATTTCTCCTTGCCTTTCTGTTAATATCGTTTAATTATTTATCTATCAACAGTTACAGAAAATTCATCCCATCTGCATTTCTGTTCTTAACATGTTATCGATTGATGATAGTCAATAACGGCTGTCATGAGAATAGTACGTCATTTATATAACAGTTACTTTACGACCAATAGTCTCTATCCACATTAGCTCAGTTCATTACGCGTACGGCATTCGAGCATATTTTTTGCTACGAAGTATTTGTTTTAGTTCCCAGAGACAGTGATTTGTACAGGAATTCGAAGCGTCATGTACAGGAAAATTTGATTCTGGAGGAAAGAGTGACTGGCGTAAGAAGAAAGGGTAGACACAGAAGACCTTGGACCAGCGACATTTAAGAATGTATGAACGTGTCTATGGCTAATGCAGGCGTGCTTTACCGGAACAGAGAAGCGTTCAGAGTATCCACCGAAGAAGAGAAAGTTCTGGAAAGAATATGTCACTTGATATATATATAATTTTTTTTCCTGACAACATAATTGGTTATTAACGACAAAGAAACATCTCAAAATGAACTTTGACAGAACCCCCCAAAAAATATTAATGTTACAGTTAATATGTCGATGTTTACTGTACAAGACATTGTTTGAAACACGGCTCAGGTGATTACGTGAAATTTTCATCCCTTTTAGAATGACATGTGTTGAATTATTCATGTGAGTTAATTGCCTGCTGTACTCTGTCCATGTCTGACGACAGTGGATATGATGCACTCTGGCATGCAAGATGGCGTTTTCAAACTTCCTCCGCCAAAGACAATTAGAATATGACTAAGAATTTAATCGAAAGGTGGGAAAATAGAATGAAAACGAGGAAAGGTACACGATCTCAAAGTGGCCAAAAGAAGTGCTACAAGGACTTGTTAAAGATCTCACTGAAAGCCTTTTAAATAGA
Organism: Meghimatium bilineatum; assembly: GCA_034231615.1. Taxonomy (NCBI): domain Eukaryota; kingdom Metazoa; phylum Mollusca; class Gastropoda; order Stylommatophora; family Philomycidae; genus Meghimatium; species Meghimatium bilineatum. Next base: position 30,510,239 of record CM067309.1, read on the forward strand.
CCAAGATACATGGGAAGAACGTGCACAAAATAGATCTACATGGCGTTCTTAAATAAAAAAGAGCGCATCATCTTGTGAAAAGAAGAGAAATGCAGCAGATCAACAGCGGAGAGTAGCTAGAAAGTCACGGATAGACCAAGATCCGTCTACAGTCGTTATTCCATGTCCAAACTGTCCAAGAACATTTACAGCTCGAATAGGACTCATTAACCATCTACGAACTCATAATCAAGGACATAACTCTAATTGAATTTTCAAAAGTGGATGTAACAAATGGTCATCATCACTTGTGATGGACGAACAACAACAACAACAACAACAACAACAACAACAACAACAACAGAAGCAGTAAACCACTTACACTATAGAGATACAACAACAGAAATCTGATTCTTCTGTAACCATGTCATGCAATATGTTTCAAAAATCACATGGATCATTACAAAATTGTTAATTTACAGAGATTCACGAAACAAGATTACCCAATCGTTGAAAGCGTTACATTAGAACACGTCATGTTTCTCAAGTAAGAATGTTTTCCAAAGTTTTTTTTACCCATGTAAATTGAATTTACTATTATATTTTCTAATAGTAAATTGTTAACTTTTTTTACTCATGTCCCATCTATGTCTTCCTAAAAATTTTGAATTTTGATGTAAAATTCTATATAACATATACATTTATTTTTGTATTCAAAAATTGTATTATTCTTCCTGAACAAGCAAATTGCCCCCTCCACCTGTGGCACGTGGAGCCCCAAGTCGGGAAACACTGGTCTAGAGTGAATATCACAATTCGTGCAAATTCTAACTTCTATGTGAACGTAATATAATCCAATTACATCACAAATCAGTCAGCCACTTACACATAGGATTGCCAGAATGTGGGTTCTTTATTATCTCCTTATACCCCTGAGAGATTCAACAACACAAATTATGATACTGTGGTCACCATAGCATGTCACATATCAAAATAATTCAATATTTTTGATTGAAAATTTCATTTATTGATGGAAGATATCTGAATATGCCTATATGATTTCTATTGAAATTATTGATTGATATCTATTTAAGACATCAACTTATTTGAACACTTTGATTTTTCAGTTACTTAAATACATAATTACCTCTTATATCTGTTACACTTGATGTCAAGTATTGACTGATGTCAAGTATTGACTATTACACCTGATGTCAATTACTGAATATTACACCTGAAGTCAATTACAGAATATTACACCTGGTGTCAATTACAGAATACTACACCTGATGTCAATTACTGAATACTACACCTGATGTCAAGCACTGAATATTACATCTGATGTCAATTACTGAATGTTACACCTGATGTCAATCACTGAATATTACTCCTGATGTCAATCACTGAATATTACTCCTGATGTCAATCACTGAATGTTACACCTGATGTCAATCACTGAATGTTACTCCTGATGTCAATCACTGAATGTTACACCTGATGTCAATCACTGAATGTTACTCCTGATGTCAATCACTATTATCTTTTGATTGAAGGCATGATCAGTACAATTGTTATATTCATCTATCTAATTATCTATTAGAAGTAATGAATATTGCAAGAGAAAAGGAGAACATCAACATACAGATAAACAACACACAACTAAAACAAGTAAATGAATTCAAATATCTGGGCAGCACATTGAGATATGACAATAAACAAGAAGGAGAAATAAACGCAAGATGTAATAAGGCCTGTCAGATCATTGGTCAATTAACACCTTTACTAAGAAACAAAGATATTACACTAGAAACAAAGAAAGCGCTATTCAACACCATTTTTTTACCAACATTGTGTTATCAGTGTCAAACTTGGACATTGGATTCTAGAACAATACATAAGATTAACACCACTGAAATGAAATGTGTGAGACGTATGATTGGAGTTAGCTTGAGAGAGACAATTAGGAATTAAGCTCTAAGTAAACATTTAGGGATCGGGTGAACAATAGAATAAATCCAGAAACAACAAGTTCGGCCACATAACCAGACAGAAAGAGCAAAGTATTATTTAAAAAACCCTTTACAAACGAAACGAAAACAGTCAACCTATCAAAATAATCCACGGATATAATCAAAATCGTCACGTATAAAGGCTTGTTGTGATTCCCTTGTAGGACATGTCTTAGCGGGGGCCAAGGATAAACTTACATGAATTGGTGACTGCAAGATTACTTTCACTGAAGGAATGTATAATCAGATGTCAAACATGTTTTACTTATTTTCATCGTAGTTGAAGCAGGGTTTCTTCATCTTCTTCTGCGTTCGTTCTCAAACTCCTGCAGATTAGCAGGATGTAGTCCGGAGAACGGAATGTGCCGTGTCATGGTTTACAGCATTGCTGCGATATCTGCGCCTTTTGGCCTGACACATCTGACTTCAGCATGGCTTTGGGTCACTGACCCTATATGGGATGGGACAGCCAACTCCACCTCATAACCTCCTTAGTCGCCTTTTACGACATGCGTGGAAGGTAAGCAGTGTTGCTATTCTTTGCTCCCTTTTCGGGCCCCAGCAACACACGAGCGGCAGATTTTCTAATGAATGAGCTACCAGAACAATCAGCATGCATACTGTGCGATATATTCAGGGGAAGATAAATGTGTGTCTGCTCTGATATGTATGATGCGGCACTTAATGATGATGACAAATATACCTTCGCTACTCAATAACCGATCTGGGAACAATCAAAACCAAATGTTTTCTACTATAATATTTGAGCTGAAATAATATTTTTAAAGCAATAGTTTTCGTTGGCAACACTGCGATTCTTGCATGCAACAGAAGATTGGAGCTATTGCCGTTTATCCCAAGCATTGTTCCACCCGGATATTAGAATGGAGAAAGCGGTGTAATATTACGGGAAACTTCCAGTATAATTTATTCCCGCCAATATCGTGTAGTTTGCGGATGGAGTGGGAAAATAATGACTATACACCGGTTGATTGATAGCTGTTTAATTTATATCGAATTATATTTGCTGTATTTAGGAACACACACGCACGTAAGGACAATATAATAAAAAACATTAATCCGTACAAGGAAGGTACAAAGGTTCCACTAGTGACCAACCACGATACAACAGTAGCCTCCAGTCAAGCGTATATAGCGAGGCTTTTCTATAGGGTATCGACGGGGAAACAATTTTTGTTCTAAGGATCATTTGTACATTTATAACATCATTTTCCGATCATACAAAATCGTGAACTTAGAAATTAGGCTGCAATTCTTCTTCTTCTTCTGCGTTCGTTCTCAAACTCCTGCAGATTAGCAGGATGTAGTCCGGAGAACGGAATGCGCTGTGTCATGGTTTACAGCATTCCTGCGATATCTGCGCCTTTCCGCCTGACACATCCAACTTCATCATGGCTTTTGGTCACTGACCCTGTATGGGATGGGACAGCCAACTCCATCCCATAACCTCCTTAGTCGCCTTTTGCGACATGCTTGGTAGGTAAACAGTGTTGCTATTCTTTGCTCCTCTTTCGGGCCCCGGCAACACAAGGGCGTAGGCTGCAATATTTGCTCAAACATTTAAGTAGCTCGCCCCGAATATAATGACTGCAACTGTTACTCTTTAGTGAGGAGTGTGATGTTGGTTGCTACTCTTTAGTGAGGAGTGTGATGTTGGTTGCTACTCTTTAGTGAGGAGTGTGTTGTTGGTTGCTACTCTTTAGTGAGGAGTGTGATGTTGGTTGCTACTCTTTAGTGAGGAGTGTGTTGTTGGTTGCTACTCTTTAGTGAGGAGTGTGTTGTTGGTTGCTACTCTTTAGTGAGGAGTGTGATGTTGGTTGCTACTATTTAGTGAGGATTGTGTTGTTGGTTGCTACTCTTTAGTGAGGAGTGTGATGTTGGTTGCTACTCTTTAGTGAGGAGTGTGTTGTTGGTTGCTACTCTTTAGTGAGGAGTGTGTTGTTGGTTGCTACTCTTTAGTGAGGAGTGTGATGGTGGTTGCTACTCTTTAGTGAGGAGTGTGTTGTTGGTTGCTACTCTTTAGTGAGGAGTGTGTTGTTGGTTGCTACTCTTTAGTGAGGAGTGTGTTGTTGGTTGTTACTCTTTAGTGAGGAGTGTGTTGTTGGTTGTTACTCTTTAGTGAGGAGTGTGTTGTTGGTTGTTACTCTTTAGTGAGGAGTGTGTTGTTGGTTGCTACTCTTTAGTGAGGAGTGTGTTGTTGGTTGTTACTCTTTATTGAGGAGTGTGTTGTTGGTTGCTACTCTTTAGTGAGGAGTGTGATGTTGGTTGCTACTCTTTAGTGAGGAGTGTGTTGTTGGTTGCTACTCTTTAGTGAGGAGTGTGATGTTGGTTGCTACTCTTTAGTGAGGAGTGTGTTGTTGGTTGCTACTCTTTAGTGAGGTGTGTGATGAAGGTTGCTACTCTTTAGTGAGGAGTGTGGTGTTGGTTGCTACTCTTTAGTGAGGATTGTGATGTTGGGTGCTACTATTTAGTGAGGAATGTGATGTTGGTTGCTACTCTTTAGTGAGGAGTGTGATGTTGGTTGGTATGGTTGATATTACTACTTTTTAGTGAGGAGTGTGATGTTGGTTGGTATGGATGATATTACTACTCTTTAGTGAGTAGTGTGATGTTGGTTGGTATGGATGATATTACTACTCTTTAGTGAGTAGTGTGATGTTGGTTGGTACGGATGATATTGCTACTCTTTAGTCAGGAGTGTGATGTTGGTTGGTACGGATGATATTGCTACTCGCAACTTGTAATTTTACTCCAAACCGTTTGCAAGTGTCACGCAGATGTTTTCAGTCACGTCCACCATTTCCTTTATTCTCTACACGAAATTAGGAGACTACTATAAGGATATTGAAACAATTAAGTCAAACTGGATCTAATTTGTATTCAATGCTTTCGGTTTGTCTTAATTTTATTGTTGTCTCTTGAAACGCGATATGTGATGTCTATTTCTCATAGAAATGGAGCGTTTAACACGGTACCACGTGTTTCACAACTGATATTGACAGCACTTGACAGCATTGCAGAACTGACAGAATTGACAGAACTGATAGCACTGACAGAACTGCTAGCATTGACATAACTGACAGCATTGACATAACAGATAGCACTGACATAACTGACAGCATTGACAGAACAGACAGTATTGACAGAACAGACAGTATTGACAGAACTGACAGTATTGACAGAACAGACAGTATTGACAGAACAGACGGTATTGACAGAACAGACAGTATTGACAGAACTGACAGCATTGACAGAACAGACAGTATTGACAGAACAGACAGTATTGACAGAACAGACAGTATTGACAGAACTGACATCATTGACAGAACAGACAGTATTGACAGAACAGACAGTATTGACAGAACTGACAGTATTGACAGAACAGACAGTATTGACAGAACAGACAGTATTGACAGAACAGACAGTATTGACAGAACTGACAGCATTGACAGAACAGACAGTATTGACAGAACAGACAGTATTGACAGAACTGACAGCATTGACATAACTGATAGCACTGACAGAACTGACAGCATTGACAGAACAGACAGTATTGACAGAACTGACAGTATTGACAGAACTGACAGCATTGACAGAACAGACAGCATTGACATAACTGACAGTATTGACAGAACTGACAGTATTGACAGAACTGACAGCATTGACAGAACAGACAGTATTGACAGAACAGACAGTATTGACAGAACTGACAGCATTGACGGAACAGACAGTATTGACAGAACAGACAGTATTGACAGAACTGACAGCATTGACAGAACAGACAGTATTGACAGAACTGACAGCATTGACAGAACAGACAGTATTGACAGAACAGACAGTATTGACAGAACTGACAGCATTGACATAACTGATAGCACTGACAGAACTGACAGCATTGACAGAACAGACAGTATTGACAGAACAGACAGTATTGACAGAACTGACAGTATTGACAGAACAGACAGTATTGACAGAACAGACAGTATTGACAGAACTGACAGCATTGACAGAACAGACAGTATTGACAGAACAGACAGTATTGACATAACTGACAGCATTGACAGAACTGACAGTATTGACAGAACAGACAGCATTGACAGAACTGACATCATTGACATAACTGATAGCACTGACAGAACTGACAGCATTGACAGAACAGACAGTATTGACAGAACTGACAGTATTGACAGAACAGACAGTATTGACAGAACTGACAGCATTGACAGAACAGACAGTATTGACAGAACAGACAGTATTGACAGAACTGACAGCATTGACAGAACAGACAGTATTGACATAACTGACAGCATTGACAGAACTGACAGTATTGACAGAACAGACAGTATTGACAGAACTGACAGCATTGACATAACTGATAGCACTGACAGAACTGACAGCATTGACAGAACAGACAGTATTGACAGAACAGACAGTATTGACAGAACAGACAGTATTGACAGAACAGACAGTATTGACAGAACAGACAGTATTGACAGAACAGACAGTATTGACAGAACTGACAGCATTGACAGAACAGACAGTATTGACAGAACAGACAGTATTGACATAACTGACAGCATTGACAGAACAGACAGTATTGACAGAACAGACAGTATTGACAGAACTGACAGCATTGACAGAACAGACAGTATTGACATAACTGACAGCATTGACAGAACTGACAGTATTGACAGAACAGACAGTATTGACAGAACTGACAGCATTGACATAACTGATAGCACTGACATAACTGACAGCATTGACAGAACAGACAGTATTGACAGAACAGACAGTATTGACAGAACTGACAGTATTGACAGAACAGACAGTATTGACAGAACAGACAGTATGGACAGAACAGACAGTATTGACAGAACTGACAGCATTGACAGAACAGACAGTATTGACAGAACAGACAGTATTGACAGAACTGACAGCATTGACAGAACTGACAGTATTGACAGAACAGACAGTATTGACAGAACTGACAGCATTGACAGAACAGACAGTATTGACAGAACAGACAGTATTGACAGAACTGACAGTATTGACAGAACAGACAGTATTGACAGAACAGACAGTATTGACAGAACTGACAGCATTGACAGAACAGACAGTATTGACAGAACAGACAGAACAGACAGCATTGACAGAACTGACAGCATTGACAGAACAGACAGTATTGACATAACTGACAGCATTGACAGAACTGACAGTATTGACAGAACAGACAGTATTGACAGAACTGACAGCATTGACAGAACAGATAGTATTGACAGAACTGACAGCTATCACTGCCTCCGCCTAAATGTTTTATGATATTTAGCAAAAAATTGGTTTTATATTTGTATGCTGTCTTCTGTACCTGTAGTCTATGTTGATACATTGACACCGAGTTCATATACTAACATCTGTCATCGGCGAATACAATTTTTAACTTTTACCCCATACAGTGCATACTCCATAACCTCCTTAGTCGCCTTTTACGACATGCCTGGAAAATAAACAGTGTTGCTATTCTTTGTTCCCATTTCGGGCTCCGGCAACACGGGTGACAGAAAAGTACATGAGCTCTCATTCATACTTGTAACATACTCATTCCATAACATACTTTTTCTTGATTGATGTTCTAAACTCCTTTAGAACTTTGGTATATAAACCATGTTTGTATAAACCAACGTTTGCACATACCGATCTTTGCCATGCGTTATACACCAAGATGTCCTCGGCATACGACATAGTTTTACCGAACCCTGTTATTTGACTGCTGGAGGTCTGTACCTTACATACGTATTTTGGAAGAATTTGCCCACCTGTTTACTACCCGAGTTTCAAAGAGTTTTCTTACCTGTAAATTCTCTCCGTGTTCTTCAGGGCCTGAAAGGGAAGTAAATAGTAAAATACTGTTTACCTTCTATGAATATCGTAAGAGACGACTAAGGAAGTAATGGGATGAAGCTGGTTTTTACACCGCATATCCACGTCCAAGTGAGCCTGAAGCTATGCTCAAGTAAGATGTGTCACGCAAAAGGAACAGATATCACAACCGTGATGTGCATTATGCACGACAATACTGTATTCTATGTTCATCCGTTGCACAGTCGACCAAGTTTCGCATAACCCGTACCGATGTGTCCCTTGTGAATCCCAGAACAGTTTGCAAAGCTGCATTCTGTATTTTGTTCAGTCATGCCACAAGAGTCTGGTTGAGCGTCAGAATTGCCAGTGCATACTCCACCACTGCCACCACTAATCCGTGATACACAACAAAAATTAACCTCTGCCTAAACTGGGCAGCATCCATACCCTTCATTGCGGACAGTCATTTACCTGCATTTGTGATGATGTGGTCTACATGTATCTTGAAGCTCAGACTTCTATGAAAACGCACCATCAGATATATTTCACTAATTATTTCAAGCATGACACCGCCCAACGAGACACAAGACATGGGAGTATTTACAATGTGATTATTCCAGAGAAAACCATGTTACGAATGTCTTATATGAATTCACCAAAGCCCGTGTATCCTCACACCTGGAAAGTCACCGGAAAAGATAATCTCTTTTTCCGGTTCCATTATCTCACCAAGGCAACTCCAACCTTGCAGATAAACGCTCGTGTTGTAGGCATACAAATTAACAATCGCAAAACGATGTTGGACATTCTGTTCTCTCACCGCCTGTAACTGGATATTGTTACTGTCTTTATTTTGATACATAAAAACCTTCATACCTTCATACCAAAACATTTATACCTTCACGTATTAAGGTTGTCTGTCCTAGGTACCTCCTTGTAGAAACCTTGTAAACCTGCCATTCTTATTGGTCCACTATCACCCAGCTATGTTTCCTGTAACGCCACTATGTCAACACAATGAACCAATTTATCCACCCGGGTCTCCGCCTGTGTGTACTGGCCACGTTCCAGAAAAGAACACGCACATTTTTTATTCCCAGTCGTGATGTTTTTAATCGCTTCCTTCTAGCTCCAGCCCAGTGGCTCTTTCTTTCGAACCCCCTCGTTTAAGCCGCTTGACATTGGCCGCCATTTGCAAAACAATCCTGTGTAATAGCCGTTACATTCAAGAAAATTTCAGCTCAGATGCATGCACACCATTAGCACCGGCAAAGTTCTTACTGAGTGGACCTCCTGGTCAGAGAAAATAGCACAACATCATACAATCACTTAATTAACGAAAATAAATTCTCCATTAATATAGTGCAATTGTTGGTGGCACACAAAACCACTTGTGATGCACTACGCCATTTTGACCGGAAGTCACTCGAAACTGGTAACTCCCTCTAGTTCTTTGTTTCTAATCGTAATTGAGAGCGTGGTGTAGTGATTTGGTTGTGTGCCATAATCTTGATCTTGCTTTCGTTCAGAAATATTTTTTTTTCACTATGTTCTTTTATGGAATCAATGAGGTGTTTGAATCCTTTTTTTGTTTATGTTTTTTGCTGTGTGTTAGTAGTGGTATATCATGGGCACATCTTAGTTCTTGTTTTTCATGATTTCCGATATTGAGTTGAAGTTGTTTCGCTGCTGGTCATTTCATACATTGTTCATGATGTTCTTTGCATAAACGTCGAATAGAGATGAATGATTGGTACAATCTTCATGATGTTCTCTGCATAAACGTCGAATAGAGATGAATGATTGGTGCAATCTTCATGATGTTTTCTTCTTAAACGTCAAATAAAGGTGAATGATTGGTACAATCTTCTTGATGTTCTCTGTGTAAACGTCAAATAGAGATGAATGATTGGTACAATCTTCATGATGTTCTCTGCGTAAACGTCAAATAGAGATGAATGATTGGTACAATCTTCATGATGTTCTCTGTGTAAACGTCGAATAGAGATGAATGATTGGTACAATCTTCATGATGTTCTCTGAGTAAACTTCAAATACAGATGAATGATTGGTACAATATTTATGATGTTCTCTGCATAAATTTCAAATAAATGTGAATGTCATGTGACGTATTCTCTCCAGAACGTTGTCTTCCCAATGAACTTCCTGAACCTTTCTCTATCTCGGACCATGCGGCTCGCATTTTCCAACGATATATTCATGTTATCTTTAATGTCGCCAGTCCATCGTCTTCATAGGCTGCCTCCCCCCCCCCCCAAGTTGCTCTCCCTCCATTAATGTGAAAGGAGAAGTAAATGAAGCATAAAAGGCCACTCGCCGTTTCCATAACGTCCACAGAGGAATCTCGGAGCCCCCGTTGAGAAACAATGCTCAACTACACATGTACCATCATATTACGAGACGCGATCCCATTTTATTGACACACAACGACACCTGCCCCCAGAGGAGCGCAATATATAATAATAAATCAATCAATAAAACCCATAACCCTTCAGGGTCGTAGGGGTACCACATTGGAAGCTTCAGCACACAGAGTCCTCCAGCGAATTCTATCCTCAGCGATGCGGATGAGTGTGGAAATATATAGCCCTGTCCATTCCTTGATGTTGTCTGTCCATGTCTTTATTTCCCTCCTCTGCTTCTTTCTCCCTCGACAGTTCCCTGCAGTATTGTTTTTGACAAGGAATCGTGCCTGCATACATGTCCGAACCATGCTAGTTTTCGTCGTTTCACTATTGAAAGCAATGGCTCCTGGACACCTGCACACATCTCTACTTTATTTCTTACGTACACATTGGTCTTATGTTCCCTATAGGAAATTCGTAGAATTCTTCTGTAGCATTTATACTCGAAAGCCTGTAATCTTCTCTCCATGTCCGCAGTGAGTGTCCAACTCTCACAACCATACAACACAACGGAAAGCACCAGCGACCTATACAGTTTGATTTTCACTCCAACACTGATGTTGCTTTTCCAAATCACAGTTAGCCTTGACAAGGACGCTAAAGCCATCTCCAGCCTTATTTTTAGTTCTGCTTTGCATTTACCATCGCTGCATATACTGGATCCGAGGTATTTGAAGGTATTCACCTCTTCAAGCTTATGTCCATTCATCATGATATTAGTCTGGTTTTCTGTGTCTCTGCTGTTTACCAAGATTTTGCTCTTATCTGTATTGATTTCCATTCCGTACTTGCTGGTAACTTTAATATATATATAATAATAGTGTAAAATAAAACACATTAAAAAGACATTTTTCAGTACTATGAAATTCAATATAATTTTAACTTATGACATATTTAATGTGATAATTGAAATTGTAAAACGTTTACAAGCTTGAAAATTGGTGGTTGAGTTTTCGTTAATGCCAACCTCAAGCATTCTCAAATATTTAATATGTTTCTTGTTTTGTTTATCAAATAAAGAATCATTCAAAATGCACTCTCACAGAAAAATGTAGAAGATAAGGGGAGTAAAATTGGAAACTCACACATGATGACATTTCGAAATGAGACTTTGAGACAATAATTACTTTTTGAAATGATTTTTTAAAATCAATATTAATCTAGGTTTCTATATAAGCAAGCCACCCAATAGAAACCCAATTTGTTAGGAACCCGTGCTCTAGTACACCCACATACGATGTGCATTTTTTCGTTCTGTACTCTTAGATCTGACATTCAGAATATGTAGAATATTGTTAACAGGAGAAAGTGAGCCATGAGATAGCATTCAGAATCTGTAGAATATTGTTAACAGGAGAAAGTGAGCCATGAGATAGCATTCAGAATCTGTAGAATATTGTTAGCATGAGAAAGAGAGCCATGGCAAAGCAGTATGGAAACATTACCAATTAATAGAAGGCAGATTTGATGGTAAGGACCGCCCAAGTGGAAGATGGATAAGGTATATCTGAAACTGTTTAAACATTTCCTTAGCCGCGACAGGGGTCTGTCAACTCTCCCAGAATCGTGAATTCAGAATATCCATAAAGAAGGCTCGTTCTGGAAAGAATATTCCATCGGAAGAAAGGGCCAAACCTGGAATAAAGAGTGCAGGGTGGCTCTGTCCTAAACATCTTGCAGCTGTTAAATCATGTCACAAGCAAACACTAGCTGGCTATCATCATCATCATCAAGTGCCGTCTCCGCAACGAAGGTTGGCTGCAACGTATCTCCAACATCCCCTGTCTCTTGTCTTGGTGGTTTACTCTGCTAGACTGTAATCTGTCCATCGTGTGATGGTGCTCTCCCACTAGAATCTCTGCCTACCTCTTGCTCGCTTCCCTTTGACTTTACCCTCAAGTAAGGTCTTCAATAAGGTATCATGTCTTTTAATGTGTCCAAAATGTTTTATTTGCCCGATCTTTATTTCTCTTAGTAGTTCTTTCTTCATATTAAGTGTCTTTAGCACCTCTTTATTTGTTTCCTTCTCTTTCCATGATGTTCCCCCTATTCTTCTATATACTCACATCTCAAAGGCATCAATTCTGTCTTCTAATTGTTTATGTAGTGTCCATGTTTCTGAGCCATACATTAATATGGAATAGATGTAGCATTTTATAATTCTTATTTTTAAAGTATTTGTAATTAGTTTATATGTTTTATATTTTCCGCATGTCATTAAAAGTACTTTTAGCCATTTCTATTTTCCTTTTAACTTATGTTTCACATCTGCCATCATTTGTGACTATGTGTCCAAGATATTGATACTGTTTTACTTGCTGCAGTTTCTCTCCATGTATGTTTATGTTTAGCTTTTGTTCTTCTGTGTCTTTGCTGATTATCATGTTTTTTTTAAATTTTGGATATTTATATCCAACCCATATTGATTACTTGATTTATTGACTTGATCTATTAGTCTTTGTAGTTCATGTTCACTTTCTACTAAAGTTCCTTGCTATAGTTCTACTCAAATGAGTTCAAGCGCTAGTCTTATATTCATATATGAACAAACAAGGAATGAATTAAAAGGAAGACGTCAACTAGAGGTGCACAACCAGAGGTGCACAACCAGAGGTGCACATGCAGAAATGAACAAGCAGAGGTGCACAACCAGAGGTGCACAACCAGAGGTGCACATGCAGAAGTGCACAAGCAGAGGTCACAACCAGAGGTGCACAACCAGAGGTGTACAACCAGAGGTGCACAAGCAGAAGTGCACAACCAGAGGTGCACAACCAGAAGTGCACAAGCAGAAGTGCACAAGCAGAGGTGCACAACCAGAGGTGCACAACCAGAAGTGCACAAGCAGAAGTGCACAACCAGAAGTGCACAACCAGAGGTGGATAACCATATTGAGTCGGCATGACGGATATAGTTTATCTTCTTCAGTGTGGTGACATGGCTCTAAACAGGAGCAAAGAATTGAACTCTGTTATTATCTAACATGTATGTCGTAAGAAGCGACTAAAGGGGTTCTGACGTAATTTTCCATACCATTGAGGGTCTAAAATTATTCAGAAAATATGATGAAGTCGGATGTGTCAGTCTTCATGTCACAGATATCGCAGCGAGGACTTCTGGATCAATAGTCAACCAATCAACCAGAACGAAGAAGAAGAGGAAGAAGGCGAGCTTTTGGTGCGTTAAATGGTGGAAACAAGTTTTTCAAAAATTCCATTGAAGCTCAGGTTAGTGTTATCATAGCTCAGGGTATTGTTATCATAGCTCAAGGTATTGTTATCATAGCTTAGGGTATTGTTATCATAGCTCAAGGTATTGTTATCATAGCTCAGGGTATTGTTATCATAGCTCAGGGTATTGTTATCATAGCTCAGGGTATTGTTATCATAGCTCAGGGTATTGTTATCATAGCTCAGGGTATTGTTATCATAGCTCAGGGTATTGTTATCATAGCTCAGGGTATTGTTATCATAGCTCAGGGTATTGTTATCATAGCTCAGGGTATTGTTATCATAGCTCAGGGTATTGTTATCATAGCTCAGGGTATTGTTATCATAGCTCATGGTAGTGTTACAATAGCTCAGGGTATTGTTATCATTGCTCAGGGTAGTGTTATTATAGATCAGGATAGTGTTATCATAGCGCATGATAGTGTTATCATAGCTCAGGATAGTTTATCATTGCTCAGGATAGTGTTATAATAGATCAGGTCAGTGTTATCATAGAGCAGGGTAGTGTTATCATAGATAAGGATAGTGTTATCATAGCTCAGGGTAGTGTTATCGTAGATAGGTGTAGTGTTATCATAGATGAGGGTAGTGTTGCCATAGATAAGGATAGTGTTATCATAGCTCAGGGTAGTGCTATCATAGCTTAGAAGACAGCGACTATAATAAATTTAAATACGTACTGCGGGACACAGAAATGAACTTGACGGGTCGTAGTTGCCCACTCCTGGTATATGGTATGTATAATGAAATACTTAGAACCGTAATGTGCCCACTCCGTATGTATGTATAATGAAATACTTAGAACCGTAATGTGCCCACTCCGTATGTATGTATAATGAAATATTTAGGACCGTAGTGTGCCCACTCCGTATGTATGTATAATGAAATATTTAGGACCGTAGTGTGCCCACTCCGTATGTATGTATAATGAAATATTTAGGACCGTAGTGTGCCCACTCCGTATGTATGTATAATGAAATACTTAGAACCGTAGTGTGCCCACTCCGTATGTATGTATAATGAAATATTTAGGACCGTAGTGTGCCCACTCCGTATGTATGTATAATGAAATATTTAGGACCGTAGTGTGCCCACTCCTGATGCATGTATACAAATAAATTGACGGGTCGAAGTGTGCCCACTCCGTATGTATGTAGCCTATAATGAAAGATTTAAAATGCAGACACAACAGAAACTATCCAAATAACTGGATACTTGATGTTTCTAAAACTATAGTTCTATATACACATTGACAGAAAATGCCTGGTTTTTATAAGCTGCTCTTTCTTCTTCATGTTATTGTGTCTATTACCAGTCTATGGAATCAAAGCAGCCCCTTTTGTTAACTGCAAGCTCTGTACACAATAGCTGGTTGTTCTAACCCATTAACTGATTCTAAACAACATCAGGACAATGCAAGCATGTGCTTTTTGTGTGTGTGAGATGTGTGTTATATTTAATGGTGGAATAACCAGGCCAGTGAACAATGGAAGCTAACAGATTGTTATGATATAACCGGATCAAAAATAGCGCATGACATTGGAAACATTATAAAGTTCACACACAGGCTACATGACCTGGGAGTGGCATCAAAAATGAGAAAATTCATCATTTGATTGATTCACTTTTTTCATTTCTCATCTTCCTGTTTGTCTAGCATTTTTACTACAATCATTCCTATATTTATGTCATTTCTTTCTCATGTTTATTCATCATTTCCACTGCAACCATTTCTACTCTTATTTCATTCTTTTACTGTTTTGTTCAGCATTAGGGCCGCTGGTGCAGTGGTTAGCGCACTGGCTTCGTGTATGACTGGTACTAAGTTCATTCCCCAGATGGGGAGTGTTTTTTTCAGACCGCAACTGCTCCATGTCGACCCAGCCTAATTGGGTACCTGATTAATTCGGGAAGTAAAGACTGCGAGGGAGAGAAGACGACTACCGTCCTCATGTTGAAGAGTCACTGAAATGTGAGATTGTGAGATGGACATCTCACAACCATACGGCATTAATAAATCATATGTGTAACTTTACTTTACTTTTGATTCTTCTTATTCTGCGTTCGTTCTCAAACTCCTGCAGAGTATCAGGATGTAGTCCGGAGAACGGAATGCGTTGTGTCATGGTTTACAGCATTGCTGCGATATCTGTACCTTTCGGCCTGACACATACGACTTCAGCGTGGCTTTGGGTCACTAACCCTATATGGGATGGGACAGCCAACTCCATCCCATAACCTCCTTAGTCACAACCTTTTTACAACATGCGTGGAAGGTAAACAGTATTTCTATTCTTTGCTCCACTTTCGGGCCCCGGTAACACACTGGCGATTACTTTTGATGTCCAGTTTGTCCACTACAATCATTTATCTTTTTAATTCCTTTCTTTACTTTTTTGCCAGCATTTGCACTTCAATAATTAAAAATTTTTATTTCATGTTTTCCTTTTTCTTATGCCTCTGAGTTCGTTGTCAAAATTCTTTACATGGACGTAGTACGGAAAACGGAATTAGTTGTGTCTTAGTTTACAGCTTAGCTGCGATATCTGCCTCTTTCAATCTGACACATTTCATCGCAGCTTGGATTATTTGTCATTTTACCCAAAAATGAGATGGGTAAACCATTCCTACATTTTATTCCAATTTGTATTCTTATGTAAGACATACCTAATATGGTATAACAGATAAATAATATGGTATAAGAGATAACTAATATGGTATAATAGATAACTAATATGGTATAAGAGATAACTAATGTTATATAAGAGATAACTAATATGGTATAAGAGATTACTAATATGGTATAAGAGATTACTAATATGGTTTAAGAGATAAAATGAGAGAGAGAGACAGAGAGAGAGAGAGAAGTAGAAATCTACAGAAAGGACAATAAAGTGCGAAAATGTGAAAAATGAGAAAGAACGAACAAGAGGGAAAACGTAGAGAAAGAGATAAAGCGAGGTCTGAAAATGAAAAAGAGAGACGAGAAAGAGAGACGAGAAAGAGAGAGAGTTGAAAAAGAGAGGTGAGAGAGAACTAGAAAAAGAGGTGAGAAAAAGTTCGAAATAGAAAGAGAAAACAGGCGAAATAGAGAAAAGAATAAATAGAGTGATGTAATCATAGAGAAGGATAGAAAAAAAAAGAAAGACAGAAAGTAAAAAGAAAATGAGAGTAATACAGAGTGATATAAAGAGAGAGACAAATAAATTTGGATATGTAGAGTACAATAGAGAGAAAAATATAGCAATAGATAAAGAGATTAAAGACAGAGAGAGAAAGATGAAAAAGAGAGAGCTTCATTTAAGGTAAAATGACATTAAATGTCAAGAGAAAATCTGCAATGGTTACCAAACTAGATAAAATAAGAAATGAAGAAATTAGGAAAAGAGTTGGTATAATATCATGTATCGAACATATTGAGAGACAGCAAGTAAAATGGTTCGGTCACCATATGAGAATGAAGCCAAACCATATACCAGTAAAGGCATATAATACAAGAATATCCGGGCGTAAAGCCAAAGGTAGACAAGAAAACGGTGGATAGAAAACATCAAGATAACCGTGAACAAACATGGGCTAAATGGAACCTCGGTGACACATCTGGTCTTGGAACGACAGCTTAAGCTACCACACCTACGCTTAACGGCAAGTGTGAATGCGTGCGATCAACAATCATTCACCTGGGGATAGACAATAGACAATAGACATGGATCAAGTTTTAAATAGGCCACGAAGAACTAGCTAGAAAGAGAAAGTGAGAAAGGTTAAGAGAAGAAAAGAAACAAAATGAGAGTGTAGAAGAGAGAGATAAAGGAAAACGTTGAGAACCAAATACAGAGAGAAAGAGAGAGAGAAAGAGAGAGAGAGAAAGAGAGAGAGAGAGATAGATAGAGAAAGAGAAACCATAGCGTTCCCAAAATTAACAGCTTGCAAATCATCTTTGTCTGTGACGTCACGCGAGGCGGAGGATTCCAAATGGATCAACGGCTCAAACGGCAAAGTGTGTGGCGCACAAGAGGCAAGTTCTGGGCATAATAATGAATATTGGCTAGCCAACATGGAAAAGACTGGGACCTTACCACGTACACCCCAAAGCCAAGCAACGGATCAACAACATCTAAAGATTAGGAAACAACATAGAATAGGCACATGGAATGTTAGAACACTACACCAGTCAGAAAAGCTAGAAAATTTAATATTAGAGGCAGAAGTTATATGTAGATATTCTAGGAATAGCAGAGACAAGATGGAAAGATGCTGGGTACACAAGAAAAGAAAATTTTAGTTTTATACATTCAGGAGGAGATTACCATGAACGAGGGGTAGGAATACTGATCAAGAAATAAATAGAAAAATATATCAGCGGGTACTGGGCATATAATGACAGAATGATGTTGCTAAAGATCAAAGCATAACCGTTTGATATGGCCATTATACAAACGTATGCACCAACTACAGATTACACTGAAGAAGAAATAGAACAGTACTACGAAGATCTACAACAACTACTCAAACCAGTAAAATCAACAGAAATTTTGATAGTCATGGGAGACATGAATGCAAAAATAGGGAAAGGAAGACATAAGAACATTGTAGGGCAATTCGGACTAGGGACAAGAAATGACAGAGGAGAAAGACTTGTACAGTTCTGTGAGGAGAACAACATGATCATATGTAATACATTCTTTCAACAGGAAAATAGAAGATTATATACATGGAAAAGTCCTGGAGACAGAAAGAGGAACCAAATAGATTACATTATGATCAACAATAGATTTATAAATAGTGTCAAAAACATCAAAACATACCCAGGTGCAGATATCAACTCAAACCATAATCCAGTGCTGAGCAAAATAAATGTCAAACTTAAAAAGATAGTAAATAGAGGAGTCCAAGAACCACAGATAGACGCATCAGCACTAAAACAACAAGACATACAACAAACATACCTTGTAGATGTAAGGAATAGATATGAACATCTAATGATAGAATGCATGGAACAATACAGAAGGGAAAATCCTGAAGAGAAAATAGACAATAAATGGGACAGCCTAAGGAAAAGTATTCAAACATCAAATGAAAATTTACCAATAAGAAATACCAAGAACAAACAAACATGGATGACAGATGAAATATTAGAGAAAATGACAGAAGGAAAGCTAAAAATACGCCAAAATACTCAAGTATAGACAAGGAGATACGTAACATGTGCAGAACAGCGAAAAAACAATGGCTAAAACAAAATGCAGTGGAATAGAGGAGATGTCCATAAAACAGAAGACAAAATTAATGCATAAGGAGATAAGGCTGATCACAAATAAGAAAAATCCTATAAATGGGGGTGGCTGCATTAAAGATAAAAATGGTAAAATAATATTTGATAAAACAGAAGCACTTACAAGATGGGCAGATTATGTAACAGAACTGTTTGACGACCAACGGAACAAAAAACCAACAATACACAACAATGATGGACCAGCAATACTGAAATCGGAAGTAGAACATGCAATAAATTCAATAAAATGTGGAAAAGCTGCAGGCTCGGACAACATAACAGCAGACATAATAAAAACTATAAATGAATTTGGTGTAGATACTATCACAGAAATTTGCAATGACATATACGAAACAGGTCATATACCTAAAGACCTAACATCATCAATATTCATACCACTACCTAAGAAGCCCAGGGCTGTGGACTGTACAGAATATAGAACAATAAGTCTAATGAGCCATCTAACTAAAATACTTCTCAAGATAATACATGAAATAATTAAGAACAAGATAGACATGGAGGTCGGTGAAGAACAATTCGGTTTTAGGAAAAAAAAGGAACCAGAGAAGCTATACTGAGTATCCGGCTAGTGATAGATAAATATACAGAAGTCCAAAAAAATATCTATATTTGCTTCATAAACTACAGCAAGGCCTTTGACAGAGTCCAACATGAAAAATTAATCAAATGTCTTCAAGAAATAGGCATAGATGGAAAAGACATCAGACTAATTAGAAATATATATTGGGAACAAACTGCATCAATAAGGTGTGAAAACAGTTACTCTCCATACATAGAAATCAGAAGAGGGGTAAGACAAGGCTGCATTTTATCACTAAGCCTATTTAATATCTACACAGAGAATATCTTTAAAAATATAGAAGAAATACCAGGACTCAAGATCAATGGGAAAATAATAAACAACCTTAGATATGCAGATGACACTTTTCTTTTGGCAGAAAGTGAACATGAACTACAAAGACTAATAGATCAAGTCAATAAATCAAGCAATGAATTTGGACTGGATATAAACATTCAAAAAACAAGAACCATGATAATCAGCAAAGACACAGAAGAACAGGAGGTAAACATAAACATACAGGGAGAGAAACTACAACAAGTAAAACAGTATCAATATCTTGGACACATAGTCACAAATGATGGCAGATGTGAAACAGAAGTTAAAAGGAGAATAGGAATGGCTAAAAGTACCTTCAATGACATGAGGAAAATAGTAATATCTAAACAAATTACAAACAAGTTAAAAATGAGAATTATAAAATGCTACATCTATTCCATATTAATGTATGGCTCAGAAACATGGACACTACATAAACAATTAGAAGACAAAATTGATGCCTTTGAGATGGGTATATAGAAGAATAGGGAAAACATCATGGAAAGAGAAGAAAACAAATAAAGAGGTGCTAAAGACACTTAATATGAAGAAAGAACTACTAAGAGAAATAAAGATCAGGCAAATAAAATACTTGTTTAAAATAATAGGCAAAGATACAAGTGGGAGATTAACATCACACATTGGACAGGTTACAGTCTAGCAGAGTGCACCACCAAGACAAGAGATGTTGGAGATACGTTGCAGCCAACCTTCGTTGCAGAGACGGCACTTAATGATGATGATGAAATCATCTTTGCGTTAACTAGCGGAAATTTCCGAAGCTACGTTCAGTGCCACACAATTTTAGGCGGCAGAAAAATACTTCCGGTTCAGCAATGAATGCGCAGGTTGTATAACGCGCATAGTCCACGTGGGTGAGGTCACATGACTGTAACTAATACTTGATTATAACGAGTTTGGAGGATCGAATGGAAATCAGGTATCGGTAAGAGATTGTTTGAGACAAATCTCATGTTAGATTGTTTAAAGGTAAGATTATCAATGAGGTGGTTCATACATGCGTAGTGGATTGATGAGGATTGTGTATTTGAGAAGGGAAATTAGGATAAGTGGATATGTATTATGAGGGGGAACATATTACAAGTAATTTACAACAATGTGTGACATTTTATAATAAGGAAGTAGATTAAACAATACAGGTAAAGAACTCCAGAGATGATGATGATGTTCCTCCTTCGCAAGCGAAGATGACCATGGAATGAAAAACAATAAATGCGATGAAAAAATAAAATAATAATTGAAATTGGTAATTAACTAATTTGGTTTGTGAGTTTGTAGATGTCCGATTCGTGCACGGAAAGTTATATTGCAGTGCATGCAGGAGTGTTGAGCGTACGGGTAGGAGAATTTTCGGATTTGTCCTTCCGCTTCTTGCGCTTGTGGATTGCCCGCAGTGTTCTTTCTTTTTCAAATTTCGTGATGCCAGCAGTGATCAGGGTGTGCCAGGCTGAGCGATCAAGTGCTGTAGTCTCCCAGGAGCTAGGATAGATGCTTCAGTGCCTGAGAGAGTTTTTTTAGGTGATCATTTAAGCGCTTTTTCTGCCCTCCACTTGAACGTTTACCTTCGTACAACTCCCCATAGAGTAATCTCTTTGGAAGGCGATTGTCTGGCATACTGACGATGTGGCCAGTCTATCGGAGTTGGGACCTAGTCAGCATTGCTTGGATGCTTTGCATACGGGACTTCTGAAGGATTTTCGTATCTGGTACACGATCCTGCCAACGTACTCCCATGAGGTTTCGTAGGCACCGAAGACGAAAAGAGTTAAGCTGTCGAGCGTGTCTCGCATAGACAGTACAGAATGGCACAGCATAAAGCAGTGTTGGTAGAACCACTGCGCGGTACACGTCCAACTTAGTTGTCAGACTGAGACCACGCCTGATCCAGACGTTGGCACAAAGGCTCCCGAATGCTGCACTGACACGACCAATACGCAGGCAATATCCTCAATTGTCACAGTTTGTGATAGTGTGTGCCGAGATATACAAACTTATTGGCAGTATTAAGTTTTTGTCCCTTTACTGTGATCACTGGCTCTGTGTAAGGGACACCTGGCGCTGGTTGATACATTACTAAAGTTTTCGCGGTGCTGATGGTTAGACCGAACGCATCACAGGCCACAGAAAAGAGGTCCATGCTGTCCTTTTTACTCCAGAGATAGAGATTATCCGATGATGTATTGTTTTTCTATTTTTTTCTTGATTGGTATTCCTACCTCCATTTCATGGTAACCTCCTCCTGAATGTATAAACACACAATTTTTCCTTTCTTGAGTAACCATCATCTTTTCATCTAGTCTATGCTACTCCTATAGGTGTGCTACTCAAAAACTCATATACTAGATTTTACGAGATCCAACGACAACATAGATATTCAAAATGTCCCATTATTAAAAGTCAACAATTTTACATATTTAGGCACCAATCTAGCATTGGATGGAGACTCATCAAAAGAAATTTTACACCGTATTGCCCTTGAAGAGGGTGCTTTCAATAAACTACGCAACATCTGGACGTCAAACACACTAAGAAACACCACAAAACTCAGGTTGTTTAACTCCAACATCATCCCTATTCTATCATATGGGTGCGAAAGTTGGAAAGCCACAAAAGCCACAGATAAAAGAATCGACTCCTTTGAAAACAAATGCCTACGTACCATTCTGAACGTTAAGTGGAGTGACTTTAAATCTAACACTACTATAAGAGAGGAAAGCAAACAAACCTATATATCTTCCTTCATTAGACAAAGGCGTTGGACTTACATCGGCCATGTTCTCAGAATGAACAGCCTAAGAATTCCCCAGCAGTCACTATATTGGGTACCACCTGGAGTAAGAAGAAGAGGGAGACCTAGAGAAACTCTACGAAGAACCATTAATAGAGAAGGCATGTCAAAGAACCTAAACAACACGCAAATATTGAAGACCTGGCAACACAAAGACAGAAATGGAAGGTTATGGTTTCTGCCCTATGCGCCGCCTATGGCCCCGGAGGAACATAACATAACATAACATGCTACTCCTAGAATATCTACATTTGAAGTTTCTGCCTCTAATATTAATTTTTCGAGCATTCCTTACTGGTCTAACATTCCATAACTCTATTTTAATATGTTGCATTCTAGCCTTCTTTGGACCCAATATATGGCTTTGTAATGCATGTGGTAATGTCCCAGTCCTTTGCACGGCGTCCAGCCAACATTCAATGTTATGTCCTGAACCTGCCTTTAAGAAATAAGGGTAGAGAAGTGTATATATATATATATATATATATATATATATATATATATATATATATATATATATATATATATATATATATATATATATATATATATATATATATATATATATATATATATATATATATATATATATATATATATATATATATTTATATATATATAATCTTCTATTCCTTACTTTCATTCGGGCTTCGGCATCACCCAGTAGGGACAATATATTGATAATTAATAACGCAGAGGTCATATAATATTTGAAAAAAAATACAAAAAGTTGAGTGTCAAAATAATAACAATGTATTTAACTATTATTAAACACGGCGCAAAAAGGTAAGTAGTAATTTGTTATGGGGAAAAAATATAATAGAAAGTAATACAAACACATAAAATGTAATATAATTATAGGTATCTCCTATAATTCTGTTACAACATACACATGGAACAGTTACAACATACAAATGGAACATTTACAACATACTAATGGAACAGTTACAACATACACATGGAACAGTTACAACATACACATGGAATAGTTACAACATACACATGGAACAGTTACAACATACACATGGAACAGTTACAACATACACATGGAACAGTTACAACATACACATGGAACAGTTACAACATACAAATGGAACATTTGCAACATACACATGGAACGGTTACAACATACACATGGAACAGTTACAACATACACATGGAACAGTTACAACATACACAAGGAACAAGTACAAGAGCCTGGAGACTTATCTCTCTCATCTCTCACTCATATATCATACATGAAAAAAAACAACAACATGATAAGCAAGAACACAACATGACAAGCAAGAACACAACATGACAAGCAAGAACACAACATGACAACCACGAACACAACATAACAAGCAAGAACACAACATAACAAGCAAGAACACAACATGACAAGCAAGAACACAACATAACAAGCAAGAACACAACATAACAACCAAGAACACAACATAACAAGCAAGAACACAACATAACAACCAAGAACACAACATAACAACCAAGAACACAACATAACACGCAAGAACACAACATAACACGCAAGAACACCACACACATGACCGCAACTATTCTATGAAAGAGACAGAACGTTGCAGGTAAGAGAGACAGAAGCTAGCAGGTAAGAAGATAATTGCCTGTAGTATATACATAATTCATTTTAATGAAAGCGGTCCGGGAACATATCCCTGCTGACGTAATAGATTTCTAAGACAACGCTAATTATCATTTACCTGTTGACTTTTAGATATCTTCTTAGAGGAAGTTGTTGAATGTTTTTTATTTCTCATTCAGCCATCTCGTATAATATGAATTTATTTATTTGTTATCTAGCTTGTCTGTGTTTTTTATGTGTCTTGTTTTGAAGTAAAGTCTCAATGTCTTTGTTATACGTTTCTGGAATTTGTTCTGTTGTGATTCTCTGTAAAACTCGGTATATCCAACAGTGCAGTCTAGATGATGTATGTCTCTATGAGATTTTTTTCTCTGTTATTCCTAGTCGCAATATATAGATGTGAATTCTGGACAATCACCAACAAAGTGAAAAATAAAATAGCAGCATTTGAAAACAAATGTGACAGAAAAATCCTCAGAATACGATGGACCAAAAAATCACCAATGTAGTCATCTTGAAAGAAATGAATGTAAAACAGACCTTGTCAAATAGCATGGTTCTATCTAGAAAAGTATAACATTTAGACAACATAAAACGTCATGACAGCATAGAGAAGACAATAATGGAGGGATGATGCCATAGGGGAGAACAGGAGGCAGACCAAGAAGAAGATGCAAGACTAAACAACAACATAAGAAGGAAGACTAGCTCAAGATGGACAGAAGTTTCGAAAGATTGTGATGACTGCTACATCCATGCTACATGATGATGATGGTTGTGATGCTATTTTGTCTACATTCGTATATGTCATTACTCCGAATTGTCTTGACATTTGTGTAATGACAATATTTCATTTAATATTTGAATACTTTTTAAGGCAGCGTATTCATCACCTGTATTAGAACAGTTAGAATATATCAAAACTACTTGTAAGTATTCTAGTGGAGGCAGAATCATATCATAACTACTACTTGTAAGTATTCTAGTGGAGGCAGAAAATATCATAGCAACTTATAAGTATTCTAGTGGAGGCAGAATCATATCATAACTACCACTTGTAAGTATTCTAGTGGAGGCAGAAAATATCATAGCAACTTATTCGTATTCTAGTGGAGGCAGAAAATATCATAGCAACTTATAAGTATTCTAGTGGAGGCAGAATCATAACATAACTACTTGTAAGTGTTCTAGTGGAGATAACATACATGGTTGTACGTGTTCTAGAGGAGATATAATATAAGAAGCAAGAATATAACATACATGACCGTAGAAGATTTGAGAAAAGCATAGAGGATTGACTTAATTCTATTCAAATTACCCATATGTACTTCGTCCCTCTCAGTGAAGCGAAACGTCTACTGTTGACAGTACCACACGCAGGACACGCAATTCAGTAATAGCTTTTAGCCGTAATATTAAAAGACGATCACACAATTTGATTTTCTAAACAAGGCGACGAACACACATCCCCTTGAGCACATGTTTAACACCTTAATTACTACGCCAAAGACGAATCCACTAAGAACATTCATGATTGTAACTGTTCTAGAAGAATGAGACAAGAACAAGCAAGAACATAATATCCTTTTAGAAATGACTTCTGTCACAAAACATTCAACAACAATTACATGTGTCTTAATACAAAGTGCTGAACAATAATGACATGTGTTAATACGAGGTGCTGAACAATAATGACATGTGTTAATACGAGGTGCTGAACAATAATGACATGTGTTAATACGAGGTGCTGAACAATAATGACATGTGTTAATACGAGGTGCTGAACAATAATGACATATATATCTTAATCAATAAATCAAGTGCCCTGCCGAATGGCGTAGGCGATCATATTTCTCCACGACTCTCTGTCTCTTGTGTTGTCAATAAGTTCGGTTGGTGAGCTTCTACCGTGCCACAATACAAGTCCATCTAGCAACTTTTCTCTTTGTCGTCCCCTATCTCGTCTCCCCTTGATCTTTCCAGTGGTTATTAAGTGTTCAAGCTGTGTTCATCTCAGCATATGCCCTAGAAACCTTGACTGTCTGCCCCTAATGTTTGATATGACTGACCTATTTACGCCAGCATCAATGAAAGGGTATTCATTTTCTTAGCTGTCCATGGTATTTTCATCATTCTTCTCAGAAACCAAATTTCTGTAGCCTCTAATTCGCTTTGAATTTTTTGTTTACAGTCTATGCTTCACAACCATAAAAAAGAATTGGTTCAATATAACATCTCAGCACCCGAATTCGGGTCTGCATTGGTAGACTTCCATTGCAAAAAATGGTTCTCATTTTTTTGGAATGCTGATTTGGCTTGTGCTGTTCTGCTCTTTATCTCACTTGAGCATCTACCTTCTGATGTTAACAGGTGCCAAGATATTTCACTTTTTCAACTTGTGTTAAATTCGTGTCGTTAATTATTGTGTTGCATCTTGGTTGTGTATGTCTCTTCGAGACAACCAGCCATTATTTATGTTTTCTTCCTGTTTAAACTGAGCTTTTGTTTTCACTTTCTGTCACTACTTTATCTAACAGGACTTGCAGTTCTTGTTCGCTCCTTGCGATCAGTACTGTGTCATCTGCATATCTTAAGTTATTTATATTGTATCCTCCCATTTTTATTCCTCGCATATCTTCTATATTTCGCATAATGTATTCTGTATACATGGAGAAAAGATCCGGTGACATTACACAACCTTGCCTGACACCCTTTCTATCTTTTGAAATCTACCTATCAATCAATCAATCAACCCATAACCCTTCACGGTCGTAGGGGTACCACATTGGATGCCTCAGCACACAGAGTCCTCCAGCGAAATTCTTTCCTCAGCGATGCGGATGAGTGTGGAAATATCTTGCCCTTTCCATTTCTTCATGTTTACTGTCCATGCCTTTATTTCCCTCCTCTGCTTCTTCCACCCTCGACAGTTCCCTGCAGTATTGTTTTTGACAAGAAATCGTGCCTGCATACATGTCCGAACCATGCTAGTTTTCGTCGTTTCACTATTGAAAGCAATGGCTCCTGAACACCTGCACACTTCTCTACTTTATTTCTTACGTACACATTGGTCTTATGTTCCCTATGGGAAATTCGTAGAATTCTTCTGTAGCATTTGTACACGAAAGCCTGTAATCTTCTCTCCCTGTCCGCAGTGAGTGTCCAACTCTCACAACCATACAACACAACAGAAAGCACCAGCGACTTACACAGTTTGATTTTCACTCCAACACTGATGTTGCTTTTCCAAATCACAGTTAGCCTTATAAATCCACCTATAATAATTATTCAAGAGTAAGCTGTATGCAACATTGATTTTCGGCGATAGTTAAATTCTTAGAGACAACTGATACAGTTAATCAAATCGAAATACAATGTAGATGACACGGAGTTCTATTCAATTCACAATTGAGCAATACCATTCTTGTATTTACCATACAGTTCTCGATCTGTTTTTTGTCCGTTTTTGACACGGTTACTCGACTCAAAAACTAGGACTCATGATCAATGGGAAAATAATAAACAACATTAGATATGCAGATGACACTGTTCTTTTAGCAGAAACTGAACATGAACTACAAAGACTAATAGATCAAGTCAATAAATCAAGTAATGAATATGGACTGGATATAAACATACAAAAAACAAAAACCATGATAATCAGCAAAGACACAGAAGAACAGGAGGTAAACATTAACATACATGGAGAGAAACTACAACAAGTAAAACAGTATCAATATCTTGGACACATAGTCACAAATGATGGCAGATGTGAAACAGAAGTTAAAAGGAGAATAGGAATGGCTAAAAGTACCTTCAATGACATGAGGAAATTATTAATATCTAAACAAATTACAAACAAGTTAAAAATGAGAATTATAAAATGCTACATCTATTCCATATTAATGTATGGCTCAGAAACATGGACACTAAATAAACAATTAGAAGACATAATTGATG
Organism: Meghimatium bilineatum; assembly: GCA_034231615.1. Taxonomy (NCBI): domain Eukaryota; kingdom Metazoa; phylum Mollusca; class Gastropoda; order Stylommatophora; family Philomycidae; genus Meghimatium; species Meghimatium bilineatum. The sequence continues at coordinate 30,538,302 of CM067309.1, forward strand.
CCTTTGAGATGTGGGTATATAGAAGAATAGGGAGAAAATCATGGAAAGAGAAGAAAACAAATAAAGAGGTGCTAAAAACACTTAATATGAAGAAAGAACTACTAAGAGAAATAAAGATCAGTCAAATAAAATACTTTGGACACATTAAAAGACATGACACCCTATTGAAGACCTTACTTGAGGGTAAAGTCAAAGGGAAGCGAGCAAGAGGTAGGCAGAGATACAAGTGGGAGAGTAACATTACACGATGGACAGGTTACAGTCTAGCAGAGAGCACCACCAAGACAAGAGACAAGAGATGTTGGAGATACATTGCAGCCAACCTTCGTTGCGGAGACCGCACTTAATGATGATGATGACTCGACTGAGTTTGTGTACTTCTTTATGTGGGAAGAGTACTTCTTTAATAAATCGATTTTGTAAGTAGAAATAGATCAATAGCTAGCTCATCGATTTATATCGTACATTTATCCACATCTGGTCTTTCACTCTGTAACAATTGTATGTCTCTGTTACACAAATATTACCAGTAACAGATCGGGAAGCAAATAATCTTAAAGAAACCAGATATACATTTTGTCTATTGTCTATCCCCAGGTGGTTTGTGATCCACTCTTGCCGTTAAGCGTAGGGGTGATTGGAGATCCAGCTTGTGTTCTATCGCCAGATGTGTGGCCTCGGCTGTACTATGGCCATGTCTGTGCAGGATGTCCATGACGTTTTCTATCCGTTCTCTATCCATTTTTTAAATCAATTTTCTATCCATTTTGTAAGACGTGAAAAATCAGAAGACATCAAATGGAGTTCGTTCCTGGTTCATCTGACACCTAATCGCCTCGTAACTTGAGTCAAAATTTTTCCGGTAAGATACGAAGCGAACAGGTACCATTGGTGTTATATTGCAGTATAATACCCTTAACCATTTGGTCTTAATACAATTCATTTTTTAATTTAAAGTAAAGGTGACATGAGGGCATATTGTATTCTTATTCCTGTTGTTTTGTCATTTTATTTCTTCAGTATTTCATTCTCATTTCCCCATGTTTCTAATGTGTATATATCCTACAGTCATCATCATCAGGTAGCATATCCTGAACAGGAAGTAGCAGTCATCACAGTCTCTCGAAACGTCTGTCTAATTCAGCCAGTCTTCTTGATTCTGTTTTTGTCATGTTCAGGTGGTCTTTGATATCTTGCGTCAATTTTCTTCTTGGTCTGTCTCTTGTTGTCTCCCTGGCATCATCCCCTCCATTATGGTTTTCTCGAGGCCGTCATGACGTTTGATATGACCAAAAAAATTCTAGTTTTCTGGAAAGAACCATGTAGTCTAGCCAGTTTTCGTTTATATGCATTTCTCTCAGGATGGCTACATTGGTGATCTGTTTGGCCCATGGTATTCTGAGGATTTTTCTGTAACATTTTGTTAAAAATGCTACTATTTTATTTTTCAGTTTCTTGGTGATTGTCCAGGATTCACTCCTATATATTGCCAATGGGAATATGCAAGCGTCTAGGAATGTTAGTTTTGATGATTTTCAGCAGCTCAGCCATGTGTGTTTCATTTGTATCAGGTATTTTGACGCGATAGTCAAACCTCCTTCTGACTTCTTCATAACAATTTCCATTACTGTTGTTAAGTCTTGATTAGAAACTGGCCTAACAGCACGTGGGCCATTCCCATAATTGCTCCGCCCTCTGTTCCAGCAGCCATTAGACTCGATGGTGTTTCTTGTTTAATGTTGCCGAAACAGACGTCGACATCAGGGCACAACTCTGGTCATTGCGACAGGTTTCTTTGTTGTTCCGCCCACCCACGCCGTGCCCGTAACTAGTTCAAGCACAACGTCGGCCTGTCGGAACAACATAGTAACTGTTATCGAAGGTTACGACTACGGGTTGTTAAGTAAACCACGGTATTCAAAACTGTTGACTCTTTCTAATTCTCTGTTGCTGATACTGATTGAGAACTTGCTAGTAGTTTTGTCGCGTGTCATAATCTTGGTCTGATTTCCATTCAGAAATAGGTTTTATATTTTACTATGTTCTTTAATGGAGTTTATGAGGTGTTGGAGACCTGCTTGAATGTGTGCCAATAATGTTGTATCGTAAGCATATCTTAGTTCTGGTATCTCGTGACCTACGATATTGAGTGGGTTGAATTTATTTCTCTGTTGGTCATTTCTAACATTCCTGAATATGTTCTCTGCATATGATAATCTGTGAGGTAATTTTGTATGCACGTCATCGTTACCTTACATTTTTCTGTTGTTTAATATCTACAGTTTAATCTATATGACTTTTGCTGTATTTTTTATATTTACTATTTCTCGTCTGTTTTTCTCGTCTTTTTTCTACTTTTTCTACTATTTCTCTGTCAGTATTCATCTTAACAAAGACATTATAGTTGAAACGTGGATTAGGTCTGTTTTGTATACTGTCATTCTTATTTGTTCTTGTCTGTTAGTGTTATTGTATGTGAATAGTACAACATGTTCGTCTTTGTGTGATTTTCCACATGCAAACTACTTAGTATTTATAGTCTGTGTGTACAGTTGTCATCATTGAAGTGAGGCTTTCACATGGTCTGGATTGACACTTATGATTTCTTCTATTATGGAGTTCGTATTACCTTATTCTATGTACATTTTTATCTATCCATAGTGCGTAAGATTTGGTGCGCACCGATGTTATCAGCCACTAAACATACATGATTGCGCATTTTTCACATTTTTTTGTCGTTTCTGATGAACGGAGATGGATTGGTGAGACCATCTCTGTGCACTTATAATATTATAATTTTATGGTTTTTATTTCCTGCTTGTATTTGTTTCTGATAAAGGTCCCTGATGGACGATAACATAATTCCTTGCTCTTTTGTTTATTGTTATTTCTCTTAGTTGGTAGATTATCTAGTAACGATATTACATTAACAGTATTTATAACATTTTTCTCTGATTTTGTTTCTTGCGGCATTCCCCATCTTGTCGAATACCCTCTGAAAGTTTGCTTATTCATAAAACTCACTACCTTGCGTTTTGTGTAAGTAACATACTCGTTATTTCAGTTTAAGGCGCATCATTCTCAATGCACATCGAACCATTGGTCAATAAGTGCTCTGGTATACTCCTAGGATATCAATCATTGTAACGACTGACCACACCCACTGTGTCATTTACCAGTCACTTATGAATACCTGCACAACACTCTTGTTTAGCCACACCCCTCTTGACATGTAATTCATGTTGTCTGCGTAAAGTTGTAGATTCACAAACGTTTATTACATCGATCGCTCGCTTTATCTTCCTTACAACATTCAGAACATCAGATCTGTCTACGTTCATCTTTTCTTGATGTCTATGTGTCATGGCCATCTGTGGCATCCTGTCTGTTGCTAATCTGAAAGCGTGTGAAAACCACTTTATCTGCTGTCTTTTTATGTGTTCCAATACTGGTATTGTTTTGTTCATGTCTGATGTTATCTTTTTTTTTATTATATCTCTTAAATGACACTCTTCTGCCAAAGACGGATGTGTCGGGCCATTTGCGCAAATAAAACGGCGACACAACTTGTTTCCATTCTCTGGACTACATCCTGCTGGAAATCTACAATGGATCATGATCCTGCTACAATAGAAATCCAGCAGGAGTTTGAGAATGTACGCTGAAGAAGAAGAAGAAGAAGAAATGACACTTCGAGTCTTCTTACGTCATTTCTGCGGTCACTATTTTTCTTTTGCCTTGTGCTGTCATGTCCAGGTTTGGCACCGTGATGTCTATAATAGTACTCTTGCATAATGCAACTTTAGTGCGTTCATTTAGATCAAATTCATTAGATCTATCAATTTTGCAACCGCAAAACACGAGATTGCAATCGATCGGTAACCGGTAGTTATCAATACTCAGAGATTAGACCGGCCAACCAAAGAATTGCACGTCGTCGCATAATATAAGATCAAATCATAAGCTCTGTAGAAAACAAATTGACACGATAATACAACAACAAAAAAAAAACATAAAAAACTATGGTCTTGCTGTTCGCCTCAAACACTTCACTATTTCAAGCGCACGTAACAGATGCAATAAATAACAGAGTGAAACAGAATGTAAAATCAGTTAAACACATACTTATACTGAATATAAGGACAGTAAAACACTACACTTATACTGAATGTAAGGACAGTAAAATACTACACTTATATTAAATATAAGGACAGTAAAATACTACACTTATACTGAATGTAAGGACAGTAAATACTACACTTATACTTAATGTAAGGACAGTAAAACACTACACTTATACTGAATGTAAGGACAGTAAAACATTACACTTATACTGAATGTAAGGATAGTAAAACACTACGGTCTGGTAAAACACATTTTTACACTGATTGTAAAAGACTTACCTGTATTGAATGTAAGGACAGTAAAATACATACTTATACTGAATGTAAGGACAGTAAAATACATACACATACTGAATGTAGGGATGCAATGGTGTCATATTTCTCGTATTTGATTACCAGAGTAAAAAAAAAAAACTATATTAAAAAAAAATCTTAAAAGTATCTCGTTGTGGTGCAAGCTGGAAACAGAAAATACAGCGGCTTGTTGTGTTTCTGGCGAACACCTCTAGCGATCGTGTCGGTGTCGTGCTGTGTTTCTGGCGAACACTTCTAGCGATCGTGTCGGTGTCGTGCTGTGTTTCTGACGAACACTTCTAGCGATCGTGTCGGTGTCGTGCTGTGTTTCTGGCGAACACTTCTAGCGATCGTGTCGGTGTCGTGATGTGTTTCTGACGAACACTTCTAGCGATCGTGTCGGTGTCGTTCTGTGTTTCTGGCGAACACTTCTAGCGATCGTGTCGGTGTCGTGCTGTGTTTCTGGCGAACACTTCTAGCGATCGTGTCGGTGGATAAGAAGGCTGTAGATGGAGTAAGATTTGACTATAACTAAGACAAGCAATTTCTCTGACACCTCTAGGCTGACGCAGCCACGCATTGTCGACAAATATTGACAAAAGGCAGTCTTGCTCCTACAGCCGAAATGCACATGCATTCAAGAGGCTGCCATTGACGATATACCGATATCAGTAGATGTGGCTGTAGATATATATAACGACGTTTACAGTACACATTGAATGCCTCTAGAGAAGGTAACACACGCTAGAGAGTAGCGTTATTTATGGGAAACGATAGAGTGGCAACGTATTTACAATTGTCGAGTACGAGACAGGTCGGCGGAAATGTTTTTCATCGAAACGTTGGTCGAGAATGCACAGTAGCAAAGACATCTCACCAGAATATACCTCATTCAAAGTGGGAATGTTATTCAAGTACTGGATACTATGCGCTTACTGCTCAAAACTGAAATTCAACAGGCTTATCGAGAAATATAGTAATGAAGTTGTGCTAATCACTAAAGACACACATAATAACACACACAAATCGACGTTTCGACCAAAAGGCCTTTATCAAGACAAAAAAATTAAAACACAATTAAAACAAAACAGAAAAGGGCCATTAAGGATATGAATGTCCACAGTGGTATGTGAAGCTTCACCTGTGTGTCCCGCAACGTCATCTATGTCACCATATGCAAGCGTTGTGCAATGGCATTTATAGGTGAAAATTGATGGAGGCTCGCAGACCGATTCTGTGAACAACTGTATCGCATAAAAATCATTTAGGTGATCGTGTAGTTGTCCACATCAATGGCACGGGCCATAGGCGCGCCCAGAACATTCAGGTTATGGACATTAAGTCGTTCTTCTCTGACGACCGACCCGTCTTGCGCTTGAGAACCACTACAATTACATATATGGCACTCGTAAAACCTGACGACATCAATGATCATCTGTCAAATTTATGATTCTAGTTGTTCCATAGTTGCTGTTTCTTTCGTGTCACATGTATGTAGTCATTTTTGTATATTCCTTGTCCGGTGTCGTTTCACCTCGTACGGTCAATCTACCGTACACATGCCAATGGGAACGTCCATATCCGTACTGTCCGTTTTCTTTTGTATGTTTTAATTTTGTTTTAATTTTTGTCCCGATAAAGGCTTTTTGTCTCGAAACATCGATTTTTGTGTGTTATTATGTGTGTCTTTAGTTATTAGCAGAGCTTCATTACCTTATTGCTGGATTAACCTGCAAGTACCGAATACGCCAACTTGAACATGTACTACTGGATACGAAAGGAACGTCTCACTACAACAGACCCTATTCAAAGTGGGAGAATGTTTCAAGTACTGGATACACCAACTTGAACATGTACTTTTAAGTTGGAAAAAAGGTTCGAGTACATATCCCCATTGCACAAGAGAAAAGCGTCGAATAAGTATCAGTAAGGGAATATTGTTCACATTTCTGACCAAGACAGTGTTGAGATTCGGACTTTAGAAAATGTGGTCAATGTATATGTCTTTGAGGACGTTGCAAACATAGACTAACTCGATCGTAGGCGTCTCCCAACACTGCTCAAACAGACAAAAATTGGGTTCGGCACAGAAGAAGAAGTGATGTCTCACTTACACTAGATATGTTTGCCGACTGTAAAACTTCTCGTCCAAGATAGACGCACTTGGACGAGAAGTTATAGAAGACCTACTTCTTTGGATAAAGAAGACCTACTTCTTTGGGTGATAATCAACGCAATGACGAGGAGAAGAAATACAAACCTTGTTTGGCGATAGATTGAAAGGTCCACACAATCGAACGAGGAGAGTGCGTGAGAAATACTGACCATATCCTAGATCTCTGACGTGTTTGGCGGAACAGAACCTCGCCTAGGAAGGTTATCCACCCATATTTTAATTAGACCGGCGCCGTTGCTCAACATGGCTCATACATAAGCAATTAGGTCTGAAACCCATGGACACAGACTGTGGTAATTTTATTTCTTCCTCCACGAGCTATAGTTCGCCGACTGCGAATTGACTCGTCAGTAAAAAGATGCACAGTGGGTGACTCCGACAAAATACTAGCACATCTAGTAACATAGACCTCCTCTGCATAGAAGGTTTCTTTAATAGGCATTGCGTCAAGTCGAAAGATGAAGTCTTCTGTTTATGAAAGAACGCTCTGAGAAACTACACCACTGTTAAGACAGTAATGAAGCTGAATGTAAGGATAGTGAACAAATACTTATACTGAATGTAAGGACAGTGAACAAATACTTATACTGAATGCGAGGATAGTAAACTGTCTTTCATTACTGCGTATTTTCTTGTTAAGGAGCGCAGGGAAGCTTTTATGTAAGACATGTACAGTAAGAGTTTTGTATTGCACCTCCGCAAGACAAGGATTCTTGCCCAAGTGTGGATTCAATCCGGATCCTCAGGCCGGCGTTCTAGCCATACGGCCACTCGCTCCACTCCACGTATGCACTAATAAGGACAACTGCAAGAACTATATAACACGCTGCTGAATAAAAAATAAGTTGTGGACAAAATGATGTCAACCATTGCTCTCTTTAACAAGCTACATGAATTTGCATAAGGAAATATTTCCAGGTTTTACTATGGTACTTGACTTTTACCAGCCCTTTGGAGACCACTTGTTTAACCTGACCGTGAGGTCGAGTAACCTTGAGAACATTGTTAAGATGTATCTTTGTGCTACTTTTATTATCCTGAGCCCTGAGTTTGTATTGATTTTGTGGCGTGTAACATTCATTTAAAATATCAACATACATTATTTGATGCTGGAAAGATAAAATAAATAAGACTGCATTGAAAACATTAGAGATTAAAACAGAACTGATAAGGAAAATACAAATATAAATAAAGTATTTGAGACACTCGTTCAACCATCCATAACGATATAACACGTGAGGGTAGTATACTGTATGTGTCAACTCATGGGGGATCTTCCTGGCGTAGTGGTTAAGCTGTTCCCCTTGTGTTCAAGAGGTCACGGGTTCGAATCTGGCTCGTGTCGTCTTGTTGGATTTTTTTCGGAGATCCCTGTGGATTATCATTTGAAGCTACGGAGTTACGTGCTATGAGTGGTACTCTCGGCAGGCGAGGGACGGAGTACATATGGGAAACCGAGTACAGTGAAGTTCTCCAGCGGTCAGGGTGAGTGTTAAAAAAATCTTCACCTGTCCAGTATTTGACAATAGCTGCCCATTTTATTTTCCCCTCAACTGCTGAACTGCTGAACCCATCACCCTGAACTGTACCCTCCAAGTATTTTTTTTTTTTGGAACAGTATTTTCACAGAAAATGCAAACCTTGATAACGAAAAATTGACTTGATGGGTTTGGTTTAACATGCAGGCAGTATTTGTCTCATCTCTGTCCTAGATCAAAGAGATACAGAGATACAGATACAAATGGTAGGATATTTAAGAGAGGGACAAATTCTAGTTCATCAGAGTGTACTACCAAGGCAAGTCACAAAAAGTGTTAGAGATCCGCTGCAGAACTGACATGTAATATTAGACTTTATTGTTTGTATTTAATGTTTTTTGTCAATGAAAATTTGTGGTTGTTTGTCCATCACAAGTAATGGTGACCATTTTATACATGCACATTTGAAATTCTGTTAGATTTATGGAAGTTAGACATGTATTCGCCCGTGTGTTGCTGGGGCCCGAAAGGGGAGCAAAGAATAGCAACACTGTTTACCTTCCACGCATGTCGTAAAAGGCGACTAAGGAAGTTATGGGATGGATTTGGCTGTCCCATTCCTCCATATAGGGGCAATAACCCAAAGCATTGCTGAAGTCGCATGTATCAGGCCGAAAGGCTCAGATATCGCAGCAATGCTATAAACCATGACACAACACATTCCGTTCTCTGGACTACATCCTGCTAATCTGCAGGAGTTTGAGAACGAACGAAGAAGAAGAAGAAGAAGAAGAAGAAGAAGAAGAAGACATGTATTAGCAGCATTTTCATAGGAATAAGAGAACAACCATGCTGCTTTTTGTTCAGTCTAATCGTAAAATAATCAAATATTCTAATCCTCAAATAGTTTAAATGTCAACCAGTCAAATAGACTAAACGTCAAATAGTCAAATAATCTAAACATGAAACAGTCATATAGTCTAATCGTCAAATAGTATACACATCAAATTAATGTAATCGTCATTTAATCTAAACGTCATATAGTCTAAACGTCATATAGTCTAAACGTCGAAACGTGCAGTTAAATTAATACCAATCTATGTGATAGTGGTTCGGATTCCATTAAAAATAGTCTAACCTTGCAGTGAAGTTAGTTCCAGGCTATCTGCTACAGCCAACACTATACATCTAAACTTTCTTAGTCACTTCTAACAGCACGTGCGTCATGTAACAGTCTCGCTATTCTTTGCTTCCATTTCGGGCCTGGCACACACGGGGGAGGGGGAGGGAGGTAGAACCATGATTCTTTGTATTAATATTCTTTGGTCATACTTGATAGTTCAGCGTTGAAAATGGCAGGGTCGACCACATGAGTTTCTGTGCAAACATGTGATCAAATTCTACATTTTCGAATTGGTTATATTATCCGTTGAACTACAAGTAATCAGTGAATTCGATCCCAGGTCGCTTGTTCGTGGTAGGGAAACACACATTCATTCCATTAAGTTATGCTGGCATTGAATTTGCAGAGATGTTCTATGGAAACCTTAGACAGTAATCTATTCAAATACAACATATGGAAGTCATCCGACCTGGTATACCATTATTATTGTATTTAAATGCTCATACACCGCTGAAGGCGGATGTGTTGAGCCATTGGCGCAAATAAAACGGCAACACAACGAATTTCCATTCTCTGGACTATATTCAACTGGAAATCTTGTAGGACCATTGTCTTGTTACAAGATAAATCTAGCGGGAGTTTGAGAATGAACTCTGAAGAAGAAGAAGAAATGCTCATACCAAGATCTCGGACACAATAAAAAATGATGGTAGTTGTGAAACAGAAGTTAAAAAGAGAATAGGAATGACTAAAAGTACTTTCATTGACTGAGGAAAAAATTAAAATCTAAACAAATCACGTATCTTCTTATCTGTTCGCTTTATACCCCATTATGCTTTGCAGCGTCAGAGGTAGGTGAGTTCTCTGGTGATGGCGCTTTTGTGTGCTCCATGTATGTTTGTTTTCGTTGACTCTTTTATTTCTGTAATCCATTGTCTGCAAGTTCTGTCCCTGGCTTTGTATCCATCGTGTCTATATAGTAAATATTTTTGAGCGGCATTATCTGATGGTAGTTTGGAAGCATGCGAAAAACAAGTAATCTGTTGTCTTCTGATGTAATCCAAGATTGACATTGTGTTTGTTAGTATTCTGATATTTTCGAAAAATATCAGAAAAATGTGATTTCGAAACTTGTTTGAGAGTAGTAAAATCACCTAGCAGGGGATGCAGATAATGGTGTCCCACAACTGTGGAGAAAGAAGTGCAGGCTTTAATCAGTGAGAATACCAAAGAGGGGGATGTGATTATATACACTGATGGATCTGTAATTAGGCATGTTCGCAGTTCTTGGGCCTTTACAGCTCAGTGCGCAGGTAAAACGATCAAAGAGGAAAGTGGTGCCTTTGCGGTCACTACGAGTAGTATGACCATGGAGACTATGGCGGTGACCAAGGCATTTGAGTGGATACGCACACAGAAGTTAACGCAGGTCTGCATCTTGAGTGACTCTATGAGTATGATTAAGAAGGTACAAGTGGGTCTCGTTCGCGAAGAGTGGATTGAGGCCTTGAGAAATGCGAGCTTGAAAGCGGTTACATTTATTTTCGTGCCGGGAAATGTGGGCGTTCGAGGCAATGAAAGAGCGGATCAACTGGCATCGTGTGCGATTGTGGCACAGGGCGATGGGGCAATGGATCGCACTGACGTTTTAAACTCCTTAAGAGATATAACACGCAAGAGTGAGACTAATGTGGATGATGATTCATTTTCAATGGCTAGGATTAAAGATCAGGGATTGAAATGCGGTGAAGCTAGAGGTGAACATTTTGGAGGGCGCAGAAGAATGATGGTCAACCAGCATAGGACCGGTACTGTCAGCAGAAATGAGATGGCGGATACACTCAAGGAGAGATTGGAGCAACTATGGATGTGTCCAGTTTGCAGTGATGATGAACCGACGACTAACTAACTAATTGATATTTTCATTTCTGATTCTGTCTCTTATTGTTACTCCGAGGATTCTAAGTAGACAGGTCATTTCTGTTGCTACAAGTTTTCTTTTGGAATCTGTGTCCACTTTTCACATTGGTTTGACATACTGATGGTATGATACTCGTTATATAGTGCACTTCTGGTGTTCGTGCTCACATATTTGTTTTTGAAAATATGAGACATCTGCCCAAAGATCCGGTATGCAATGTTGCATCTATGTTGGCTTTCTTTTGTATTATCTCATCTGATGATATGATGCTTTCAAGATATTTGAATTCTTTCACCTGTTTGTAAGTTGTTGATCATCGATTAGAATAGTGGTGTTTCTTTCTGTTTTTTTGATTGACATACCTGAGTTGTTTTCTGTGTTTATCTTCACCTGAAAGTCCCTACATGTTGTGTGCAGTCTATTTATAGGTTGTTGTACCTAAAATCATATATAAACTAAAACGGGAATGAGATAATGTTACATCTATTCTATATTAATGTATGGCTCAGAAACATGGGTAATAAACATACAACTATAAGACAGAATTGATGCCTTTGTGATGAGAAAATATAGAAGAATATGGAGAACTTCATGGAAAGAGAAGAATACAGAACATAGAACGTTTGACAATACTGCACATAAAACACATACTGCACATAAAACACATACTGCACATAAAACACATACTTCACATAAAACACATACTGCACATAAAACACATACTGCACATAAAACACATACTTCACATAAAACACATACTGCACATAAAACACATACTGCACATAAAACACATACTGCACATAAAACACATACTGCACATAAAACACATACTCATACATTACTTTGGACATATTACAATACATGAGACTTTGTTGAATATATTACTTGAGGTTAGAGTTGAGGGGAGGCGAGCAAGAGGTATGCATAGATGCAAGAGTGATGTGAAACATCAGGATCCGCAGAAGACGGATGTGTCGGGCCATTGGCGCAAATAAAACGACGACACAACGCATTTCCATTCTCTGGACTACATAGTTCTGGAAATGTAATAGGACCATGGTTCTGATACAAGAGATATCCAGTGTGAGTTTGAGAATGAACGCTGAAGAAGAAGAAACATCAGGATATGGACAGAATAAAGTCTAGTATAGTGCACTGTCAAGACAAAATTCAGAAAATGTTGCAGGTTTGCTGCAGCCAACATTTGTTGCGGAGACGGAACTTGATGATTACACCGTTCATATGCTGCTCAGTGACAGCTTACTTGAAGTAGTATGGCATTATGGTCAAACCTATTCTTTATATCTTTATGGATAGTGGACCGGGTAGACGTTTGTTGTGTCAGCATGCGGTTGATATACATGCTAGAGGTGCTTCGAAATGAAGATGTATATGGCTCCTCTGTATTTTTTTTACAAAAGCACTTCTAAGTAAACCATTACACACACGATCCAACAATTGTTACTGATAGAAATTACACAGACGATCCAACAATTGTTAAGTGAATGACATTACACACACGATCCAACAATTGTTACTGATAGAAATTACACAGACGATCCAACAATTGTTAAGTGAATGACATTACACACACGATCCAACAATTGTTAAGTGAATGACATTACACACACGATCCAACAATTGTTACTGATAGAAATTACACAGACGATCCAACAATTGTTAAGTGAATGACATTACACACACGATCCAACAATTGTTACTGAATGACATTACACACACGATCCAACAATTGTTACTGAATGACATTACACACACGATCCAACAATTGTTACTAAATGACATTAAACACACAATCCAAAAATTGTTACAGAATGACATTACACACACGATCCAACAATTGTTAGTGAATCACAAAAACACTTCAATATTCTGGAAAAAACAATGTCAGTTATTATATTCATAAGTAGTTACATATTTCCTAAAAAAATGTCTCTTATTGCAGGATAATGGTAGACCCACTGGATCTCTCTCTTATAGCAGGATAATGGTAGTCCCACTGGATCTCTCTCATAGCAGGATAATGGTAGACCCACTGGATCTCTCTCTTATAGCAGGATAATGGTAGTCCCACTGGATCTCTCTCTTATTGCAGGATAATGGTATTCCCACTGGATCTCTCTCTTATAGCAGGATAATGGTAGACCCACTGGATCTCTCTCTTATTGCAGGATAATGGTAGTCCCACTGGATCTCTCTCTCATAGCAGGATAATGGTTCTGGAAGTTTTCCAGCACGATGTACTGTAGGGACTGAAGATCCGTTGTGTCTCTTATTTGAGCCAACTGCCCAATACAATCACCTTAACCGATTCTTCACTGTATTATGTTGACTATTATTATACGAGTGCTTGTGTTTTATTTTTTTAAATCTTTATCCAAATCCACAAATCCATTTAAGCAATTTCTCACACACCGCCTGTACATGTTCGTACAGTGACATACAGAACAGAGAGGAATTATTCTATATACAAATATAGTTCTACAACTTTACCAAACTTTCTCTACTGCGTGTGTTCCAGTTAAGGAGTTGTGGAAATAAAGGCTGCTTTTACAGAGCAATCGCCGCGACGTTTACAGGAACAATTTTTATTGTACCTCCGAAAGACATAAATTCTTTTCAGTGAGTGGCAAACGTTATTAAACATGGATTATAAAAAAAAACATCTGGCACCCTCCTCCTCCCCTTCTCCCCACTCCTGACCCCAAATATTTTATTTAGCCAGGTAATTCCTGGTTATTGATTCAGTCAGACAATCAGGTCGAGTTACATCGTGGGCATTGACAAGGTACAACCAGCCTTCTAAATAATTAATTAGGCCTTCATTCGTTATTCTCGTGTTTTCCGTTGGTCAATATTTATATACTTAGAATTGCACGTTAAAAATATCCAAGGCTGCTCCAAGTATATAAATAGTAACCAATGGAAAACGTGACAATAATCAAAAACGTACCGAAAGAAGGAATGTTTACGTTTAGCAGTTAGGTCTTTTATACCTGTACACGGTCACGGTTATATTCCGACGATGCATTATAACATTTTTCATATTCTTCTTCTTCTTCTTCTGCGTTCGATCTCAAACTCCTGCAGATTAGCAGGATGTAGTCCGGAGAATGGAATGCGTTGTGTCATGGTTTACAGCATTGCTGCGATATCTGCGCCTTTCGGTCTGGCACATCCGACTTCAGCATGGCTATGGGTCACTGACCCTATATGGGATGGGACAGCCAACTCCATCCCATAACCTTCTTAGTCGCCTTTTACGACATGCATGGAAGGTAATCAGTGTTGCTATTCATTGCTCCCCTTTCGGGCCTCGGCAAAACACGGGCGACATTTTTCATATAAAAATGTTTACAATACAATCCAAGACTAAAAACAAACGGCTGAAAGTGAGATACAGGGATAAATGTTCCAGTGAACATTTCAGGTAACCCTGAACAGAAAATGAGTGGCTGGAGTAACACAGGGTAAATATCAAGATAAGCAAAAATAGGTAGATGTGTTACCAAAATAAAACATAAAACAACCTAACAAGGAGATACAGAGACAGACGACGTTTTGACTAAAAAGCCTTCATCGGGACAAACGAAAGACAACAGTACAAGGAATCTTACATTGAGACAGACGTGGTTATGATAGAGAAGAAATAAAATGAGAGCTAGCAAATAGATAGCGGAGGAGGCAAAAATGAAGCAGCATAGCAGGGAGGAAGAGGGTGTGAGAAGGGGAAAGAGCACATAAGTAGGAGAGGATTGAAAATAGATAAGGTTTGGTGGCAAGAAAAATTAGATAAATAAGGATAAATTAAGATTCTTGCCTCAAAAGTGGCCACTTGGAAAGAGTATTAGCATATATTCAGTGTGGGAGAGCAAAAGAGGATGGTACGAGAGATCAGATGAGAGAGATGGAGAGAAAGAGGCCAATATGGCAAGAACAGACGCACACACTCTTCCTCCCTGCTATGCTTCTTCATTTTTTCTTCCTCCGCTATCTATTCACTATCTCATTTTATTTCCTCCTTATCATAACCACGGCTGTCTCCATGTAAGATTCGTTGTACTGTTGTCTTTCGTTTGTCCTGATGAATGATTTTTAGCCGAAACGTCGTCTGTCTATGTATCTCGGTGTTAGATTGTTTTATGTTTTATTTTTGTTAACACATTTATATATTTTTGTTTAACTTGAAAGTAATATACTAGATATTGGTCAGATATCTCGAGTCATGTGTAGCGAACACAAACATACATAAATCACATGTGCCACACGTATAGATCCCCATAACGATCAAATGTGTGATACAATTCTAAATTACCAGTAAAATGTTAAAAGATAGTTAACCCACTCGCCCGTGTGTTGCCGGGGCCCGAAAGGGGAGCAAAAAATAGCAACACTATTTACCTTCCACGCATGTGGTAAAAGGCGACTAAAGAGGTTATGGGATGGAGTTGGCTGCCCCATCCCATATAGGGTCAGTGACCCAAAGCCATGCTTAAGTTGGATGTGTCAGGTCGAAAGGCGCATATATCGCAGCAATGTTATAAACCATGACACAACGCATTCCGTTCTCCGGACAACATCCTGCTAATCTGCAGGAGTTTCAGAACGAACGCAGAAGAAGAAGAAGAAAATACATAAATCAGATGTGCCATACGTATACCCCATATCGATCAAATGTTTGATATAATTCTAAATTACTAGTAAAATGTTAAAAGATATTTAACACACCGTATTGAGAACCGCTGTATAACAAATAAATCAAAGTTGCCCTAATATGACATGCCCCTGGGGTCTTACCAAAGTTGTCCAACATTTTATTGTTGTCAATATTCATTGATTCCTTTATTTGTTGTGAGAAAATAAATATAAGACTGTAGGCAATCATAGCAGATTTTCAGTGCCAGAAAGCAATACAAGATTGAATGTGGCCCCCCCAGGTCATGTTTTCAATATGCCAAACGTGAACTTTAGCCATTCACAACATATATCAAATATGAACGGCAATACTGTGCTGTAGCGTTTTATTTTTTTAAATGACGAATTGTTTTTTAAAATAGCGGATAATATAGCGCTGGTATGGGCAACCTTTCTGAAACTTGATAACAAATACATTATTTTCATTTGAAATATGACAGATTCAGTGTTTTCATTTGTGATAGGGGTTATATGCGTTTAAAAAAGTAATTTGAAGGGGGTGCCCATTAATTACTTTAACGGTTATTGTACCAATTTTTGACAACTTCACCGTTGTCAATAATTGTCACGAATTCATGAATCCACCTGATTAATTATGTCCAAAATTTGTTACCCCCCCCCCCCCTCCTCCATAATAATAATATTTGCAACAGAATAGCACGAAAAAAAATTATGATTCCAATTACAAAAAATTATTAAAAATATTTCACATTGATACATTTTAATTCGTATTATAAAAAAAAACCTTTTGTCAATACTCCAACCATTGTCCACAATTGTCCAGATCCCGCCATCTACCGAAGACGGATGTGTCGGGCCATTGGCGCAAATAAAACGGCGACACAACGTATTTCCATTCTCTGGACTACATTCTCTAGGAGGACCATGTTCCTGCTACAAGGGAGATCCAGTGGGAGTTTAAGAATGAATGCGGAAGAAGAAGAAGAAGAAGATCCCTCCCTAAATCATTGACGTTATTTATGGAGGTGCCAATGGATGTCAACGCAGTTCTAGAAATCCGTCGTAATGTTCTCTACATTAATAGGATTATAACTCTTGTAGGCTTTGAATGTCTACGATGAAAGTCCAAGGCACATTGGATGAGAAACCGTCTTGTCGTAGACATACACTAATCATCTGGGGACAAATAGGAGGTCGTTATGGGAGAGGTAAAACACATATTTTAAAACAATGCGACATCAGATGCTCTTTGCCTACATGATGTAAATGAAACGATAGTACAATGTATTTGACACTCTCATCCAAAATCAAAATTAGACTTAGGTAAAACAAAGGTTTATATATCGTTTCAATGGGACACGACAGACTATAGCTAAAACTAGTAGGTAATGATGGAAAATGATGAGCACACAGGAAATATAAAAATTACAATACACAAATCACATTCAACGTTTCAACCAAAAGGTCTTTATCAAGACACAAACATAACATCGAAAGACGACGAATGGAAAAATTATAACATCCAACGGAAATATGGAAATGATATGCCGGGAGGTCAGAAAGTACATAAAAAAACGTAAATATATATGGAAACGAAACGAACAAAAAATGACGGAACAAAAAGAATTAAGACAAAGACCACACCAACCCAGTACTAGACATAAGAGTGGTCGGAATTTAGTTCAAAAGGCATGAGTGTACCCAATTCAATAATGAGACGACTTTCTAGAGCATACCTAGATCTATCATCGGTAGTGCAAGATCTGATGTCGATGACCTGAATATCCAAAAGCACCATGATGACCACCGCCGTTGAAGTGTGTGGCCACATGAGTGGGTGTTCTGTGCTTTATGGCATGAAGATGGTTACAAAAGCGATCGCTAAATCGTAGGCCGGTTTCCCCGATGTACTGCTTGCCACAGCGTTTACATATGATCACGTAAATGACATTACGGGATTCACATGTAAAGGCCTCAACGATATAGAAAGTGGCCTTGGGAAATCACACAAAGTTCGTGCTGAATATTTCCGAGCGAACGCACAAGAAAAATATTTACGATTGATCGAAAATGTAGATAGATGGAAGGATATTCTATAAAAATTGAGTAATGATTTAAGTAATGTTAGATGAGTAGATAGATGGGATAGTTGGAATCACATAGTGATTAGATGGATACATGGATAGATGGAATCCCATAGTGATTAGATGGATACATGGATAGATGGAATCACATAGTGATTAGATGGATACATGGATAGTTGGAATCACATAGTGATTAGATGGATACATGGATAGATGGAATCACATAGTGATTAGATGGATACATGGATAGATGGAATCACATAGTGATTAGATGGATACATGGATAGATGGAATCACATAGTGATTAGATGGATACATGGATAGATGGAATCACATAGTGATTAGATGGATACATGGATAGATGAAAGGAGCACAGTTTTTAGATGTGTTTTGAAATTTACACATGGAATGATTGATGTGATGATAGTTGGATCATGGATGAGTAGATGGATAGATGGAATCACATAGTGATTAGATTAGACACATGGACAGACAACATTAAGGAATGGACAGGACACGATTTTCCCTCTCCGCATTGTTGAAGATAGAAATTTCTGAGGACTCTGTACTGAAGCATCCAATGTGGTGCCCCTTTCGACCCTTAAGGCTTACGGGTTTATTGATTGATTGTTAGCTTCTATAACTGAGATACTTCGACCATTCACTTTGTCATGCCTGAAATGTACATGAACTGCCACGCAGCATCAACACACCGTTGTTGTTGTTGTTGTTGTCGATATCCAAATGTTGATGAGTAATGCTACCCTTGTCAACACAACGCCATTCTTAAAAAAGTGCAAGTCAACTGGAGGTGACTTAGTGATCCATACAATAAGTCAGTGACTGTTAAGGATGTCTGTAGAAGTTTGTTTCTGGCAGTTGAAAGGTAAGGGCAGTCAATAAGGAGTTGTTCCACCGTTTCATTGGGATGAGAGCAATGCCTGCAATGCTAGTCAAACTGTCAATAGGAGACTGCCTTCATTCACTGCCTTCATACTGGATTGATCAGTTTACGTACCATATAGTTCTTATTAGATCTGATTACGCTATTCTCCTAAATAAGAAGATTATTATATTGTGACAATTATACCCGTACATGAAGGCAGCAATGAAATAGAAAAACTGTTATTGGCGAGAGGCAAACAAGTGGGCGAGAAAAAGTGGGCATCCAAGGACAACCTTTATTGCGCAGCTATGGATAATGATAACGCAAATATATATATATATATGTATATACATATAAATATATGAATATTATAAACGCTTGTTGTTGTTAGAGTATTTACTTCATTGTGCTAGTTTCAACGTATTCTTTCTGCCCGTCTCAACATAGCAGTGTCCTTCCTCCCGAGGATATCACTTCATGAAAGGAGAAGAAAACAAATAAATATGTTCTGGACAACACTTTGTATGAAAAAAATGAACTGTTAAAAAATAAGAATGAAACAAATAAGATATATTCGACATACTCGTATTATTAAAATATGGGACACTTTTGTAAAGATCTTATTTGAAAGTACTGTTGAGGATAAGCGATCAAGAAGTGAACAAACATGCAAAGATATCGGGTACCGCGTGTGCGCACTGGCTTTGCTTATGAGTGGTCCTGGGTACATCCCAGTTGAGGCGGAAATGTTTTTCAGATCGCAACGGCTGCTTGATCGACTCTGTATCTCGTTGTTAAGTTGTTTTATGTTTCATTTTGGTAACACACCTACCTATTTTTGTATTTCGTAACATTTTGCCCGTTGTTACCCCAGCCACCTACTTCCTGTTTAGGGTTGTTACCCTACACTGGTTGATTTATCCCTTGCTTGATCGACCCTGACTTAATTGGGCACTGGATTAATTCTGGAAGTAAAGACTGCGAGGGAGAGGAGATGGTTATCGCCCTCATATAGCAGAGCCACTGAAATGTGAGATCGTGAACATCTCACTCCCCTACGTCAGTGATACATACTATGGGCTAACTTTCCTTTACTTTTAAAGATACAAATGAGAACGAAATATCAAGAGATGGACAGGTTACAGTCTAACAGAGTGCAACACCAGGGCAATAGACAGATGTGTAGAGGTTTCATTGCAGCCAACCTTCGCTGCTGAGACAGCACCTCCTAATGATGATGTCATAAACTCCGTCTAGTTAAATGTACAATCACTTATTGTTTGTTGCAAACCCCTGTATTACCAGCTATGATGGTGTTATATTACACACTACAGACACAGTAAACATTTAGACAAAAAGTTCTTTATGGAATGATATACCGTTAAATAAGTAATAAAACTACACATTGGGTGGAATAAAATAGGACAGATGTTAGAAAATGACATTAATCTGATTTATTTCATAAACACTGCCAACATGTCCCCTGACCAACATGTCCCCTTGACTAACATGTCCCTGACCAACATGTCCCCTTGACTAACATGTCCCCTGACCAACTATTGCAGTATTGTGACCTTCCTATTTTCACAACCTTCTTGTGATATCGATAATGACTTTTCCATGTATTTCTTTTCTTGTGAATAATGACAATGATGTGACAATAGTCAAAACGATGTGAGAACAGGGAAAAAGATGTGACATTATGAACAACGATGTGACAATAGTGACAACGATTTGGCAGTGACAACAATGTGACAATAGTGACAACAATGTGACAATAGTGACAACAATGTTGCAGTAGTTATAACAGTGTGACAATGATCACATAGGCAGCTGTGGCTATTTAGATAATACCTTGGTCACAGAAATCATACAGTTTTATTATACGTGATTGGGATGATGATATTATATGTGGTTGGGATGATGATGATATTATACGTGGTTGGGATAATTGATGATATTTATTCGACAATTATTCAACTGTTCGACTGTTCAACTGTTCAACTGACACCGATTTTGCTTCGCAATTTGAGTCCGCACGTTTTACAGATTCGATAAATGGCATCCTTACCATGCCATGCCGTCTCCGCAACGAAGGTTGGCTGTAACAGACTTCCAACATCCCCTGTCTCTTGTTTTGGTGGTGCACTCTGCTAGATTGTCACCTGCCCATCTTGTGATGTTACTGTCCCACTTGAATGTCTGCCTACCTCTTGATGGCTTCCCTTTGACTTTACCCTCGAGTAAGGTCTTCAATAAGGTGCCATGTCTTTTATTAATGTGTCCAAAACATTTCATTTATCCGATCTTTATTTCTCTTAGTAATACTTTCTTCATATTAAGTGTTGTTAGAACCACTTTGTTTTATTCTCTTTCCATGATGTTCTCCCTATTCTTCTACATACCCACATCTCAAAGGCATCAATTCTGTCTTCTAAATGTTTATTTAGTGTCCATGTTTCTGAGCCATACATTAATATAGAATAGATGTAGCATTTTATAATTCTCATTTTTAACTTGTTTGTAACTTGTTTAAATGTTAATAATTTCCTCATGTCATTGAAGGTACTTTTAGCTATTCCTATTCTCCTTTTAACTTTTGTTTCACATCTGTCATCATTTGTGACTATGTGTCCAAGATATTGATAATGTTTTACTTGGTGTAGTTTCTCTCCCTGTATGTTTATGATTACCTCTTGTTCTTCTTTGTCTATGCTGATTATCATGGTTTTTGTTTTTTGGATATTTATATCCAGTCCATATTCATTACTTGATTATTGACTTGGTCCATTAGTCTTTGTAGTTCATGTTCACATTCTGCTAAAAGAACAGTGTCATCTGCACATCTCAAGTTGTTTATTATTTCGTAAATGTCAATACTGATCTATAAGCTTTTCACAATTATTTCTTAAATGTTGATACTGATTTATAATTTTTTTGTAGTTGTTTCAGAATTATAAAATAAAATTGTATACTGCATGTTATTTCTATGCAAAACATTCTCTAAAATTTCCATTTGTAAGCAGTGTTTTTACGGACACATTGATGCTTTTATGGACACCTTGATGCTTTTACGGACACCTTTATGTTTTTACGGACACCTTGATACTGATACACTGTTAGATTACGTCAATACTATAACTTGTCGATTAGACCAGTACTATAACTGTTAGACCTTGTCAGTGTTATATATGTTAGATCTTGTCAGTGCTATACAAGTTAAACATGGTCAGTGCTATAATTGTTAGACCTTGTCAGTGCTATAATTTTTAGACTATGTCAGTGCTATAATTGTTAGACCATGTCAGTGTTATATATGTTAGACCTTGTCAGTGCTATAATTTTTAGACCATGTCAGTGTTATATATATATGTTAGACTATGTCAGTGCTATAATTGTTAGACTATGTCAGTGCTATAATTACCAGACGACGTCAGTGTTATAATAGTTAGATCATTACAGTACTACAGTTGTTAGATCATGTCAGTGCTATAATTACTAGATCATGTTAATGCTATAATATTAGATGATGTCAGTGATATAACTGCTAAGCAACATCAGTGCTATAATTACCCAACAACGTCAGATTGCTATATTATACAAGTGCTATGTATCATAGACTAAGCCAGTGCAATAATGGCTATATTGCCTAGAATACTTTAGTACTTTATATATATATATATATATATATATATATATATATATATATATATATATATATATATATATATATATATATATATATATATATATATATATATATATATATATTCGCTAAACCCTTTGTGGAATTTCAACTTCAGGGGTAGAAGAGTTCTCTGGAGACGGCCCTCTTGTGTGCTTAGTATATTGTGAAATTTGCTGCCGCTTTTATTTCAGTGGTCCATTGTTTTTTTGATCGGCCTCTAGGCCTGCCCTGACTCTATGTGTGAAATATCTTGCTGTGGTATGCTGACTTATGGTAATCTGCTGATGTGTGCAATCCATTTGATCTGTTGTCTTTTAATATATATATATTATATATATAATGTACTAATATATACTATATATATAATGTTCTATGGTGAGTCAGTGCTATAACGTCTAGTCTTCGACGGTGCTATAATTGCTAGACTATATCAGTAGTTTATATTCGAAGCAGTATTCTTATCAATGATATGTATGCTAGGATACATCTGTGGTATTTATCATATGGTAAGTAAGTGATATATATATGCTTGTCTACAGAGGTGATATGTTGCTAGACTACATAGTGATATAAATGTATATATATATATATATATGTTAGACTACCTCAGTGTAAAGGGACGAATAGACAACACTAAATAAGGTATAGAAGTGAGAATTATAAAAAAACTTACCTTGAAGCTATATTCCCGAGAAAGAATAATGTTTATGATTGAAATACAAGTCTAAAATGTAGCCCAATCACTGGGAACTGCATCTATAAGTGTTCATCAGGCAGCTACAGAACACTTGTTCAGACTCTGAAATCTTATTCTGCATGTTATAGAAGAAACACAAATTATGGATCTCAACCACTCATTTGTTGAGTTTCATAGTGTCAATGAATCTCGTGAGTGTACTGTGTACAAGGTTTATAACGGATATTTTTGAATTGGTAGAATATACAGATGTCATTGAATCTCCGAAAAATGATATAACCCAAGTGAGTTAGTGTTTAAGGTTAAAAGGTTGTGACTCATCCAAATCTTACTCTATCTTAGATTAACTATATTTATTAACACGTTATCGTATTATATATTCGTTATATATACGTTATTTTTTATTATACGTTATATATATTAAAGAGTATACTTTCGTAGTGTGTAACAAACAATAAGAACACACACAAAATAATGGGAAATAGAAAAAAGCAGCTCAAATGTTGAATTTGAAAACTGTAGTACAAGTAATTGGAGGTAAAAACTAGGAATTTAGAAAGTTAAACAATATTAACGATCAAAGTGTAGACGAAATTTTTAGAAATTTAACTGTCGCACGTATCCATCGGGCGCTTGAATTGTTTGAGCTCGGCTGTTTGTCCACAAGAGGTGATATCACTAGGACCACAAGAGATAAACACTCATCGACAAATGCACGAGGGCGCGCGGAAAGACGTGCATGGAACATATTCAACAAGATGGGAACGATTTTATCGTTTCCCTATTGCGATTGGTCCTTTTTCAAGTGTAGGAAATTCTTATTATACACGGGATATCTCGAAATTTTTTATAGTTCTATTGAGAGTTCTTGCATATTAAAGTTTACGATCATAACATTTATCAACAGTGAACTATTTGGGAAATGGAAATAGATAGTACAAAGAAAAAACTAATGAAATGATTTGACACTTTACCAAATACATTTTTCCCATGTACTTTCCCATTTTCTTTTACTTGCTTACATTTTTGTTGCTGTATATATCCTGTTTAGATATATTCTATTTTCTATATATTGTGATTCTATATCTTATTTTCTATATCTTATTTTCCATATCTTATCTTCTATATCCTAGCTTTTAAATCGTGTTTTTCTATCATTATTTTCTATATCCTAGCTTTTAAATCGTGTATTTGTATCTTGTTGTGCGATATATCTTGTTTTTCTATAGCTTGTTGTTGTTGAGTTTGCAATAGGGCATATTTTCTATATTGTGTTTTCTATATTATGTTTTCCATATTTCTTTTTCCGGTCCGGATTTGATATATCTTGTTGTAGTCTTGCTAGTTTTGGTCGATGCCTTGAATGTCGATAGTCTGATGACTTATGGATACTGCGATATATGGGAAGCACAATGGAAAGACAACGAATTGAGCGTGGGGAATAGACAGAGATATATTAAAGGATATGACAGAATGCATAGACGATATGACAATCAGGATAGAGTACAGTAAATAAAACTAAGAGATTACAGCCGAAGACGGATGAGTCAGACCATTTGCGCAAATAAAACGGCGACACAACGCATTTCCATTCTCTGGACTACATCCTGCTGGAAATCTAGTAAGATCATGGTCCTGCTACAAGGGGGATCCAGTGGAAGTTTGAGAAGAAGAAACGAAGAGATTAGGAATTGGAAAAGGAAGAAAGGAAACATAAACAATCTGGAAAATTCGAAAAACAAATAAATTATAAAAGAAACTGTAAAATTAATAAATGAAATATTTTTAAATAGAATTTTATATGCGAGAGAAGAGTCTATGGATACATTCTATCAAGCGAGAACACAATGATGTATACGTAATGTAAGTCATACAATAACAGTATATAAGTGACATATAAATGACATATAACAACTTATAAATGACATATAACAACATATAAATGACATATTACAACATATAAATGACATATAACAACTTATAAATGACATATAACAACATATAAATGACATATAACAACTTATAAATGACATATTACAACATATAAATGACATATAACAACATATAAATGACATATTACAACATATAAATGACATATTACAACATATAAATGACATATAACAACATATAAATGACATATAACAACTTATAAATGACATATTACAACATATAAATGACATATAACAACATATAAATGACATATTACAACATATAAATGACATATTACAACATATAAATGACATATTACAACATATAAATGACATATAACAACATATAAATGACATATTACAACATATAAATGACATATAACAACTTATAAATGACATATTACAACATATAAATGACATATGAATATTATATATTCTATATGCACAAACAGTAAGTACACGATTTTACTGTTACGAAATATTGTATGTCTATGTTTCTTCTGCTCTGATCAATCATTAGGCATCCAGTTCGATTGTGTGTCATGTGACGTATTTTGTCCAGAACATAGTCTTTCATTATGAAATCTCATGAAATCCCGCGGTCTCTGACATGTTGTCTCCTTCCTCTAGCGGCATGTGCATTGTTTTCCTGAATGTCTTTTATCCAAGGACGTCTTGGTCGGCCTCTACCCCTACTGCCTTCTATCGCCCCTCCAACAGCACTATTGCCATATCTGATAGTGATCATATAGGCAAATATAGAGAGGATGTATTTTAGAACGCTGTTGGTTCCCCCATAATGTGTTTTTCAGAAACGCTTCTGTTATCCAGACTGTCGCTATGTTAGCAGTGAAGCTGGCACAGCCCTGTCGTATATGTTCTGGTGTCTTTTGTAATTTCGAACCACAGGAACTACAAGCAATTAGCTCTTACTTCCTCTGTGCAGTTGGGTAGTTTCTCCCAGGCTTTATTACCTACGCGGATGACTCCAACTCTTAACGGTGCGCAACACATGGAAAAAAGTGCGCAATACTTAGAAAAAGGTGCACACTGCTTGAATGTTTGGAAAAAGGTGCGCAATGCTTGAATGCTTGGAAGAAGGTGCACAATGCGTGGAAAAAGGTGCGCAATGCCTGGAAAAAGGTGCACAGTGCTTGAAAAAAAGGTGCGCAATACTTGGAAAAAGGTGCACAATGCTTGAAAAATATATCGCATATCTTAAATTATTTATGTTATGTCCTCCCAGTCCTCCCAGTAATAATATTACTACCAATATATGAACATCTCAAAAGATTACTACCACAATATTTCTTCAAATGTCACAATATATCATCAAATATGTCACAATATACTATCATCAAATATGTCACAATATACTATCATCAAATATGTCACAATATACTATCATCAAATATGTCACAATATACTATCATGAAATATGTCACAATATACTATCATGAAATATGTCACAATATACTATCATGAAATATGTCACAATATACTATCATCAAATATGTCACAATATACTATCTTCAAATATGTCACAATATACTATCATCAAATATGTCACAATATACTATCATCAAATATGTCACAATATACTATCATCAAATATGTCACAATATACTATCATCAAATATGTCACAATATACTATCATGAAATATGTCACAATATACTATCATCAAATATGTCACAATATACTATCATCAAATGTAGATTTAGATCAGATATAGGACAGATATTAACATCAGATTATACCATATACATATTTTGGTCATATGGTACCAAGGGATTTAGTAAAATTAATTAAACAATTTGTTGTGGTTGTTTATATTTTCATTACTGCAAGTTTTCTTGTTTAGGAGTGCAGGGGAGATTTGTAAGCTGTATTTATTGATATAATGTTTTGGTGGAACATAAGTCTTAATGTATGTTTAGAAATCTGTCTGACATCACCGGGATGTACAAGCAAGTGTGTTGTTATATCGTTTTTGTTGTCTTATTTGTATTACTTGTTAACATCTCTGTTTTTCTTGTCTGAGATCTAGGATATTTCTTTAATACTGCTCACCAAGGACAACATATCTGAGTTTTTGTTTATTAGTTAGTCTTTTTCAGGACTTCTCAGTCTTCATGATCTTACAGTCCATCTGGACATTTCAACCTGTCCTTCTCATGGCACCTTATATTCCATCTCAATGCTTCTCCTCATGACACCTCATATTCCATCTCAAGACTTCTCCCAGTTCTTCTCATGGTATCTCATATTTCATCTTAAGACTGCATTCAGTTTTTCTCGGGAATTTAAGTCAACTAGAAACAGTAGACAACACAACAATCACTTGAACAGAGGAACAATCACCAAAGACACCTGGAACATCGGATGTTCTTTCACAATATCTGCGCGGACTATAATTTCGTCCCTAAACACACGATCGCACAAAGGAAAACAATACAATACATGCTGATATAACCAAAATAGATGCCGTTCTTAGTTTGAATGGAGTGTGCCTCGCAAGTATAGGATTTAATCTTGTAATTAATAACCAGTTATTGGAGACATCGTGACTTATTAGTTTATGTGCAACAACGTGGTAATGATGTCTGGATCAATAATTTCCATTCAATTCTTTTCACTGAAGTCACACAGATTATGTTAGCAAAAATTTGCTTCCTTGAAACTTTGAGATACTTAGGACTCGGGATACTTAGATCAAGTGGTTTGGCCACATTATGAGAATGCATCACGAAAAGTTGCCCGTACAAGCATATAACCAAATGAGATCAGGGTACAAAACCAGAAGAAGACCACGGAAATAATGGATAGAAAACGTCAGGGACATCCTGTACAGACACGGTCATAGCACAGCCGAGGCCACACATCTGGCGATCGAACGCAAGCTCGAGTTCCAATCACCTCTACGCTTAACGGCAAGAGTGGATCACAAACCACTTGGGGAAAGACAATAGACAATAGGACTCAGGGAGTTTACTTTCCTCCGTTTTTTCTCAATTCGACTGCATCCTCATCTCTACGGATGTCACATTGAACTGGTATCCAATTGTGTAAATGCAGATTTTAAAATGTAAATCGGAAATATTTTGTTTGATGTTGTAAATGAGTGTGTCTTGTTTAGTGTATTCAATGGATAGAAATACCCATTTAACAATTGGAGATTTCTCGAGGTCTATTGTCTTTCCCCAGGTGGTCTGTGATCCACTCTTGCCGTTAAGCGTAGGGGTGATTGGAGCTCGAGCTTGCGTTCTATCGCCAGATGTGTGGCCTCGGCTGTGCTATGATCGTGTCTGTACATGATGTCCCTGACGTTTTCTATCCATCTTTTCCGTGGTCTTCCTCTGGCTTTGTACCCTGATCTCATTTTGTTATATGCTTGTACGGGCAACTTTTCATTATGCATTCTCATAATGTGGCCAAGCCACTTGATCTGTTCACTCTCTATGTAATCTGTACAAGATATTATACCTATTCTTTCCCTGATATTCATTTCGCAATCTGTCAAGCCCGGTGACCTCGGCAGCTTTCCTCAAGCATTTCATCTCACATGTCACTATCTTTCTGTAATGTGAAGATGAGAGAGACCAGGTTTGGCACTGGTAACACAGTGTTGGTAGGAATATACTGTAGATAATTTATCTCTTAACTTCCATCTCGATCTTGGGGTGAAGAAGTAGTGGTGACAGTTGTTATGTTACTGAATTTGCCTTTTGACATATCATTTCTATTTCTCTATCGAGGCTTCGATTTTCTGTAAAAATACTACCGAGATATTTGAACTCTTTTACTTGTTTACTCCTATATTGTCTATCTGTATGTTTAGTGGACTTGGTGTTCTGCTTATTTTCATAGTTTCCGTCTTTTGTGTATTAATCTGCATGTTGTTCTCCAGGTATAGACTCTTAATTGTTGAATGAGTTACAAGATTCAATTTTAACTTACATTTACATTAACAATTCCCCCTTTAACTTGTTAGCTGTAATCTTAACAAAGCGAGGTTCACACGAAAAGTCAACATCAAACCTAAACAAAATCAAGACTATACAAATAAGAACAGCTGTAAAACAAACCCCAGATATCGCTTATAATAAATCTATGAATAAAGGAAATACCTCACTGGGCTGACAGATTACTACAAATATTATAATATGGAAGTTGTCGGCATATTGATTTGTATAACTACGCCACATTTTGGAGATCGATCAACTGGCATTCATGTTCAGCTTCCGTTCCAGGGCTATATGGTCACGTGTCAGAGTAGTCATGTGTCCGTGGTTGCAGGTTTCTAATGGTGATTTCGGTGCAGGAAATATATACATATTGTAACTATTAATATTGATTTTTCTTGCCTAAACTTGATTTTAGACATTATTTAGGCTAATGTTAATGATTAATGTTGATGTTAATGATTAATGTTGATGTTAATTATTAATTTTGATGATAACGAATAATGTTTATTGGGGTTATTAATATTGTTATCCGCCCGTGTGTTGCCGAGGGCCCGAAAGGGGAGCAAAGAATAGCAATACTGTATACCTTTAACGCATGTCGTAAAAAGCGACTAAAGAGGTTATGGGATGGAGTTGGCTGTCCCATCCCATATAGGGTCAGTGAGACAAAGCCATGTAGAAGTCGGATGTGTCAGGCTGAATGGTACTGATATCGTAGCAATGCTGTAAACCATGACACATTGCATTCCGTTCTCCGGAGTACATCCTGCTAATCTTCAGGGGTTTGAGAACGAACGCAGAAGAAGAAGAAGAAGAAATATTGCTTGTAATGCATAATGCTGGTGGGATTTATAAATTTTGATGACAACGAATAATGTTGATAGAAAATATTAATGTTGATGGTAATATGTAGTGTTGACGTTGCAAGGGATGTTATCGTTAATTGATAATGACATAGATATATATGTATACATTTTTCATAGATGTAAAACATGGACTGTAAACAAAAAGAAACGAACTGTAGGCTACAAAGATGGGGTTTCTGAGAAGAATAATGAAAATACCATGGACAGATAAGAGTTCTAAATCAGATGTTCTCATTTGAGGCTTGAATAAAAAGAAAAATCTTAGTAAATATTAGGGACAGGCTATCAAGGTTTCTAGGGCATGTGTTGAGAAGAAACACAGCGTGAACGGTTAATTGTCTATAGTCTATTGTATTTCCCCAGGTGGTTTGTTATCCACGCTTGCCGTTAAGCGTAGGAGTGATTGGAACTCGAGGTTGTGTTCCAAAGCTAATGTCTTCTTCATAATTTAAATATTTCAGTTTGAAGTAGGTTGATGTCTCTTCTAGATCGTAGATCGTGGTCAAGTTTTTGTCTTTGCTGTTGCCCATGCATTTAACGTAGAATGGACAGAACAAGATATTGCCACACTCATCCGCATCGCTGAGGATAGAATTCGCTGGAGGACTCTGTGTGCTGAGGCATACAATGTGGTACCCCTACGTCCCTGAAGGGTTACGTGTTTATTGATTGATTTATTGATGCATTTAACTAATTTTAAAAGAAATGTTTGCACTTATTACTATGAATCTTTGCATATGAAGTTACATTTTATACATCGTTATGATTTTACTAAATGATACTTAGGCTAAGATTGTCAATTTCTCAAACCGTTCTTACATCTGTGCCGGTGAAATATTATTTAAACTAATAGAAAAACATAATTGGCCGTATTTTGTTTTGTCCCACGCGTTAGCGTCTGTGGGTCGCACCAATACTGCAATCTTGGCTGCAGTGACACTGGGTAAAGACGATCTAGAAACTCAACCTTCCTGGTGGTGTAATAGTTATTTTCTGACTCTGGTCCGGGGTTGGTCGAAAATTCACAGACTTCCTAACACTAAACTGACATTATTATGGGTCACAGAGCATGATCCCATTGACTGCTGGATCAGCAACCGAACAACCAAACATTGTAATTTGTGTTTTGGTTTAATTTCTAAGAATTCAAGTATCAGCCATTTATTGATCTATCTGGAATTGTCGTTTCATAACTTTGTAAATGGGAGTAACGAACAGTATGATTTTAATTTTATATTTGTGCTGTATTAAAATATTGATCAGTCAGATACAACTGTATGCATCATCAAGTCACGGTCCCATTGTTTGTTAGTGTAGTCAGTCAAGATAAAAAGAATGTATCATCAATCCACGGCCCCATTGTTTTTTAACAAGCCATATAGTCAAGTTAATAGGTATCTATAACACCTATATGTTAATGTATTTTTGCACCTACTACTGTTTATTGTCTTTCCACGGGTGGTTTGGCCACATTATGAGAATGCATCACGACAAGTTGCCCGTACAAGCATATAACTAAATGAGATCAGGGTACAAAACCAGAGGAAGACCACGGAAAAGATGGATAGAAAACGTCAGGGACATCCTGTACAGACACGGTCATAGCACAGCCGAGGCCACACATCTGGCTTTAGAACGCAAGCTCGTGCTCAAATCACCCCTACGCTTAACGGCAAGAGGGGATCACAAACCTCCTGGGGAAAGTCAATAGACAATAGACGGGTGGCTTGTTATCCACTCTTGCCGTTAAGCATAGGGATGATTGGAGCTCGAGCAAAGCAGTAATACAATTGAGAATGATACATTAACACATGGGTGTTATAGAAGGTGCAAGAATACATTAATATGTAGGTGTTATAGAAGGTGTAAAGGACGCTGGTATGCCCACTGGATATAAAGCTGAAGTAAAAGCTCATGGGTAGCTTGCTTGACTCGAAGAAGACAGTGTACTTTGTCCTAGCGATAGAATTGATAATCTGCTGTATTGTGTTCATGCTATGACCACATAATTAGAGTGATACACTGCTATATTGTGAACCACAGAGCTGAAATGACAAACTGCTATTTTGTGGACTACAGAACTGGAGTCACAAGAAAAATGCAACACTTGCAAAGAAAATTTCTTAACTCACAAATTAAGGCCAGCATTGTGGGATTCAATAAGAATATTATTACATTAAGAATTAAACTGATATAAATTGGCACGTAGAATAACTCAATTAGCAAAGGTAAACTCCACAACTTAAGATATGCCGCAACACAAGCTAGACTATCTCTCACGATATTGCAGTCGTGGAAACGCTACCAGAAATGAGACCATAATGAAACCAGAAAAGTCCACCAGCTTAGCGTCTCTCATTCTGGCTCATACGAGATAAGGACTTAAAACTTTCAGATTACTCAAGATTAAGTTTCGTAATCCACAATAACATTCTAGAAAAACAAATCCATCCACAGAATTCCTGGCTTATCTTTTTGACGCTTAGTGGCAATTACGTGTGTGTGTCTGTGTGTGTCTGTGAGAGAGAGAGAGAGAGAGAGTATTAGACAGAGAGAGATAGGTAGTGTAATAGTTATTCAAGAACGGAGATTGGAAAAAGTTGGGAGATGCAAAGAACTGAATGAGGTAGATAATATACAGGAGGAATGGGAGCGTGAGAAGAAATGAAAGAAAATGATGAATCCCTTTCCTTCGTAAGTGAAAACGAGCAAAGAATTAAGAGGGGGCAAGTTAGGTTTGATTGTGAGTCCTCAGATTGTCGGTGACTTCATCCCGGGCTCTGAAAGAGATGACAAGGTGATTCCCATTGACACAAACTTGTTTATTTATATTGATGAGTCTGTTTTTTAACCTTGAACGGTGATGAAGGGTTCTGCGTTAGGGATTTCTAGTGTTAATGTGTGCCTCACGGCTGCTTTTGGTGTACTTGTGACGAGACCAAAATAACGACATGCAGAAGCGAAGAGGTTCATGTCTTCTTTCAGATCATAGACACTGGTATAGCAGTTTTCATTAGCTTTGCCTTCAAACAAATGTAATTATCTGAGTAACCATCTAATGTATTAATGCCATTTTTTTGCAAATAATCTTATTTTTGGTTAGACCCAAAAAATTTATACTTTATATTTGTGTATCATGTCCAGTTTTTATGCACAAATGAAATCCGTTGATATCTGTCGGTATACTAATTATTGTGTCTAGAGAAAAGAAGTTTTACAACTTCAGACATTACACCGGATACAATCTTCTTCTTCTTCAGCTTTCATTCTCACACTCCCGCTGGATCTTCCTTGTAGCACGACCATGGTCCTACTAGATTTACACCAGGATATAGTCCAGAGAATGGAAATGCGTTGTGTCGCCTTTAATATGTGCCATTGACCCACACATCCGTCTTCGGCGGGAGGATACAATCTTAAGCCCGGTCTGTCATTCATCTGTTCGAGAATACATAATTGTCCAATAACAAGCGCTTAAATAATTTCTAATGTGTGATAAATAAATCAGACACTGCGTGTAAATGACGTCATATAATTGACTGTGTCATGTGATGTATTCCTTCCAGAACGTTGTCTTCCCAATGAACTCTCTGTACCCTTCTCTCTGTCTTGGACGATGTGGCTTGCATTTTCTAGCGATGTATTGATGTTATCTTTAATGTCGTCAGTCCATCATCTTCTTGGTCTGCACTTTCTCCTCTTCCCAGGAACACTTCCCTCCATTATTTATCTTTCTAAACAGTTGTGTCTCTTTATATGACCAAACAGGCGTAGTTTTCTTTTTGTTATTGTGTTTAGTAACGAACACTCTGGAATCTTCAATGTGTTTATAATATCTGAGTTTCTGATTTTTTCCTTCCATGATATTCTAAGTATCTTTCTGTAGCATTTCATCTCGAAGGCGTTGATCTTCTTTGCCGCTGTTTTACTTAGGGTCCATGTTTCACAGCCGTATGTTGCAACCGGAAAATAAAAGTTCGTAACATTAATTGATTATACACACCGTAATTTTTGTCTGTGAGGTGTGTAGTGACAAGAAGACTTTTAATCTATATCGCAAATAAGCGAAAATTGAAACTAATGAATGCATTTCAAAGAAAAAAAATTAATACACGGGGTCGTTTATACCATTTTCAATTCACACACAAAATTGTAATTATATGCGATATCTATTTGCTGAGATAATATGATTTTAAAGTTGGACAAAGTTGATGAAACGTGCCATCGCATTGATCGCTGTTGTCGGCAAATAAGATGTCGCGTACTGTGTGTGTCCGCCAGGGTTTTCGTCTTTGCCTTAAAGAAGACAAATGACAAGCAGAGCATGCCATTGTAAATGTGTCATTTGCGCCATGTCTCTCTCTCTCTCTCTCTCTCTCTCTCTCTCTCTCTCTCTCTCTATATATATATATATATATATATATATATATATATATATATATATATATATATATATATATATATATATATATGTATGTATGTATGTATGTATGTATGTATGTATGTATGTATGTATGTATGTATGTGTAAGTATGTTGCTTAATTGCTTCTTGCATTGAACGATCTAACACATATGGCTATGTGTGTGTGCGTGTGTATGTGTATGTTGCTTAGCAGCTTCTTGCATTGAACGATCTATATGGCTTTGCCTTATAAATCAAATTACTCCTCCATTTCCAATTCTATTTTTATGCTTGTTATTCGAGATTGTGTGTTTCCTTTTATTCTTTCATCACTCAC
This sequence comes from Meghimatium bilineatum, assembly GCA_034231615.1. Lineage (NCBI taxonomy): Eukaryota > Metazoa > Mollusca > Gastropoda > Stylommatophora > Philomycidae > Meghimatium > Meghimatium bilineatum. Next base: position 30,572,948 of record CM067309.1, read on the forward strand.
TTTATTTATAGATTCCTCTGTTGGAGGAGATGGTCTGGGAGGAGATGGTCTGGGAGAAGATGGTCTGGGAGGAGATAAACTGGGAGGAGATGGTCTGGGAGGAGATGAACTGGGAGGAGATGGTCTGGGAGGAGATGGACTGGGAGGAGATGGACTGGGAGGAGATGGACTGGGAGGAGATGGACTGGTAGGAGATGGTCTGGTAGGAGATGGTCTGGTAGGAGATGGTCTGGGAGGAGATGGTATGAGAGGAGATGAACAAGGAGGTGATGGTCTGGGAGGAGATGGACTAGGAGGAGATGGACTGGGAGGAGATGATCTGGGAGGAGATGGACTGGGAGGAGATGGACTGGGAGGAGATATTTTCAGTCTTATTTTTAATTCCGTTTATATGAATAGAATCTTATAATAACTACATCAAAAACAGCTAGGAATCAAATGGGTGAGCAATACTACCCTGGACGATCTTACCTTCGCTCTCCTGAGTTCAACACACCAAGATCTCCAAGAAAAAACAGAGCGACTCGAATTTATTGCGCAACAGATGATGATGATGTTCATCCGTCGTAATCGACGATGACCAAAAACTGATGCATAATAATAATAAAAATAAGTAATACAGATACAACAGATAGGTTTTGAAATAAACACTCATAAAACGAAAATCATGAACTTTACCGGCCTCATCTTATATCAATTAAATTAGATGATAATATACTAGGCAACGTTTCAAATTTCGTATATTTGGGAAGCAAGATAACAGCAGACGGGGATGCCATTACAGAAATCAAGACTCGAATCGCTCTCGCCTCCAACGCCTTTAACAAACTCTCAAACATCTGGAGATCGAAGATCGCAAGTAAACGCATCAAACTGTGACTATTCAATGCAAGTGTGATTCCATCATTGACATATGGATGCGAAAATTGGAAATCTACCGCAATAATGGATAATAAGTTAGTTGCCTTCGAGAATAGATGCCTCATAATAATCACAAATACTATTTGGAAAGACTTCAAATCAAACGACATACTAAGAGAGGAGACAAAACAAGAATATGTGACCAACATCATCATAAAACGCCGCTGGACATACATCGGCCACATACTTAGAATGAAGGAAGACAATTCCACGACAAGCCTTCATGTGGACACCAGACGGGAACATAAAACAGAGAATAACAAAAATAACGCTCAGAAGAATATTTATGAATGAATTAATATCAACAGGCATAAATGTACAAGACCTGCTATCCTTGGCAACTAACCGAGAGGTATGGAAAACTTTTACAACCGCCCTATTTGTTAAACCTGGCAAAAGGGGAACTGAAGGACTGAATAACTACATTTGCAATCCTGGTGTCATGAACAATTGTACTTTGTCTCCAGTATAATATTAAAGGAGTGTGCACAGGTGAGGCAAATCACATATTCTTACTTTGCGGACTTTCGTCATATTCTGGTGCAGTGCCGACTGTTGGTGTATTATTGATAGTCTCTGAGAGAGTTACGTTTAGATTATATGTATAATATATATATATATATATATACCGAATCGACTCAAGTCCAACTTCACTAACTACAGTTTACCTTCTCGAAGCTGAAACCAGATATATATTAATCTGTAAGGCTCAAATACATAGTGGGTGATAAATTGTTATGACACAGAGGGGATACACTCGCAACGCCTGTCAAGGGATTGGAAAGCTGTCACGGTCTAAGGAAGCCCACGCAAAACACTGAAAGTGTCAAATACTTGCGTATCATTCCACTATTGCGCAAATGAAACCGTGGCACAATGTATTCACTCTCTCCGGCTCAAACCACACACGAATTAGGTCTAGTTAACTAAAGTGTGAAAACTATCAAACAGTATACAGCAACAGAAGATGTAAGATAAAGACTCGGCCCGTTCTGTATCGCCAACAATCTCACAGATAAAATATAAAAGTATTTCACCAAAAGCAATTAGTTAGTTAGTTAGTTAGTTAGTTAGTTAGTTAGTTAGTTAGTTAGTTAGTTAGTCGTCGGATCATCATCACTGCAAACTGGACAGATCCATAGTTTCTCCGATCTCTCCTTGAGTGTATCCGCCATCACACTTCTGCTGACAGTACCGGTCCTATGCTGGTTGACCATCATTCTTCTGCGCCCTCCAAAATTTTCACCTCTAGCAACACCGCATCTCAATCCCTGATCTTTAATCCTAGCCATTGAAAAGGAATCATCATCCACATTAGTCTCACTCTCGCGTGTTATATCTCTTAAGGAGTTCAAAACGTCAGCGCGATCCATTGCCCCATCGCCCTTTGCCACAATCGCACACGATGCCAGTTGATCCGCTCTTTCATTGCCTCGAACGCCCACATGTCCCGGCACGAAAATAAATGTAACCGCTTTCAAGCTCGCATTTCTCAAGGCCTCAATCCACTGTTCGCGAACGAGACCCACTTGTACCTTCTTAATAATACTCATAGAGTCACTCAAGATGCAGACCTGCGTTACTTTCTGTGTGCGTAGCCACTCAAATGCCTTGGTAACCGCCATAGTCTCCATGGTCATACTACTCGTAGTGACCGCAAAGGCACCACTTAAAAGCAATTAATAATGTTTAAAAACAGAGGTTACAATAGTTGCATACATCTTGCAACTATATAGATCTAGTCATATATACACACATACATCTTGCAACTATATAAATCTAGTCATATATAAACACATACATAACAATACACACATGGTACTGGCATCGAAATCATACTTCTAACATAAAGTCTGAACACAGAATGTCTGCACAGACAGCATGAAAGGATAAACTCTAACTAACTACTCTTAGAATCACATAAGGGAGGATGGGTTGCTGTATCGTTAGCATTAAATGTTGCACTAATTGCAACACAAGGCGGAGACGCACTGGAGGTCCATATTGATACCTCCTGTGGCATAACACAATTAACTCCCAATCGTACTTTGCAAGATCGCTTACTAAAATATATGCGCACGCCGAGAGAACGGTGATTGTCGCTATGTCATTAACATATATGTAGACATCAGCTCACCATATATTTCATTATATATGCGTGACCACTAACTTAATACAAATTCAGCATCGTATATCGAGTAATATATACGGTATCTCTTCGAAGGTTGGCAATGTATAAGCTACATTTCTCAATATAACATTAATATGCAATAAAGTCGACCAGGAAACGTTAGTTATGTTATTAATTCAGTTGGCACAGCCGCCATCAGTAGATGTACATTGAGACGATAGTAGATGAGTCTTGTCTATGCCATTGCTTGTGACTAGTACAATTCGGAATATGAACACAAAATTCATTCATTCATTCACTAATTTTCCTTTTGCGCTGAAGTTAGCGCATAGGGCAGATCTCTCAAATTCTGTCTGTTCAAAGCTACTGTGCAGCTCTTGAATAGTATGAATATTGGTTGTTTTACTTTCTCTAAGTATTGTTCTTCTGAGTGTTTCTTTTGGTCTACCCCTTGCTCTTGTGCCTGTAGGTATCCATTCAAGAGATTTGTGGTGTATTCTGTTGGTGTCTGCGCGTAGGACATGCCCGATGTAGTACCAACGGCGTTTTCTGATAACATCTGTGATGAAATTGTGATGTGTCTCTCCTCTGATTTAATCATTCGATTTTAACACAAAATATAGAAAGTAAATGTCGTCCACTCAGTCGACATGATGTCAAAAATAACGGGGATAAAAACAGGAGATAAACTTTGATTTAAATAAACATGTAGACCAATTTGTCTAAAACATCAGATGACAACCCTTGATTTCACTTAACGATAAGGTTAACTACTACCTAATGTATCTGATGGCAAATCTTGAAGTGAATAAATGATAAGGCAAACTCTGGTCTAAATCATCAGATGGCAAAACTTGATTTAACTAAATGATAAAGTTAACTGATGTCTATAACACGAAGAGATAATATAAAAGAGATACATATGCCAATGTAGAGAAAGTAAGCATGTGCCAATGTAGAGAAAGTAAACATTTGCCAATTTAGAGAAAGTAAGCATCTGTCAATGTAGAGAAAGTAAGCATCTGTCAATGTAGAGAAAGTAAGCATCTGCCAATGTAGAGAAAGTAAGCATCTGCCAATGTAGAGATAGTAAGCATCTGCCAATGTAGAGAAAGTAAGCATGTCCCAATGTAGAGAAAGTAAGCATCTGCCAATGTAGAGAAAGTAAGCATCTGCTAATGTAGAGAAAGTAAGCATCTGCGAATGTAGAGAAAGTAAGCACCTGCCAATGTAGAGAAAGTAAGCACCTGCCAATGTAGAGAAAGTAAGCATCTGCCAATGTAGAAAGTAAGCACCTGCCAATGTAGAGAAAGTAAGCATCTACCAATGTAGAGAAAGTAAGTAATTGCCAATGTAGAGAAAGTAAGCATGTGCCAATGTAGATAAAGTAAGCACCTGCCAATGTAGATAAAGTAAGCACCTGCCAATGTAGAGAATGTAAGCATCTGCCAATGTAGATAAAGAAGGCATGTTCCAATGGATAGAAAGAATGAATGTTTCACTAAGGATGCAAGTTACAAGAATGATACAACAGCATGATAAAACAGGACAAAGCAGAATGATAGAACAGAATGATAAAATATGCTTATATAAAACAAACGAAGACTAACAGGTAGATCACGAAGAACATACATAACATAGAGAAAGATCTGAAAGAATTAGACATAGCGAAGTGGGGGACAATCAATCCGGATAAAGACACAGGTAGACGGATTATATCTTCAGCAATAAATCTTCATAGCTTGCAACGTTAATTATATATAGATCATTATATATACATTATATAAAAATAATCGAAATAATCTTGATTCTTCTTGATTCATGATTAGAAACTGGCCTCACAGCACGTGGGGCATTCCCATAAGTGCACCACCCTCTGTTTCAGCAGCCATTCGACTCGATGGTGTTTCGAGTCTAATGCCGCCGAAACAGACGTCGACATCAGGGCACAACTCTGGCCCTTGTGACACGCTTTTTTGTTGTTCCGCCCACCCACGCCGTGCCCGTAACTAGTTCAAGCACAACGTCGGCCTGTCGGAACAACATGGTAACTGTTATCGAAGTTTACGACTACGAGATTGTATAGATGACGTGCCATGGAGCTTCTATAAGAAGATAACCTCAATATAAAAGCATGTCATCTACTAAGGTTTACTGTTGCTTGGGTGGTTTGTCTAGTGAGCCATTGGTGAGACCCACAGACGCATCCGCATGCACATATATAAATAATCTGCCAAGATTGACTGTTCATGTCCTTTCCTTCTGTTCCCCCGGTTCTTCCTTTCTGTCCCTGTTCTTCCCTTCTGTTCTCGTCCATTCCTTATGTTCTCGTCCTTCCCTTATGTTCCCATTTTACCCTTATGTTCTTGTCCGTCCTATTCTGTTGTGGCCTTACCTTTCTGTTCTCGTCCTTTCTTGTTTGTTTGTTTTGCGTTCGCTCTATTGTAACCAGCATGGATATCCATGCGATTTCCGCCGGGAGCGTGATTAAATTGTGCCACCATTATGCGCCTTGTATGCTTAGCACATCCGATTTCGGTATGCCTTAATAATTCGGGTGGGCTACCTTAGCTAGCCTGTGACAGCCTCCCAATCTGTCGCCAGGCACGCGTGTGTGTGGTGACTCTTCGTCCAGACGGATTTTGCTCACGTCTGTCTCGCACAAGGTGTTCCACTGTCTGTGAACTTGCCTCGTGTAATTGGACGTACTGTTCATGTGCCCATCGGTTACTGAACCGTTTCTCATCCGTAAGCCTGGTTCCTTAAGAGGAAGAACTCCAGAGTTGGACCCTGGCTCTTTCGCCCTCTTATTGTGTCATTCCCCGACATCGTGAACCCCTTGCCCAAGTTCGAGTCGCACACCACGTGTTTGAGAGCAAGGCGTTCTCGAGCTGAACGACCCTGTCCCAATAGCACCTGAGCCCATCAGGTACTGAACCCTTTCTCTCTGCAAGTGTGTTTCCGGTATTCCCCGAAATATTCCCATATATACTATATCGTATACAGTATAATATGATATACAGTATACAGTATCTCTGTCAGACGTGTGCTATAGACGTTTTCTATATACGGTAGCTATATCAAAAATGTGCTATAGACGTTTTCTATATATGTGTATGGGGCGGACTACATGTAGGGTCTGGGCCGGAAGTCCCACGTACAGTCAATAGAAGTTGATGTGCATTTATCACCTCTCACATCCAGGTGCAACTTATTCACAACTATCTCCATATTAACACCTTCGCGCTGGTAGCTCTGTTTTCACAAAGTTTGCTATGGGGGTGACCGAGTACCTGGCGGGATACCCGGGTCCCTCCTTCTTTTTCTTCTCTTCTTACAGACCACTATTCTTGTTAAATTCCGATTACCACACCAAGGATCCTGAAACGGTGATGAATCTATCCTACTTGAAACGGATCCAGGCCGTACCTACCTAAATGTTATGTGTGTATGTCCTTGTTCCCCACTCATGGGTTATATGTTTGACTTGCCTCACTGCCTTGCTTTTGTCTCCTGTGAAACGGCCCCCATGGATGATGAAGAGATGCGAGCCAGCAGACATTGCACCTTTGCCCTCCTGTAGCTGTTCTCCTGGTTTGTTGGGGAATGCCGGAGGTGCCACCACTACCGATGGACCCACAAATCTGACGTAAGGGTGATGAGCTGATGGGCCTGTAAAAGGTTTGCCCCTGGCAGAAAATGACTATCATGGATCACTGCTACACTGGAACTCCTCTCTTGGGGACCGAAATGCATCCATAAAACCCCAATACAAAATCATCATATATGTATGTATGTATGTATATAATGTATGTAGATTGTTGTTCATATATATATATATATATATATATATATATATATGAAATATACATCTTATTTTATCACTCTAGTGCAGAGGTACACATACAGCCCGCGAACCAAATCCGAGTGGCAATGGTATATTTGCTAGCTATCCAAGCTGTATAAATTATGTTACAAATAAATGTGTTACTTCTTTTATCCTCTCCTCCTCCTATTATCAACAAACTGTCAAAACTTCTGTAACATTTCCTCCCTCACTCCCCGCTGTATAGTTATTTTTTACGAAAAAAGTACCCACATTTCCACAGTTCTTTTTCCGACAAAATAGGAAAGAACGATTGTGTTCACATTTTGTAAAATAAGTTCTAATTCATATAATTGAATTGATATATAAATAATTCATTGTTGACATCAACGTTTGTCAATCTCTCCCCCTCCCCTTGTCTACAGCTTTGTTAAATTGCTTCAGACCCCCAACACCCGTCGCTGTTGTGAAGTTAATGGAAATTTCCTGTGTCATGAAGTATAATTTTACTTTAAGTTTCGTCTCTCTATGATATTATTCTTGATGTGAAATTTTTCAGTTTTAGCATGTTACAAATGACTGTTGTTCACGCTGTGACTTTAGTTCACGCTGTGACTGTTGTTCACGATTTGACTTTAGTTCACGATGTGACTTGTTCACGTTGTGACTTTAGTTCACGATGTGACTGTTGTTCACGATGTGACGTTAGTTCACGATGTGACGTTAGTTCACGATGTGACGTTAGTTCACGATGTGACGTTAGTTCACGATGTGACTGTTCACGATGTGACTGTTCACGATGTGACTGTTGTTTACGATGTGACTGTTGTTAACGATGTGACTTTTGTTCACGATGTGACGTTAGTTCACGATGTGACTGTTTTTCACGATGTGACATTTGTTGACGATGTGACAGTTGTTGACGATGTGACTGTTGTTGACGATGTGACTTTTGTTCACGGTGTGACGTTAATTCTAGATGTGATTGTTGTTCACGATTTGACTTTAGTTCACGCTGTGACTGTTGTTCACGATGTGACGTTAGTTCACGCTGTGACTGTTGTTCACGATTTGACTTTAGTTCCCGATGTGACTTGTTCACGTTGTGACTTTAGTTCACGATGTGACTGTTGTTCACGATGTGACGTTAGTTCACGATGTGACGTTAGTTCACGATGTGATTGTTGTTCACGATGTGACGTTAGTTCACGGTGTGACTTTAGTTCACGATGTGATTGTTGTTCACGATGTGACGTTAGTTCACGATGTGATTGTTGTTCACGATGTGATTGTTGTTCACGATGTGATTGTTGTTCACGATGTGATTGTTGTTCACGATGTGACTGTTGTTAACGATGTGATTGTTGTTCACGATGTGACTGTTGTTCACGATGTGATTGTTGTTCACGATGTGACTGTTGTTCACGATGTGATTGTTGTTCACGATGTGACGTTAGTTCACGATGTGATTGTTGTTCACGATGTGATTGTTGTTCACGATGTGATTGTTGTTCACGATGTGACGTTAGTTCACGATGTGATTGTTGTTCACGATGTGACGTTAGTTCACGATGTGATTGTTGTTCACGATGTGACGTTAGTTCACGATGTGACTTTAGTTCACGATTTGACTTTTGTTAACGATGTGACTGTTGTTATTCTCGATGTGACTGTTGTTGTTCACGATGTGTATTTTATTCACGAACTGGCAGTTGTTGTTCTCGATGTGACTGTTGTTCTCGATGTGACTGTTGTTCTCGATGTGACTGCTGTTGTTCTCGATGTGACTGTTGTTCTCGATGTGACTGTTGTTATTCACGATGTGACTATTGTTCACGTTGTGACTTTAGTTCACGATGTGACTGCTGTTGACGATGTGACTTTAGTTCACGATGTGACTGTTGTTGACGATGTGACTGTTGTTCACGATGTGACTGTTGTTCACGATGTGACTGTTGTTCACGATGTGACTGTTGTTCACGATGTGACTGTTGTTCACGATGTGACTGCTGTTCATGGTGTGACTTTTGTTCACGATGTGACTGCTGTTCACGATGTGACTGCTGTTCACGATGTGACTGTTGCTCATGATGTGACTTGTTGTTCTCGATGTGACTGTTGTTGTTCTCGATGTGACTGTTGTTGTTCTCGATGTGACTGTTGTTGTTCTCGATGTGACTGCTTTTGTTCTCAATGCTGTTGTTGATGTTCACGATGTGACTGTTGTTCAAGATGTGATTTTGTTCTCGATGTGACTGTTGTTGTTCTCGATGTGACTGTTGTTGTTCTCGATGTGACTGTTGTTGTTCTCGATGTGACTGTTGTTGTTCACGTGTGACTGTTGTTGTTCACGTGTGACTGTTGTTGTTCACGATGTGACTGCTTTTGTTCTCAATGCTGTTGTTGATGTTCACGATGTGACTGTTGTTCTCGATGTGACTGTTTTTGACGATGTGACTGTTGTTCTCGATGTGACTGTTGTTGTTCACGATGTGACTGTTGTTCACGATGTGACTGTTGTTCACGATGTGACTTTTGTTGACGATATGCCTTTTATTCACGATGTGACTGGTGTTCACGGTGAAACTTTTATTCACGATGTGACTGTTGTTCACGGTGAAACTTTTATTCACGATGTGACATTTTTTCACGATGTGAGTTTATTGTGCAATGTTAAAATCTTCAGGGTCATTTATTATGTAGTGTACAGTGGCAAGACTTTCTTGAAATCATGAAACATTCTACATATGTAATTATTGGTTTCCTTGTAACAGTTCAGACATGTGTCTTCAGAATGCTACATCACTACGAAGATCATGGGATTAGGTAATGATCACCCGCGCACACTCCTTAGTATCCGTGTATGACTTACCTGACGTGTAGAAGTACTACTATTCTTTGCTCCACTTTCAGGCTTCAGTTACATATGTTTGAGGGTGAAACGTGAAATTTAAAAAAAAAACAAAGTGTATCACCACGATAAGATACAGATTCTGAACAGTCAAGATTAGATATACTGATAAATATCGCTCAAAGTAGAAGATCTGGACTTGTAGATTAGATGTACTGATAAATAACATCTTTAAAAGTTGAAGATCTGGACCTGTAGATTAGATGTACTGAAAAATAACATCTTTCAAAGATCTGGACCTGTAGATTAGATGTACTGAAAAATAACATCTTTCAAAGATCTGGACCTGTAGATTAGATGTACTGATAAAACATCTTTCAAAGATCTGGACCTGTAGATTAGATGTACTGATAAAACATCTTTCAAAGATCTGGACCTGTAGATTAGATGTACTGATAAATAACATCTTTCAAAGTTGAAGATCTGGACCTGTAGATTAGATGTACTGATAAAACATCTTTCAAAGATCTGGACCTGTAGATTAGATGTACTGATAAAACATCTTTCAAAGATCTGGACCTGTAGATTAGATGTACTGTTAAATAACATCTTTCAAAGATCTGGATCTGTAGATTAGATGTACTGATAAAACATCTTTTAAAGATCTGGACCTGTAGATTAGATGTACTGATAAATAACATCTTTCAAAGATCTGGACCTGTAGATTAGATGTACTGATAAAATATCTTTCAAAGATCTGGACCTGTAGATTAGATGTACTGATAAAACATCTTTCAAAGATCTGGACCTGTAGATAGATGTACTGATAAAACATCTTTCAAAGATCTGGACCTGTAGATTAGATGTACTGATAAAACATCTTTCAAAGATCTGGACCTGTAGATTAGATGTACTGAAAAATAACATCTTTCAAAGATCTGGACCTGTAGATTAGATGTACTGATAAAACATCTTTCAAAGATCTGGACCTGTAGATTAGATGTACTGATAAAACATCTTTCAAAGATCTGGACCTGTAGATTAGATGTACTGTTAAATAACATCTTTCATAGATCTGGACCTGTAGATTAGATGTACTGATAAAACATCTTTCAAAGATCTGGACCTGTAGATTAGATGTACTGATAAAACATCTTTCAAAGATCTGGACCTGTAGATTAGATGTACTGATAAAACATCTTTCAAAGATCTGGACCTGTAGATTAGATGTACTGATAAATAACATCTTTCAAAGTTGAAGATCTGGACCTGTAGATTAGATGTACTGATAAAACATCTTTCAAAGATCTGGACCTGTAGATTAGATGTACTGATAAAACATCTTTCAAAGATCTGGACCTGTAGAATAGATGTACTGTTAAATAACATCTTTCAAAGATCTGGACCTGTAGATTAGATGTACTGATAAAACATCTTTCAAAGATCTGGACCTGTAGATTAGATGTACTGATAAATAACATCTTTCAAAGATCTGGACCTGTAGATTAGATGTACTGATAAAATATCTTTCAAAGATCTGGACCTGTAGATTAGATGTACTGATAAAACATCTTTCAAAGATCTGGACCTGTAGATAGATGTACTGATAAAACATCTTTCAAAGATCTGGACCTGTAGATTAGATGTACTGATAAAACATCTTTCAAAGATCTGGACCTGTAGATTAGATGTACTGAAAAATAACATCTTTCAAAGATCTGGACCTGTAGATTAGATGTACTGATAAAACATCTTTCAAAGATCTGGACCTGTAGATTAGATGTACTGATAAAACATCTTTCAAAGATCTGGACCTGTAGATTAGATGTACTGTTAAATAACATCTTTCAAAGATCTGGACCTGTAGATTAGATGTACTGATAAAACATCTTTCAAAGATCTGGACCTGTAGATTAGATGTACTGATAAAACATCTTTCAAAGATCTGGACCTGTAGATTAGATGTACTGATAAATAACATATTTTAAAGTAGAAGCTCACTTTTAACCTTTCTTTATTGCTTGGAGTTATCTTGCTTGTACGAATTGGCAAAAGCCTCTTCAATTGAAGGTTTCCAGTTCGAGTCGCTAGTAATGCAATTAAGCAAGGATAAATAATAGACATAATGTAGACAACGTGTAGACCCTTACGTTAAGTGAATGTGGTCAAGTGGTTAATTCGATCTAGTGACATATGACACAAATGTCAGGTAAATTATTATGCACAACAATGTTTTACATTTCTATTCTCAACAAACCCAGCACTGATACAGCAACTTTATGTAGAAAACGTGTATAGCGCCTGATATAGCTACTTTATATAGAAAACGTCTATAGCACAAATCGGATATATCTGTTTATTGTAGAAAACGTCTATAACACATGTCGGATATAGCTGTGTATTGTAGAAAACGTCTATAACACAAGTCGGATATAGCTGTGTATTGTAGAAAACGTCTATAACACAAGTCGGATATAGCTGTATATTGTAGAAAACGTGTATTACACATGTCGGATATAGCTGTTTATTGTAGGAAACAGTCTCTTTGAATCAGTTCTTAGAAGTAATCCAACGTGAATTTTCCGCAATGTCACTTTCAACAGTCTAAGTAGAGCTTGCAAAGCTTGTGATCCATCATTGAAAACTAATGTTGCAATGCCAACAGCAATAGTAACAGCAGTAAACCCATTGTATAAGTGCTTTAGGCATATCTGCCATATCATACTGTTGAAGGTCGCATCAATATTTCTGCAGTACTGAGAAATATTTGTATTCTATTTTATATATTTTATATATTTTTAAATTTATAAATACATTTGAACTTGATTACAAAGTGATACCTAAACTTGACGTGTGTCCACGAAAGAGTAGCGAATTCAAAACGAGGTTATTTACCACAATTATATAGGGAGGTGTTCATTATTTTAATATTAATATGAACTGTTCACTGTTCAAACTTACTGATCATTTTTGCAATATTTCTTAAAAATCAGTGACCAACCCCCACATATTTAAAACGTCTATATCTCAAAAACTATAAACGCTACGACTACAATTCTTTAAACAAAATGTGCATAAATGGATACTATTTAATTTTATACCACTATCTTCGTACAATTAAAATATAGATTTTTCTTCAATTTCGTCGGCGTATCTCACCTTAAGAAATCCCTACCCATGTTATCCCTTTAAGCAATCCCTACCCATGTTATCACCTTAAGCAATCCCTACCCATGTTATCCCTTTAAGCAATCCCTACCCATGTTATCACATTAAGCAATGCCTACCCATGTTATCCCTTTAAGCAATCCCTACCCATGTTATCACCTTAAGAAATCCCTACCCATGTTATCACATTAAGCAATCCCTACCCATGTTATCCCTTTAATCAATCCCTACCCATGTTATCACATTAAGCAATCCCTACCCATGTTATCCCTTTGCGCAATCCCTACCCATGTTATCACATTAAGCAGTCCCTACCCATGTTATCCTTTAAGCAATCCCTACCCATGTTATCCCTTTAATCAATCCCTACCCATGTTATCCCTTTAATCAAACCCTACCCATGTTATCACATTAAGCATTTTTTCGATCAGATCAGCGGCATTGCTATGGGCACCAAGATGGGACCTAGCTACGCTTGCCTTTTCATAGAACATCTAGAACATCTAGTCTACCTACAATAGCCCATTCCCATATCTTTTCCACAGATACATTGATGATGGGATAGGTATCACCGACATGTCCGAAACAGAATTATCTCGCTGCATCAACTTCATCAACAATTTCAATCGCGCTATTAAATTCACATCTAGCATCTCCAATACCTCAGTCCATTTCCTGGACATCATTGTCACTTTTCATCCCTCTTACCTCAGCACATCCGTCTACTATAACCCTACTGATGCACATGGCTTTCTGCTCTTTACTTCTCATGCACCTGCCTGTCGCAACTCTCTGTCTTACTCACAGCTTCTTTGCCGCTTATGTAGCGATAACGACGACTTTCTAGACAAATGATCTGAGATGATAGAGTTTCCGTAGACGCTCGTTCCTTGACAGCTATCTGTCATCGGCTTGGCTCCGTGTACGCCAGCTATCTCGCATCGATACCTTGACTAATTCTCAGGGTTCGTCCTCCTCCTGTGATAGGGTTAAACTTTTTCTTACCTTTCATCCCCATAACTCTTCTGTCCATCGCATCTTGCTTAAACATTATTCCCTTCTCCAGTCTGATCCTCACACCCGTGCCGATTTCCATGACTTACCTCTGGTGACCTTTAGGCGCGACAAAAATCTGAAGGACATCTTGGTCCACAGCACACCAGATCTTCTGCTCCTGACCATTTCGGTACTGTTCGTTGCTCACGCGGTTTTTGTTACACATGTCCTTATGTGGTTCAGATGCGCTCCTTCTCATTTTCCAAGTCCACTTTCTCCATCGACGAGGCCTTTACATGTGAATCTCGTAATGTATTTTGTGCACGCAGTGGCAATCAATATCTCGGTGAAACTGACTTAAAATATAACGAACTGGCAAAAGATTCAGTTTACTGCCATCAGATCCTGCACCACCGATGACAGATCTAGGTACGCCCTAGAAAATTGTCCTATTTTTGAGATGGGTACCCGCAAGCCATTTGGACAATTCCTACCACTCTTTTGCCTAGTTCTCGGTCAGAGTGGTCTTTGTCTTTATTCATTTTGTGCTGTCATTAACGTCAACTTTCTGGGTTTTTTTCGGTTCCACCTATATTATCGTCTTTGTATACTTCCCGTTCTTATCCTTCCGGTATCTCACATCCATATTTCATTCGGGCACGTTTGTTGTGGTTTATTCATTTCTACTCGTCGTCTTTTTATGTTATGTGCGTATCTTGACAAAGGCCTTTTAGTTCGAAACGTCGATTATGTCCTGTGTATTGTCATTTGTATGATTATATCCTGTGTTTTGTTGTGCATATTATTTCATGTTAGCATCCGACAATGATAGTGTGTGAGCCGTCATTCAGTAGAACATCATAACCTGTCTCCAGTGTGAGTATTTCTCGATTACTGTTTCAGTCAGCGACCCCACAGAATCCCGTCGCGACCCATATCTGTTGCATAAAGTCTACACGAAAATAGTTTAAATATCGTCTCTAAACAAGGATATTGGACGTGTGACAAGAGATAACGTATCTAAAGAATAGTTTGCTCTCCGCCGAAGACGGATGTGTCGGGCCATTGGGGCAGATAAAACGGCGACACACCGCATTTCCATTCTCTGGACTACATCCTTCTGGAAATCTAGTAGGACCATAGTTCTGCTACAAGAGATATCCAGTGGGAGTTTGAGAATGAACGCTAAAGAAAAAAGTTTGCTCAGGAACAAACATCGCATGCCAGCACACAATATACTGAGCATCTCAACACACTACTTCACAATTACAATCTCAATAAATACGTCACAATTACAATCTCAACACACTACTTCACAATTACAATCTCAATAAATACGTCACAATTACAATCTCAACACACTACTTCACAATTACAATCTCAATAAATACGTCACAATTACAATCTCAACACAATACTTCACAATTACCATCTCAACACACAACTTCACAATTACCATCTCAACACAATACTTCACAATTTCCATCTCAACACAATACTTCACAATTACCATCTCAACACACTACTTCATAATTACCATCTCAACACAATACTTCACAATTCCCATCTCAACACACTACTTCACAATATCCATCTCAACACAATACTTCACAATTACCATCTCAACACAATACTTCACAAATACCATCTCAACACAGTACTTCACAAATACCATCTCAACACACTACTTCACATTAACCATCTCACACACAACTTCACAACTACCATCTCAACACACTACGTCACAATTACCATCTCAACACACAACGTCACAATTTCCATCTAATATGCTATTTATACGCCCAACTGGTAATATACTTCCAATTTTGCAACTACAGCGCGGCGAGAAGGCTGATAATTACTGTGCAGCCATGTATACTTACTGATCCAATAATCAAGTTTCCTGAAAATATCCGACAGCAAGATGATCACAGCAGCAGGGCAGTGTATTCTTACTTTTTTAAGTGGTATCTGTAACAATCAATATTCTTCTGTAACAATAAATATTGACAGTGTATTCTTACTACGTTAAATGGTATCTGTACCAATCAATATTCTTCTGTAACAATCAATATTCTTCTGTAACAATCAATATTCTTCTGTAACAATCAATATTTCATACATTAGAGAAAATAGCTGCATTTGTACTTTCACCTCCATTAGGTCTGGCTCGTAGCGGAGTGGTACAAAGCGCGTCTGTGACGGACTGTACAGAGTTTCGATCCCAACCACAGGCAATTGTGCATCCGGACCATTCAGAAAGCAGTGACCAACTACTAAACGTATTTATATTGCATGAAAAATCATTACAGCCCCAAAACGCTGGGTTGATGGCTACGTCCTGAATAGGATAAGCTCGGACTAAGACGGCCATGTCAGGCAATTGGCGCAAATAAAACGGCGACATAAAAAAATTCCATTCTCTGGACTACATCCTGCTGGAAATCTAGTAGGACCATTGTCCTGCTACAAGAGAGATCCGGCGGGAGTTTGAGAATGAACTCTGAAGAATAAGAAGAATAGGATAAGCTACCACGTTTTTAAAATTAACCTCTGAACATTTTGGAGGGCGCAGAAGAATGATGGTCAACCAGCATAGGACCGGTACTGTCAGCAGAAGTGTGATGGCGGATACACTCAAGGAGAGATCGGAGCAACTATGGATGTGTCCAGTTTGCAGTGATGATGATCCGACGACTAACTAACTCTGACAGAAATGAGAATGACATTAGACTTATTCACAGAAAGCGTAACTTGTCTGCAAGACTTGCACAATGTGCAATAACCTGCTTGTATTGTCGGTCTTCCTTCTTTATGGAAGCGAAGCATGGACAGTAAATGAAAGTGCCCAAGATAAGCTGGAGACAACTGAGATGTGGTTTTTAAGAAGAATAATGAAATTTCCATGGACAGCCAAGAAAACTAATTAGAAGTTCTCAGAGATCCTGGAGTAAAATGACAAATTATTGCAAAAACAAAACAAAAAAACAACATAATTTTTAGGGTTTGTCATGAGGAAAGTAAAACTTGAACATTTAGTGATTACTGAAAAGATCAATGGGAGAAGAAACAGAGGAAGACAAATAAAGAACTTTCTGGATGGATTGTCACTGTGGCACAAAAAGAAGTCACCAACATAACTTATTAACAACACACAAAAACAGAGAGTTACGAAGAAGGATGATCACCTTCGCCAATCGGCATGACACATGATTGATTGAACGCCTGTGTCTGGACATGCATAACGAGAAGCAGTTGATATATAAACTACGCTACGCAAATACACCGAAGCACATTGACCACAAAGATGATAGCTCCCACTGGAGCATGAATTGGATGATGATACAATTAAATAACAGAATGGTAAATTACAATATCTGGCATAATATAACTCTACCAGTGAACCCAGTACAAAAACCAGTTTACCATAGGAACCACTGAGCAGAGAACATAAATCATTTTATGCAAGTTACCGGCGAGCTCAGAACATAAACTGGTGTGTGTTCCAAAAATAACACCGGATTATGAAACGTGTGTACGCGGGCTCCCGTAGCATAAGTGGTCAAAGCGCAAATGACGCAATATTTTCTGAGGTGTCTTTTTTATCTTTTAAGCGTAAATTATAGAAGGAAAATGTTCAAGCAACCCTGAGTTTATTAACATGAAGGGACTGGTTTAATAATTTAAAAATAACACAATCAACTTCTACAAATCTATTGTCTTTTCTCTGTATTTTCTGTGAGGCGTCGCAGGATTGAATGGCAAGGGGTTTTCGGGCTATTGCACGTTTGGTCGCTTGATGTGCAATAATGATGTGCCATATCAGAATGTTGGTAACTCCTTAAATCCACCTTCTTCTTGGTCTTCCTCTGTATCTTGCAGTTTCAATTTTCATGTTGTATGCTCTTGCCGCTAGCCAATAAAGGTTCATTCTGATTAGGTGACCGAACCATTTCAATCAGTTTCTCAATATATTTGACCGCTGATGTTGTTTCAACAGTTCTTGTAATCTCCTTATTTCTCACATGATCTCTACTTGTTCTGTTTGCTGCTTTTCTTAGACATCTCATTTCAAGCAACGTAACACTAGCAATTCTATTTCTTTTGTACAGTTTGCAGTAGTTCGTCGTAATTCATGAAAATCGGCTATGATTAGAATTAGCAGAAGTATTCACAATTTTGTAGCAGAACTTACACAGAAAATAATGACCGATATACTCCTATCCAATAATGACTCATGTACTCGTATCGAATAATGACCCATGTACTCGTATCGAATAATGACTGATGTACTCGTATCGAATAATGACCCATGTACTCGTATCGAATAATGACCGATGTACTCGTATCGAATAATGACCGATGTACTCGTATCGAATAATGACCCAAGTACTCGTATCGAATAATAACCGATGTACGGGTATCGAATAATGACCCATGTACTCGTATCGAATAATGACCCATGTACTCGTATCGAATAATGACCCATATACTCGTATCCAATAATGACCCATGTAGTCATATCCAATAATGACTGATGTACGGGTATCGAATAATGACCCATATACTCGTATCCAATAATGACCGACGTACTCCTATATTATAGGTACAGACGTTTTTCTTTCTAAGCACCATTTTCTTTCTACAACACATTCTACGTAAACCCGCGTAGCCACATTTTCAAACTCGAGTATTATTGCAGGAACATGTACCCAAAAACTATTTCACTCCAGGGACCAAGTTTAAACCACCTCATATTTAATGGATCATCCAATCTCATATTGATCCATAGCTCTTTTATTGATATATAATACCTGCTGGTGTTGTGTCTCTACAGGATCTAGACTGAAGTAATATTTCTCTCTAAAACTAGAATCAACATTTTGGGGCGCTCTCTCACATCTTCTTGTATACTAAAATCGAGCTGAGTCTCTAAAGAGAAACTAAACACATTTTTGAGAATTTGAGAAAGATCTAAAGCGATATCAAAGAAAAGCAAAGAAATAATGGTTAAAGAGATGTTTGGGAGTTGTACAATATGTCCAATATCACTTGCTGTTGTATGGTATAATTAAAGTAACAGAATTGCCTAGAGAACTCAGATCCTTCTAGAGCTTGAATAAAAGAATCTTGTAATGTGCTGAAAGTTGAAAGACTACTTTCAATTGGTTTCACAGTGAGAATTGATATGAAAAATGGGCTCTTATTTGGAACCAGTGTGCCCCCTATGTTTGGATTCAGTGTCCTCCATATGCTTGGAACCAGCGTCCCCATATGTTTGAATCCAGCGTCCCCCTCCCCATGTTTGGAACCCGTGCCCCCCATCTATGTTATATAGGACTAGAAGCAGTTTGAACACTATTCGTAACCATCGCCCTCCTCATAATCTCTAGCATCCCATTAAGACACAGTTCAGGAATGGGTCAGAATTGGAGGGTGTGGGATTAAGGATTAGGAATGGCTCTAACACGACCCCTAAACATCGTCCACCTCCCTCTTAAAGTCTAGCATTATCCCTTCTCTTCCGATGTGTACTCGTTTCTTACAAATTGTCTAATATACACTATTTTGTTTCTTGTTAGACGGTATGAAGTGACGTCATTTCCGTGACGGTAAGTAAACATTGCGCACCATAAGACACTCGAAGTGAACTTGTTAGACTGTTATTTCGCTCACAATTCGTAAACTGGCGAAATATAAGGGGGCACGGGTTCTAAACAAGAACCGAAAATTGTTCTAGTAAGAAAGTTGACATACTTCTTTCAATTGATCTCCACAGTGAGAATTGATATGAAAAATTTTCTAGTAAGAAAGTTGACAGACTTCTTTCAATTGATCTCCACAGTGAGAATTGATATAAAAAATATTGTAGTAAGAAAGTTGACAGACCTCTTTCAATTAATCTCCACAGTGAGAATTGATATTCTTCTTCTTCTTTTGTTCACTTGAAACATGTCTATATCTGTAATTCTGTCTCCTTAATAAAACTCACTGTCTTTTGTAATTCATACAGTGTCCCATAGAGTTTTGATTCCAGTGTTGTTTCCTCTGGCCAATATGTCTGCCTCAGTGTTTCATGCTCAGAACACTCTTGAAGTATATGTTTGGCACTCTGTGCTGCCTGTCCACATGTACACATGGCCGTGTTGCTAATCTTGAACTTTGTATACATGTGACTGCGGAGTCGGTTGTGTCCTGTTCTGAGACGTAGAATTATAACTTGTTCTGGTCTGTTCATAATATGATAGTCATCTTGTGTTGGTGTTTGTGGCTTTCTTATTGACTTGATCATCTGTTTTTTTTCTGATGGTAGGTGATTGGTATATCTGGTTGGTCTTCGGCAGCACCTTCCTTAGCCAGCTGGTCTGCTTTTTCATTTCCTGGTATTCCACAGTAAGAGGGTATCCACTGCATGGTTACCCTATACTGGTAAGACAATTCGCTACGTAGTTTTTTCAAGTCTGTTCGTTTTCCAGACTGGAGAGCTTGAAGCACTGACCTTGCAGCACTGACCTTGCATCTGTCAGGAATACCACAGGCTGTAGGTCAGAGTTGGAGTTCAGCAGTTTTATAGCTGCCACACTAATTGCCTGGATTTCAGCATCACAATTATTGATATGAAAAATGTTCTAGTAAGAAAGTAGACAGACTTCTTTCAATTGATCTCCACAGTGAGAATTGATATGAAAAATATTCTAGTAAGAAAGTTGACAGACATTAAGTAGATGCTTTATGAAATTACTTTAATGTGAAATCAAACTATATATTCGGTTATGTTTCAAATATGTAAACGATCAATAAATTTGCCAGTAATGTAATGAATTAACGGAGAGTACAATAAAATATGTATCATATAAACACATAATACACACGTCATGTAGACATGACATATACATCATATAGACATAAACATCATATAGACATAACAAACACATCATATAGACATAATAAAAACATCATATAGACAATAAATATGCACATCATATAGAGATAAACATCTCATAGACGTAACAAAACATCATATAGAAATAATAAATGCCCACATCTTATATAGTAAGCATCATATAGACATAATAAACACATCATATGCACATCAACATCATATAGACATAATAAACACATCATATAGACATCATATAGACATAAACATCATATAGACATAAACATCATATACGCATAATAAACACATCATATATATATATATAATACAGACATCATATAAACATAAACATCATATAGATATAATAAACACATCATATATATCATATAGACATAACATCATGTAGACATATAATGACATCATATAGACATAAACAAAATATAGACATAATAAACACATCACATAAATATAATCAACACAACATCATATACAGTGAATTGAATATCATTTTCACAAGGAAACATATCTAGAATAAAATAGTTATGCATAAACACCACGATGGCAATCTAAGAAGCTACACGTCATGAAAATGCAGTATACAAAGAAAATTTGAAATACAAAATAGAACTAAATGTGATAAACATGATTGCATCTCTTAATTGAAACACTCTATTGCAGTTGGAAGCGTTTAAGCGGTTCAATAATTGTTGGTAAATAGTTATAAAGTCAATTCCAAGTTTTTCTTATTTTCATCACTCCCGTCTTCTTCAAAATACATCCACGGGTACAATATTTGTTTAGAGATACATCCACGGGTACAATATTTGTTTAGAGATACATCCACGGGTACAATATTTGTTTAGAGATACATCCACGGGTACAATATTTGTTTAGAGATACATCCACGGGTACAATATTTGTTTAGAGATACATCCACGGGTACAATATTTGTTTAGAGATACATCCACGGGTACAATATTTGTTTAGAGATACATCCACGGGTACAATATTTGTTTAGAGATACATCCACGGGTACAATATTTGTTTAGAGATATATCCACGGGTACAATATTTGTTTAGAGATACATCCACGGGTACAATATTTGTTTAGAGATACATCCACGGGTACAATATTTGTTTAGAGATACATCCACGGGTACAATATTTGTTTAGAGATATATCCACGGGTACAATATTTGTTTAGAGATATATCCACCATCCACGGGTACAATATTTGTTTAGAGATATATCCACGGGTACAATATTTGTTTAGAGATACATCCACGGGTACAATATTTGTTTAGAGATACATCCACGGGTACAATATTTGTTTAGAGATACATCCACGGGTACAATATTTGTTTAGAGATATATCCACGGGTACAATATTTGTTTAGAGATACATCCACGGGTACAATATTTGTTTAGAGATATATCCACGGGTACACTATTTGTTTAGAGATACATCCACGGGTACAATATTTGTTTAGAGATACATCCACGGGTACAATATTTGTTTAGAGATACATCCACGGGTACAATATTTGTTTAGAGATACATCCACGGATACAATATTTGTTTAGAGATACATCCACGGGTACAATATTTGTTTAGAGATACATCCACGGGTACAATATTTGTTTAGAGATATATCCACGGGTACAATATTTGTTTAGAGATGCATCCACGGGTACAATATTTGTTTAGAGATACATCCACGGGTACAATATTTGTTTAGAGATGAATCCACAAGTACAATATTTGTTTAGGGCAATGCAACCTTAATATTAAGTTCAAATTTCCCTTGCATATTGCATTTTCTCGACATGCAGCTTCGTATGTTTCAATCGAATTCTATATTTGCCACCGTCGTATTTGCAGACCTGTCAGTTTGTATCAAATAACTCCATGTAATCTATTTTATTATTCTATTATGTGTGTTGTCTCTATGTTGATAAAGACATATTTCGCCAAAACGTCGATTCCGTTCATTGGTTTCGAGCACAACTGCTATTCTAACCATTTTATGTTTTGCCCATATATTTATCTAGCAATACACAGACTTTCAGCCTGTGTACTCATGTCACTGAGAACAGACCAATCGAAACAAGGACTATTACATCAACCAACATCCCGTACCAGAATTAAAGTATTCTCAGGAACACATAAACATAGAACATTCATATTCGTACACAAGGACCAATAGGTCTTCTTGTAAACATAAATAACATAGAGACAGAACAATGTTGCTTCAAATAATATCGTATACAAGTAAATTCAAGTAGGAAGCAGGAGGATACATGAAAATAATTATAACAGCTGACGGAAAAATGCATGTTCTGTGTTTGTGTTCCTGAGGATACTTTAATACTTGTACGGGATGTTCGTTAATGTGGTAATAGTCCTTGTTTCGATTGGTCTGTTCTCGGTGACTTGAGCACACAGGCTGAAAGTCTTGACCTGGCCACAAGATTTTGGGGGATGTTGTTGGTCAAGTACGGAAATCTGCTTACTTGTGTTGCAAAGCTATTCGGTGCTGCTAGAACAGACCTGGTTCAATTCCCGTCATCTGTAAGAATTATTTTCATTTATCCTCATGCTTCCTACTTGAATATACTTGTATAAGATATTATTTGAAGCAACATTGTTCTGTCTCCATATCATGTCTGTTTACAAGAAGGCCTTTAGGTCCTTGTGTACGAATATGCATGTTCTGTGTTTGTGTTCCTGAGGATACTTTAATTCTGGTACTGGAATTTGTTGATGTTGTAATAGTCCTTGTTTCGACTGGTCTGTTCTCAGTGACATGAGTACACAGGTTGAAGGTCTTGACCGGGAACATCTTTTTTTGGTCTACCAGTAGATATCACGAAAATTGGCTCCCTAGATCATCTTAACGTGTTAGCTGGAGGTCCTGTAGTACTGAATAGCCACTGTTAGAGATAGTGACATTAAATGTCGGTGTGGGCTACAGCCTTTTCCAGTAAGAACTGTTATTCTAGCATTGCCAGGTTACCGTAGGGGGGAGGGGAGGCGTGTTGTGATTTCGGTTGGTCACTATTTATTCACTTGGAGTCGCTTTGGCTATTTTTGGCATGCGATTCCAATTATGTAAATAGTGATCAACGAATAACCCAATAATAATTTAAAAAACGTAATGAAGTCATTCAGATGAACAGTCTCTATAGGAGACTATCATAATGTGAACACATCCTTGTCGCTGTGACTATACATTTCAAATACATACACATGTGATCAAGATATACTTTGAGAGTGAGGAACTCTGGGGTAAACAGAACAAAATTTACCCTGTTTTGATTGTTGAAAATAAACATGAGAACTGATAAATATAATTGTAGGAAGAAATTGTTTAGTCTAATTAGAAAATAAACTGAAATATGTAAACATCCATTGTTAGTTAGTTTGTTCCGTTCCTGCCGCAAGCGACACATTGGGCAGAGGTTTTCGTTCTCCATATGATGCGATCCGATGCCTGCATCGTTAGTTCCTGGATGGTCTTTCAGCCTATTAATTCCCCTTCTTTAAGAATGGTGTTTTTAAGGGTTGTTTTAGGCCTTCCTCTTTTTCTTTTACCATCAGGTGACCACATAAGGGCTTGCTGGTTTATTCTGTTTACATATAGTCGTAAAACGTGACCAAGGTATTTCCATCTTCGTTTTATTAATATGTTTGAAATATACTCCATTGTACAGTTCATAAATAAGAAACAATCCGAGATATGCAGAGGAAGCTGTTATTTTAGCAGGTAGTGAACATAAACTATAAAGACTAGTAGATCAAGTCGATAAATCAAGTAAAGAATAGGAACTGATTATAAATATTGAAGAAAAAAAACCACGATAATCAGCAAAGTCACCGAATAACAGGTGCTAGACATAAAAATGTATGGGGGAGAAAGTACAACAAGTAAAACAGTATCAATATCTTGGACACATAATCACAAATGATGACAGATGTGAAACAGAAGTTAAAAGAAGAATAGGAATAGCTAAAAGTACCTTCATTGATATGAGGAAATCATTAACATTCTGAACAAATTACATCATCATCATGTGGTATATTATTTCCAGAATGTGGTCTTCCTTATGGATTCTCTGAACACTCAGCGATTCTGGGAGAGTTAGCTTGTCCCTGATAGAGACATGTTTAAACAATCTCATATATCAATACACGATCGCCGTTTAGGGCGCACTCTACCCCTGTTGCGTTAACTCTGCCTTCAGCTATTAAGCTGTTCCATGTTGTTCTATCTCTTCATATGACCCCCCCCCCCCCCAAAAAAAAAAAAAACCACAAAAAACCCAGCTTTCTTTTTAGGATGTTGTTAATGAGCGTTATTAAACATCTTCGATGTTTAGTGATCTTAACTTTTCTTGATGTGTCTTTTTAGCTGTCCATGGTATACGTAAAATTATTCTGTAACATCTCATTTCATAAGCAGCGATTCTCTTTGCTATTGTTTTATTTAATGTCCTTGCATCACAACCGTATATTGCAATTGGAGATAGACATGTTCTGATGATACATAGTGTGGCTATGCTGTTGGTATCTTGCCAAAGATTTTTTATTTGGGCAAGTTTATTTTCGCCATGCAATTCTTCTTTTGATGTCTACAGCGCAGTCTCCTGAACTATTTATTTTTGAGTCCAAATACTCGAAATTTATTACGTCCTCTAGTTCGAAATTATCAATTATTATCTTTGGTTGCATTTTTCACTTTATCCGTTGTCATAATTGTTGTTTTCTTCATTTTTAAGTACAGGTTTTTGGCTTCACGTTGTTCTTTTGTTGATAGTAACATCTGTTTACGCCATCTTCGTTTGTTGTTAAGAGAACTGTATCATTAGCATATCTAATCTCTGGAATCTGTTGGCCGAAGATGGTAAGAGGTTGGAAATCAGCTTATCTGATCTCTGGGACCTGCTGTCCGAAGATGGTAAGAGGTTGGAAGTTAGCTTATCTGATCTCTGGGACCTGCTGTCCGAAGATGGTAAGAGGTTGGAAGTCAGCTTATCTGATCTCTGGGACCTGCTGTCCGAAGATGGTAAGAGGTTGGAAATCAGCTTATCTGATCTCTGGGACCTGCTGTCCGAAGATGGTAAGAGGTTGGAAGTTAGCTTATCTGATCTCTGGGACCTGCTGTCCGAAGATGGTAAGAGGTTGGAAGTTAGCTTATCTGATCGCTGGGACCTGATGTCCGAAGATAGTAAGAGGTTGGAAGTTAGCTTATCTGATCTCTGGGACCTGCTGTCCGAAGATGGTAAGAGGTTGGAAGTCAGCTTATCTGATCTCTGGGACCTGCTGTCCGAAGATGGTAAGAGGTTGGAAGTTAGCTTATCTGATCGCTGGGACCTGATGTCCGAAGATAGTAAGAGGTTGGAAGTTAGCTTATCTGATCTCTGGGACCTGCTGTCCGAAGATAGTAAGAGGTTGGAAGTTAGCTTATCTGATCTCTGGGACCTGCTGTCCGAAGATGGTAAGAGGTTGGAAGTTAGCTTATCTGATCTCTGGGACCTGCTGTCCGAAGATGGTAAGAGGTTGGAAGTTAGCTTATCTGATCTCTGGGACCTGCTGTCCGAAGATGGTAAGAGGTTGGAAGTTAGCTTATCTGATCTCTGGGACCTGCTGTCCGAAGATAGTAAGAGGTTGGAAGTTAGCTTATCTGATCTCTGGGACCTGATGTCCGAAGATAGTAAGAGGTTGGAAGTTAGCTTATCTGATCTCTGGGACCTGCTGTCCGAAGATGGTAAGAGGTTGGAAGTTAGCTTATCTGATCTCTGGGACCTGCTGTCCGAAGATGGTAAGAGGTTGGAAGTTAGCTTATCTGATCTCTGGGACCTGCTGTCCGAAGATGGTAAGAGGTTGGAAGTTAGCTTATCTGATCTCTGGGACCTGCTGTCCGAAGATGGTAAGAGGTTGGAAGTTAGCTTATCTGATCTCTGGGACCTGCTGTCCGAAGATGGTAAGAGGTTGGAAGTTAGCTTATCTGATCTCTGGGACCTGCTGTCCGAAGATAGTAAGAGGTTGGAAGTTAGCTTATCTGATCTCTGGGACCTGATGTCCGAAGATAGTAAGAGGTTGGAAGTTAGCTTATCTGATCTCTGGGACCTGCTGTCCGAAGATAGTAAGAGGTTGGAAGTTAGCTTATCTGATCTCTGGGACCTGCTGTCCGAAGATAGTAAGAGGTTGGAAGTTAGCTTATCTGATCTCTGGGACCTGCTGTCCGAAGATGGTAAGAGGTTGGAAGTTAGCATATGCCATGTCGTCTTTAACGTTTCTATTTATGTTTCAGCGTAGATGTTAGACAGAAACAAAACAAAAAGTACAAACACGCTAAATATAAGAATGATAAAATACTGCATCTATTCTATATTGATGTATGGCTTTGAAGCATAATGGAATATTATGGAATACCAGGAAATGAAAAAGCAGACAATTGGCTAAGGAAGGTGCTGCCGAAGGTCAACCATGTGTACCATTCCCGTACCATCAGGAAAAAAAAGATTATCAAGTTAATGTGAAAGCCACAAACACCAACACAAGATGACTATCACATTATGAACAGATAAGAAAAAGTTGAAATCCTATGCCTCAGAACGGAACACAACTGACTCTACAGTCACATGTATACAATGTTCAAGATTAGCAACACGGCCATGTGTACATGTGGACATGAATGACAGAGTACCAAACATATACTTCAAGAGTGTTCTGAGTATGAAACGCTGAGGCAGACATATTGGCCAGAGGAAACAACACTGGAATCAAAGCTCTATGGGACACTGTATGAACTACAAAAGACAGTGAGTTTTATTCAGGAGACAGAATTACAGATATAGACATGTTTCAAGTGAACAAAAGAAGAAGAAGATTCATCCTCCCCCTATTGTTCGTTGTTAGATTAATTCATCCGAAGACCCAGACTTAATAACAGAACTACTACCATTATACTACTTCATACTCATCTGACTAATGCCAATTATTTATACAAGATTAAATATTGAGTTTCACTTTTCCTGTCAATCAGATAGCACGACACGTACAGCCAGTCATCTCCAAACTAATATTTTGCACAAGAATGTATTTCCACCTTCTAAAATCACCCTCGTATTCAAACCATTAAAACACAGTTTCTACAGGTCTTTGGAGACCGCACAAGTTCAATTTTTTTAGTATAATATTGCCCAGCGTCTAGACCAAAGTTCAATACAGTCGTAGATATATAGGGAAATTAATTCCAAATTGACGGGTTTTGCTCACGCAACCTATCGCTATTAGATATAGGATATGGTATGTTGAATTGAATTTGTCATCCAGTGGTCATGAGGGAGAACTACTGACCTCATCGCCAAGAGAATAGACGTTGCATAGATGATATAGAGGAATGGTATAGAAGACATTATTGTATTGTAATTAGAGAAGTGTGTTTAAAGTGTGGGTTTGTGTAGAGTGTTGTTAGATGTGTGGACACTGGTGAGGTTAGATGTGTGGACACTTGTTTAGTGGGGTAGATGTGTGGACATTTGTTTAGCGGGTTAGATGTGTGGACACTGGTGGGGTTAGATGTGTGGACGCTGGAGGTGTTAGATGTGTAGACACTGGTGGGGGTAGATGTGTGGACACTTGTTTAGCGGGTTAGATATGTGGACACTGGTGGGGTTAGATGTGTGGACGCTGGTGGGGTTAGATGTGTGGACACTGGTGGGGGTAGATGTGTGGACACTGGTGGGGTTAGATGTGTGGACACTAGTTGGGTTACATGTGGGGACACTGGTGGGGTTAGATATGTGGACACTTGTTTAGCGGGTTAGATGTGTGGACACTTGTTTAGCGGGCTAGATGTGTGGACACTGGTGGGGTTAAATGTGTGGACACTTGTTTAGCGGGTTAGATGTGTAGACACTTGTTTAGCGGGTTAGATGTGTGGACACTTGTTTAGCGGGTTAGATGTGTGGACACTTGTTTAGCGGGTTAGATGTGTGGACATTGGTGGCGTTAGATGTGTGGACACTGGTGGGCGTAGATGTGTGAACACTGGTGGGGTTAGATGTGTGGACACTTGTTTAGCGGGATAGATGTGTGGACAGTAGTGGGGTTAGATGTGTGGACAATAATGGGGTTAGATGTGTGGACAATGGTGGGGGATGAGGGTAGATTTGTGGACACTTGTTTTGCGGATTAGATGTGTGGACAATAATGGGGTTAGATGTATGGACACTGGTGTGGTTAGATGTCTCGACACTGGAAAGGGTTAGATGTGTGGACAGTGGTGAAGTTAGATGTGTGGAAACTGGTGAGGGAAGGTTAGATGTGTGGCCATAGGTACGGCAGTAGATGTGTAGACACTGTTTAGGAGAGTTAGATGTATGGACAGTGGCGGGACAGTTGTGCGGATAATGGAGTGGGGTTAGATGTATAAACAGTGGTGGGATTAGATGTGGGACAGTGGTGGGGAGGGTTAGATGTGTGGACACTGACTGAGAGGGTTAGATGAGTGGACAGTGGTGGAGTTAGATGAGTAAAAAACAAGTTGGGAGGGGCAGTTGTGTGGACATTGGTGGCGTTACATGTGTGGACACTAGTAGAGTAGATTATATATGTGAACAGTGGTGGGGTTAGATGTATGGACACTTGTTTAGCGGGCTAGATGTGTGGACACCTGTTTAGCGGGTTAGATGTGTGGACACCTGTTTAGCGGGCTAGATGTGTGGACACTTGTTTAGCGGGCTAGATGTGCTGACACTTGTTTAGCGTGCTAGATGTGTGGACACTGGTGGGGTTAGATGTATGGACACTGGTGGGGTTAGATGTATGGACACTGGTGGGGAAGTTAGATGTGTGGAAAGTGGTGGAGTGATGTTGGACGTGTATTCAGTGGTAGTGGTCGGATGTGTGTGGAGTGAATACTAAGTATGTGTTGCATGTATACTTGCCTGTATAACCATCTCATAGATCTGGGGTAGAGAACCTCCAACTGGCGGACCATATACAGGTGCATTTACTGAGGCCTAGGTTAACACGATATTACAAATCAAATCTAGAAAACTTATGTTCTTATCGCTTGCCACAATATATGTGTACGTGCACAATTGTTAGATACCTCACGATATGAAATAAACTACGACTTTTGAACAGATAAGGCGCCCATGTGTTGCCGGGGCCCAAAAGGGGAGCAAAGAATAGCAACAACATTCCACGCATGTCGTAAAAGGCGACTAAAGAGGTTATGGGATGGAGTTGACTGTCCCATCCCATATAGGGCCAGTGAACCAAAGCCATGCTGAAGTCGGATGTGTCCGGCCGAAAAGCGCAGATATCGCAGCAATGCTGTAAACCCAACTCATTTTTCTGGACTGAAGGGCCGGGTCGAAATGATTATGAACTCTGGCCGTTTAATAACAAATGACAACTCATTCCGTTCTCCGGACTACATCCTGCTAATCTGCAGGAGTTTGAGAACGAACGCAGAAGAAGAAGAAGAACGGATAAGGTTAAAATTTCATATAAATTAATTCATTAGTGGCAGATGTTAAGAGTTGCCTACTTGGTATATATATATATAATTATGCCATCATTTATTTATTATTATTTCTAGTGATGTCTATAGAAATAATTAGATCAATGAAGACACAGTATAGTTGCCTACTAAATGTCAATGAAGACACAGTATAGTTGCCCACTAAATGTCAATGAAGACACAGTATAGTTGCCCACTAAATGTCAATGAAGACACAGTATAGTTGCCCACTAAATGTCAATGAAGACACAGTATAGTTGCCCACTAAATGTCAATGAAGACACAGTATAGTTGCCCACTAAATATCAATGAAGACACAGTATACATGCCCACTAAATGTCAATGAAGACACAGTATAGCTGCCCACTAAATGTCAATGAAGACACAGTATAGCTGCCCACTAAATGTCAATGAAGACACAGTATAGTTGCCCACTAAATGTCAATGAAGACACAGTATAGTTGCCCACTAAATGTCAATGGCAAACAATGTCACAAGTATCTCGTATACAGATCATTTAAGAAAATGTATGAAGTGGTAAAATTTCATTTCGTGATACACAGTAATTAGTATATCAAAAAAAAACCAAAACAGTTTCATTTGTTTATAAAAACTGGACGCGATACACAATTAAAAAATAGATATTTATTGAGTCTTAACTACTTAAAACATTGTAGCAAAAAAATGGCATTCATACGTTAGGCGGTTAAGCAGATAATCACATTTGTTTTGAGGGAAAAGCTAGTGAAACGTGTTGTAGTAAGCATTTCTCATGAGCACATTGAGCTTTGAAACAGGTTCTCAAACTTATAAAATTAGACCACGGCTTCTCACGTATATATAGCATTCTAAAATACAGCAGCTACTCGACTAGACTCCATCCTCTGGCACTGTATCCATTCTCCCCTCCTGAGAGTATTATAATACAAGCTTATATCATCTATATACAGGGGGCACAAGGGTTTCAGATTAGCTATACAATATCCAGGAATCATAACTTAATAAAGTCTGTTCCTTTCCTTCCTTCCCCGTTCCCTGAGCGCGCACGCAAAAGTCCTGAAGCATAAAAATAATGAAGGGTATGTTTTTGACCTGACTTACAATATTCTTGTTCGATCGAGCTCAGGTTGTACCCAAGTACACGTTTGTTTGACAATGTCTCATTTGTATCGGGTCGGTAAACTCCTTAAATAATATTATTACTACCGAATAATGACTACATAATTATCTCAATGGAAAAACAGTAAAGAGGTACAACATAGATGCAACAAAATATACCAGATCCTAGGACAGATGACAAGTATTTTTAAGTACAAAAATGTTATCTTAGATATTAAAGTTGCATTATACAAGACTATTCCTATCATATCACTATTACCAGTGGCAAACCTGGACACTGACAGCATAAGACAACAGAAAAATAGTTTACAGCACACGACAGCTTGGTATGTCTACGAAAAATACTCGGAGTGTCATTAAGAGATAAAGGGATAAATGTTCCAGTGTATGGTAACAACCCTAAACAGGAAGTATGTGGCTGGAGTAACACAGGGAAAATGTCAATATATACAAAAATAGGTAGATGTATTACATAAAAACGTCGTGTGTCCTGTGTCTCGTTGTTAGGTTGTTTTATGATTTATTTTGGTAACATATCTACCTATTTTTGTATATCTTGTTAGTAAGAGATAGTACGATATACGATAACATCAGACAGGTAACTAAAGCAATACCAGTAATGAAACACATCAAAGGACAAAAGATCAAGTGGTTGTCAAAAACTTCCAGAGTGCCAACAGACAGCATGCCACAGATGGCCATGACACATAGATACAACGGCTATAACGCCAGAGACAGACCATGTAAAAGATGGATCACAGAAATCAAAGAAGCCACAGGAACAAGCTTACAAACAGCGCACACGAAGGCTATCTCCAGAGAACTCTTCTACCCCTGACGCTGCACGGTAAACAAAAGCCACATCATATAGGTAGACTGATATATAGAAACAGACAGACATAACACTACAGGACAGATAACCTCAATATAAAGGCATGTCATCTACTAAGGTTTTCTGTTACATGGTTGGTTTGTCTAGTGAGCCATTGGTGAGACCCACAGACGCAACCACATGCACTGTGTTTGTGTTTGCATATAACCGTTTATGAGCTTGTGATTTCTTTTTCTTTTTGGTTGATACTCATAAATCAGAGAGTTTGCACGATGTAATCCAGGGAACTAGATAAATATTCTGTTTCCTAGCTTACAGCTTAGCTGCTATATCCTGTGACGGCATCTGTGATTAAACGGCTAGAGTTCATAATCATTTCGACCCGGCCCTTCAGTCCAGAAAAATGACTTGATATGCCAGTGTTAACCTATGGCTGCCTTCAACTGATTGACACAATTGTCCTTTCACACACAAGCTTCGCCTATTCCGTTATCTTACACATTACCTAAACTACTATTTATCTAGTTGCATCTATCTGCACACAGTTTTTGCTGTTATGTGTATTGTATTTAATTAATCATATTGTATCGCCACGGTTCTCTGTCCCCCTTCTCTAATTATGAATTACGATATTTGTTTAATTGTGTTTATGTGTGTATGTGTTTATTACTCATTTATTACATTTACATTTGTATTCTGTTATGTGTTATTGGATTCGGCTAATATAGCCAATCTGACGGCATACAGACCTAAATGTACTGCTATAATTTGCCAGATGTAGAACATTTGCCGTGTCTGCTGCTGGATAAGCCGATGTATAACATGTGCAGTTTCTGCTGCTGGATAAGCCGATGTAGAACATGTGCAGTTTCTGCTGCTGGATAAGCCGATGTAGAACATACATTGTTTCTGCTGCTGGATAAACCGATGTAGAACATACATTGTTTCTGCTGCTGGATAAGCCGATGTAGAAGATGTATTCTTTCTGCTGCTTGATTATTGTTGTCAACTATTCATATCAGGTCATCTATTCTCAGATAATATTTCATAAATGTAAAGGTTTGTCACAATAGAACCACTATAAGATAATATTGCGTGAAACGTAACAACAATAGTACTTACGTAGAACACATATTTTTGAAAGTTTAACCTGAGCAGGATGGACTATCGCTAAGACTAATGGATTATCAGGTGTAAACAATGCAGGATATATCTATAAACTAAACAAGCTATAGCTTAGGGCGCCCGCATTGTTACTATCTATCTATTCTTGATAGTTAAAGATGTTTCGTTGTTTTTCGAATTGTTCATTACATTTATTATTTTTCATGCCATGCTCATCTTCGCTTGCGAAGGAGGAACATCATCATCATCCTCAGTTTTGAAACAGGTCATGAAAAAGTGATCTGCATAATATGTCATCTGATTACACCCATCCCTCTTAAGTATGTTTAGTTTTACATCCACATTCCTTATTTCGTCCAGTTAACATACTTTTCTTGTTGTTATTTCCCACCTTTTCTGTTTGAATTATCTGACCTGTCTAGCTATATCTACAATATCTTTCTGTCTCTCTTTCTAAAATCAGCAAAAACAATAAGAAATGAAACCAGACGGGTTGGGTTGCACAAAAGACAGGACCAGGACACGTCCGTCAGTTCAAATCATTCAATTACAAACTTCATGCAGGTGATCAGGATAATTGCTCGTGAAATCACGAGACATGGCCGATGAGACGACATGACGGCAATGTCTGTAGAAAACAGAATTCCACATATATTCATTTCTATTCTTTGCCTTCATCATGGATGTTTATGAAAGTATCGGAATGCAGTAAAACTTAACCATCTTTTACTGAAAACAAAATCTTACACATTAATTTAAGGCTGTTTTACAAATAACGAAAATTTACAGTCGATTGTTTCTATTGTCTATTGTCTATTGTCTTTCCCCAAGTTGTTTGTGATCCACTCTTGCCGTTAAGCGTAGGGGTGATAGGAGCACGAGCTTGCGTTCTATCGCCAGATGTGTGGCCTCAGCTGTTGTTTGACCGTGTCTGTACAGGATCGTTCTATGCTAGTTTAACATTGTCCATGGTAGAGAGAATTCATGTTTGTGTAATGATTAACCTTGTTAATGGAGCACTGAGTTAATTGTGAACCGTACCGGGCCGCGTGGAGCAGCCTTTCTGCAGGACCAGAAAGACGTACCACACTGTAGCGAAAGAACTAGCGAGATCCAAAATTGACATCGCTGCCCTCAGGGATACACGACTGAGGAAGGTGAACTTGTGGAACGAAGAGCTGGATATTACTTCGCCCGTGTGATGCCGGGGCCCGAAAGGAGAGCAAAGAATAGCAAAACACTGTTTACCTTCCACGCATGTCGTAAAAGGCGACTAAGGAGTTTTTGGGATGGAGTTGGCTGTCCCATCCCATATAGGGACAGTGACACAAAGCCATGCTGAAGACGGATGTGTCTGACCGAAAGGCGCAGATATCGCAGCAATGCTGTAAACAATGACACAGCGCATTCCGTTCTCCGGACTATATCCTGCTAATCTGCAGGAGTTTGAGAACGAACGCAAAAGAAGAACAAGAAGAAGGATATTACTTCTGGATTGGCAGGAAAATAAAAGTAGTGAAACTGGAGCTGGAGTAGGTTTTGCAATTAAATTTAGCCTAGCCAGACAGATAGCTGAACCTCCGAAGAGCATTAGTGACCGGCTAATGATTTGTTCACTGTCCACTGTCTAATAAGCGGCATGCAAACTTCGTTGCCCTGACTACGACGAACCCCGATTAACAGAAAGAAAAGATTGAAGAAGATTTAAAGTGATCTTAGAACATAGATAAACATAGAACATAGATAAACATAGAACATAGATAAACATAGAACATAGATAAACATAGAACATAGATAAACATAGAATATAGATAAACATAGAACATAGATAAACATAGAACATAGATAAACATAGAACATAAGATAACTTGTATGTTAAAGTCATACAGAAGACCCCCCCCCCCCCCCCCAAATCCGACAATCTCAGCATCCTTGGTAACTTCAATACACGAGTGGGTTCGGATTAGCCTTCCTTAGATGGTGTGCTGAGGAGGTATGATATTGGGAAATGCAGTAGAAATGGACAGCACTGATCGAAACATGAGCAGCGTTTAACCTACACATCTCCAGCACTGTCTTTCAACTACCTCACCGTAATAAGACTTTATGGATGCACATACAATAAAAATAGTGACACCAAATCGATTATGTTATAGTGAAACAACGTGATAAGGAGAAGGCGAGAGCCAGTAAATTCATGTGTGGTGCCGACTGCTGGACGGACCACAGATGCTAGTCTCCAAAGTTAATCTCCATACACTGTATCTCCGGCGACCTCAAAATAGCAAACAGGGGTGAAAAAGGGAACGCATTGCTCTAGGCGGACCCAGAGTTAGCAGATAACCAAGATCCCAAATGTACCTCCTCTAGTGCACCCTGGAAACAGAAATACAGCAGCTCGAGCTGATTCTGGCCAAATCATTTGGGGGTCGTGTCCAGGAATGTGGAGGAAGCAGATGGAAAGAGATTTGACTGCA
This sequence comes from Meghimatium bilineatum, assembly GCA_034231615.1. Lineage (NCBI taxonomy): Eukaryota > Metazoa > Mollusca > Gastropoda > Stylommatophora > Philomycidae > Meghimatium > Meghimatium bilineatum. The sequence goes on from CM067309.1 coordinate 30,608,812, forward strand.
ATATCTCCGACACTATTCGCATCACCACATACAGCGACACTGTCGATATACAGTGACGCCTGTTAGTCCAGTAAATACACTGGAGGGCGGCCAATGTAAAAGGCACGTAAAGGTGGTTGCAGGGCGAGAAATAAATAATGTCATAATTGGTACAATGACACAATGAACGGGCAGAACAGCGCCAGAGGGCAGCGCGAACTGCAAACCGAAAGTGAAAGGTTCATAGGAAGGGGAAACTACAAGCTATGTTAGCTCGAGACGAGCTTCTAGTTACCTGTACTACTCATAGGCAGAGACCCAGACCCAATCACGACGTTCGGAAAGCAAGAAGACCTAACCCAACTCTAATGTAGAGACTCCTAAACCGGAAATATGCTCGCGAAGAGAAAGGGTGTCGTACCCAATGGGCTTAGGCAAAAATGGGACAACGATGGTAGTCCTGGCCCAACTCTACTGTCAAGATTTCCTTTATCGGAAATATACTTGCAGAGAGAAAGGGTTCAGTACCTGATGGGCTCAGGCACAAAAGGGACAACGATTTTAGCCCTGGCCCAACTCTACTTTCAAGCTTCCTATACCGGAAACACAATTGCAGAGAGAAAGGGTTCAGTACCTGATGGGCTCAGGCGCTATTGGGACAAGGTTGTTCAGCTCGAGAACGCCTTGCTCTCAAACGCGTGGTGTGACTCGAACTTGGACGAGGGAACCACGATGTCCGTGAACGACGCCTCGGGTAGGAGGGCGAACGAGCCAGGGTCCAACTTTTCTGGTGAATTCTTCCTTATACGGAACCAGGCTCGCGGATGAGAAACGGTTCAGTACCCGATGGGCACAGGCACAGTTTGTCCAAATGCACGAGATGAGTTCATAGATGGTGGAACACCTCGTACCAGATAGACGCGCTCGACAAGCGTCTTGGTGAAGAGGCACTACACACCAGCGTGCCCGACGGCAGATAGACAGGCTGTCACGGACTAGGGACCAAACCCGAAATAAAGGAATGACGAAAACGGATGTGCTGGACCTCGGACGTCCTGACCACAAGTGGCCAACCGGGGTGCAAATAATCACAGTTCTACTGTGGAACTTGCAGCACAACGTACTTCACGCTCCCTGGCGGAAATCACACAAAATATTCGTTGTGGTTATTTGAGAGCGAACACTTATTTGAGAGAGAAGAAGAAGAAGAAAATAGTAAATACTCAACACAACTTTACGTCTCATATTGACAGATCCACTTTATAAACAGCTTCTGGTCAGCTCAATGGATATCTAAAATTGCACTATTGACAGTCGACTCCATAGACATTCAAAAAAGCTGGGAAAACCCCCGTGACACTATCTACAGAACTACAGAAAAAGTGGTGGGAGTTGCTGTTCGCAGAAATCAAGAATGGTTTGACGTAAGCGATGTACAGATCAAAGCTGTCCTGGATAACAAGCACAAACAGCACACATCATATCTAAAAGACACCACATCAACCAGAAAAAAGATGCATCACGAAAACTCAAATAAAGCGCGCAAAGCCAAAGAGATACAACTCTACGCTGTCATCAATGTTATGCAGAAATTGTATTCTGTGCTAAAAGAAATTTATGACACTCAGTTTTCATAAACGGTAGAAAAGGTAGTAAAAGAGAATGTACTCAATATCAGGGCTTCGCACTACTAAGCCATGTAGGCACAATGTACGCCAAAATTATAGAATTTAGGCTAAGACCCATTATAGAACCACAGCTATCCGACAAACAGATGGGATTTAGCAAAAACAGGAGCTGCACAGACGCAATTTTCATTCTCAGGCAGATGGTGGAGAAAAACATAGAAAACAATACGAACCTTTTTGTATCATTTGTAGACCAGGTGAAAGCCTTCGATAGAGTAGATAGAAGAGTTCTATGGCACACACTGACTAACTATGGAGTCAACAACCACCTTATTAAAGTATGTCAAAGCTAATATGTGAACTGTGAGAGTGTAATTCGAACGAATAAAGGAACATCAAAACCATTTAAAGTCACATCGGGAGTTAGGCAAGGATGCGTTTTATCACCACTCCTGTTCATCACATATAGCGATAGCATTACGAAAAAAGCCAAGATGCAAAATGAAAATACCAAAGAGCTGCTCTTTGCTGACGATCAGGCTATAAAAGCAACTAAAGAAACTGAACTTCAACGTCATCTAACATCCATGGACATCGAGTGCAAGAACAACAACATGAATATAAGCATAGATAAAACAAAAAACATGGCAATAGGAAGGGATACACACACTCTAAATATATCAGTGGAAAATTAAGTCATTAAACAAACCAACACCTTCAAATACTTAGGTGTAACATTCTCTTCAGATGGAAAGATGGACACCGAAATAGACATTCGTTGTAGCAAAACGTTGGAATCAAAGCTCTATAGGACACTGTATGAACTACAAAAGACAGTGAGTTAAATTAAGGAGACAGAATTACAGATATAGACATGTTTCAAGTGAACGAAAGAAGAAGAAGTAGCAAAGCGAATCAAATACTGGGTCAATTATCCCCTTTATTGCAACACAACAAAGTATCTTCATTCCAACCCTGTGCTACCAATGGCAAACATGGTCTTTAACAACAAAACATAAGAGACAACTGGTTACAACAGAGATGAGATGTCTGAGAAAAGCCGCAGGAGTGACCAGAAGACACAGAATTAGAAACGATGTCATAAGAGAAAGAGTGGATGTCATATCAATTCTACAATAGATACAAAACCAACAGATACAATGGTTTGGTCATCTGGAAAGAATGCCGTGTGATTCATTAGTTTATAAAGCATATATGAAGAGAGGAGAAGCAGAAAGAAGAGCCAAGGGTAGACCTAGAGTACGCTGGATCGACAACATCAAAGAGACATTACACGAACACCAAATAACATTATCTGAAGCTGTCAGAAAAGTGAGAACAAGAACATTGTATCTCCCTCGACACCCGTAAAGGGTAAAAGAGGAAAGAAAGAAGAAGAAGAAGTCTTCAGAAACGTCTCCTTTTAGTAGTCCAGATGGAAAGCATACCATCACTGACAGAGAGAAAATTCTCGAACGATGGGCTGAACATTTTGAAAATGTACTAAACTGCTCATCCAACATCAACGCCTAAGCGAGTGTGCGCATCGCGCAAATACCAATCAATCATTCATTATCGTAGCTCCCTTTCCTTGAGGAGGTGGAGAAAGAAATCTCAAATTAGTCCATAGGAAAAGCGCCATGTCCAGACTCCATTCCAGCCGAAGTGACCCTGTTATGACTGTAAACTCACAGAGCACTTCCAGACAATGTGGAACCTGGAAACGATACCACAATGAAGACTTTAAGGATGCTTCCATCATACATCTATATAGGAGAAAAGGATATCTCCTAACTTGCGACAACCCCGAGGCATATCCCTGCTCTTTATAGCCGGTTAGATTATGGCTATAATCTATTGAATAGACTGCAAGCCCATCTTGAGACAGGTATCCTCCCAGAGAGCGAATGTGGCTTCCGACAGAGCAGAGGTACTGTTGATATGATATTCACTGCCAGACAACTACAGGAAAAGTGTCGTGAACAGAACATTGGTCTCTACATCACATTTGTTGACCTAACTAAGGCATTCGACACTGTAAATCACGAAGGATTATGGAAGAGCATGCCCAGATCTGAATGTCCCGACAAATTCACCAACTCCATGATGTTCCCCAGTTCCATGATGGTATCACAGCCTGTGTGCAAGTTGACGACTTCACCAGTATGGTTGTGTACAGCAGCGCCACCCCTCCCTCCGGACAACGACCTTGGCTAGTTGGCTAACTATGTAAAGCTACTCAGCAAGTGGATGCCCCCCCTCCTTACTGTACATACAAGGAGGAGGAGACACAACTTCATGTTATCGACAACGGCTTCGAAGGCGGGAGTTGGAAAGATCCCGTTTTGATCTGTGGACGCATCAAGGACTGTAACTGATAAGCAACCAGAACTGGCTCAGACAGCAATGGCAAACTACTGAACGTATACAATGTCACGAAACTCATGATTACAACACAGAAAGACGAACTAACGCAGATGTCCGAAAATGTATGAACATAGAAGAAGAATGGCTTCTCAAAATTATCTTAAAAAAACCACAAACTAGCATATTTGGTCATATAAAGAGACACGATAGTACTGAAAGATTAATCATGGACGGTAAAGTTCCAGGAACGAGAACAAGAGGCAGAACAAAACTGCGATGAACACATGGCATCGAAGACATTTTGAACATGACACTGGGCGAAGCTGGAAAGCGTGCACAGAACCAACAGGCTTTCAGAGTGAATTTAGGACAACGTTCTGTAAAGGACATATACGACCGAGGTATAGAGAGAACTCAATGGCGTGAAAAATAGAGACATTGTAACAACAATATTAAGACCTATAGATGGCAGGGTCGAAGGGGGTGCCACACTGGAGACAGCACAAAAAGTTCTCCAAACATCTCTAACCTAAACCAATCAGAGAAGTGTAGAAAAATCACGCCCAGACGTGATAAATCACGTCCGTGATGTTATCAATAACTACAAATAGAAATTAAAGAGAAACTTGACGTATATATGCATACTACTTTCTAATAGAATCTATACAATGAGTTGGGACTAACAAATATATCTGCAAATATTCTAACAATAGTTCAGTAGCCAGTGATTGCCATTTTTATCTACAGTAATCAAGCAAATGTTGGAACACATTCTTCAACAGGAGAAAGGTAAATACGTAGTAAATATGCAAGTCAAATTGCAACACAGTCCCGAGAATTTGTGAGTGATTTGTACGTCGTTCATGTTTAACAGGTTATACATTTTTCTCTTTTCTATACCTGTTCAACAATAAGCATATCTCTCTTTTATACCTGTTAAACAATAAGCATATATCTCTTGTATACCTGTTCAACATAAGTATATCTCTTTTGTATACCTGTTCAACAATAAGTATATCTCTCTTGTATACTTGTTAAACAATAAGAATATCTCTCTTGTATGCCTGTTCAACAATAAGTATATTTCTCTTATCGTTAACATTTTTAAAAAGTGGCAAATGAACCGGAAGACAACTCTCTCATTGCGTGCGCAGTCTATCAAGGCTTCCGGTCTTTGACTTGTGTTTTCTTAAGGTTTCTGTTTGGTTATGTGTACGAGAATATTACACTATTCCTTGTCTAAAATTCAATGTCTAGAATTCTGGTTCAACATACGAATCTTTATAAAATCAATGGACCAGTAAAACAAAGTATTATTTGTTCAGCGTATTTTATTTCTCTGTTGTTATTCTTGTGTAATTTTTCATCTTTCCTGTAGATTGATTTGGGGTAACAATAATGCGTTCTGCGTTCTGCGTTCGTTCTCAAGCTCCTGCAGATTGGCAGGATTTAGTCCCGAGAACGGAATGTGTTGTGTAATTGTTTACAGCATTGCTGCGATATTTGAGTCTTTGGACCTGATATATCCGACATCAACATGGGTTTGGGACCCTTGAACTCAATGAGATTGGATATCCAACTCCATCCAATAGCCTGCGGTTGCGTTTGTGGGTCTCACCAATGGCTCACTAGACAAACCATCCATGCAACAGAAAACCTTAGTAGATGACATGTCTTTATATTGAGGTTATCTTCTTATAGAAGCTTCATGGCACGTCATCTATACAATCTCGTAGTCGTAACCTTCCATAACAGTTACCATGTTGTTCGGACAGGCCGACGTTGTGCCTGAACTAGTACGAGCACGACGTGGGTGGGCGGAACAACAAAGAAACCTGTCGCAAGTGCCAGAGTTGTGCCCTGATGTCGACGTCTGTTTTGGCGGCATTAGACTCGAAACACCATCGAGTCGGATGGCTGCGGCACAGAGGGCGGAGCACTTATGGGAATGCCCGCCAAGAGCCCAATAGTCTCCTTAGTAACTTCTTGCGACATGCAATGATGATAAAAATTGTTGCTGTTCTTTGCTTCCATCTCGTGCCCGGGCAACACACGATCGTATTGATGCAATGGATATAGTTTACGAGGAGTGCTAGAAATGTTCTGCACTTTAGTGTAAAGGAATCGTATTGTAACCTCCCTTTCTTTATACCATCCGCCTGTCTTTCTCCCGCCTCTCTCTCATATCATTGCACTGTTCTCTCACCCTCTGATATCATTACACTGTTCTCTCTCCCTCTGATATCATTGCACTGTTCTCTCTCTCCCTCACTCATATCATTGCACTGTTCTTTATCCCTCTCTCTCATATCATTGCACTGATCTCTCTCTCCCTCACTCATATCATTGCACTGTTCTTTATCCCTCTCTCTCATATCATTGCACTGTTCTCTCAAATCATTGCACTGTTCTCTCTCATATCATTGCACTGTTCTCTCCGCCTCTCTCATATCATAGCAATATTCTCTCTCCCTCTCTCTCATATCATTGCAATGAGTCTCTCCCTCTCCATCATATCATTAAACTGTTTCTCTCCCTCTCTCTCATATCATTGCAATGAGTCTCTCCCTCTCCATCATATCATTAAACTGTTTCTCTGCCTCTCTCTCATATCATTGCACTGTTCTCTCTATCTCTCTCATATCATTGCACTGTTCTCTCTATCTCTCTCATATGATTGCACTGTTTTCTCTCTCTCTTTTTCTCTCTCTCTTTCTCTCTCTCTCTATCTCTTTCTTTTCACTGTCAAAATCCTATTTTTCCAATTAGGATCCCTTGTATGAATTAAAATTATGATGAAAAAATCCCTTTAGTTGTTCGCAGGTACTCCGTGACACATGATGATGATGAAACAATCCCTTAAGTTATGCGCAGGTACTTCTTGACAGTCCATAACCTATCTAACAAAAAGCACATGTTCTCACGGCCGTGGGGTACTATGATGCAGAGAAGCGGCCACATCAGGAGGTACTAATCAAAATACGTTCTCCTGGGCTGCATTTCGAAGAAAAACCATTTGTTTTTGGGTGGTTGCTGATCCAGCGGTACATGTGCTCATGCCCTTTGACCCAATGCCATTGTGTGATATATTCCTGTGTTTGAGAGCTGTTGTTTTGTTTCATATAATGTGTTCCATTTATCTGTCTTCGGAGAGATAAGCATTTTTCTCACGTCATCTCTCCCTCTCTTTAAGTTTATTTGTTTCATATAATGTGTCTCCCTGAGTTTTAAGTCTGATCAGAAGTACTTTAACTTGACTTGGGTGAGTTTTAAGTCTTTCAGAAGTACGTTACTTGACTTGTGTGAGCATTTTTCTCACGTCATCCACTGCTGGACATTCAAAAATATGGTGGTCAAAAGAAAAGTCATCTGGGTACATTTCGAGACTGCATCATACTGAAACAATCTACCGCATAGACCTGCGTGTTCTTCAGTTGTGGCAGTAAGGCGACACCCAGACACTTAAAAGGTCTTAGCGGCATGGTTGTGTAAGAGAAGTGTATGGATGCATGTTTAGTCTGCGAATAGAGGACGTCCAGGTCATCAGTGTCGCAGGGTTATTAATTCCTGCATACACATCTAACGCTAACCCTAACCCTAACCATACACTTCTGGACCAAATATTTCATTATTCTTCTGTAAAAATTTGTTCTGTAAAATTTGTCACCCACAGTGATGACAGATCTATCATTCTTCATAGTATATGCGCCTATCACATCTAGTAATCTTCGTCACATAGATGCCTGTCACACCCACAGTGATGACACATCTAGCATTATTCATCACACAGAAGCCTACCACATCCTCAATGATGACACATCTAGCTCTTGCCGTTACACTGGAGCCTGGCACATCCACAGTAATGACACATTTAGCTTTCTTCGTCACATAGGAGCCTACCACATCCACAGTGATGACACATCCAGCTTTCTTCGTCACATAGGAGCCTACCACATCCACAGTGATGACACATCCAGCTTTCTTCGTCACATTAGAGCCTGCCACATCCACAGTGATGACACATCTATCTCTCTCCGTCATATTCGATCCTGCACAAAAGGACAAAGGTTAATCAACATCCGCTATAAATAAAAAATATACTGGTACATTTATGTCCTCTATATTTAAGCCTCCAATTGAAATCGAAAAATAACTAACGATGTTTCGACGTACAAGACTTTATTCACACAAAGCCTTTCGCAGAATAGTGCGTTAGTAAGAACGATCAACGATACCCACGAAAACTTACATAGAGTTTAGTAACTAACAAACTGAACATCCATGACACACTTTAGAATAATACTATTTATAGTCACTGCCAACATAAAACAATCAGACCTGTCTCTAGAATGGCTGCATATAGGAAGGATGTATCTATAACTGATGTATCTAGAAAGGCTGCATCTAAAAAGGCTATATCTAGAAACGTTCATTAAGAAAGGCATTTCTGAATGTATCTCTAACATACAAGATCGATGGTCGTGGTGAAGTCAATGAAGTTTAAATAAGTCTTGTTAGTATTGTCAATGTTTCTCATTAGTATTTGGATGTTAAAGATTTCCTCTGATGTGCTTCTGTTTGCTCTGGTAACCAGTTTGTTCTGCGGCAATTTCGTCTCCATATTAGTGCTTCATTCTGTTCAGAAATACTTTGACTTGATTTCGGTGTGGGGTGTGTTATAAGTCTGATCAGAAGTACTTTAACTTGACGTGGGCGTGTTTTAAATCTGATCAAAAGTACTTTAACTTGACTTGTGTGAGTTTTAAGTCCGATTACAAGTACTTTAACTTGACGTGGGTGAGTTTTATGTCGGATCAGAAGTACTTTAACTTGACTTGGGTGAGTTTTAAGTCTAATCAGAAGTACTTTAACTTGACTTGGGTGAGTTTTAAGTCTGATCAGAAGTACTTTAACTTGACTTGGGTGAGTTTTAAGTCTTTCAGAAGTACGTTACTTGACTTGTGTGAGTTTTAAGTCTATCAGAAGTACGTTAACTTGACTTGTGTGAGTTTTAAGTCTATCAGAAGTACGTTAACTTGACTTGTGTGAGTTTTAAGTCTGATCAGAAGTACTTTAACTTGACTCGGGTGAGTTTTAAGTCTGATTAGAAGTACTTTAACTTGATTTCGGTGAGTTTTAAATCTGATCAGATAAATTATTTGACGTGACTTGAGTGTGTTTAAAAGTATGATCAGAAGTACTTAGATTGAACTAGAGTGTGTTATAAGTATCAATAGAAATACGTTGATTTGACTGACTTGTGCTATAAGATCAGAGGTTCTGTGATTTAACTTGGATATTATGTTGCCTTCTTCACCTCCGATGAGGTTCCAATTTCTACTTTCGTTTTCGGCAGTGCTTTTTCTTTTAGTTCCAACACTTTACATATGAATAAGTGGTTGTTGGATCCAACACTTTACATATTATATAAGTGGTTGTTGGTTCCAACACTTTACATATGATATAAGTGGTTGTTGGTTCCAACACTTTACTTATGATATAAGTGGTTGTTGGTTCCAACACTTTACATATTATATAAGTGGTTGTTGGTTCCAACACTTTACATATGATATAAGTGGTTGTTGGTTCCAACACTTTACTTATGATATAAGTGGTTGTTGGTTCCAACACTTTACATATGATATAAGTGGTTGTTGGTTCCAACACTTTACATATTATATAAGTGGTTGTTGGTTCCAACACTTTACTTATGATATAAGTGGTTGTTGGTTCCAACACTTTACATATTATATAAGTGGTTGTTGGTTCCAACACTTTACTTATGATATAAGTGGTTGTTGGTTCCAACACTTTACATATTATATAAGTGGTTGTTGGTTCCAACACTTTACATATTATATAAGTGGTTGTTGGTTCCAACACTTTACATATTATATAAGTGGTTGTTGGTTCCAACACTTTACATATTATATAAGTGGTTGTTGGTTCCAATACTTTACTTATTATTCTTATTTATCCCCTGAGGTGTATCGGGTATGCGATATTGGGCTGATATTTTTTCTTGACCAACCGCATATTGCTGGATATGTCATGGACTGATTCTTAAAAGTGTGAACCGCATATTACTGGATATGGATTACAATGTCAGCATTACTCCCGCCGCCTTTACTTCCCCAGAACATTCGGTACTCATTACTTTTGGCTTGGTGAACATTGCGACCGTTTATTATTTAAAAATAATTCCACTTGAAATGGGAATTGAGTCTTGTGTCTCCGGATTAGGAAGTTTGTGCACTAACCACTGTACCACAGTGTGTGAGAGAAGTATTTCTGACACTCTTCATTACTCACTTTTTTGACCAAGCTAAAAGAAGTCCTTGGTTAATTACTCAACATTTTATCTTTAACAGCATGTTCACTGTAATTTGTTTGTTCTTAATTTCATCTGTATCTCCACTGTCGGTCAACTATCAAAGGTCATGCGACGACTCCAACGTCCCATAGATCTGTCTCTGATCATGTCTTCACTAGCCAAACACAGGCAGATATATTAACGACGCGCGCGTGGTGCTACCCCAGGGCGCTCATACATCAATCTTCGGTTACATAATTATAAATAGTCCTTGCCCTCATGGTAAACACAATAACTGTCTGCGCGATATCTCGGCACACTAACTCATCCGTCACACGCGAGACACTGGCGATACATAGGGATAGAATTAGCAAGACAGCACTGAGGGACAGTTAGAACCAGTAGTTATTGGCTATCGGTTACAACTGACATCATCGCACCTTCGGAAGCCACATAGGTACTCAGTCTCTTTCAGCAGATGGCGAAACGTGTACGTACTGATGGTGCCTCGTGCTCGTTGGTTGAACTCGCTCTGTCATTTTGCTCTGTACGAGTCGAATTTTACTATATCACGTTTTATCAGCTTTGCCCAACTTTTACATCATTCATTCATTCATTCATTCATTTTCCTTTTGCGCTGAAGTTAGCGCATAGGGCAGAGGTCAGATCTCTCCAATTCTGTCTGTTCAAAGCTATTCTGTGCAGTTCTTGAATAGTAAGAATATTGGTTGTTTTACTTTCTTTAAGTATTGTTCTTCTGAGTGTTTCTTTTGGTCTACCCCTTGCTCTTTTGCCTGTATGTATCCATTCAAGAGATTGGTGGTGTATTCTGTTGGTGTCTGCGCGTAGGACATGCCCGATGTAGGACCAACGGCGTTTTCTGATAACATCTGTAATGAAATTTTGATGCGTCTCTTCTCTGATTTTATCATTCGATTTGAATTCACTCCAATGGGTGTTAGTTATCCTACGAAGACATTTGTTCTCGAAATTCAGTAATTTCTTTTCTGAAGATAAAGAGCTTATCCAGCTCTCACATCCTAATGATTTAACATCAAGTATCTCAGCAAATATATAACGTATTTAATTAAAATTTTGTGTGTAATTAAAAACGGTTTAGACCATAAGAACCAATGTTTCCATTAAAATGCATTTATTAGTTTCAATTTTCGCTTATTTGTGATATATGTATTAAAAGTCTTCTTGTCACCATACATCTGACAGACAAACATTAGAGTGTTTATAATCACTATATGACGTCATTTACACATGATTTATTTATCATACATTTAACGTTATTTAAGCTCGAAATGTGACAGTTTTGTACTCTCGAATACAAAACAGGCGGGGCGTAAATGTTGTGTCCAGTGTAATGTCTGAAGTGGTAAAATTTCTTTTGTCAAGACGCAATAATTAGTAGACATATGCCGACAAAGATCAAAGGATTTCATTCGTGCATAAAACTGGACATGATGCACAAATATAAAGTAGAATTATTTGGTCTAACCAAAAAATAACATCGTAGGCAAAAAATGGCATTAATACATTAGATGGTTACTCAGATAACTACATTGTTTGAGGCCAAAGTAGGTGAAACGGCACAATATAAGGATTGCCATGCTAAACTTTCTAGAGCATGGTTGGACATAATATAACATTTTTATGAGGTCGCTGTGTGAAACAGTAAAATAAAAAAACATTATTTTAAAGAAATGTACACTTTTATTTGTGCTTGAAAGTGTGAACACTCTCTGGAACAAAATTCATGCTGTTTTCTTCATGTGGATATCATTCCTGGCAAAAAAGATGCTTTCTTTATTCTGTGGGAAAGATCTTCGGCAAGCAAATAGTTTTTTTGTGTAAATTTTTCAAAAAATGATTCATTCGTGATATCAATTATCGTCATGCTTGCACTTCTAGATTTACTTGTCTTTGCTTCTAGATATCTCTGTGAGAGTGAATTTTCTCTGTTTCTTTACCTAAAAAACCAAAATAATAAACATTGAATTCTGACAATTATACGAGGTTTGTATTAACGAAAACTCAACCGTACATTTTGTAAAGTTAATTAATTTCTCTTTCAATCATCACCTTGAACATGTTGCAAGCAAAATTATATTGAATTACACAAATATACTTCCTATGTATTTTCTTTTACGCTATACAATTATTAGGACCAGGATTGTCTAATGTCTATTGTCTTTCCCCAGGTATTTTGTCATCCACTCTTGCCGTTAAGCGTAGAGATGATTGGAGTTCGAGGATTACAATTGAAAATGCTCGTCATAACATACGTAATTAAAACTGCAGATGAATTGAATGTGGAAACTATTGCATAATTTTGAAATGACATATACGAAACAGGCCGCATACACGAGGATCTACAAATTTTCAGTCTCCATTCCACTATCTAAGAAGCTCAACGCCATGGATTGTGCAGAGTATAAAGCAATAAATGTGATATCTCACATAACAAAAATACGACTGGAGATAATACATGAAGGAATTATACAATAGAGATATGAAAATAGACGAAGAACAGATTTGTAGTGAGAAAAAGAAGGAAGCTACAGAAATTAAATTTAGTATCAGACTATTGGGCGATAAATATGTGTCCATAATAGTATCTACAGTAGTAGAATAGACTACAGTAAGCCCTTTAACAGAGTGTACAGCAAGCCCTATCATAGAGTGTACATCATGCCCTGCGACACAGTGTACAGCAAGCCCTTTGACAGAGTGACAGCACGATATTCGACAGAGTTTACAGCAAGACCTTCGACAGATTGTACACCAAGTCACTCGACAGAGTGTCCAACAAGACCTTTGAGAGAGTGTAGAGCAAGATCTTCGACAGATTGTGCAGCAAAATCTTCGACAGATTGTACAGCAAGATCTTCGATAGAGTATAACTTGAACAATTAATTGAATATTGCCTAGAAATAGCTTTAGGCGGACTGATACGAAATAAAACTGTTAAAAAAAAAAAGAAACGCAACATTTTTGGAATTACTTTTAGAAAATATATTTGCTGATTGGACATCATTCAACCTATCAACTGTGTCCACCTGGCTAGTATATTCTTGTGGTTACCTCCATATTACTCACCTCATAATTCGTGGTAATCATGATATTTGTTAAGGTCAAAATATTTTCGGTAACAACTCATGACAGGTTCATGAGAATCTCTTGAAAGTTATTTAACACAAAACACTCTGATCATGTTATTGAATGCCTATAAAAATGTGACGGTTATAGAATAACTTCAGTTGAAAATTCAATTCGGACTTATGGCTAATACCACTATAGAACAACGATATATCATCATTGGACGATACCAGACGGAACAATCACAAAGTGTAGTTGCCAGTCAATTTAATGTGGTTACAAGTACCATTAGTCGCATTTGAATGCGATTTCAACAAACTGACTCAGTGACAGACCGGCCGCACAGTGGAAGCCCCAGAGTTACAACGTATGACGAAGACCGCTTCATACGGCTGCGCCACCTCAGGAAACTATATGCATCTGTTTCCTCCATAGTCTAGTCAATGCCAGCAGATCGTCAAATTTCAAATCAATGGTCAGGAATAGGCTGCACTACTTTGTGTCTTTGGGCTATGAGACCATATAAGGGTCCTGTTTTTACGGACCCGCATCACCCGAACCGACTTCAGTGGGCAAACGACCATTCTCAATGGACCGTACGGAATGACTGGAGACTGATTGATTAGTTTAATTCTGAAAGTTTCTTCAATCCAAGATTGAACTAATATTTCCGTTAGATACAATTTTGGTATCCGTTTAAAATAATGTTGCGTTTCTCCTTTGTTGAACAGTATATATTGGGAACAAAACTTACCAATAATGTATTAAAATATATATGTATCATACAAAGTAATATAAAAAGAGTTAGGCATGGATGTATTTTATTATCCTTCTTATTCAGTCTATACAGATACATTTTAAGATATATAATCACGCATGTGGTTGCGTCTGTGGGTCTCACCAATGGCCCACTAGACATACCATCCATGCAACAGAAAACCTTAGTGGATGACATGCCGTTATATTGAGGTTATCTTCTTATAGAAGCTTCATGGCATGTCATCTATACATTTATGATTTTGTTTTGTTGTTGAAATGTTTTTCATGTTTGCCTGAATATATATGTATGCACCCTCTGTGGTTGGGAGGGAGCCAGAGATGTACTGTGCAGCAATGAGGAGGAGGAAACTGACATCACTGTTTTTCCTATGGCTGAGGCCCATTATAGAGGCACAGTGACTCAGGACGTGACAATCCTTTTGACTTGAACATATGGTTGCATGCCTGGAACAATAGAGAAGTTTGGCATAACCAGTAGTCAATTGGTGGCGAGGAATGAGCACATGAACCCTATCTTGGCTACAGTGGCTAGGAGCAGTGCATATGTTGAAACCTACCTTCCTGGAGGTGTGATAGTTGTTCTCTGGCTCTGTCCCGGGGTGGGCCGAAAATCCACAGAATTCCCAGCAATATAATGCCATCTAATGGCATTAGGTCAAAGGGCATGAGCCCATGGACCGCTGGATCAGCAACCAACCAACCAACCAAGATATATAATCAATGTCAGGGTTCCAGGTAAATATTATTTCCAGCACACGTGGTCTTCCTTGATTCTCTGAACACTCCGCGATTCTGGGCGAGTTGACCTGCGGCAGCTAGAGACATGTTTCAGCAATCTGATATATCACTACATAATCATCGTCCTGGGCGCCCTCTTCCCCTGTTGTCATTAACTCTATCTTCCCATACTGGTGTCTCTTTATATAACCAAAAAAAAAAAAACAGCTTTCGTGTTAAGATTTTTATTAAGGAACGTTTATTAATCTTTTTTTGTCTATTTTTACGATCGTAATACTTCTTAATATGTCTTTTTAGATGACCATGGTTTATGCAACATTTCTGTAGGATCTCATTACGAAAGCAGCGATTCTCTTTGTTACTATTTTATTTGATATCCATGCCTCACAACAGTATACAGCCACTGGAAATACTCATGTTCTGATCATATATAGTTTGGCTGTGATGCTAGTAACTTGCCAAAGATTTTTCAATGTCGAAATTGCAATTCTTTTCTTGATTTCTACAGCGCAGTCTCCTGAGCTATTTATGTTTGTGCTCAAATACTGGAAATTTACTTCCTCTGTTCCAAATTGTCAATTCCAAAATAGAATTACCGTGCACATTACTCTTGTAGGTTGCCATTGCTTTCAGGAGAAAATCCTTTATCGAATCGCATACAAAGAAAACATTCATTTTGAATGCTTTCTTTTTAGCGAAAGTTGACGCTCGGAGTGACACTCGACAGAAAACATGCTACTCTGTTGAGAATGACATCATGCTTATAGAGAACTCGAGTACAATTAAATCAATCCTCTGCATCAAGAAATTTAGAGAAGAAATCAAAATATGGAGAGACATTAATGATATGAACTAGAATACCAAAATAGAATTTGTGGATAAATTCAAAAACTTAGGAGCAAACATCAACGGTGCAGGAGACTGCATGGCAGAAATAAGGAAGAGATTGGTAATGACATATTGTAAAATAACACTGTTGAAAAACATAAGGAAAAACAACAAAATAGAAACGAAACTGCTAATGTTACGAACTTTTATTTTTCCGGTTGCAACATACGGCTGTGAAACATGGACCTTAAGTACAATAGCGGCAAAGAAGATCAACGCCTTTGAGATGAAATGCTACAGAAAGATACTTAGAATATCATGGAAGGAAAAATGAGAAACTCAGATATTATAAACACATTGAAGATTCCAGATTGCTGGTTACTAAACACAATAACAAAAATAAAACTAAACCTGTTTGGTCATATAAAGAGACACAACTGTTTAGAAAGACACATAATCGAGGGCAGAACACCCGGGAGAAGGAGCAAAGGTAGACCAAGAAGACGATGGATTGAAGACATTAGATATACAATGTTGGAAATCTCCGTCGTTGGAAAATGCAAGCCGCATGGCCCAAGACAGAGAGGGGTTCAGGGTGTTCATAGGAAAGACAACGTTCTGGAGAGAAATACACATGAAATTAGAAATTCAATAAATTGTTAATTGTGAATAATGAACAAATAGTCAATGCAATATAAAATTAGGAAAACTAAGGGAATATTAATAGATATTTACGTTAAGTAATGATATTTAACAGCACAATAGCAGAACATAATTGCTGCGCTAGCTGCACCCGTCAAACAATTGCAGAGGATAAAATAACATTATTGTTGACCTAATTAAAGCAAGTTCAAAAAAAAAATTGGGTATCCAGTCAACATAAACAACAGTTCAGTCAGGATAAATGGATATCCAGTCAACATAAGCAACAGTTCAGTCTGGATAAATGGATATCCAGTCAACATAAACAATAGTTCAGTCTGGATAAATGGATATCCAGTCAACATAAACAACAGTTCAGTCGGGATAAATGGATATCCAGTCAACATAAACAACAGTTCAGTCTGGATAAATGGATATCCATTCAACATAAACAATAGTTCAGTCTGGATAAATGGATATCCAGTCAACATAAACAACAGTTCAGTCAGGATAAATGGATATCCAGTCAACATAAACAACAGTTCAGTCTGGATTTAGGGATATCTAGTCATCACAAACTATACTTCTGACCGGATCAGGTAAGATATATTTAACACTGCAAACAATGATATAGTAATTCAGATTTGAAATAAGTTATTGTAGCCTACTTGATAGAGTAAATAAGTTATTGTAAAGAGACTGTACTTGATAGAGTACTTCTGTACCAGACTAGAATATATTGTCTAAATTTTAAATGAAAATATCTGAGCAATCATAGAATCATAATTAAATGAACCTCACAATAATCATGATTTCACAATGGAATTAATCAAATATATGATTAACGACGAAAGAATATGAATTATATCGGTGCGATCTTCACGTTCAACAGCTCGTACTCAAGACAATTGTACATGGTGAACTGTTAAGAGATTGTGTTTTGGAAACAACAATAGCTATTGAACATTGCTGTGTTCACGAACAGGAACGTTGGTAACAGTGTTTCCGCTGTCAGCAAGTGTGTAGAGTTGGTTGTGTACATTCTTCAGGAGGTCACCATCTACTCCGCATTTATTTTGGCTGTAATCATTTTCTTCATTTACATCATGTAATCATTTACATGGGCATGGCCTACGCGCAGACACCAACAGAATACACCACCGATCTCTTGAATGGATACCTACAGGCAAAAGAGCCAGGGGTAGACCAAAAGAAACACTCAGAAGAACAATACTTAGATAAAGTAAAACAACCAATATTCATACTATTCAAGAGCTGCACAGAATAGCTTTGAACAGACAGAATTGGAGAGATCTGACCTCTGCCCTATGCCCTAACTTCAGCGCAAAAGGAAAATGAATAAATGAATCTTTTTTCTAGGCAATATTTACATTGAATACATTACCATTAACTTCTGTACTTTGGCTGGTTAACTACAACCGATTTCAGACAAGGTATGAGGGCTGATTTTGTGATTGTGAGACATACTCACTGTTTCTCAATCTTAAAGTCTGATGCATATTTAAAACAAATATAAATCTTAGGGAAATATTGTTTAGTGTCATATTTACGGTAATCACTTGTATAGTGTCATATGTACGGTAATAACATGAGGATCTCTTCTTTAATGTCCATTACATCTTACATACAAGGGACACTCAGTCACAAACTACATTACATCTTACATACGAGGGACAATCAGTCATAAACTACATTACATCTTATTTACGAGGGACAATCAGTCATAAACTACATTATACCTTACATACTAGGGACAATCAGTCACAAACTACATTATACCTTACATACTAGGCACAATCAGTCACAAACTACATTATACCTTACATACTAGGAACAATCAGTCACAGACTACATTATACCTTACATACCAGGCACAATCAGTCACAAACTACATTATACCTTACATACTAGGCACAATCAGTCACAAACCGATACGGAAAATAATATATGTGAAGAAAGCGAGTCTGAAACGATGGATTACGGGCAAATATGCTTGGTCGATAGCAAAGCAAAACAATCAGTCAGTCAGTTCCTTTTTTTTGGTCAAGTTTGGCACATAGGGCGGATGTCATAGTTATCCATGCCTGTCGTTCAGTTGCTAGGGATTGCAGGTCTTGTGCATTTATACAAAACAATAGTCGGAAAAAATTGTCAATCACATTTCTTCTTCAGCGTTCATTCTCAAACTCCTATTGGATATCTTGTATCAGGACCATGGACCTAAAAGATTTCCAGAAGGATGTAGTCCAGAGAATGGAAATGCGTTTTGTCGCCGTTTTATTTGCGCCAATGGCCCGACACAGCCGTCTTCGGCGGGAATCACATTTAATCGTGGTTAGTGTTTAGGTTGTGATTAGCGTACGATATCGGTAACAACTTACAGATAGTCAGTTTTCCTGTTCCTGACCCTAATTGAAAGGTTGAAATTGAGTATTTGGTTACTTTCATTGTGCCTGACCCCGTAATGAACAGTCTGCCGTAGAAACCCAATTAGTTTTAAAATTTCATATTACACATATAGACTTGTTCAGTTGACATTCATGAACCATTATACTATACCTATACATTTGTTGAGTGGAAATTTATGCAACATTATACGATACCTATATACTTTTTCAATTTATTTTCATGAACTATTATAATATACCTATAGATCTGTTCACCTGACATTCATGAACTAATATACTATACCTATAGATTTGTTCACCTGACATTTATGAACTATTATACTATACCTATAGATTTGTTCACCTGATATTCAAGAACTATTATACTATACCTATAGATTTGTTCACCTGGCATTTATGAACTATTATACTATACCTATAGATTTGTTCACCTGATATTCAAGAACTATTATACTATACCTATAGATTTGTTCACCTGATATTCAAGAACTATTATACTATACCTATAGATTTGTTCACCTGACATTTATGAACTATTATACTATACCTATAGATTTGTTCACCTGACATTTATGAACTATTATACTATACCTATAGATTTGTTCACCTGATATTCAAGAACTATTATACTATACCTATAGATTTGTTCACCTGACATTCAAGAACTATTATACTATACCTATAGATTTGTTCACCTGACATTTATGAACTATTATACTATACCTATAGATTTGTTCACCTGATATTCAAGAACTATTATACTATACCTATAGATTTGTTCACCTGACATTCAAGAACTATTATACTATACCTATAGATTTGTTCACCTGGCATTTATGAACTATTATACTATACCTATAGATTTGTTCACCTGACATTCATGAACTATTATACTATACCTATAGATAACTATTTGTCAGTACGTTCTCCCTATCCTAACTTAGAAAACGTACGTCTCAAATGCATACATTCTGTTTTGTAAACATATTTTCCTTTTTATTACCTCTTAGAGAACATGTCCATGTTGTGTGGATAGTAGCCATATTCACTTTGAGTAAATGATATTCACTCTTTGTGACGTGATTCACTTTATGTGAACTATTCAATGTTTAGTCATTTTAGCTGTGGAAAACAAAATACTGTCAACCCTTGAGTAAATTATTCTAATGTACTCACACATAAGAAAAACATATGCAATGTTGACATAGTCACACGTACTTTGGAGTTAGTAGACTCTACAGTACTCATTGTCACCCAGAAAATTGTCATGAACGTTGATAATCAAGGTCGATACTGGCATTTATGACATTTCTACGCTAGTGCCAATATCAACGATTCGTGTGTCTAGTGAGTGGATTGTCAACAAATGTGCAGCAAGTTGGGCTCCAAATATTCAGTTGTAGTTATGACAAGGCGCATGAATCTACATTGTTATGCATGGTTAATGAAGGTGTTGTCAATACGGGACTACTTGAAATTGAGTATATATAAATTTGAGAAAGTCTCGAATTATATGGAAAAGTGGCTAAACCTCATACAGTCCTAACATTTTCTTTCTTACTTTCACATATTTGTTCACTCTATTTACATTAAAAAAAATAATTCGTTTATTTGCCCCGTATGATTTATACTTATTTACAAGAAGGACTGTCCGCTACCTAGACTCATTGAATTCATTTGAAAATAAATGTCTTCTATATTCTTTAATAAACTCTTAAATATTGGGGAGAATTCAAGTCAAACAAGCATTTAAGAGAAGACATTAAACAGCAATATGTGTTTATAACAATAAGAAGAAACGATAGACCGATATCGGATATGTTTCTAGAATTAATGAACACAGACCGACTACACGCATTAAAATAGGTAAAAAAAAGTAACCCATAGCATTTATTAATGCCGTAGGAAGGCGTGTGAAATCTTAGCGACCTTATCTTCAGAAAAGAAATTACTGAGTTTCGAGAACAAATGTCTTCGTAGGATAACTAACACCCATTGGAGTGAAGTCACATCGAATGATAAAATCAGAGAAGAGACACATCACAATTTCATCACAGATGTTATCAGAAAACGCCGTTGGTCCTACATCGGGCATGTCCTACGCGCAGACACCAACAGAATACACCACCAATCTTTTGAATGGATACCTACAGGCGAAAGAGCAAGGGGTAGACCAAAAGAAACACTCAGAAGAACAATACTTAAAGAAAGTAAAACAACCAATATTCATACTATTCAAGAACTGCACAGAATAGCTTTGAACAGACAGAATTGGAGAGATCTGACCTCTGCGCTATGCGCTAACTTCAGAGCAAAATGAGAATGAATGAATGAATATTGTTAAGAAAAATTCAGAAAAATGAAAAATATACTGTGTAATATGACCTTGTCATTAGAGGTGAGGAGGAGAGTTCCGCAGTGCTATATAACATCCTATCCTAACATATGGAAGCGAATTGTGGACAATAAACAAACGGGAAGGTGGGAAATTAGAGGAAATATAGATGTGGTTCTACCGGAGAATGCTAAAAATACCATGGAATGCCAGAAAAACTAATGTGGAGGTGTTGAAAGAATCAAATGCGAAACGGACCATAATCAACTATATAAGAAAAAGACAATCTTCATTTTTTGGCCATTTCATCAGACAGGGAGGTTTGGAGAACACAGTTACATTAGGCAAGACCGAAAGCAACAGAGACAGAGGGTGACAACGTGAGAAAATATTAAAATATGTAGAATATTAGTATATTAGAATATTAATTTTTTTTGGAGTACTTGACTAATTGCCTAAATCTGGTGTTGTTAACGATTTCGCTACAGACATCCATCACAAACAGTAAACATTAAAGAATCATTGACGACATTATGTATTGTTCTTTCTCAAACAGTTGCTAGATCTTTCTTCCAGCCGAACAATGATCGTATTAGATCACCAGCAGGAAAAAATCTAAGAATGGAAATGCTCTGTATCACCGTTTTACTTGCGTCTATTATCCGATACCTGAGTTAGACGGTATTACAGTATAGAAATCAATAAAATTGAGCTGAGAATATGTCCAAGAAGGAAACAAATGTTTAACCGCTGGTAACTCCTAGGACTCTAAACAAATAAATTTACTAAACGTTACACATTCTCATTTTCATTCGGCTTATACGGGTTCATATTAATTTCCCTTCATTTTCCTGAAACCTTCACTTCTACTCCCACATCCTCTCATCACAAGCTTAGTTTTCCACCCTCGATCTCGCCTCCCACAACCTCTTACTTTCCTTATCACGGACAATTATCCTTAAGCTAAAACCTTCCTCTCGGTGGAATTATATCCTTAACGATGTCCAGAAATGTTAGCCCTCAGGGGTGGATCCTGGTGTTCATAAGGGATCATCTTGGAAGTTATTCAATAGAAATTAAATCTAGAGGTAACATTTGGGGGGTCACTGATGGGAATAAACAGTATCTGATATTTCAATATTTTGTACTTTCAGTTTCGGAGATGGTATAACAGCAATTGATGAATGGAGACATATATAGGTAGTTGGAGACATTCACAAATGACGGAAAAAGTGAAACTGAAGTTAAAAGGAGAATAGGAATGGCTAAAAGTAACTTCAATGACATGATGAAAATAGTAACATCTAAATAAATTACAAACAGGATGAAATGAGAATTAGAAAATGTTACATCTATCTATTCGCTAAACCCTTTCTTTTGCCTTTCGGCGTCAGGGGTAGAAGAGTTTTCTGGAGACGACCCTCTTGTGTGCTGAGTATATTGTGGAATTTGTCGCCTCCTTTATTTCGGTGGTCCGTCGTTTTCATGGTCGGTCTCTAGATCTGTCTTCATGCCTTCGCTGTACCAATGTTGAATAGCTTTCTGTGGTTTGCCGTTTAATGGTAGTTTGCTGATGTGTGCAAACCATTTAATCTATTGTCTTTTAATTTATTCCAATATTGGGGTGGTGCCGTTATTTTGGTCTAATGTCTTCTTTCCTCACTCTTGTCTCTTAGAGATATTCCTATGATACTGCGTAAGCATGCCATTTCAGCTGTCACAAGTTTACGTTTATTTTGTGCTGTTGTTGTCCATGTTTGGTGTTGGTAGCACAGTGATGGCATAATAATTGTTTTGAATAGTGTTATTTTGGTGTTTAAATCTACATTGCTGTTTCTGAAGATTGGTGTCATTTTCCCTATGGTTTGGTATGATTTTCTACATCTATTGTTCATTTCTTTTCTGCTCTTGCCGTCTGTTGTTATATTACTTCCTATGTATATGAATTATGTCACTTGTTTGAGTCTGTTGTTTCCAATACATATATTGTTGTTTCTTCTGTTCTTCCTATCTTCATTACTTCGCTCTTTTCTATATTTATCTTCATTTTAAAGGTTTAGCATGTTTGATGTAATCTATACATTTTTCTTTGCAGTTGCTCTTCTGATGATGCTACTAGTGCTTGGTCGTCTGCAAATAGCAGTTTGTTGTCTTTGCTGCTTTACAAATATAATCTATGTATGTTGGAAACAAAAGGGTGATAGTACACATACCTGTCTTTCTCCCGAGTGAATTTGGAAATTATCTGATGTACCTGTGCTCGTTCTTACTGCGCATTGACTATTGGCGTATATGCTCTGACATAGGCTTATCAGATGTTGGGGAACTCCATATATTTATAGTGCTATCCATAGTTATACATATATACCAGAAATAGTGCCATCTGTTTTTGATGACATCTCTTGCAAGAAATATATGCCATCTGTTCTTGATGACATCTCTTGCAACAAATATATGCCATCTGTTTTTGATTACATCTCTTGCAGCAAATATATGCTTTATGTTTTTTTTTGATGACTTCTCTTACAAGAAATATATGCCATCTGTTTTTGATGACATCTCTTGCAAGAAATATATGCCATCTGTTTTTGATGACATCTCTTGCAACAAATATATGCTTTCTGTTTTTGATGACATCTCTTGCAAGAAATATATGCCATTTGCTTCTGAGGGAATCGTATATAAACAATCGGTCATATGATTCTTGACTGATGCTCTTTGCAAGTACATCTATTCGATATTCCTTGCAGGTACAGCTATCCGATACCTCTTGCAAATAGATCTGTGAAACGAATAATTAAAGTGTTTTTGTAATCAACTCCAAAGTACAGAAACAAATATGTCTGTCCAAATTTCCAATACAGGTACGAACATTCCTTAATGTTCTTTGTACAGCATATTGAGAACAGTGTTAGAGATAAGCAACACTAATCAGCTGGCCAGTATTAATCAGCCACACTGGGTGACCTGACAGACAGATACTTCTAGCCAGTGGTCAGTTTAAAATGTATTCTCATCGAGTTTCTGGTAGGCATTTATTATAATATTTGGACAGAGATGCCAGAGACAAGTCTTCGGGCCAAGATAATCACGCCCTTCAATGTTAACAATTGTTGTTTTCCTTCTTCGCTATTTTCAAATTCCTTCTGACTAGCAGGATGTGGAACAGAGAATGGAATGCGTTAGGTCATGGTCTACAGCCTGACTGCGATGTATGCGCATTTCGACCTCACAAATCCGACTTTTGCTAGATATTTAGATAGATAGATAGACGGACCTTGACAATACACGATCGAACAGTAACTGTTATTGTGTACGTACAATCAAATTTAAATTTTTAATTATCGATTTTAATCTGAAACTATGTATGACTTTAGACTTTCTCTCTCTCTCTCTCTATCTCTCTTTCTCTGTCATAATGAGCCAGGGTGTAAAACGCTCTCTATCTCTCTGCCATAATGAGCCAGGGTGTAAAACGCTCTCTAATGAGCCAGGGTGTAAAACGCTCTCTATCTGTCATAATGAGCCAGGGTGTAAAACGCTCTCTATCTGTCATAATGAGCCAGGATGTAAAACGCTCTCTCTCTCTCTCTATCTGTCATTATGAGCCGGGGTGTTTGTTTGTTTGTTTTTCGTTCGCTCCATTGTAACCATCACGGATATCCGTGCGATTTCCGCCGGGAGCGTGATTACGTTGTGCCACCGTTATGCGCCTTGTAGGCCTAGCACATCCGATTTCGGCATGCCTTGACAATTCGGGTGGGCTACCCTTAGCCTGTGACAGCCTCTATATCTGTCTCCAGGCACGCGTAGCGGAGACTCTTCGCCCAGACGGTTTTCTTGCTCTTAGTCTGACTCAAACGAGGTGTTCCACTGTCTATGAACTTGCCTCGTGTAATTGGACGTGCTGTGCCTGTGCCCATTGGGTACTGAACCGTTTCTCATCCGTGAGCCTGGTTCCTTAAGGGGAAGAACTCAACAGAGGAGTTGGACCCTGGCTCTTTCGCCCTCTTAGCCGAGGTGTCATTCACCGACATCGTGTACCACTTGTCCAAGTTCGAGTCTCACACCACGCGTTTGAGAGCAAGTCGTTCTCGAGTTGAGCGTCCTTGTCCCAATAGCGCCTGAGCCCATCAGGTACTGAACCCTTTCTCTCTTCAAGTGTATTTCCGGTGTAGGAAAACCTGACAGTAGAGTTGGGCCAGGGCTAAATCGTTGTCCCTTTTGTGCCTGAGCGAATCGAATACGGAACCCCTTCTCTCTGCAAATGTACTTCCGGTATAGGAAACATTGACAGTAGAGTTGGGCCAGGACTACCATCGTTGTCCCTTTCTTGCCTAAGCCCATTGGGTACAGAACCCTTTCTCTTCGCGAGCATATTTCCGGTTTAGGAAGGCTCGACATTAGAGTTGGGTTAGGTCTTCTTGCTTTACCAAACGCCAGTGGATGGGTCTGGGTCTCTGCCTGTAAGGAACTCAGGTAACTAGAAGCCCGTCTCGAGCTGACGGAGCTTGTAGCTCCCCCTTTCCTAGGGACTTTTCACTTTCTATTTGCAGTTCGCGCTGCCCTCTAGCGCTGTTCTGCCCTTTCATTGTTTCATTGTACTCGGTATGAAATCTATGTCTCTCGCTATGTATCTACCTTTACGTGCATTTTACATTGGCCGCCC
This sequence comes from Meghimatium bilineatum, assembly GCA_034231615.1. NCBI lineage: Eukaryota > Metazoa > Mollusca > Gastropoda > Stylommatophora > Philomycidae > Meghimatium > Meghimatium bilineatum. The sequence goes on from CM067309.1 coordinate 30,634,628, forward strand.
CTCCAATGTTCGGACTGGACTGACTAGCTTCACTGTATGTCGACAGTGTCGCTATATGTGGTGATGCTGGTGGTGTCGGAGATATTGTCTGTCTCTTGTGCAGGCAAATCTCTTTCCATCTGCTACCTCCACATTTTCGGACACGATCCCCAAATGATTTGGCCAGAATCAGCTCGAGCTGCTGTATTTCTGTTTCCAGGGTGCACCGCGTGGAGGTACATTTGGGATCTTGGTTATCTGCTAACCCTGGGTCCGCCTAGAGCACTGCGTTCCCTTTGCACCCCAGCCGGGGTGTAAAATGCTCTCTATCTGTCATAATGAGCCAGGATGTAAAACGCGCGCGCTCTCTCTCTCTCTCTCTCTTTCATAATGAGCCAAGGTGTAAAACGCTCTCTATCTGTCATAATGAGCCAGGATGTAAAACGCTCTCTTTCTCTCTCTTTCATAATGAGCCAAGGTGTAAAACGCTCTCTATCTGTCATAATGAGCCAGGATGTAAAACGCTCTCTCTCTCTCTCTTTCATAATGAGCCAAGGTGTAAAATGCTCTCTATCTGCCATAATGAGCCAAGGTGTAAAACGCTCTCTATCTGTCATAATGATCCAAGGTGTAAAACGCTCTCTATCTGTCATAATGAGCCAAGGTGTAAAACGTTCTCTATCTGTCATAATGAGCCAAGGTGTAGCTTATGCGAAAGAGTTAAACTGTCAAAACCTGCATGTTTTCCGTTAAGGTGTTGCAGGGAGAGATTTTGTAGATCTGTGATAAAGGCCGCATGCTCTTGATGTCGTTACGTCATCTACAGCGTGAGTTTTTTTTATAAATTTAGACAGACTGAATTAGACAGACTGAATTAGACAGACTGAATTAGACAGACTGTGCGAGTGAGTTACTGCACATTATCTTTCGCGACGATTAGGATTTTTCTCAAAATTCAGAAATATTTTTGCAATTTACTTCCTTTGAGCTAGAGAATTGACCGTGCTGCAAATATAATTAAGAGAATTGACCGTGCTGCAAATATAATTAAGAGAATTGACCGTGCTGCAAATATAATTAAGAGAATTGACCGTGCTGCAAATATAATTAAGAGAATTAACCGTGCTGCAAATATAATTAAGAGAATTGACCGTGCTGCAAATGTAATTAAGAGAATTGACCGTGCTGCAAATATAATTAAGAGAATTGACTGTGCTGCAAATATAATTAAGAGAATTGACCGTGCTGCAAATATAATTAAGAGAATTGACCGTGCTGCAAATATAATTAAGAGAATTGACCGTGCTGCAAATATAATTAAGAGAATTGACCGTGCTGCAAATATAATTAAGAGAATTGACCGTGCTGCAAATATAATTAAGAGGATTGACTGTGCTGCAAATATAATTAACTCTAACTAAATCTTAAATGATGTTTAATACTTTAAATTCTCTAAATTACATATACTCAAGCCTTTTGTACTCAATTCCGACCATTCTCATGTGTAGTACTGGGTTGGTGTGGTCTCTGTCTTTATTCTTTTTGTTCCGTCATGTATTAATCTTTTCGCTTCTGACATATTTCTGACAAGAATATAAATGGTAACAAAATAACAGGCAAACAATAATCAAAACACGTAACGAAGTGGGAACTAATTAATTCATGATGCCTGTATGGTCGAGAGCCACGCACCAATAGACAATATTGCTCTGATCTCTTTCCCACACTGAAGGCATCAGCAACAGTGCATCAGCACTGTAGCAGCTGCGACTGTCGCTGAGCACAAGTCAACATTTCTGATGATGTAAGCATGTGCAAAATCATTTTCAGAAAGCAATGGCAACCTACTAAACGTATTTATATTGCCTAGAAAATCACCACAGCCATCAAATGCTGGGTTGATAGCTACGTCCTGGATAGGATATGCTACCAATAAGCATGTGCAACTTACTAATTCCTCTGTCTGATGTAAGCATTTATGTCTATCTGATGTAAGCATGTGTAATTTACTAATCTGTCTGTCTGATATAAGCTTTTACAAATTAATAATTTGTCTGTCTGATGTAAGTTTTTGAACATATTTATGTTTCTGTCTGATGTAAACTTTTACAACTTACTAATTTGTCTGTTTGACTTATGCTTTTACAACTTACTATATTGTCTGTCTGACTTACGCTTTTACAACTTACTAATTTGTCTGTTTGACTTACGCTTTTACAACTTACTAATTTGTCTGTCTGACTTACGCTTTTACAACTTACTAATTTGTCTCTTTGACTTACGCTTTTTCAACTTACTAATTTGTCTGTCTGACTTATGCTTTTACAACTTACTAATTTGTATGTCTGACGTACGCTTTTACAACTTACTAATTTGTCTGTCTGACTTACGCTTTTTCAACTTACTAATTTGTCTGTCTGACTTATGCTTTTACAACTTACTAATTTGTATGTCTGACGTACGCTTTTACAACTTACTAATTTGTCTGTCTGACTTACACTTTTACAACTTACTAATTTGTCTGTCTGACTTACGCTTTTACAACTTACTAATTTGTCAATTTAGTCAGTCTAGAGTATCACTTGTTATACTTTCTATGCCTGATAATGTATCACTTGTTATACTTTCCATGCCTGATAATGTATCGATAAACTATGTGAGGTGGCGACTTTACCATAAACGTTATAACTTTTTAATCTTGTGCAAGAAATGAGTAAATAAATGTACAACAAATGTATTATAACACATGAAATATATGAATAACTTATTAACTATCTAATCACATTTACGCATTGTTTGCGTCTGTGGGTCTCACCACAGGCCCATTAGACAAATTACCCATGCAACACAAACAAAAGTAGATGACATGCCGTTATATTGAGGTTATCTTCTTATAGAAGCTTCATGGCATGTCATCTATACAATTATGCCTCTCATACTTTATTTTTTTTACAATGTATTTTTTGTTTATGTATACATTCTGTGGTCCACAGACTCTCCAGCAATATAATGTTGGTCAAAGGGCATGAGCTCATGGACCGCTGGATCAGCAACCAACCAAGCAACCAACCAACCAACCATCTAATCACATGAAATATATGAACAAAATTAATAAATATCTAATTTAATTGGTAGCATATCCTATCCAGGACGTAGCTATCAACCCATCATTTGTTGGCTGTAGTGATTTTCTAGGCAATATAAATACGTTCAGTAGGTTGCCATTGCTTTCTGAACTGTCCGGATGCACAATTGCCTGTGGTGAGGATCGAACTCGGTACCTTTGCCGTCACAGACGCGCTCTGTACCACTTCGCCACATAAATATCTAATTACATGAAAGATATGAACAAAATTAATAAATATCTAATTACATGAAATATATGAACAAAATTAATAAATATCTAATTACATGAAAGATATGAACAAAATTAATAAATATCTAATTACATGAAATATATGAACAAAATTAATAAATATCTAATTACATGAAATATATGAACAAAATTAATAAATATCTAATTACATGAAATATATGAACAAAATTAATAAATATCTAATTACATGAAATATATGAACAAAATTAATAAATATCTAATTACATGAAATATATGAACAAAATTATTAAATATCTAATTACATGAAATATATGAACAAAATTAATAAATATCTAATTACATGAAATATATGAACAAAATTATTAAATATCTAATTACATGAAATATATGAACAAAATTAATAAATATCTAATTACATGAAATATATGAACAAAATTAATAAATATCTAATTACATGAAATATATGAACAAAATTAATAAATATCTAATTACATGAAATATATGAACAAAATTAATAAATATCTAATTACATGAAATATATGAACAAAATTAATAAATATCTAATTACATGAAATATATGAACAAAATTAATAAATATCTAATTACATGAAATATATGAACAAAATTAATAAATATCTAATTACATGAAATATATGAACAAAATTAATAAATATCTAATTACATGAAATATATGAACAAAATTATTAAATATCTAATTACATGAAATATATGAACAAAATTAATAAATATCTAATTACATGAAATATATGAACAAAATTATTAAATATCTAATTACATGAAATATATGAACAAAATTAATAAATATCTAATTACATGAAATATATGAACAAAATTAATAAATATCTAATTACATGAAATATATGAACAAAATTAATAAATATCTAATTACATGAAATATATGAACAAAATTAATAAATATCTAATTACATGAAATATATGAACAAAATTAATAAATATCTAATTACATGAAATATATGAACAAAATTAATAAATATCTAATTACATGAAATATATGAACAAAATTAATAAATATCTAATTACATGAAATATATGAACAAAATTAATAAATATCTAACCACATTTAATATACGAAGAACGTTTTAACTATCAAATCTCTGAGAAATATGACTAAATAAACATGACTGTACATGAAATGTATTAACTATCTAATGACATGGGAGATATGACAAAATGACTGTAGGTCTAAAGCAAATGTATTAATTATCTAATCACATAAAGGTAAAGGTAGGTCCGAAGGCAAAAATCTACCGTCGTGGATGAAGATAACTCTTTATCAAATGAAAGATATGAATAAAATAAATGTAAAACTAATGTATTACATCCTATAATGCTATGAAAGTCATGAACAAAAGACGTACCACTAACTCTTTAAATGTAACATTTTTAAATTCATTTCTAAAGTAATTTGACTAGAAACCCATGCATACTTTCCTCATCTAGTATATTCTTGTCTAGTCCAATTATACTTTCTATACCTGGCAAAGGACAGACTGCACGATGTTTCCAGATGGAAAGACTCTGTTTAATTCCATTATAATTTTGAAAGCACTTTTAGTAGTTCCTGTCACGTTTAGTGAAACGGAATGTTTTCTATCAAACAGAGAGACTGATTGGAAAACAGCCAAAAATCGTGGGGTGATCTTTCAGTCTTAAAGATTCAGATTCTAGAAAGACTCCCTAGAGATCTGTATGGCTCAGTGGTTTGTTTTTTAAAGAGATGGAGGCGGGAAGGGGTGGACCAGACCACTTGTGCTTCTGTCATTTTAAGTGTTTAATAAACGTGACTTATTTCCCTTTAATACTATTCTGATTTTTACTACAAAAATTACCCCCCCCCCCCTCTCATTTTCCCCTATCTATAATAGACAAAAATTAGCATGAACTAAACATTAAAAGGTGTTGACTCAGACTTTCTTATATTTCAATAGGCAGTAGTATGCTGACATTTGGCTAGAAGAACTAACGGAGTCCCCAGGTAATTTTACTATTTTGTGTTGAATTTTCACGGAATATAAAAACATACAATAAACAGCAGAATAATATGTCACTCGCGACAGAGTTGCAATTTGCGTCGCAATATCCTTTGAATGCGCTGAACAATAAAATCTCACAGGCATCAAAATCGCACAATCTTCATTAAACAGTTAGAGATGACTTGATCTGTTATATTCCGGAGTTGAAAATCTAACATTAGGTATCCACCGTAAGCAAATATGCGTTCCATCTGCTTTTTAAATGTGGCAGCACTGTTATCACTAAGGGTCTGTCACTGTTGCCACTAATAAAGAGATATGCAAAAATTTCAAGCTTCGATTGTAAATACACCGTTGACAGTGTTTCAGGGTGGGAGATACAGATGATAATATGTGTTGGTCGTCTATTCCATGCTCAAACAGTAACGCAAGTTAATGTAAAATAGGACAGTGAGAAGATGAAATACTTCATGACAGAGAAATGATGTACTCTAATTCGGTTATTCAGTTTTATTTATATAGTCTTTACCGCTGCATCCCATTGTATTTTGATGGGATGTGGGATGCAGCGATGATACCATTCTATTTCAATTTGATGGGATGTGCGATGCTCCGATAAAACCATCCCATAGTATTTTGATGGGGTGCATGGGTGAGATCGCCAAATTGTTTTTTAACAGTCTGTAATGTAGAGATCACCTCATTGAATTTTGATGGGAGATGGGTTGCAGTGGTGAGACCACCCCATTGTATATTGATTGGATGTAGGGTGCTGCGATGAAACTATCCCATTATATTTCGATGGAATGCAGCGGTGAGAATACCACTCTATTTTGATGGAATGTGGGATGCAGCGGTGGAATCGTCCCACTGTAATTTGACTGGATCCAGTGGTGTATTGACCACTCTATTGTATTTTCATGGGATGCAGCGGGGAGAACATTCAATTGTATTTGTTTTAAATGCAGCGGTGACACCTCCCCATTGCTATTTGATGGAGTTCAGTGATGAAACCATCCCATTGTATTTTGATTGGATGTTGCAGTGAGACCATTGATCGAATTGTTTGTGTTTATTTCTAGTTCCTGGTTGTGTCCTAGCAATATCCCAATTGGATCGTAACGTGGAACCAGTTCATATTCTTGTGTTTAATTTTTGTTATTTTTCATTGAAATTATTTTTACATTTGATATTTTTGCTATTTATTAGCTATATTTGTAATCACTGACAATAAATACATTATCATTGTTGCTATCACCCAGTATAACGACGTGGTTCGGATCGACAACTATGCATATAATAACAGAAATACGCTATACACAATAAGATGGCTTTAGTCTCCTTGTCAAGGCTAACGGTGGAAAAGCAACATCAGTGTTAAGTGAAAATCAAACTGTATAAGTCGCTGGTGCTTTCTGTTGTGCTGTATGGTTGTGAGCGTTGGAACTCACTGCGGACATGGAGAGAAGATTACAGGCTTTCGAGTACAAATGCTACAGAAGAATTCTACGAATTTCCCATAGGGAACATAAGACCAATGTGTACGTAAGAAATAAAGTAGAGATGTGTGTAGGTGTTCAGGAGCCATTGCTTTCAATAGTGAAACGACGAAAACTAGCATGGTTCGGACATGTATGCAGGCACGATTCCTTGTCAAAAACAATACCGCAGGGAACTGTCGAGGGTGGAAGAAGCAGAGGAGGAAAAATAAAGACATGGACAGACAACATCAAGGAATGGACAGGACAAGATAGTTCGACACTCATCCGCATCGCTGAGGATAGAATTCGATGGAGGACTGTGTGCTGAGGCATCCAATGTGGTATCCCTACGACCCTGAAGGGTTACGGGTTTATTGATTGATTGATACACAGTTATGTCAATCAAAAATTGGGAGATGTATGTAATCAAACTGTTCGGAGAATATAGTAAAAGTGTACACTGTATGGTTAGTAAATGTTGACAAAGAAATGTAAACTGGAATAAATATCAGTGTTTTGTTGAACCATACACAGGACTGATGTTTTTGCAATGATCTTTTCTGTGAATGTGCTAGAAACAGTATTGTGCATTGCTATTGCATTGTTAAAGGACATGCTATTGAAAAAAGTGATAGAAAAATGGAACACTTGTGCACAAGTTAGACACATCTTTCAGATGACCATTTTACATACATGTCCCAGTGGTGACCTACGACGTAGAAACATGGACAATAAACAAAACTAAAGCCAAGAGAATATATACTTTTGAAATGAAGTGGTATAAAAAAGTCATAAGAATATCATGCACTGCAAAATAGAAATTTGTTTTAAAAAAACACAAAAAAACAGACCAACCACGACGTTCTAAGCAAAATCAGCGTTCAAGAACGCTGGCTTTTAAACAACATATTAAGAAGTTTAGATTTTTTTCGGTCACGTTAAGAGACACGATGACAGAAAGAGTATTTGAGGGAGCGATAAAAGGCAGTAGAGGCAGAGGTCGACCGAGACGTCGTTGGACAAGAGATATTCAGGAATTCATGCGCGTGCGGCTAGATGAACAACATGCGGGAAAACTTGGTAGAGAACGCGGTACTTTCAGGTGATTCATAAGGAAAACTTGGTAGAGAACGCGGTACTTTCAGGTGATTCATAAGGAAAACTTGGTAGAGAACGCGGTACTTTCAGGTGATTCATAAGGAAAACTTGGTAGAGAACGCGGTACTTTCAGGTGATTCATAAGGAAAACTTGGTAGAGAACGCGGTACTTTCAGGTGATTCATAAGGAAAACTTGGTAGAGAACGCGGTACTTTCAGGTGATTCATAAGGAAAACTTGGTAGAGAACGCGGTACTTTCAGGTGATTCATAAGGAAAACTTGGTAGAGAACGCGGTACTTTCAGGTGATTCATAAGGAAAACTTGGTAGAGAACGCGGTACTTTCATGAGATTCATAAGGAAAACTTGGTAGAGAACGCGGTACTTTCATGAGATTCATAAGGAAAACTTGGTAGAGAACGCGGTACTTTCATGAGATTCATAAGGAAAACTTGGTAGAGAACGCGGTACTTTCATGAGATTCATAAGGAAAACTTGGTAGAGAACGCGGTACTTTCATGAGATTCATAAGGAAAACTTGGTAGAGAACGCGGTACTTTCATGAGATTCATAAGGAAAACTTGGTAGAGAACGCGGTACTTTCATGAGATTCATAAGGAAAACTCCTCATCATTATCAGGTACCATGCTAGCTGGCGTAGGCGATCATGGGTCTCCACTTCTCACCATCTCCAGCATTATGTATCAAGATCGTTGTTGTTTCCATGCTGTGCCAGGTTTGTCAAACTGTATAATATTTTCTCACGTTGTCGCCCTCTATCTATGATGCCTTGAATATTGCCTGTTGTGACTATGTTCTCGAAAAATAGACACATAAGCAAGACTACGTTCTGAAAAGAATGCGTCACATGACATAGATGACCATCTAGGATACGACAAATGAACTGAAAATCTCTGAAACCAGAAACTATTGCGATTAAGATTTCGGCCCATTAATCTCTGAAACTAAAAACTATTGCGATTAAGACTTCGGCCCATTAATCTCTAAAACTAAAAACTATTGCGATTAAGACTTTGGCCCATTAATCTCTGAAAGTAGAAAACTATTGAGATTAAGACTTCGACCCATTACTCTCTGAAACCAGAAACTATTGCGATTAAGATTTCTAACCCATAATCTATGAAACCAGAAACTATTGCGATTAAGATTTCTACCCATTAATCTATGAAACTAGAAAACTATTGCGATTAAGACGTCGACCCATTAATCTATTAAACTAGAAAACTATTGCGATTAAGACTTCGATCCATTAATCTATTAAACTAGAAAACTATTGTGATTATGACGTCGGTTCATTGGATAAAAGGTATGAGCGAATCTATACAGAATAAAACACAAGTGAAGATTTCTTAATGAATTATCTGAAGCGAATCATACAATTTATAAAAACACGGAGATATTGGTTAAAAACATTCAGTTAAAACCAAACAATACTATTTAAATTATAGATTTTGAGATGTAGTTTAAAATATAATAAGAAATTGATGCCAACAAAAATATGAAATCTATGTAACAATTTCCTGTAATATTTGTGTTTATTACAACTGAAATTTTAAAAAAAAATCACTTTTGCTCATATTCAATGTTAAAAATAACGTATTTCAACAGGAAACATCATGTAATTTGTCCTGATCGTTGTATCGATTAGTGGACATTGAACACACAGCGATTGTTTGCAAGGTTTCCCCTCTGCCAAGCTTTGCCTTTGATATATAAAGTGCCAGAGTTGTTTGCTCATGGCGCCCAAAATATGTCCTGTCGCTCTTTCCAAAATCGTCTGCGTGTCTTTCTAGGATCACGTGGAATATGTGTGTGTGTGTTTGTTGTTATTGTTGCTGCAATGCTGCTATTCTTGACATCGTTATATCACGATTGTCTTCAAGTGTCGCTAACGAGCTTCAGTATCCAGCTTCCCACGCTATGGGAGTGTTGATCAAAATAATCTAGTGCGGCGCAGCAACACCTGCAAATGTTCTAGCATTGCCGCGCGGCACAGAGAAAACGTGCTGCTCGAAAAGTAGACCAACAAACACACAGACACATCCGATTATGATCGTACATTTTCCAAATATGGCAAGTGATTCTATGCCAGGATTGAACGTTTTTGCTATCTCCGAACACTAGAGATGCAACACCACAAGTCTGAAACTGTTGTCACCATCTCCTGCGCTGTACGGCTATTATTATATACCGTATTACACTGAACTCGCATATGCTGGGCAATAGATATAAATAAAACATCCACATACGCATTTTCCGTGAATTTGCCTGTGAATTTCTTGTCGGAAATCTAGTATTACCAGCATCCTCCAACAAAATAAAAGATACGGTGGGAGTTCGTAAACGTTCGATAATTAGCAATAATTAAAACTACAACAATTAGCTGAAGCATCCCAGCTATTAGATAATGAGACTACCAACCAGAACATTGTATTCTCATACATAATGTAGGTAGTTGTACATAATATAGGTAGTTGTACATAAAGTAGAGGTAGCTGTACATAATGTAGGTAGTTGTACATAAAGATGGTAGTTGTACATAATGTAGGTAGCTGTACATAAAGTAGGCAGCTGTACATAAAGTAGGCAGCTGTACATAAAGTAGGCAGCTGTACACAAAGTAGGTAGTTGTACATAAAGTAGGTAGCTGTACATAATATAGGTAGTTGTACATAAAGTAGGCAACTGTACAAAAAAGTAGATAGTTGTACATAAAGTAGGTAGCTGTACATAATGTAGGTAGCTGTACATACAGTAGGTAGCTGTACATAATGTAGGTAGTTGTACATAATGTAGGTAGCTTTACATAATACAGGTAGCTGTTCATACAGTAGGCAGCTGTACATAATGTAGGTAATTGTACATAAAGTAGGTAGCTGTACATAATGTAGGTAATTGTACATAAAGTAGGTAGCTGTACATACAGTAGGTAGCTGTACATAATATATGTAGTTGTACATAAAGTAGGTAGCTGTACATAAAGTAGGTAGCTGTTCATAATATAGGTAGTTGTACATAAAGTAGGTAGTTGTACATAAAGTAGGTAGTTGTACATAAAGTAGGTATTCTGATTAATATGTGTCGACACATATCCGCATCGTTGGGAAGGGAAGGGTGTTACCTTTAAAATTTTTTAGCATAACCACCTGGTTTTTAATTAACAAAAAGCAAACCATCAATGGTCAGGCAGGGGGAGGGGATACAGTCACTGGTTTCTCTAGTTTTTTTGTTGGTTTCCTAGTTATGAATGTTATGTTCTATTTTTCTATTTTTTATCTCTCCGCTATTTGCCACTATATTTTGATAATCGTTTTCATGCTTCAATTGAGTCCCCCCCCCCTCCTGATTCTGACATGTTATGATTGTTACGCACGTATGTATGCATAACTGACAACTGATTATTTGAGTAGATATATACAATGTATATACATTCAAAATAAGATAACATTCAAGACAAATACCAGCCCATAATTGAACATGAACCACCTATCAAATTCCAGCCCGTATATTTTATCCTAATCACTGTACAAGTTCGATAATCGAGTATCAGACATATAGTCTATGGGCATTGCAGGCGCTAAACGAGCGTAATCATCGGAATTCGGAAAAAAAGCCATGGCGAGAAACTATTAGGAAACTAGGAATTGTATACCAGGTAAATTCAAATTACAAAATTATTCCGGCTAATTATCATTGAAATGCAAAGTAGGCATTATACTTGACAGCGGGTAATAACACCTGCACTGTGCTAAATTGTTCTGGCATTTCAAATATCAAAAAATGGCTTATGAAATTATAAAGTTTGCATTTTTTTTCCAGTGTCAGCTCTTGAATTCAGCTATGCACAATTCTCACTTTTACTATTGTTGTTTCTTTATGGTTAATGTATTGAGCGTTTTCATAAAACTAATAACGTTTTCATAAAACTAATAACGTTTTCATAATACTAATAACGTGTTCATGATACTAATAACGTGAACAATACGTTTTTAAAGAACATTATGACGTCTTAAAGATTGTTGACGTATTGTGACTTATCTTGACATATTGTTGACGTAATGTGACTTATCTTGACATATTGTTGATATTTTGAGCTGCTGTTGATATTAGTAGATAGTGTCATAGTCAAATTGACCAAGAAACTATGCTGAAGTTTGATGTATCAGGCCAAAAGGTAGATATTTCACAGTCAATCTGGGAACTGGTCATAAACTTTCATATTTGCGACGACATCATGCTAACACAAAGGGGTGTGAGAGCGAACGTCGAGGTATAACAACATCTCCAGTGTCACGTCGAAGTAGTGACAATGTCTCCAAAGTGTCACGTCGAAATAGAACAACATCTCCAAAGTGTCACGTCGAAGAAGAACAATATCTCATGAGTGTCATGTGAAAGTAGAACAGTAATCTCTGGAGTGTCAAGTAAAAGTAGAAAATATTTCCAAAGTGTCACGTAAAGTTGAACAATATCTCCAGAGTGTTACCTAAAGTAGAACATTTCCAGTGTCATGTCAAGTTGAACAATATCTCATGAGTGTCATGTAAAGTTGAACAATATCTCCAAGGTGGCACGTAAAGTAGAACAATATCTCCAGAGTGGGACGTAAAGTTGAACATTATCTCCAGAGTGGCACGTGAAGTTGAACAATATCTCCATAGTGTTGTGTAAAGTAGAACAATATCTCCAGAGTGTTGTGTAAAGTAGAACAATATCTCCAGAGTGGCACGTGAAGTTGAACAATATCTCCATAGTGTTGTGTAAAGTAGAACAATATCTCCAGAGTGTTGTGTAAAGTAGAACAATATCTCCATAGTGTTGTGCAAAGTAGAACAATATCTCCAGAGTGTTGTGTAAAGTAGAACAATATCTCCAGAGTGTTGTGTAAAGTAGAACAATATCTCCAGAGTGTTGTGTAAAGTAGAACAATATCTCCAGAGTGTTGTGTAAAGTAGAACAATATCTCCAGAGTGGCACGTGAAGTTGAACAATATCTCCAGAGTGGCACGTGAAGTTGAACAATATCACCAAGAGTATTCACGAGTTTAAGAACGAACGTAGAAGTAGAACAATATCACCAGTATCCACATTTTGACATATTCTTTTCAATACATCTTCTTCCACTGTTTATTGTTCTGTCATCCTTTGTTCTTCCTTGGGAGTTTCATAGCAGTTAGGTATATATATATTAACAATTAGAGCGTTGCAGTGAACGGTATGAGATGAATGAGAACATTTCAGAAACAATAACAATATAGAAAACGTATAAATTCTTACAATGGGAACACTAATAATTATGCATTTCATTGACTTCAGCCTCACTACACTTACATTAAGTTCCGCCTCACTACACTTGATTGACTTCAGCCTCACTACACTTACATTAAGTTCCGCCTTACTACACTTGATTGACTTCAGCCTCACTGCACTTACATTAAGTTCCGCCTCACTACACTTGATTGACTTCAGCCTCACTACACTTACATTAAGTTTCGCCTCACTACACTTGATTGACTTCAGCCTCACTACACTTACATTAAGTTCCGCCTTACTACACTTGATTGACTTCAGCCTCACTGCACTTACATTAAGTTCCGCCTCACTACACTTGATTGACTTCAGCCTCACTACACTTGAATCGATTTCAAACACAGTAAAATTTTATCGACTTCAGCCTTACTACACTTGCATCGACTTCAGCCTCACTACAATTGCGTTAACTTCAACCTCACTACACATGCATTGATCCTCACTACGCTTGCATGGACACCAGCCTTACTACACTTTCATTAACTTCAGCCTCACTACACATGATTTGATTACATCATCACTACGCTTGCATGGACACCAGCCTCACTACACTTGCATCGAATTCAGCCTCACTATACATTATTTGAAATTTTAAATCATTTCTTTGTTTATTCTACTGATTTCTCTGAACGCTATATCGTGTCGTTTAAACTCAGTAAGTATTTTCTGTGTGCTTGTTTTCTTCATGCAATTTTTTTTCTATAGGTTTCATAATGTCCATCTTTGTATTCTTTGGACTTCACAATGTTACTTAAATTATTTTATATATTTCATGTTACTTTATGTTATTCTATGTACTTCATAATTTTATTATATATACTATATAACATAACATTATTTGATTCTATACAAGTTATAAAGTTACTAATTTATCATATTGTCAACTTTGGTTTTTTTTTCTATGGTCTTCGTCAGGGTGGGCAAACTTTTTTTGCAGAGGGCCGCATTGAAAATTGTAAAGCTATTGGAGGGCCGCATATACTATAATGCATGTTTTTGTTTAAAATTCTCGGTAATTAATCAATTATATATTTTTATTGTAAAGAAAGGTAGTTTTACATAATGTAGATAACTTCTGAAATAAATTACATTTCTAACAGACTTACAGTATAACAGTATATTTTCTAATATGGATAAAAAGGTTTTGCAAATATTTTAACAATGTTCTTCTTCTTTCTGTTCTTCTTCTTTCTGTCCTCATGTACCTTTCTGTGTTGAGGGGAGAGTGAGTGTACGGTCTTTTGCCCTTCTATTTGCCTCCTTTGCTGTTATATTTCAGAGTGTCTCTCATACACTATCTATCCACCTTTTACGAGGGAGTCCATAAGGTCTCCTGTTTTCGTATCGTTTGTTAAGTGTTTTTTGGATAATACTTTGCTCTTTCTGTCTGGTTATGTGGCCGCACCATTTAACTTGTTGTTTCTGTATGTATTCTATTGTTGGCTTGATCCCTAATTGTTTCCTTAGTGCTTCATTCCTGATTTTGTCTCTCAAGCTAACTCCAATCATACGTCTCACATATTTAATTTCAGTGGTGTTAATCTTATGTATTGTTCTAGAATCTAATGTCCAAGTTTGACACTGATAACACAATGTTGGTAAGAAAATGGTGTTGAAAAGCGCTTTCTTTGTTTGTAGTGTAATATCTTTGTTTCTTAGTAAAGGTGTTAATTGACCAATGATCTGACAGGCCTTATTACATCTTGCGGTTATTTCTGCTTCTTGTTTGTTATATCTCAATGTGCTGCCCAGATATTTGAATTCATCTACTTGTTTTAGTTGTTTATTATTTATCTGTATGTTGATGTTCTCCTTTTATCTTGCAATATTCATTACTTCTGTTTTGTCTATGTTGATTTTCATTCCAAATTGTTTGCCTGCTGTGTCGTGTAACAATGTTCATGTATTTAAAAATGTGTTTGAGGGCCACAAAATATCCAATGGCGGGCCGCATGCGGCCCGCAGTTTTCCCACCCTGGTCTACGTCATTGTGTTAACTTTTTTCCGGTTTTTCATTGGTTCTAATTATGTTTTAGTTGATTATGACGTGTTATAATGTATACTTTCTCGACACAGACCTTTTGGTCGAACTATTTATTCCGTTTTTTTCTGTGTGTGTGGTATTTGTAAAAATTAAAATAGTAGATGTTTTCAGTAAATAGATTCAATATATGAGATATTTATAACACCTAAATAGACCGAGTTTACTCTAACAAAACTATACATAAATCTGCTTTCTCTGAGCTAAGTGACTGTTGTAACATACCGTTTACCGATTTTACTCTAATAAACTATACAGAAATATGATTTCTCTGAGCTTAAACGTGACTGGCGAAATACCGTGGACCGACTTTACTCTAACAAAACTATACATAAATCTGTTTTCTCTGAGCTAAAAGTTACTGGCGAAATATCTTGTTCCAAATTTACTCTAATAAAACTATACAGAAATATTATTTCTCTGAGCTAAAGGTGACTGGGCGACATACCGCAACTTCTTCCCTAATATCTCTATTTGAATACATGACTTAATCATCAATATTATCTCAGCAGTACATTGTTATTACAATCTCCTACTCAATATTTATTATCTTTCTCAATTTCTAAACTCCTGAGATTCTCTGCAACATTAAACAGATGGGACGACACGCCTCTGCCCACAGTCAAATGCAGGCAGTAATTTTGTCCGGGGCTAAATACATTTTCTGGAAAAATTACCCGTGCTTGAAATCTATCATCACATTATTCCGTTTCAGTTGTAGACTGGTCTTATGGTTATCATGTTAAATAGGACCCCCTCCAACATTTTAATGTCGCGATGTTCTCATGTTTAAATGGATTTTATTCTCTCGACTTGAATTTTAAAACTATATTATTATATTTTTTTTTTGGCTAAGATATTTTTGTGACCGCAGACTTTGAGAATTAAAAATAAATAAATTTCTTATTCCGAGACAGTTTTTAAAAATACATTATTTTTAATTTACTTTTCTGTGTGAGGTAATATTTACAGAAATTTATCTTCACTGTCACTCTGTAAACCTCTTGATTCTGTAGAATCTTACCTTTTTCTTCCAGTGTCCTATTTAAGAAAGCATCGATATTCTTTGTCCATCAACGTTTTGGGTGGCCTCTCTTTCTTTTACCTGGAACCCCTTCCTGATTGATTAAATTATTTTTCTAATCCTTTGTGTTTTTGAATATTTTCAATATGTTTCTTTGGTTTTAACTACATTTACCAAATGGTTGTTGTATACTAGTCTCTCAAAGTGTCTGGTACACCAATAACTACACAACAATAAACCCCAAAGAGTCTATACATTGAAACATTCGTCATAATGAAGCCTCGCTTCATCAGTGAATTTATGTTCTCAGTTGTGTATGTCCAGCCCAAATCAGTGACCCCCCGAATGGTTCCTATCTTCTTCTTCTTCTTTCTGTCCTAATGTACCTTTCGGTGTTGAGGGGAGAGTGAGTGTACCAGTCTTTTGCCCTTCTCTTTGCCTCTTCTGCTGTTATATTTCCGAGTGTCTCTAATACACTATCTATCCACCTTTTACGAGGGCGTCCAATAGGTCTACTGTTTTCGTATCGTTTGTTAAGTGTTTTTTGGATAATACTTTGCTCTTTCTGTCTGGTTATGTGGCCGTAACTTGTTGTTTCTGGATGTATTCTATTGTTGACTTGATCCCCAATTGTTTCCTTAGTGCTTCATTCCTGATTTTGTCTCTCAAGCTAACTACAATCATACGTCTCACACATTTCATTTCAGTGGTGTTAATCTTATGTATTGTTCTAGAATCTAATGTCCAAGTTTGACACTGATAACACAATGTTGGTAAGAAAATGGTGTTGAAAAGGGCTTTCTTTGTTTCTAGTGTAATATCTTTGTTTCTTAGTAAAGGTGTTAATTGATCAATGAGCTGACAGGCCTTATTACATCTTGCGTTTATTTCTGCTTCTTGTTTATTGTCATATCTTTATATGCTGCCCAGATATTTGAATTCATCTACTTGTTTTAGTTGTTTATTGTTTCATCTACTAGATATGGTTCCTCTGATCTGTCCAAACTGACATTCTGCAACAATATAACTCTAATAGTAGTAACCTGCAGGTTTCCGTCTGTCCAGACGATAGTACTATTGTTGTCCCATTAGAAATATAATATAAGATCCATGGCGATAATTTATATGGCAAGACAACTATAAGCCACAAGAAATCTTTCAATATATGAACAAGGAAAGATTATAGGAGCAATATAAGTCATTCAAGTGTGTACCGACTTGTTAACTACCTATTTTCGATGCAGACAAAAAAATGACGTCTCAACCACACCAGCTAAGGTTTAATTTTAACAGCGTAGAACGTCATCGCAAAGAGACATCCAGAGGCAACAGCAGGGAATGTCCATCACTTAAAAAAAAAAGTATGTGATGGCGCACGAGGCGGAGGAATCCAAATGGATCAATGGCTCAAACGTCGAAGTAGCAAAGTGCGTGGTGCACAGGAAGGCACAAAAACGAATGTTGCCACGGTTGTAAAGACAGGGACATTACCATGTACATCCTAAAGCCAAGCAACGAACCAACAACATCTGTAGATTAGAAATATATATATATATACGCGCACATGAAATTTTAGAGCACTACACCAAGCAGGGAAACTAGAAAACATAATATTAGAGCAGAAGTTTTAACTATCGATATTTTAGGAATAGCAGACACGGGATAGAAGGATGTTAGTTACAATAGAAAGTAATAATTCGAGGAGTATACATTCAGAGAGGAGATTACCATGAGCGGAGGGGAGGGAGGGGGGGAATACTGATCAATAAAATGAAAAATATAATAATGGGTGCTGTGAAATTAATGATAGAATGATAATTCTACAGCTCAAAGCAAACCTTTCGATCTAGCCATTATACAAACATATGCACCAACTACAGATTACACTGAAGAAGAAATAGAACAGTGCTACGAAGACCTACAGCAACTACTCAAACCAGTAAAATCAACAGAAATTGTAATAGTCATGGGAGACATGAATGCAACAATAGAGAAAGGAAGACACAAGAACATTGTAGGTAAATTTCAACTAAGGAAAATAAACAATAGAAGAGAAAGGCATAACTATATGCAATATATTCTTTGAAAATAAAAATAGAAGATTATATACATGGAAAAGTCAATGACACTGAAATGGGAACCAGATAGATTTTATTTTGATCAACAACAGATTAAGAGATAGTGCTAAGAACACTAAAACATATCCTGGAGCAGATATCAACTCTGACCATAATTCAGTTATGTGCAAAATACATGTTAAAGTAAAAGAGACAGAGCATAGAAGAAATGAAGATCCACAGATAGGCACATCAGCACTAAAACAACCAGATATGCAGCAGAAACACTTTGTAGATGTAAGGAAAAGATATGAACTTACTAATGATAGAATGTATGGAGAATGCAGAAGAGGAAATCCAGAAGGGAAAATAGATAATAAATGGGACATTCTAAGGAAAAGTATTCAAACATCAAATGGAAATTTACCAATAAGAAAAACCAAGAACAAACAAACATGGATGACTGTTTAAATACTATAGACTTATCAGAAATAATGAAGGCTCAAAATACCCCAAAATATTCACTTATAGAAAAAAAGAAACGTAACATGTGCAGAAAAGCGAAAGAACAATGGCTAGAAACAGAATGCCAAGAAATAGAGGAGATGTCAGTACAAAAGAAGACAAAAATAATGCAAAAGGAGATCACACATAAGAAAAATACTATAAATGTATTAAAAATAAAAGTGGAAAAATTGTATTTGATAAAAAAGAAGAAAAAAACAATGTGGACAGAGAATGTGACAGACCTGTTTGGTGACCAACGGACCAAAAACCTACAATACACAACAATGATGGACCAACAATGCTGTAATCAGAAGTAAAAAAACGCAAAAGAAACTACAATAAAATGTGGGAAGGTTGTAGGAGTCGGCAACATAACAGCAGATATAACAAAAACTCCTAGATGAATTTCGTGTGGAAACTATCACAGAAGTCTGCAATGACATATATGAAACTGGCGATATACTTAGAAAACTAAAATGATAATAATCATTCCACTCCCTAAGTAGACCAGGGTTGTGGATTGTACAGAATACAAAACAATAAGTTTGATCAGTCATATAACCAAAATACTACTCAAGATAATACATGACAGAATAAAAAACAAAATAGACAATGCAGTCGATGAAGAAAATTCTTCTTCTTCTTTCTGTCCTCATGTACCTTTCGGTGTTGAGGGGAGAGTGAGTGTACGGTCTTTTGCCATTCTATTTGCCTCTTCTGCTGTTATATTTCCGAGTGTCTCTAATACACTATCTATCCACCTTTTACGAGGGCGTCCAATAGGTCGACTGTTTTCGTATCGTTTGTTAAGTGTTTTTTGGATAATACTTTGCTCTTTCTGTCTAGTTATGTGGCGGTACCATTTAACTTGTTGTTTCTGTATGTATTCTATTGCTGACTTGATCCCTAATTGTTTCCTTAGTGTTTAATTACTGATTAAAAAACTGATTGATTTCTTTGTTTATAAGAATTTTCATAAGAAAATTCGGTTTTAGGAAAATGAAAAAGAACCAGAGAAGCTATACTTAGTATCCTACTATTGATAGATAAATATATAGAGGTTCACACAATTATTTATTTTTGCTTCATAGACTTTGACAAGGCCTTTGACAGATTTCAACATGAAAAATTAATCGAATGTCTTTAAGAAATAGGCATAGATGGAAAAGAAATCAGACTGATTATAAATATCTATTGGTAACAGACAGAATCAATAATGTGTGAAAATAGCTACTCACGATATATTTAGAAAAAAGGAGGAGTAAGACAATGATGTAATTTATCACCCAGCATATTTAATATCTAATTTTATATCAAATTTAATAGAGAATATCTTGAAACAAATAGAAGGAATGTCAGGATTCAGGATCAGTGGAAAACAATAAACAACCTGAGATATGCAGATGACACTGTTCTTTTAGCAGAACTGGAATATACATTACAAAGACTAACTGATATAGTCGATAAAATCAAGTAAATAATATGGAATAGGTATAAACATCCAAAAAAACAAAAATCATGAAAATCAGCAATGTCACAGAAGAACAAGTGCAAAACATAAACATTCACGGAGAGTAACTACAAGTAGAACATGACCAATATCACGGACATATAATCAGAAAGGATGTCAGATGTGAAAACAGAAGTCAAATGGAGAATAGATACGGCCAACAGTATCTAATTGTTCTCTCCTGCCACAGTCCACCCCATTTCACTAATTCTTAAGATATTTACGTTTATTATTTCCATTTCTTGTTTGATTTTGTCTAATATTTTGGCTAACGATCTGACGTTCCACATTGAAATATTAACACTAAGTAGGAGGCCTACTTCTGTGTGTCACCATCGCTTTCTTCTTTGGAGAATAAACTGGTAGTATTCCGTTGCTTTCCACATCCATATTGGGGATATCTATTTAAATCTGCTACCTTGTCATTAGAGGTGAGAGAGTTCTTCAGTGATATATCGCTGATATTTTTGCCAGTCAAAAATTCATATACTAAAATAGGGATACGAGTCTTGGACAATAAACAAACAGAAAAGTAAGAAATTAGAGGCAATAGAGATGTGTTTCTACTGAAGAATGCTGAGACAAAATGCATAAGGAAAATGTACTGCCAGAAAAACTAATGTGGAGGTGTTGAAATAGTAAAATACGAAACGGACCTTAGTTAATAAAATAAGAAAAAGACGATCTTCAGGTTTTTTTGGCCATTTCATGAGACAGGGAGGTTTGGAAACATAATCACAACAGGCAATATTGAAGGCAACAGAAACAGAGGGTGATTACATGAGAAAATATTGCAGTTTGACAACCTAACACGGCAGGGAAATAACAACGATCTTGATACATAATACTAAAGATAGAGAGCTGTGGGGAGCCACGACCGCTGACCCCATCGGGTATGGCACATGATGATGATTTACATACGTACTTGTATCGAAGTAAAGGTCGGATCTGAGAAATGTTCCCAGAATATAATTCTCCATAAAGTAGATATATAAAGTGTGGCTGAGTGTAGTTTAGTGGGGATGAGTTTAGATGAGGTTACTTGGGTGTTGCGGAGTGTAATTCAGTGGGGATTAGTGTGGCTGAGGGTAGCTGAGTGTTAATGAGTGTGGCTCAGTGCAGGTCAGTGGGAATGAGTGGGGTTAAGGTTAGTTCGGTGTATATGGGTGTGGCTAAGTGAAGGTGAGTATTGATAAGTCTTCTTTTTTTTCTTCTGCGTTCGTTCTCAAACTCCTGCAGATCAGCAGGATGTAGTCCGGAGAACGAATACGTTGTGTCATGGTTTACAGCATTGATGTGATATCTGCGCCATTCGTCCTGACACATCCGACTTCAGCATGGATTTGGGTCACTGACCCTATATGGAATCGCGCAGCCAACTCCACCCCATAACCTCCTTAGTCGGCTCGTACGACATGCGTGGAAGGTAAACAGTGTTGCTATTCTTTGCTCCAATTCGGGCCCCGAAAACACACGGGCGAGTATTGATAAGTGTGACTGAGTATTAATTAGCAAGATGCTGGTACTTTCCTGTTGATGAGTGTGGCTAAGAGATGAGTATTGATGAGTTTAATGGGGATGAGTGTACTTAAGGGTAGCTCAATGTGGATGAATTTTGCTGAGATTTTGTCTATTACAAACAACACATTATCAGCAAAGAAGTGAAAAACAAATCTGAAAAAGTCATGACGAACACCGTGGTACTGACCACAACATCCCTAGCGTTGGTCAATTTCAGGTACGCGTACGAATATAAGATTATATTCCTCAGAACTGTTAATCCGTTCAAACGATATGAATGCCTATTGCTAACTCAGGTCTACTGTGCAACTATAGCTTACTTGATGTCAGTTTGGCTAGTGTTTATTACTTTTCAGTACTTTATGGAGGTTTTCCCCTATCGCATATTTTAGTTCTTGATGGAGAGTTGACATCCAATATATTAGTTCTTAGCGGAGAGCTGACTTATCCAATATTTTAGTTCTTGTTGGAGAGCTGACTAATCGCATATTTTAGTTCTTGATTGAGAGCAGACTGATCGTATATTTTAGTTCTTGATGGAGAGCTGACTGATCGCATATTTTAGTTCTTGATGGAGTGCTGACTGATCGCATATTTTAGTTCTTGATGAAGTGCTGACTGATCGCATATTTTAGTTTTTGATAGAGAGATGACTGATATAATATTTTAGTTTTTGATAGAGAGCTGACTGATCGCATATTTTAGTTCTTGATGGAGAGCTGACTGATCAAATATTTTAGTTCTTAGCGGAGAGCTGACTTTACAATATTTTAGTTCTTGATTGAGAGCAGACTGATCGCATATTTTAGTTCTTGATGGAGAGCTGACTGATCTCATATTTTAGTTTTTGATAGAGAGCTGACTGATCGCATATTTTAGTTCTTGATGGAGTGCTGACTGATCGTATATTTTAGTTCTTAGCGGAGAACTGACTGATTGCATATTTTAGTTCTTGATGGAGAGCTGTCTGATCGCATATTTTAGTTCTCACGGAGAGCTGACTAATCGTATATTTTAGTTCTTGATGGAGAGCTGACTGATTGCATATTTTAGTTCTTGATGGAGAGCTGTTTAATCGCATATTTTAGTTCTTGACGGAGAATTGACTGTTCGCATATGTTACTTCTTGATGGGGAGCTGACTGATCGCATATTTTAGTTCTTCATGGAGAGCTGACTGATCGCATATTTGCTGTCCTTTAGCATTGTCATTATATACTCTGATTATATCCACACAATACTTATGAAGGCGCAGGCACGCTGGGCAGGCCATCTTGTGCGCATGGAGAACTCGCGATTGCCAAAACAAATATATTATGGAGAACTCAAGGCAGGATTTCGAAAAGCTGGTGGACAGAAAAAGCGTTTCAAAGACACGCTCAAGTCATCCTTGAAACATCTTAACATTGACGTAGGTGCTTGGGAGAGCCTCGCTCAGGATAGAACGGCTTGGCGTTACAGCATTAGAACGGGAGCACTAGCGGCAGAAGAATTCAGACAAGAAACTGCAAGACAGAAGCGGACACGTAGAAAAGAAAAAACATCTCAACCTCACACAGATACCTTCTATTGTTGTCAATTCTGTAAAAGAACATTTTGTGCGCGCATTGGACTTGCTAGTCATTTAAAAACGCACTATTAACTTTATTATTTTATTATTTATTGTTATTATTATTATGGTTGAGTTTTTGGTCATCGTCGATCACGACGGACGAACATCATATACTCTGATGCATATTGATTAGCATTTAGCACTATACTCTATTCACTCTAAGAATGAAGTGGGCCGAAACACACTCCCCCCCAACCAAACATTACTCCGCGACAACATGTGATGTTTAAACCACTGATGACATGTAAAAACAATATCATTTAAAACAATTCAAAACAATATTGGAACAAAATTTTAAAAATAATTCAAAACGAAAATTAAAAACATATTATTGGGCACTTAACAATCGATTAATTCGTTCTGCTTCCAACAATCCACGTCATTCTTAGAGTGAACAGAGTATGATCTGGTGTATGTCGAGAAGTTAGTCAGTCTTAGCTATGAGAGGAGATGAAACATCAAATCAAGCAGTACTAACTATGAGAGAGGATGAAATACCAAGTCAAGCAGTCCTAATCTATGAGAGGGGATAAAACACCAAGTCAAGCAGTATTAACTTTGAGAGGGGATAAGACACCAAGCCAAGAAGTCCCAACATGAGAGTGGATGAGACACCAAGTCAAGAAGTCCCAACTATGAGAGGGGATAAGACACCAAGCCAAGAAGTCCCAACTATGAGAGTGGATGAGACACCAAGTCAAGAAGTCCCAACTATGAGAGGGGATGAGACACCAAGTCAAGAAGTCCCAACTATGAGAGTGGATGAGACACCAAGTCAAGAAGTCCCAACTATTAGAGGGGATGAGACACCAAGTCAAGAAGTCCCAACTATGAGAGGGGATAAGACACCAAGCCAAGAAGTCCCAACTATGAGAGTGGATGAGACACCAAGTCAAGAAGTCCCAACTATGAGAGGGGATGAGACACCAAGTCAAGACGTCCCAACTATGAGAGTGGATGAGACACCAAGTCAAGAAGTCCCAACTATGAGAGTGGATGAGACACCAAGTCAAGAAGTCCCAACTATGAGAGTGGATGAGACACCAAGTCAAAATGTCCCAACTATGAGAGTGGATGAGACACCAAGTCAAGAAGTCCCAACCATGGGAGGGGATGAGACACCAAGCCAAGAAGTCCCAACTTTGAGAGGGGATAAGACACCAAGCCAAGAAGTCCCAACTATGAGAGGGGATGAGACACCAAGTCAAGAAGTCCCAACTATGAGAGTGGATGAGACACCAAGTCAAGAAGTCCCAACTATGAGAGTGGATGAGACACCAAGTCAAGAAGTCCCAACTATGAGAGTGGATTAGACACAACGCCAAGTTACCGTGGCACAACTCTAATCTGAAGTATTAGATATTCCTCGTACCAGCGAGAATTGACATGATTGTGTGGAAATATTTCATCTGAGAACTTCGATACACAGCTACTGTCCACGTGTGGCTGTCATCTTGTGTCTAGATGACCGGTTGATTGGTCAGTTAACAAATCGTATTATCTGTAGTAGAAATGTATTATAGCAGCATTATCATTTTTTTCAATGATTTCTTTCTTGCCAAGTTTCCAACAATTTTGCCCGACATAAATTTCCCGTCTCATCATTCCTTCTCTCATCTTTTATAGCTTGCTTTTATGTCAACAACATTTTGTTAACTGCTTTGTGCACGTTTAGACATGAGTTTCATAAGACACAAGAGACAAAAGTTAAAGACAATGTGGCTACAGTTTGTCCGTCCCTGAACATATCCTTCTCCCTGAACATATGCTTCTCCCTGAACATATGTTTCTCCCTGAACATATGCTTCTCCCTGAACATATGTTTCTCTCTGAACATATGTTTCTCTCTGAACATATGCTTCTCTCTGAACATATCCTTCTCCCTGAACATATGCTTCTCCCTGAACATATGCTTCTCCCTTTTGATTATATATTGAAAACTTATGTAGGAGATATTCAGCATCCTCTGGACAGTTCAAGATATTCAGCATTCCATAGACATTGCAAGATAGTCAGCATTCCCTAGATATTGCAAGATAGTCAGCGTCCCCTAGACATTGCAAGATAGTCAGCGTTTCCTAGACATTGCAAGATAGTCAGCGTTCCCTAGACATTGCAAGATAGTCAGCGTTCCCTAGACATTGCAAGATAGTCAGCATCCCATGGACAGTGCGACATTCAGCATCTCAGGGACATTTCATGAACTTGTCATCTGAGGTCTTGTTCATGAACTTGTCATCTGAGGTCTTGTTCATGAACTTGTCATCTGATGTCCTGTTCATGAACTTGTCATCTGAGGTCTTGTTCATGAACTTGTCATCTGAGGTCTTGTTCATGAACTTGTCATCTGAGGTCTTGTTCATGAACTTGTCATCTGAGGTCTTGTTCATGAACTTGTCATCTGAGGTCTTGTTCATGAACTTGTCATCTGAGGTCTTGTTCATGAACTTGTCATCTGAGGTCTTGTTCATGAACTTGTTATCTGAGGTCTTGTTCATGAACTTGTTATCTGAGGTCTTGTTCATGAACTTGTCATCTAAGTTCTTGTTCTTCGAGTGAAATGTAACCAATGTAATTAAATCAAATAGAATATATTCATCGAATATAGCCTGTAATAAGCCTTCTACATTTATTTAGCCAGTAATAAACATCATACATTTATGTAGCCAGGAATAAACCTGCAAAATGTATTTAGCCAGTAATAAACCTTCTACAGTTATGTGGGCAATAATAAACCTCCTACATTTATGTGGGCAATAATAAACCTCCTACATTTATGTAGCCAGTAAAAAAGCTCCTACATTTATGTAGCCAGTAATAAACCTCCTACATTTATGTAGCCAGTAATATACATTCTACAGTTATGTGCGCAATAATAAACCTCCTACAAATATGTAGCCAGTAATTTACCTCCTACATTTATGTAGCCAGTAATAAACCTTCTACAGTTATGTGGGCAATAATAAACCTCCTACATTTATGTAGCCAGTAATAAATCTCCTACATTTATGTAGCCAGTAATATATCTCCTACATTTATGTAACCAGTAATAAACCTCCTACATTTATGTAGCCAGTAATAAATATCCTACATTTATGTAGCCAGTAATAAACCTCCTACATTTATGTAGCCATTAATAAATCTCCTACATTTATGTAGCCATTAATAAATCTCCTACATTTATGTAGCCATTAATAAATCTCCTACATTTATGTAGCCAGTAATAAACCTCCTACATTTATGTAGCCAGTAATAAATCTCCTACATTTATGTAGCCAGTAATAAATCTCCTACATTCGACGTAGGGCAACTATCATGATGTTTTGATATCTTATTCTTCTGTCATTCGCTTGCATTGTGTTTGTGCTTGGCATCCTGATTGCCGTGGTGTACTTGTTTGCTGGTTGCCTCCGTCTTAATCAACTGTACATACTAGGGATTGCTTTTGTCTTTATGAGGAGACCTTTGCAAGCATTAGCTTCCCACTCTCTATTGGCTGAACTAAGCCTCATCTTGACGTCAAGTATCTGTCCTCGATGTGTGAGGTCTGTTATCAAAACACGAACATGCTTTATATAGCATGTAAAGGCCTTGTATATGAATATAGAGATACATCTTCCAGTGTAGGGTAACAAACCTAAACAGGAAGTAGGTGGCTGGGGTAACATTGGGCAAATGTCAAGATATACAAAAATAGTTAGGTGTGTTACCAAAATAAAACATAAAACAACTTAAAAACGAGATACAGGGACAGACGACGTTTCGACTATAACGCCTCCAAATCTTTGCTTCCTCCATTACATATATGCTATTGTCCTCCTCTTCTCCTTATTATAACCCTATTTGTCTCCATGTAAAATTTGTTTTATTGTGGTCGTTTGTTTGTCCTGATGAAGGCTTTATAGTCGAAACGTCGTCTGTCCCTGTATCTCGTTGTTAAGTTGTTTTATCTTTTATTGTGGTAACACACCTACCTATTTCTGTATATCTTGACACTTGTATATGAATGGAATCTTTCTTCAATATATTAAACCGGACGCTGGAATCTCCTGGACATGAAAGAAAGCTCTGAGAAACCATGCACCTACACATATGAAGTAATAACAAATCGCACGTAATTTCTTGAAATCTAAACAAGCTGTAGCATGCATATTTACGGTGTCCGCCCAAAAATGTGTACACACTACAAACACAATATTTCGTCATTGTTGCTTTGCTTACGCCACTTGTCAGTGCTACAACATAGACATCTAGACGCATGGAGTGAGCCCTGGCGTCACAGAAAGGATATTTGTTACCAAAAATAGATGAGGTTTCAGGTACAGTACCACGATCTTCTTAATAATAGCCCTGTGTGTTGACCCCCCACAGTGTCACTTATCTTAATTGTTGTGACATAATTTGTCTATTTGTTTATACTTTGTGTTACCAGCCAACTAAAAAAAACTTTGTATATATTCTGTGTTTTGTCAGCCAGTAAAAACAGCGAGAAATGCCAAATATTGTTTGTTAAAAAAAGATTTCCAATTTATCCAATCTCATGCCTTATATTGTACGGGTAACCGTTGTTCCCAATTTATCCCACCTCATGTCTTATATTGTACGGGTAACCGTTGTTCCCAATTTATCCCACCTCATGTCTTATATTGTACGGGTGACCGATGTTCCCAATTTATCCCACCTCATGTCTTATATTGTACGGGTGACCGTTGTTCCCAATTTATCCCACCTCATGCCTTATATTGTACGGGTGTCCGTTAACATATATATGACATCTTGGCTAAATGGTAAACAGTTTTCTAATATGACTCAATGAACTTTTTGTGATTTTCATTGGCTGCTAAAACTATAATGTATAAACGTAATGACCAATGAAAATGACGGTAAAAGTCAAATGAATCATTTTATTAATAAATATACGCATGTGGTTACGTCTGTGGGTCTCACCAATGGCCCACTAGACCCATGCAACAGAAAACCTTAGTGGATGACATTCCGTTATATTGAGGTTATATTCTTAGAGAAGCTTCATGGCATGTCATCTATACAATTGTGCGTGTATTTTGTTGTTGAAATGTGTTTCATGTTTACCTGAATATATATATATGCACATGTATGTTCTGTGGTGGGAGGGAGCCAGAGATATACGAGGCAGCACTGGGGAGGAGGAAACTGACAGTACTGTTTCTTTTCTTATGGCTTAGACCCATTATAGAGGCACAGTGACTCAGGACGTGACAATCCTTTTGACTTGAACATTTGTTTGCATGCCTGGAGCAATAGAGAAGTTCGGCATAACCAGTAGTCAATTGGTGGTGGGGAATGAGCACAGTGAACCCTATCTTGGCTACAGTGGCTCGGAGCAGTGCATAGGTTGAAACCTACCTTCCTAGAGGTGTGATAGTTATTCTCTGGCTCTGTCCCAATGTGGGCCGAAAATCCCCTGACTTCCCAGCAATATAATGCCTGTTAATGGCATTAGTTCAAAGAGCATGAGCCCATGGACCGCTGGATGAACAACCAACCATTAATAAATATATAATTACCCCAAAAAAGTCAGACAAGATCCAACAATCAAGTATGTATCTAACAACAGAGGATAACAGCATTCATATTATAATTAATAATGATAACAACGGTTGACGTTTCGATGATTGATCGTCGTCT
Source organism: Meghimatium bilineatum (assembly GCA_034231615.1). Classification (NCBI taxonomy): domain Eukaryota; kingdom Metazoa; phylum Mollusca; class Gastropoda; order Stylommatophora; family Philomycidae; genus Meghimatium; species Meghimatium bilineatum. Next base: position 30,663,807 of record CM067309.1, read on the forward strand.
GAACGAAAATATAGTAATAAAACAATGAATAATACATGAAAAATATTATTTTCAAAACATTGTTATTTAAAGAAACAGTCTGTGTAGCGGCTGGGAGACGGAGGGAACGATTATAAAGCGATCAGTCAAGTCCATCAAGTATTAATATATGCGATCCGTCAAATCTCCACCAGGAACTAAAATATGCGATCAGTCAACTGTCCATCAAGTACTAAAATATGCGATCAGTCAGCTGTTCATTAAGAACTAAAATATGCGATCAGTCAACTCTCCATCATGAACTAAGATATGTGATCCGTCAAATCTCCACCAGGTACTAAAATATGCGATCAATCAACTGTTCTTTAGAAACTAAAGTATGCGATCAGTCAACTGTTCACCAAGAACTAAAATATGCGATCAGTCAACTTATCATCAAGAACTAAAGTATGCGATCGGTGAACTGTTCATCAAGAACTAAAGTATGAGATCAGTCAACTGTTCACCAAGAACTAAAATATGCGATCAGTCAACTTATCATCAAGAACTAAAGTATGCGATCAGTAACTGTTCATCAAGAACTGAAGTATGCGATCATTCAACTGTTCACCAAGAACTAAAATATGCGATTAGTCAACAGTTCATCAAGAACTAAAATATGCTATCAGTCAATTGTTCATCAAAAACTAAAGTGTGCTATCAGTCAACTGTTCACCAAGAACTAAAGTATGAGATCAGTCAACTGTTCACCAAGAACTAAAGTATGCTATCAGTCAACTTTTCATCAGGAACTAAAATATGCGATCAGTCAACCCTCCATCAAGTACTAAAAAGTAATAAACACTAGCCAAATAATTATGTACACACATACTTGTCTTCTCGTCATATTGAAGAATTTCGCTAGTGTTCGGTTTTTTTTGAAAGCATTCCACACATTGTGAACAATAGGTCAATATCCGTCCGAGGTTGTAAAAACGTGGATTTCTCGCCATAAGAGGTACTTTTTTTTCATTCACTCCAAGGAAAATATTTAGTACATGCCCAAAACATTTGAATGTGATTTTGTGTGTGTTAGCTTTTATACACAAGTACATTATACTGTTAGATGTTATAAACAAGTATCCCACCGAAGACGGATGTGTCGGGCCATTGGCGCAAATAAAACGGCGACACAACGCATTTCAATTCTCTGGACTACATCCTGCTGGAAATCTAGAGTGGATCATGGTCCTGCCACAAGAGAGACTTCTCAAGCAGGAGTTTGAGAATGAACGCTGAAGAAGAAGATATACAAGTATATTACATGGATACAGGGATCGTTGAAGGAAACATATTATTTGGTACACATTCTTTGTATTTGTTTACAGGGCGTTGATCAGGCAAATAAAATCAGGCAAATAAGATTGGGCAAATAAAATACTTTGGACACATTAAAAGACATGACACCTTATTGAAGACCTTACTTGAGGGTAAAGTCAAAGGGAAGCAAGCAAGAGGTAGGCAGAGATACAGGTGGGTGAGTAACATTAAACGATGGGCAGGTTACAGTCTAGCAGAGTGCACCACCAAGACAAGAGACAGGAGATGTTGGAGATACGTTGCAGCCAACCTTCGTTGCGGAGACGGCACTTTATGATAATGACAGGGCGTTACAGTAAAACACTTACATTACAATATTTGTTTACAGAGCGTTACAGTAAAACACTTACATTACAATATTTGTTTACAGGGCGTTACAGTAACACACTTACATTACAATATTATCCTACTCTACCAAATGTCGTGATAAGTTTGCTTTTTCTTGTGTAACGTATCATAAAACAAGTAGTCCATTATTTATATACACTAACAGCTAAAAGTATTGCACGTTGATTTTAGCTGACCAATGTTTCGACCCGTCAATTATGTCTTATGTTTAACTAACCAACGTGTATATTTGTCCACATTTTGCCGTTCGTTCTCACTCCCACCGGATGTCTCTTGTAGCAGGCTGTACCTACTAATTGGAGACAGAAACATTAAATGTAGATATTCTAGGAATAGCAGAGAAAAGATGGAAAGATGATGGGTACACAAGAAAGGAAAATTGTAGTTTTATACATTCAGGATAAGATAACCATGAATGAGGGGTAGAAATATTGACCAAGAAAGAAATAGAACAATAAATCAGCGAGTATTCATAAAATCAGGGACTAACATGTAGAAATTATTCTGACCTTGTGGTTTTACATTAATTCAAATGTAACTGGAAATCGAACCATGAACATCTAAGTCCGACAATCTCGCGGTGTGTGTATATCTCGTGTGTGCATATATCTCGTTTATATATATATATATATACAGTTTCTAGTTTTGCTGAATATTGTGAAGCGTATTGAACGAAGTTACACAGATTCTATTTTCCACCAACCACTGATAACGATGCATATCTTAGAGATATCCTCACCACACGAGGATTCAACGAGAGACTCATCGATGACGGGCGAGAATATAATCGACCAGAAGAGAGCCCTCAAGCTCTTTGATACTGATTGGAAACAAGAGACTCAGAGCACACGCTAAATAAAATCTGCTCTCGTCAGCGTATAAATTGATGTCTCTACCAGTAGATTGTGCCTGTTTGTGCCCTTCAGGTGTAGTATTTTGGCGCTGCAAATTACACTCGCAATTGGTTTGAAGATAATGTCACAAAAATGTCCCCGAGTCAACTAAGCGAAAGATAAAATGATCTGTTATGCACAATTGTGATCAGCTAAAGAGAGCAGCATTTTCAGCCGAAGCTGCGGACGAGAGTTGTATGTCCACAATTATCTCCCTGTGATACACAAAACTTTAATAAACCTCTAACATATTTCTTTCCTGCAGTAGGTAGCATTTCTCTTTTCATTGCTTATTTCTACAGTTTTATGTTGTTTCTGCTCTGTTATACACAATAAAAATGAACACAAATATGTATATATGTTACCAAAACAAGTGAATAAAACAATCTAACAACAAGACAGCGACAGGCGACGTTTCGGCTAAAAATCTTCATCAGGACAAACAAAATAACACAGTAAACGATGAAGTTCAATATAATTATGACATTATGACAAGATGAAACTAATTGCTTGTATATGATTGTGACTAGAGGAAACTAGTTGCTTGTATAAAATTATGACTAGAAAAAAAACAATTACTTCTATAGAATTATGACTAGAGAACACTAACTTTATGTATAGAATTATGACAAGAGGAAGCTAGTTGGTTGTATACAGTTATGACAAGAGGAAACTAATTGCTTATATATGATTATGACTAGAGGAAACTAATTGCTTGTATAGGATTATGACTAGAGAAAACTAATTGCTTGTATATAATTATGACAAGAGGAAACTAATTGTTTGTATAGAATTATAACTATATGAAACTAATTGCTTGTATAGAATTATGACAAGAGAAAACTAATTGCTTGTATAGAATTATGATGTTTTACCGATATCTAAAGAAATTACACACACACTGAATATGATATTTATCAAATACAACATATATTCTACATTAATGTATGTCTGAGAAACATGATAAACAAATAGCTAGAAACATGATAAACATGATACACAAATAGCTAGAAACATGATAAACATGATAAACAAATAGCTAGAAACATGATAAACATGATAAACAAATAGCTAGAAACATGATAAACATGATACACAAATAGCTAGAAACATGATAAACATGATAAACAAATAGCTAGAAACATGATAAACATGATAAACAAATAGCTAGAAACATGATAAACATGATAAACAAATAGCTAGAAACATGATAAACATGATACACAAATAGCTAGAAGACAGAATTTGTACCTTTGAAATGTTGATATACAGAGGAATTGTTTGAAATTCATAAAAGCTTTAATTTAGGGTAAAGTCGAGGAGAAACGAGTATTAGTAGGCAGATATATAAGTGAGAGAAAAATATTATGAGATGGACAAGCTACAGTCTAACAGAGTGCACCACCTAAGGAAGAGACAAAAGGTGTAGAAGATCTGTTGCAGCCAACTTTATATGCTGATATTACACTTGATGATGATGACAGCCTTAAACTGTGAAACTATGAAACTATGAATCTATGAAACTATGAAACTATGAAACTATGAAACTATGAAACTATGAATCTGTGCACATCTCCAGAGTGTTTTCATTATATAGAGATGTTACCATCAGATGAATTCTCTTAACTAATGCAACTTCTCATAACTAATGCAACATCTCATAACTAATGCAACTTCTCATAACTAATGCAACTTCTCATAACTAATGCAACTTCTCATAACTAATGCAACTTCTCACGACATTCATACAATTCTACACAGCCATATCAATATCTTTGAAAAACATTGATTCTAGAATATTGGCTATCATGACGGACAACACCTATATAAACACAAAGTACAAATATTTGTGAACAGGAAACAATCAGACCATTAATTTAAACAAATATTCTGTGAGTACAGACAAATGTCAATATTCAACTACTGTTTCTAGTTGCAACACTAACAAGTGGAAATCGGAAAGAAATCAATGTGGTCTGAGCACTTTGGATGCAGCTTATAAATGGCTACATTGGTCTTGTTAATATATTAGAAAACTTTGATTATGAAATATAAAACATGTATTTAGACCATAGGTTCCCAAATGTTTCAGGCCACCGTCCACTTTACAAGAAATACGTTTTGTAAACAGCCCTTGCGTTGTAACAGTTTTTTTCCGCATTTGATATTTTCAACGTAAAGAGCAACCAATGATACATTACTGCGTATACCGTTAATTTATTGCAAAAGTAGTGTTCTATATGTGCCTTCATTTTAACACAATTATTGCTATATTTAACACAATTATTGCTATATTTAACACAGTTATTGCTATATTTAACACAATTATTGCTATATTTAACACAGTTATTGCTATATTTAACACAGTTATTGCTATATTTAACACAGTTATTGTTATATTTAACACAGTTATTGTTATATTTAACACAGTTATTGCTATATTTAACACAGTTATTGCTATATTTAACACATTTATTGCTATATTTGAATTTAAATATCTAGGTACACTTTTTCCGAAGATGGAAGACTAAAACAAAGAAATAGAAACAAGGTGCCAGAAAGCACACACAGAGACCTACCAATTTTCACCAATAATTCGTCACCCAAAGATCAAAATAGAAGCCAAAAAAAACCAGATAACATCTACAATTTTTATACCAACACTGTGCTACCAATGTCAAACATGGTCTTCAACAGCTTTGCAGCACAGAAAAATCGTCACATGTGAAATGATGTGCCCGAGAAAAGATGCAATGGCTACCAAACTAGATAAAATAAGAAATGAAGAAATTATGAAAAGAGTTGGTATAATATCATGTATCGAACATATTGAGAGACAGCAAGTAAAATGGTTCGGTTACCTTATGAGAATGAAGCCAAACCAAATACCAATAAGAGCATATAACAAAAGAATACCCGGGCGTAATGCCAAAAGTAGACCAAGAAAACAGTGGATAGAAAACATCAATATAGCCTTGAATAAACATGGACTAAATGCAACCTCGGCGATACATCTGGCCTTGGAACGACATATTACGCTCCCACCCCTAAGCATAACAGCAAGTGTGAGTGCTATCAACCATCATTCACCTGGAGATAGACAACAGACAATTTCTATAGCGATGTTGATGAAAAATAAACCATATGTATATATTGTAAAGTGTAAGCTCGAATAATATGTACAGTTTTACAATTCTGAATACATATTAAGATATTACATGACATTAGTAAGAATCTTATTGTAATAATTAAAACGCCATCAAATATATTACACAATTGTTTAGTTTAAGCTTCATCATCATCATGTAGCATATATTTAACAGGATGTGAATCAATAAACCCGTAACTCTTCAAGGACGTAGGTGTACCACATTGGATGCTTCAGCACACAGAGTCCTCCAGAGAATTATATCCTCAGCGATGCGGATGAGTGTGGAAATATCTTGCCCTGTCCATTCATTGATGTTGTTGCCATTCATGCTTTTATTTGTCCTCCTCTGCTTCTTCCACCCTCGACAGTTCACTGCAGTATTGTTTTTGACAAGGAATCTTGCCTGCATACATGTCCGAACCATGCTAGTTTTCGTCGTTTCACTATTGAAAGAAACGGCTCCTGAACACCTGCACACATTTCTACTTTATTTCTTACGAACAGGATATAGCAGTCATCAAAGCCCTTCGAAATTTCTGTCGATCTTGAGCTAGTCTTCCTGTTTCTTTTACTGTCATGTTCATCTGGTCTTTGATGTCTTGCGTCCATCTTCTTCTTGGTCTGTCTCTTGTTCGTCTCCCTAGCATCATACCCTCCATTATGGTCTTCTCTATGCTGTCATGGCGTTTGATATGGCCAAAATATTGTAGTTTTCTGGAAAGAACCATGCTGTTTAGCCAGTTGTCTTTAAAATGTATTTTTTCCAGGATGACTACATTGGTGATCTCTTTGGTCTATGGATTTTTCTGTAACATTATGTTTCAAATTATTGTATTTTACTTTTCACTTTGTTGGTAATTGTCAAAGATTCACACTTGTGAAGCCAGTGAGAATATGCAGGTTCTTACGAATGTTAGTTTTGCTATTTTTCAGCAGCTAAGCCATATGTTTTTCATTTTTATCAGCTTTTTTGACGCGATAGCTAATCTCCTTCTGACTTCTTCATAGCAATCATGTTCTCCTAATTTTGCACCACTTTAAAAAAAGAATATGTCGTGAAAGTATGTGGCTACATCGATAGTTAGCACAAACAGTGGCCAAAAGTTCAACCTAGTTTCACCGTTTTTATCTTTTGGATTGTGACCACCCCGCTGTACGAGCAATGCTTGTAAAATGATTGTAACGTATTGCTGTTTAATTAACACTTCATTATTCGGAGGTCGTAATTCGACAACGACAGATATTACTTATGACGGTTACAGCAGGGTTGTAATCAAATTGGACTAAATTCCACGGTAGAAAATAGTCTTCTTCACCATAAAAGTTACATTTTTATTTTCCTCTATTCAACACCAACATTCACCACGTACATTGTTCAATTATATATATGTGTGAGTGTGTGTGTGTGCGTGCGTGCGTGCGTTCTACAAGAAAAAACAAACCGACAAACATTTAATTCTTTCATTCCAGTTTTGAAAATCAATAAACTGTGAGTGCTCTTACAAATCTCATTGTAGCTACCTGTTTTCAGTTATATACGGCGCATTAACGGATGTCTTTCCTATGTGAGTCTATATCAAGAAGGCATTCATGTAACACTTATATAATTGTCAGTTGTGCGCTGCATGAGATTGATGTTTACACACGGACTGCAAGCTTTTATGTGATTCTGTCGTGTATGAAGGTTTGAAACTTATGCACTTCCCTCATAAAATTTAGAAATCAGCTTATTCAAAAGTAACATGAAGAGAACTAGCGTAAGTTGATTTTTTTTTGTGTGTGTATGAACTGAAAGTAACAGCACGTGACAGAGAAGGCAGACATCTTGCCAGCCGACAGACTAAAGCCCGACAACAGGTCGTCAGGGAAGCTAAAAGCGTTGTCAAGCTAATGATATTTAATCTGGTGTGTCATTGATTACCGGATCAGAGAAGAAGGGGACGCCCTGCAACGATATATTTTATTGTTTAACAGCTTCCGTGTGGACATTTTTACATCGGGGCTCAGCGGAATTTAAGCGGATTTACAGATATTTTCTTCACGTCATTGCCAGTATTATCTTAACTCTCGTTACTGTCCTCACTCAAGTAACTGCATGTATCGTCTTACATACCGGGGATATCTTTAGTCATTGTTACCGTACTCGTGAGCGTTTGGTAGTTGATTGATTGGACAGGCACTAAGAAGGTTCATCTTTTTTTTTTCAATACATTATTTTCATCACGTCAATCTAGCGTCCATTTCCTTGGATGTCTATGTTAGATTTACTAATAGTAACGCAAAATGAGGTAAACAGGTTACTAAAACACTTACCTAGCCTATTAATAAAAATATATTTAAAAAAGTATATATAAAAAAAACATACAATAAAACTAAACAGGACAATTCTCCACGTATCGGCTCAAATTGAACCTTTTTCAAGAGACAAACAACAGAAAACGACAAAATAAAAAACAAAATAGATGTCTATATTTCATCAAGCCCCGTCTCCATAGCGCAGGGATGGCAACGCATCTAGTAAAAGTGGAAATGCGTGCATTCATTATAAACAAACCGAAAGTGGGAAATTAGAGACACTATAGATGAGTGCAAGAATAATAAACGAAAAAGATAAGAAAAATACCCCTTTTGTCACTTTATCAGACAGGCAGGTTTTAAGAACATAGTCACAACAGGCACGACTGAAGGGAACAGAGACAGATGGGGACGTGAGAAAATATTCATGTGACAACCTAGCAAGGCTTGGAAACAACAATCATGTGAGTCCTCCCGAGAATATACCTAGGATTGTTGTTTCCAAGCCTTGCTAGGTTGTCACATGAATATTTTCTCACGTCCCCATCTGTCTCTGTTCCCTTCAGTCGTGCCTGTTGTGACTATGTTCTTAAAACCTGCCTGTCTGATAAAGTGACAAAAGGGGTATTTTTCTTATCTTTTTCGTTTATTATTCTTGCACTCATCTATAGTGTCTCTAATTTCCCACTTTCGGTTTGTTTATAATGAATGCACGCATTTCCACTTTTACTAGATGCGTTGCCATCCCTGCGCTATTATGGAGACGAGGCTTGATGAAATATAGACATCTATTTTGTTTTTTATTTTGTCGTTTTCTGTTGTTTGTCTCTTGAAAAAGTTTCAATTTGAGCCGATACGTGGAGAATTGTCCTGTTTAGTTTTATTGTATGTTTTTTTATATATACTTTTTTAAATATATTTTTATTAATAGGCTAGGTAAGTTTTTTAGTAACCTGTTAAACTCATTTTGCGTTACTATTTGTTCATTAGGTTACTGCGGCACCATCCACTTTGTCGGACACCCTCTGACCATTTGGTTATTTACGAGGCGTGTTCAAATGAAAACGGGACTTGTTACACCACGCGTGATAGAGCGCACTGATATTGATGACATTTTGCACTAGTAATGAGTATCCAATAATTTACATACGGTCACGTGTTCATCTTCCCAGCATGCATATGTGCTGCAGAAGACTGTTAACAATATGGCGGGTGTGATTCCGAACCCGTCCAAAGTGAATCAGCGTGCTGTGATCCAGTTTCTTTCATTTGAAGGATGTCAAGCAGTAGACATTCATCGGAGAATGAAGGCAGCATATGGTGACAAATGTTTGTCGAGGACCAGAGTGATGGAGTGGGTGCGTATGTTTAAAGACGGACGTGAGTTAACGGCAGATCTTGCACGGCCAGGTCAGGCGCATATTGTTGCAACAGAAGAAGCCATAGCCGTGCTTGATAAAGCAGTACTGACTGACCGTCGTCGGAGCATTCGTTCGCTTGCAGAAGAATTCCATATGTCAATTGGGACAGCCCACATGGTTGTTCGGAAGAAATTGAACTATCGGAAGGTTGGCGAAACATTGGCAAAGAAGAATTGGGAAGTTCTTCATCACCCAGCCTATAGTCCCGATTTATCCCCGTGTGATTTCCATTTGTTCGGACCGTTGAAGAAAGCACTAAAGGGACAGCGACGCAGACGTGAAGACAGCGGTGACCACATGGTTCAGAGAACAGCCACGCAACTTTTTCTCGGACGGCATTCGACGTCTACCTAAACAGTGGGATGCTTGCCTAAATGCATACGGAGATTTTTTCTGATGAACCCAGGTGCATTCTTATTCACAAGTGGTTGCTTTGTTCAATTCCGTTGAAAATATTAAATTGCGTATGATACTTTTTAAATAAATCCACAAGTCCCGTTTTCATTTGAACACGCCTCGTATATTAGATTTACTAAGAGAGATATTAGGTATCACATTTTCAAACTGAGACATACAATAGAGAATTATGGAGGGTTTAACGCAGACACATACACCAGGTTCATAAACTTCTCACAGATATTCAACTGTGTAATACACACATAAAAAAGGTTTAAAAGCCGTAGAAGATTGACTTCACTGTACTCAGTTTCACATAAGTACTCCGTCCATCTCAACGAAACGGCACGCCGCCTGCCGAGAGTACAACTCATAGCACGTAACTCCGTAGCTGCAAGTGATAATCCTAAGGGATCTCTTGAACACAAGGCGAACAGCTTAACCACTACGCCAGGGAAATCCCCGAAACACACACATAGTCTGTGGCACTCTGTCGATCGTTGGATTAATCAACTAACATCGTAAAATCCAGAACGATTTGTGTAACAGAAGTCAGTTCATTCCAATTCTTTTTCATTGGAGTGAAGTCAAATCGAATGATAAAATCAGAGAAGAGACACATCACAATTTCATCACAGATGTTATCAGAAAACGCCGTTGGTCCTACATCGGGCATGTTCTACGCGCAGACACCAACAGAATACACCACCAATCTCTTGAATGGATACCTACAGGCAAAAGAGCAAGGGGTAGACCAAAAGAAATAGAATAACAATACTTAGAGAAAGTAAAACAACCAATATTCATACTATTCAAGAACTACAAAGAATACCTTTGAACAAACAGAATTGGAGAGATTTGACCTCTGCCCTATGCGCTAACTTCAGCGCAAAAGGAAAATGAATGAATGAAGAGCTAGGTATATTCTATCTTTCTGTCTCTCTAACAGCTAGGTATTTTCTATCTGTCTGTCTCTCTAACAGCTAGGTATATTCTATCTTTCTGTCTCTCTAAAAGCTAGGTATATTATATCTTTCTGTCTCTCTAAAAGCTAGGTATATTATATCTTTCTGTCTCCCTAACAGCTTGGTATATTCTATCTTTAACATTATGTCTTTCATGGAGCCGCCTATTCTCTCTTTTCATTTTCACAGAAAGATCAAAACTAAATGACTTTTAACGCGCAATGTTTCCATAAATTGTCTTCTGAGGTCGTCTGTGAACATTTATATATTTTGTTTTGAATATCATTACTGCACCAGATTATACCGTTCAGACTCACCGCATTCAATTATCTTCAACTGCTATTAGACAATAGAATAGAACTTATTTGTTATAAAGTGCGCTGTATATGTGTATATGTCTTATGTTTGTCTTGTGTATGTGTATATGTCTTCTGTTTGTCTTGTGTATGTGTATATGTCTTCTGTTTGTCTTGTGTATGTGTATATGTATTCTGTTTGTATTGTGTATGTGTTTATGTCTTCTGTTTATCTTGTGTATGTGTATATGTCTTCTGTTTGTCTTGTGTATGTGTATATGTATTCTGTTTGTCCTGTCTTATGTGTATATGTCTTCTGTTTGTCTTGTGTATGTGTATATGTATTCTGTTTGTATTGTGTATGTGTTTATGTCTTCTGTTTATCTTGTGTATGTGTATATGTCTTCTGTTTGTTTTGTGTATGTGTATATGTATTCTGTTTGTATTGTGTATGTGTTTATGTCGTCTGTTTATCTTGTGTATGTGTATATGTCTTCTGTTTGTCATGTGTATGTGTATATGTCTTCTGTTTGTCCTGTCTTATGTGTATATGTCCTCTGTTTGTATTGTGTGTGTGTGCAGGCAGAGATGTGTACATGATAGATATATTAGATAGCTATAGATAGATATATCGATAGATAGTTAGACAGACAGATAGAAAGACGGACGGACGGATAGACAGATAGATAGATAGATAGATAGATAGATAGATAGATAGATAGATAGATAGATAGATAGATAGATAGATAGATAGATAGATAGATAGATAGATAGATAGATAGATAGATAGATAGATAGATAGATAGATAGATAGATAGATAGATAGATAGATAGATAGATAGATAGATAGATAGATAGATAGATAGATAGATAGATAGATAGATAGATAGATAGATAGATAGATAGATAGATAGATAGATAGATAGATAGATAGATAGATAGATAGATAGATAGATAGATAGATGGATGGATGGATGGATATATGGATGGATGGATGGATGGATGGATGGATGGATGGATGGATGGATGGATGGATGGATGGATGGATAGATAGATAGATAGATAGATAGATAGATAGATAGATAGATAGATAGATAGATAGATAGATAGATAGATAGATAGATAGATTGGTAGATAGATAGATTGGTAGGTAGGTGGGTATTGGGTGGGTGGGTAGGTAGGCAGGCATGTAGTTAGTTAGGTAGGTAGATAGATAGATAGAAACATATAAACAGATAAAAATATAAGCAGATAAACATATAAACAAATAGCTCAGTCAGCACACAAACAAGTATGTGCGTATGAGTGTTTGTTGTGTATGACTGAAAGATCGATGAGAAATCTTGTGACTACTCACCTATAATATTCAGCATGAACATGGCAATAGAACCGATGATGGCGGCACTCGGTTGGTGACTGAAATGTCAACCCACACGGTAATACTCTCAAATTTCTAAAGCATATTCTGTGAGATGGAAATATACATGTTATTAAGAAAGCAATGTCTCACTATTTATCTATTGTCTTTTCTACAAATGCTGTTAGGCGTAGTGGTGAGTTGAAGTTTTAAATCTTTGGTCATATCTGTTGTGTTTGCCATGGTTAGGCCGTGGTTTTTAACTATCTCTCTGATTGAGGTTTCCCATCTTGTTATTGGCCATCCTTTTGCTTTTATAGCCGTCCTTTCTTCTGTTGTACACATGGATGTCTGGTTTTTATGGTTCCATTCGTATAAGGTGTCCAAACCAGTAGGTCTGTTTTCTCTCTTCATATTGTTTACATGATATGGTCTTTACTATCTTTCTAATGTCTTCATTTCTCAAGTCGGTCTCTTCTGGTGACGTTTATAACCTATCTCAGCATTTCATCTCACATTTTGTAACCTTGGATGGTGTCTTTGTCAGGGGCCATGTCTGGCACAGGTAACATAACGCAGGACATGTCTGGCACTGGTAACATAACGTGTAACTTGTCCGGCACTGGTAACATAACGTGGAACATGTCTGGCACTGGTAATATAACGTGGGACATGTCCGGCACTGGTAACATAACGTGGGACTTGTTCGGCACTGGTAACATAACGTGGAACATGTCTGGCACTGGTAATATAACGTGGGACATGTCCGGCACTGGTAACATAACGTGGGACTTGTTCGGCACTGATAACATAACGTGGGACATGTCTGGCACTGGTAACATAACGTGGGACATGTCCGGCACTGGTAACATAACGTGGGACTTGTTCGGCACTGGTAACATAACGTGGGACATGTCTGGCACTGGTAACATAACGTGGGACATGTCCGGCACTGGTAACATAACGTGGGACTTGTTCGGCACTGGTAACATAACGTGGGACATGTCTGGCACTGGTAACATAACGTGGGACATGTCTGGCACTGGTAACATAACGTGGGACATGTATGGCACTGGTAACATAACGTGGGACATGTCTGGCACTGGTAACATAATCTCAATTTGACATGTCTGGCACTTCATCTCAATTTATCTTATCAATTTATTAAATTCTGATGTCTCATTTAGTTTTGTGCCGTTAACACATACATACGTCCGAGAAGTCAGACGACCCCCACAGAAATATAGAAAGAAGATGTCAAATGCCGTTTCATACCAGCTGTCACCTTTGCCATTTCACCAGAAAATGAAAATTGAAGTAAGAAATGTCTAAGGAAGACTATTGGAGTCACCAGACTCGACAAAATGTGCAGTGAGAACATCAGAAAGATAAATTATTCGTAGTACATCATGCATCGAATATAGAGAGAGAGAATAGATAAAGTGATTAGTATATCTAATGAGGACAAACAATAAACTTCCCATAATAGCTTATAACAAAAAAGAATCAGGATTCAGATCCAAGGGAGACCTAGAAAAAAATGGATAGACAACATCAAGACCATCCTGAATAAACAGGACTACACATAAACCAGAGCAACACACTTGGCTCTGGTACGCAGACTCTCTCTCTCTCTCTCTCTCTCTCTCTCTTTATATATATATAAAACAGTAATATATATATATATATATATATATATATATATATGATTTTGTTAAATACTGCATGTTTTTCTATGAATAGTGCAGGAAGGTTTTCTATGGGCTGTGAAAATAAAAGATGGTTTGCCATAGCAGACGCTGCCACATGCATAGGAAGGATTGTAACTTCCAAAGAAAAAACACTGTTTCAATCGTGGACTTAACCCGGGACCTTAAGAGTCTGAGAACGGCGTTCTAACCACACGGCCATAAACATCAAAAATAAATATAACACTGCAATCATCGTTCATCTTCAAGATTTGAGCAAGGATTGCATGAACTGTATCCAAGTTTTCAGCCCCGTCTTTCTATCTGTAAAAGTAAGCCATTCGGTTCTTACCACATTGCCAACTCGTGTTTGCCTGGTTCAGTATATTTTAACAGTTATATAGGATAATAGGCGGTCGAAATTGCGACTCTACTCCATAACGTCTGTATTATATATTTGCTAATAGGTGCATGCCCTGTAGTAGACAAGATTATTTTATCAAGTCTATTTTGCAGAGTGGGTTTGGAGCATCTGTTGAGCCCTTTCACCTTTTCTTCCTCACAAAGAGTTTAAATATTGCTTCTTGATTTCCCAGGAGTTGTTTCTGTTTCATTGATACTCTTGCCTCTCCTGAGACACCCTCTGGTTCCCTACTCTTTGTTCGATTATTCTCGTTCCCACGTATCTTTATTCACTCGTTTTCTTCCTGGCAAAATCGTCCTTTCACTGCTGCTACTAGCCTTTTTTCTCTGAAAGTCAAACGTAGAGCAGCAAATGTTGTTTTCTGACGTTTAGTTTTGTAGTACCTACGTTATACTAGCCCACCACATTTCATCATTTCAGATCTCTTATCTCATCCGTGTGCTGCCGTAGCCCGAAAAGGGAGTAAAGAATAGCAATACTGTTTACATTCCATGAATATCGTAATATGCATCTAAGGATGTTATGGGGTGAAGTTGGCTATCTAATCTTATATAAGTTCAATGTGACCCAAAAGTCACGCTGAAGTCGGATGTGTCAGGTTGAAAGGCGCAGCTATCACTCCAAAGCTGTAAACCATGTAACATATTCCAGTCTCTGAACTACATCCTGCTAACCTACAGGAGTGCGAGAACTGAAGCCGTATAAGATGAATATATCTTCATGTCATCTGCTTCTTCTTCTACAAGAGACCAAGAGTAACTTTCTACGAGTCAATTTCTCAAACCTTACTGAACTAGCGGCAACGTGTCAAGGCAAAGAGCAAACATACAGACACTTCCCACACAAATCTCGCTCCTCACATGCACATTTTCTATAAATACGAAGAACAATTATCATAAAAGTTAAATAAGTCTTGGCTCATTCAAAATATCTATTTATTACGGAACAGTTTATTTTGAAATATATATATATATATATATATATATATAATCATCATCAAGTGCCGTCTCCGCAACGAAGGTTGGCTGCAACGTATCTCCAACATCTCCTGTCTCTTGTCTTGGTGGTGCACTCTGCTAGACTGTAACCTGTCCATCGTGTAATGTTACTCTCCCACTTGTATCTGTGCCTACCTCTTGCTCGCTTACCTTTGACTTTACGCTCAAGTAAGGTCTTCAATAAGGTGTCATGTCTTTTAATGTGCCCAAAGTATTTTATTTGAGTTATCTTTATTTCTCTTAGTAGTTCTTTCTTCATATTAAGTGTCTTTAGCACCTCTTTATTTGTTTTCTTCTCTTTCCATGATGTTCTCCCTATTCTTCTATATACCCACATCTCAAAGGCATCAATTTTGTCTTCTAATTGTTTATTTAGTGTCCATGTTTCTGAGCCATACATTAATATGGAATAGATGTAAGTAAAAGTAAGTAAAGTAACCCATAGCATTTATTAATGCCGTAGGGGTGTGCGATGTTAGCGATCTCACATTTCACAGGCTCTGCAAATGAGGGCGGTAGCCATCTCCTCTCCCTCGCAGTCTTTACTTCCAGGATTAATCCGGTACCCATTTAAGGCTGGGTCGACCTGGGAGCCGTTGCGATCTGAAAACATTTCCGCCTCAGCTGGGGAATGAACCCATGACCACTCATATGCGAAGCCAGTGCACTAACCACTGCGGTAACGCGGCTCCCATAGATGTAACATTTTATAATTCTCATTTTTAACTTGTTTGTAATTTGTTTAGATATTAATAATTTCCTCATGTCATTGAAATTATTAATATCTAAACAAATATATATATATATATATATATATATATATATATATATATATATATATATATATATATATATATATATATATATATATATATATATATATATATATATATATTGTTATTTGAAGTTTTAGCTGTCAACGTGATGTCTACATATCACTGGACATTATGTCTTGTCACCTAACTAACATCTTATCTATTCTTATGGAATAACAATGTATCTTTAGATGAAATAAATATGTAGATGAAATAAAGATGTATGGTTAGATGAAATACAGATAACTCTGCCGATGACACTGATGACAGTGATCTTGTCGCAGATGTAATAAAGGTACATTTTGAATGAGAGCTAAATATCGGATGATCTGGCTTATCTGAATCAGATACTTGGATGATAATTGATGTGAGTTTGACAATATCATATCACCACTAGTAACAGGTTTGTAACAATCCCAACATCAAGTTCCTGGTGGAAAAGATGAAGTTATTTACTCTAGTTTGTCATTTGGGATGGGCTGATATTTATTAGACAAGTAATTCAAAGAGATG
Source organism: Meghimatium bilineatum (assembly GCA_034231615.1). Classification (NCBI taxonomy): domain Eukaryota; kingdom Metazoa; phylum Mollusca; class Gastropoda; order Stylommatophora; family Philomycidae; genus Meghimatium; species Meghimatium bilineatum. The sequence goes on from CM067309.1 coordinate 30,680,705, forward strand.
AATGTCAACTCCCAGTGTTGTGACATCAGACACATCGTGGAGGATTAAGTATGACATAAATGTGTGTATCTATGAAATTTATATTTCTAGCTGGTGGCTCCCTGTGGAATACATGTCTTGAAGAAATATTCCAACTTTTATAAAGTTAGCCAATCCAATTTTTCATTGATAACAGCCACACCCACATTCAACTTCCTCATGTAACAGAGATAAGAAATCATATTATTCTGTGATTTGGTAAGTCACGGAGAAAATGTACATAATGTTTTTATATTTTTATAACGCGGTTTGTGGGAGTACCTAACTAAACTGGGGAAAAGTGACTTGTCAAGTCATTCTCTGGAATGGTTGGTTGGTTGCTGATCCAGCGGTCCATGGGCTCATGCCCTTTGACCCAATGCCATTAAATGGCATTATATTGCTGGGAAGTCTGTGGATTTTCGGCCCACCCCAGGACAGAGCCAATGAATAACTATCACACTTTCAGGAAGGTAGGTTTCAATCTATGCACTGCTCCTAGCCACTGTAGCCATGATAGGGTTCACTGTGCTCATTACCCACCACCAATTGACTACTGGTTATGCCGAACTTCTCTATTGCTCCAGGCATGCAACCAAATGTTCAAGGCAAAAGGATTGTCACGTCCTGAGTCACTGTACCTCTATGATGGGTCTCAGCCATAGGAAAAAACAGTGCTATCAGTTTCCTCCTCCCCATTGCTGCACAGTAGATCTCTGGCTCCCTCCAACCACAGAGGGTGCATACATATATATTCAGGTAAACATGAATCACATTTCAACAACAAAATAAAAGCATAATTGTATAGACAAAATGCCATGAAGCTTCTATAAGAAGATAACTTCAATATAACGGCATGTCATCTACTAAGATTTTCTGTTGCATGAGTACTTTATCTAGTGGGCCATTGTTGAGACCCACAGAGACGTGTTCTCTGGTCCCAAACAACATCACTTATCTTGGTCTATCAGCTGTTTCCTACCTTAACTTGTGTGTGACTTCTTATTGTGTACACGTACACCTTGATATATCTACTTCTTATTGTGTACACGCACACCTTGATATATCTATTTCTTATTGTGTACACGCACACCTTGATATATCTACTTCTTATCCTTCTGAAATCATTTCTACTTATCATTCCGTGTTCACTATCATATTTCTGTAGATTAGCAGAATCACGTCCTGAGAAAGATTGCTTTGATTTAAAATTAGACTGCAATATATATCCTTTTCGTCCTGACACATCCGATGTCAGCAAAGCTTTTGGATTACTATAACCCTCTATGACAGTTAACCCCACCACAAAACCCTCCTTAGTAGCCTATTACGACAAATATAGTAGGTAAAAGTACTGCTTTTCATTACTGCCTTTTACTTTCCCGTTAAATGCGACACAAAAATATGTCATCTGTGCCTTTCCTACTCGTAATACTGTTGTTATGAATGTGTTCTTTGTCAAGTTTTATAGTCGAAACGTCGACGATTTTCCTGTTTTATCATGTGTGTTTCCAATGATTAGCACATCTTCATCTCTTTGTTTCCTAATTTCGATGCAGTAATATAGCCATTGCAAGTGTTGTTATTTTTCTATCACGAGTGATGTTCACATTTTGTTGATATATCTTACATCTATTTCGTGACGTTGACATATCTTACATCTATTTCGTGAATGTTCAGTTAGTTCTAAGACCTTCTCTATGAGTTCGTAGGAGGCTGATTATTCCTATGGCTGGCCCAATCCTCCTTGAAGCTTTCTCTACAGATAGATTTGAAGCTGTTAGGGAAGCAATATATTTATGCTCCTGGGAGTCGTGGTAGCTGGATTACCGCTGCCTTTCCAAGATTTGATGGTAAAAGACTCTTACATAGCCAATTTGAACTAACATTTGCGATTAAAAATAGTGTACCTCGCTACAAAAGGCATATTTTACTAAACAAAAACAACAAATTTTTGATGGAAAATAGCCTTAACTCAATATATGAACACACAAATATTCATCATAGTGTGACATATTCTTTTCAGAACGTAGTCTTCTTTATGGGCCTTCTGAACACTTCTAGATCCTGGGTGAGGTGACCTGCCTCCTCATGTTTAAACAGTCATATATATCGTTTGTCCATCGTTCACACATGTGACAAATACATTGTGATACTTGTATTACTGAAAACAAATTATGTGATCTATGAAATTACTAAGGGGCCTACAATTGAAAGTGCCACGCCCACTCACAGTCAGTCTATCTATCTATCTATACCTATGAAAATGAAAAACATATATGAAATTACTTGTGAAAATCCTACAACATATTTGAAAGAATCAACGAGAAATGAAGAATGCAGTTACAATGAATCTATAAGTTACAGAAATTAATCAATTAAATTATAGATCTTGAAATCTTATGCGTCAAATTTGCGTCAAATTTGTTTGTATAAAATACATCTCAAACTCTAACAAAACAATAACAATTTCATAGCGGCATTTGTTACACCATAACTAGTTCAAATATTAACCAATCTGACTGAAATGTTATGTGTTTGTTTACTCTACAGTTGTCTATGTCACAGGTTAATGGAATTGTTGTACAATGATTAGTTTCTTCTACTTCTGCGTACGTTCTCAAACTCCTCAAGATTAGCAGGATGTAGTCCGGAGAACGGAATGTGCTGTGTCATGGTTTACAACATTGCTGCGATATCTGCGCCTTTCGCCTGACACATCCGACTTCAACATGGCATTGTGTCACTGACCCTATATAGGATAACCAACACCCATCCCATAACCTCCTTAGTCGCCTCTTACGACATGCATGGAAGGTAAATAGTGTTGCTATTATTTACTCCCCTTTCGGGACTCGGCAACACACGGGCGTTTATTAGTTTAATTTTTATGTACTTTCACATTTAGAAAGTTTAAGTTAAGAAAGTGTGATAGCAAGATGTAAAGATAAAAGTGTTTAAGATACATGATTTTTTCCCTTAGTTCCTGCCATGCATGTTCAAAGCTACATCATGTTACATCTGTATATGTTGGTTGAATTTGTCATTATTGTTTTCTTAAAATTGTGTTTCAAGTGACATCTATATTTCACACTTGCATATTATCACATGTCATGTTTGACATTCATCTTCAAACACATTCAGACATCAACCCAAGAAATATTGTATTTTCATGTAGAATTTGTGCATTCTATGTGCACATTTGAGATCTTTAACTTTAAAATTGAATTTCTAATGAATTTTTTTAGTAACGCTACCACTTCCCTGTTATAACTCCCCTTTAAGTGGCTTTCGCATGCTTCCAGATTACCATCAGACAGTGCCCCCTCAAAAAGCATTACTATATAGACACGATGGATATAAATCTAGGGGCAGACCATGCAAACGATGAATTACAGAAATAAAAGAGTCAACGAAAACAAATGAATATAAAGCACACACAAAACAACCATCTCCAGATAACTGTTATATCACTGACGCTGCAAAGCATAAATGGGTATAAAGCGCAAGGAATAAAAGAAAGACTACATGTGAACAAAGAGAATTGAAGACAGTACAACATGTGAACAAATTAGAACAAAAGGCGAGATAACACTTGAATATATAGACCACAGGAAGACACACTATGTGAACAAAGAGGAAAAAAGTTCACATCACATATTAACATAGAGAATAATATAAATGACATAAAATATGAACATAGAGAACATAAGATGACATAACAGAGACCAAAAGATGTCATAACATAGAGAACAAAAGATCGCATAACATGTGAACGTAGATAACAAAATATGACATAACATATAAATATAGAGAATAAAAGATAACACATCATGTGAACAGAGAATAAAAGGTCATATAACATGTGAATATAGAGAACAAAAGATCACATAACATGTGAACTTAGAGAACAAAAGATGACTTAACATGTGAACATAGAGAACAAACGATGACATAACATGTGAACTTAAGAGAACAAATAATGACATAACATATGAACATAGAGAACGAAAGATGACAGAACATATGAACATTGAGAACACATGAATAAACAATACATATTTAAACAAATAACACACTTTACGAAAATGTGCAACTATGGGAGATAAGTAACACTGGCACAACTTGTTTGGAGCGACACGTCTGCTTGACCACTTAAGCCTGATACATTTCCAGGGATTGGGATGAGTACGGAAGCCTTATGAAATATTAACCGTACACTCTGTTTATGATAATCCCCAAGAGTGAACGAAGACAATCGATGAATGAATGGAGCTACGATCCCTCTAGGTATCTATATCCCAATGTTCTCATTTCGTCTTTATTTCAAATAACTCACGCTTCAGGCGAAACTAACGCTGTTTCAAACTACAAATAAGGCGACTTATATCGATTATATCCGTAAACTCATCGTCTTAGAGAAAGTTTTCAACTGTTTATGAGACAAAATTATTTATTGAACACCCGAAGCTATGCTGAAGGAGTTGTGAACAATTTTCACAAGTATTTACTATGTCAGCACAACATGAACGGGGATTTGCTGGTTGATTGATAGGATTCGGTATGAAGACACTTTCTTTAAAATTATAAGGGTTGTATATTGCATTAACCACTGATTAATCCTTGTCATTTTGATGTCATAAATCACTGATTAATCCTTATCATCTTGATGTCATGAATCACTGATTCTTCTTCTTCTGCGTTCGTTCTCAAACTCCTGCAGATTAGCAGGATGTAAGTCCGGAGAACGATATGAGTTGTGTCATGGTTTATAGCATTGCTGCGATATCTGCGCCTTTCGGCCTGACACATCCAACTTCAGCATGGCTTTGGGTAACTGGCCCTATATGGGATGGGACAGCCAACTCCATCCCATAACCTCCTTAGTCGCCTTTACAACATGTGTGGAAGGTAAATAGTGTTGCTATTCTTTGCTCCCCTTTCGGGCCCGGCAACATACTGGGGTAATCACTGGTTAATCATTGTCATCTTGATGTCATGAATCACAGCTTTATCCTTGTCATCTTGATGTCATGAATCACAGCTTTATCCTTGTCATCTTGATGTCATGAATCACTGATTAATCCTTGTCATTTTGATGTCATGAATCACTGATTAATCTTTGTCATCTTGATGTCATGAATCATTGATTAATCCTTGTCATCTTGAGGTCATGAATCACTGGTTAATCATTGTCATCTTGATGTCATGAATCACAGCTTTATCCTTGTCATCTTGATGTCATGAATCACAGCTTTATCCTTGTCATCTTGATGTCATGAATCACTGATTAATCCTTGTCATTTTGATGTCATGAATCACTGATTAATCATTGTCATCTTGATGTCATGAATCACTGATTAATTCTTGTCATCTTGATGTCAGGAATCACTTATTAATCCTTGTCATTGTGATGTCATGAATCACTGATTAATCCTTGTCATCTTGATGTCATGAATCACTGATTAATCCTTGTCATCTTGATGTCATGAATCACTGATTAATCCTTGTCATCTTGATGTCATGAATCACTGAATAATTCTTGTCATCTTGATGTCATGAATCACTGATTAATCTTTGTCATCTTGATGTCATGAATCACTGATTAATCCTTGTCATCTTGAGGTCATGAATCACTGATTAATCTTTGTCATCTTGATGTCATGAATCATTGATTAATCCTTGTCATCTTGAGGTCATGAATCACTGATTAATCCTTGTCATCTTGATGTCATGAATCACTGATTAATCCTTGTCATCTTGATGTCATGAATCACTGATTAATCTTTGTCATCTTGATGTCATGAATCACTGATTAATCTTTGTCATCTTGATGTCATGAATCACTGATTAATCTTTTTCATCTTTATGTCATGAATCACTGATTAATCCTTGTCATCTTGAGGTCATGAATCACTGATTAATCTTTGTCATCTTGATGTCATGAATCACTGATTAATCCTTGTCATCTTGAGGTCATGAATCACTGATTAATCTTTGTCATCTTGATGTCATGAATCACTGATTAATATTTGTCATCTTGATGTCATGAATCACTGATTAATCTTTGTCATCTTGATGTCATGAATCACTGATTATCCTTGTCATCTTGAGGTCATGAATCGTTGCTTTATTGTCGTCGTCTTGATGTTATTAACATTCTTAACATGGCTTCACAAGCTATCTTTGTTAGTTAGCTAGCTAGTTGCTTAGCAGTCATTACATCACCATGGCTCTACGGACTCGTCTATAGCTGCAACCATCTCATGTTCTGCATATCCTTCAGCGTGTGGTAACTGACTGTTCCTTTAGCATGTGGTAACTGTCTGTTCCTTCAGCATGTGGTAACTGACTGTTCCTTTAGCATGTGGTGACTGACTGTTCCTTTAGCATGTGGTAACTGACTGTTCCTTTAGCGTGTGGTAACTGACTGTTCCTTTAGCATGTGGTAACTGACTGTTCCTTTAGCATGTGGTAACTGACTGTTCCTTCAGCATGTGGTAAATGAATGTTCCTTCAGCATGTGGTGACTGACTGTTCCTTTAGCATGTGGTAACTGACTGTTCCTTCAGCATGTGGTAACTGACTGTTCCTTCAACATAACTGACTATTCCTTCAACTAGTGGCAACTGACTGTTCCTTGAACATGTGGTAACTGGCTATTCCTTCAACTAGTGGTAACTGACTGTTCCTTGAACATGTGGTAATTGACTGTTCCTTCAACATGTGGTAACTGACTGTTCCTTGAACATGTGGTAATTGACTGCTCGGTTCTGTGATGCTTGGTAATTCTTCTATTGATTTCTACATGTCCTTCACTTCTTGAAACATCCGCTTAATTCCCAGTTCCTGCATTGCAGCCATGAATGCGGAATCACAAATATACCTTAAATCTTCCAATTGGTCTATTACCTAGATTGTATTCAGAATATCAGCATGATGCATTGAACCACGACTATCCACTAGCGATTCTGCCTGTTTCTAATATCCAACATACGCATGTGGTTGCGTCTGTGGGTCTCACCAATGGCCCACAAGACATACCACCCATGCAACAAAAAACCTTAGTGGATGACATGCCGTTATATTGAGGTTATCTTCTTATAGAAGCTCCATGGCACGTCATCTATACAATTATGCTTTTATTTTGTTGTTAAAATGTGTTTCAAGTTTACCTGAATATATATGTATTTGGTTGGGAGGGAGTCAGAAATGTACCGTGCAGCAATGGGGAGGAGGAAACTGACAGCACTGTTTTTCCTATGGCTGAAATCCACCATACTGGCACAGTGACTCAGGACGTGACAATCCTTTTGTTTGTTTGTTTGTTTTGCGTTCGCTCCATTGTAACCATCACGGATATCCGTGCGATTTTCGCCGGGAGCTTGATTACGTTGTGCCACCGCTATGCGCCTTGTAGGCCTAGCACATCCGATTTCGGGATGCCTTGACAATTCGGGTGGGCTACCCGTAGCCTGTGACAGCCTCTATATCTGTCTCCAGGCACGCGTAGTGGCGACTCTTCGCCCAGACGATTTTTGCTCTCGGCTGACTCGCAAGAAGGTGTTCCACTGTCTATGAACTTGCCTCGTGTAATTGGACGTGCTGTGCCTGTGCCCATTGGGTACTGAACCGTTTCTCATCTGTGAGCCTGGTTCCTTAAGGGGAAGAACTCAACAGAGAAGTTGGACCCTGGCTCTTTCGCCCTCTTAGCCGAGGTATCATTCACCGACATCTTGTACCCCGTGTCCAAGTTCGAGTCTCACACCACGCGTTTGAGAGCAAGGCGTTCTCGAGCTGAGCGTCCTTGTCCCAAATACGCCTGAGCCCATCAGGTACTGAACCCTTTCTCTCTTCAAGTGTATTTCCGGTGTTTGAAAACTTGACAGTAGAGTTGGGCCAGGGCTAAATCGTTGTCCCTTTTGTTCCTGAGCCCATCGGGTACGGGACCCTTTCTCTCTGCAAGTGCGCTTCCGGTATAGGAAACCTTGACAGTAGAGTTGGGCCAGGACTACCATCGTTGTCCCTTTCTTGCCTAAGCCCATGGGGTACAGAAGCCTTTCTCTTCGCGAGCAGCTTTCCGGTTTAGGAAGACTCGACATTAGAGTAGAATTATGTCTTCTTGCTTTACCAAACGCCAATGAATGGATCTGGGTCTCTGCCTGTAAGGGACACAGGTAACTAGAAGCTTGTCTCGAGCTGACGGAGCTTGTAGTTCCCCTTTCCTAGGGACTTTTCACTTTCTATTTGCAGTTAGCGCTGCCCTCTAGCGCTGTTCTGCCCTTTCATTGTTTCATTGTACTCGATATGAAAACTATTTGTCTCTCACCATGCATCTACCTTTACGTGCATTTTATTTTTGCCACCCCACCAATAACGGACTGAGCTGACTAGCTTCACTGTATGTCGATATTGTCGTTATATGTGGTGATGGTGATGGTGTCGGAAATATGTTCTGTCTCATGTGCAGTCAAATCTATTTCCATCTGCTACCTCCACATTCTCGGACACGATCCCCCAAAAAATTGGCCAGAATCAGCTCGAGCTGATGTGTTTCTGTTTCCAGGGTGCACCGCGTGGAGGTACATTTGGGATCTTGGTTATCTGCTAACCCTGGGTCCGCCTAGAGCAATGCGTTTCCTTCGCACCCCACAATCCTTTTGATTTGAACATTTGGTTGCATGCCTGGAGCAATAGAGAAGTTCGGCATGACCAGTAGTCAATTGGTAGCGGGGATTAAGCACAGTGAATCCTATCTTGGCTACAGTGGCTAGGAGCAGTGCATAGGTTTAACCCTACCTTCCTGGAGGTGTGATAGTTATTCTCTGGCTCTGTCCCGGGGTGGGCCGAAAATCCACAGACTTCCCAGCAATATAATGTCATTTAATGGCATTAAATCTAATGGCATGAGTCCATGGACCGCTGGATCAGCAACCAACCAACCAACGAACCAATATCCAACATCCTCTTGTCCAGGTAAAAAAATTAAAGTTAGTCTCTTTCACACAGACTTAATCAACGACTCCAACCGCTGCCGGTGCAGATAGCCTGATTTCAGTTTTCGAAGCATACTTATATTATTAGCCAGAAAACAAACAAATTGTAGCACTTTGAGCCTCCAGACATACAATCGCCCAGGTCAAATTCAATACCTGTGTCGTGATGTTGTATGAGAGGCACTACTTTATTCCATATTACAACTCAGAAGGAGCTATGAATGCTCAAGGTCTGCGCACTTGCCGAACCACGAACACATAGGCGTAGACAAATATATATTCCTATAATGAATTCTCACAGATAATAACCTGGACTTCTGAATATATATGCACTGGAATATCATTGTTGAGGCTGAACCAGGTCTGTTCTAGCGACACATAATTGCCTTGCAACTCAAGTAAACAGGTTTTCCACACTTGACAAAATATTTCCTCAAAAAAAGATGGGATCTGGTCAATACATTCAACCGGTCAAGTCACTGAAAACGGACAAATCGACACAAAGACTATTACAACAACAATTCTTCTTCTTCTTCTTAGTAGAAATTGCCCTCACAGCACGTGGGTCATTCCCATAAGTTCTCCGCCCTCTGTTCCAGCAGCCATCCGACTCTATGGTGTTTCGAGTCTAATGCCGCTGAATCAGACGTCGAAATCAGGGCACAACTCTGGCCCTTGCGACAAGTTTCTTTGTTGTTCCGCCCACCCAATGGTTCTCGTACTAGTTTAAGCACAACGTCGGCATGTCGGAACAACATGGTGACTGTTATCGTAGGTTAAGAACTACAGGATTGTATAAATGACGTGCCATGAAGCTTCTATAAGAAGATAACCTCAATATAAAGTCATGTGATCTACTAAGGTTTTCTGTTGCATGTTTGGGTTGTCTAGTGAGCCATTGGTGAGACCCACAGACGCAACCGCATGCGTCTATGCGGTAACCGCATGCTTCAACAAGGAACATACCGTAGAAGTATTGAATTATCCAGAGTAACACAAATATATAACATTCTAAGTTGTACTATAACACTCATGCTTCTTACTTAAATTTGCTTGGAATATCATTGCTACGTTTACTGGAAAGTGTGATAGTTTCTTGAATATCAGTTTAAATTTGCTATGATTACTTGAAACTCCTCTCCATGTTTTATAATGTGCTTATAAAAAACTAGCATGGTTCGGACATGTATGAAGGCACGATTCCTTGTCAAAAACAATACTGCAGAGAACTGTCGAGGGTGGAAGAAACAGTGTAGGGAAATAAAGGCATGGACAGACAACATCAAGTAATAGACATGGCAAGATATTTCCACCTTCATCCGCATCGCTGAGGATAGAATTCTCTGGAGGACTGTGTGCTCAGGCATCCAATGTGGTACCCCTACGACCCTGAAGGGTTACTGGTTTATTGATTGATTGATTGATAATGTGCTTGGAAATCTGTTTCCTTTGATATTTTCTTCTTCTTCTTCTTTCTGTCCTCATGTACCTTTCGGTGTTGAGGGGAGAGTGAGTGTACGGTCTTTTGCCCTTCTATTTGCCTCCTCTGCTGTTATATTTCCGAGTGTCTCTAATACACTATCTAACCACCTTTTACGAGGGCGTCCAATAGGTCTCCTGTTTTCGTATCGTTTGTTAAGTGTTTTTTGGATAATAATTGATATTTTCGATATCAGGATATAGTAGATAGTTCGTACGGTCAGCCTATTGACCGAACAGACATACTCACTGCTCTTCGTGAGTCCTCACAATCAGAGGATTTTGAGATGAATAAGCATGAGTCAATATCAAGAATGCGTGAATTGGGAGTGAGGTTGGGCGTGGCCCGAAAAGAACCCATGACAAAGGTTTCAAAAAGAGTAGTGAATCATCATAGAACCGGAACCATCGGCCGTTATACCCTGAGAGATTTACTGAAGCGGAGATTGGAGCACCTATGGACGGGTCCGGTGTGCGAGGATGATAATCAATATACCTAATACCTAACAGATAGTTCGTGTCTGCACTGATGTGCACTGATGTGCACTGATGTGCATTTATGTGCACTGGTGAGCACTGATAAGCACATATGAAAGTACACAGAAACTGTCTAAGATGCAAGGCTCTATAAGAGCAAATGTCTGCTGTTTGCATCACAGTAAGAAACGCATGTCGCTATTTATATATCTCAGGGGCATCACAGAATGATACGCATATCCTCATTTTGAATCATCAAGTCTATGAACCAGTGTTAGGCTAAGGGTCAGTCAAGTATCATGCTGAATGGCGTAGGCGATCATGTTTCTCCACGACTATCTGTCTCTTGTGTTGTCAATAAGCTCGGTTGGTGAACTTCTACCGTGTCACAATACTAGCCCACCCAGAAACTTTTCTCTCTGTCGTCCCCTATCTCTTCCCCCCTTGATCCTTCCAGTGGTTATTCAGTGTTCAAACTGTGTTCTTCTCAGCACATGCTCTGAGGGTAGGCTAGCCAAAACCGACTCTTCTAATCGCAGGACGAGGTATTGATAAAGAAGATGTTATGCACAAAAACATCAGTTCCCGTAAACAAAAACAGCAGTTCCCGTAAACATGTCAAATAACGCCCTCCCTCCTCCCCCTTAGGTATTTTAAAAGTGATATTCTCTGTACTCTCTCTCCACATGAACTGTTGTGTGACATTAGTTCAGTGTTGTGTGACATTAGTTCAGTGTTCAGTCAAGACTCTGGACTAGGAATACTTCCGTATATAATTAATTAGACTTCATTCGTGTGTTGTTACTTTTTTGTGGCGCATGATCGAGAGGCTTGATCGTTGGTCTCACACTAGTGAGGTCCAGAGTTCGATCCCTGGTATGGACTCGATTTTTTTTTCTGTCGGGGGGGGGGGGGGGGTAAATTAAAAACGCACACTGCGCATGACGTAGCGACAGCAGAAGCATGCAGCCTTTATTATACAGCTACTAAATCTCTCCCTTCAATTTCTAAACGGGCAACATGGAGTATTTTACAGTTTTTAACAGTTTTGAAAATTTATTTTCGTGAATCTGGTTGGTCGTTATTTATGTACTTGAAGTCGCATGGCAAAAATAGCCAAGGCAACTTCCACTATATAAATAGTGGCCAACACATATCACTACAAACATCACAAATGTAACGAAGTCCTAATTAATTCTGTACAGAGGTCTTATAAGAACCGTAAACGGACATGGTTCAGCTATCAGACCCAGTACTCAGAGTCTGTATTAAATTTTAGCTAGACAGATCCATGGCACGCAATTCCCAGTATATTTATAAATATTCAGGACCTTCCTGTCTCGCTTCAAGACGACCGTGTTTCTCTCGCTTGTAGACTGCCGTGTAGTGGACAACAATCGGTCCCAGACTGTTCTCTTGCCAAATGTGTTATATTAGCATTACAATAATAATAACAAGTTACATTTGACATTACGTTATAATAGACTACAATCTGTCTATTTGGTCAGATATTGTTAGACAATGATATCATTCTTCCATATGCCAGTTCTGGCACTTTGTAGCACTAAAGAATTGTCTGTCTAATGTCAACAGATGACGTGTTACACATAATGCGATTACGTTTTTATGCGAATTAAATATATTCGATTCCGGAATATAGTCGCTTAGAGTCACTGAAACGATACTGTGACAGGATTAGCGACCCCATAGTGTAGAAATAGTACTAAGTAATATCGCTCGTAGGAAACAAGGAAGAGTTCTCAGGCACATCTGATAATCCTATGCCAGAGCATATACGCCAATAGTCAACGCGCAGTGAGAACGAGCGTAGGCACATCCGATTATTTCAATTCCACTCGGGAGTGATACAGGGATGTGTACTATCCCCCTTACTGTTTATAACATACATAGACCACATCTGCAAAGTAGCAAAGACAACGGAAGAAAACCTGAAGAATATCTTACACGAATCGCTATTTGCCGACGACTAAGCACTAGTAGAATGATCAGAAGAGCAACTACAAAGACAAATAGACAGGCTACATCAAACATGCCAAACCTTTAACATGAAGATAAACACAGAAAAGGTCGAAATAATGAAGATAGGAGGAATAGAAAGAAACAGCAATATGTATATATATATTGAAAACAACAGACGTAAACAAGTGTCATAATTCACATATCTAGGAAGCAATATAACAACAGATGGCAAGAGCAGTAAATAAATACACAATAGTTGTAGTAAAGCACACCAAGACCTAAGGATAATGACACCAATCTTCAGAAAGAAAAAAATGTAGATTTAAACACCAAAATAACACTATTTAAAACGATTATTATGCAAACGCTGTGCTACCACGCCAAACGTGGACAGCGACAGTATAAGACAAACGTAAATTAGTGACAGCTGAAATGGCATGCTTATGAAGAATCCTAGAAATATTGCTAAGAGACAGAGTGAAAGATGAGGACATTAGACAAAGAACCGGCACCGTCCCAATCTTGTAGTATCGAAAGAGCGAACAGATCAAATGGTTTGCACACATCAGCAGACTACCACCAGACAGCATACCCCAGCAAGCTATGCTACACAGATACAGTGAAGACAGACCTAGAGGCCGACCACGAAAACAATGAATCACCGAAGTAAAAGAGACGATAAATTCCACAATATACTCAGCACACACGAGGGCCATCTCCAGAGAACTCTTCTAACCCTGTCGCTGATCCATCTCCATTTTCCCACCCAGATTTCTTACATTTTTCTTACGCAATTATTTAACACATCACTTCCATACGGAAAATTAGACAGAGAGAGACTGAGACAAAATTTCAGAAAGCAAACATGTTGTTCGTCCATCATAAGTGATGATGATGACCATTTGTAACATCAACTATTGAAAATTCCATTAGAGTTATGTCCTTGATTATGAGTTCGTAGATGGCTAATGAGCCCTATACCAGCTGTAAATGTTCTTGAACAGTTCGGGCATGGAATGGCCACTGTAGACGGATATTGGTCTATCCGTGACTTTCTAGCTGCTCTCCGCTTTTGCGCTACTGCTTTTCTCCTCTTTTCACAAGCTGATGCGGTATTTTGGATTGTAAAACGCCATGCAGATCTATTATGTGCAAGTTCTTCCCATGTATCTTGGTCTATTTCAAAGACTTTCAGTGAGGTCTTTAACGAATCATTGTAGCTCTTCTTTTGGCCACATTGAGGTTATCTACCCTTCTCCAGCTCACCATAGAGAAGTATCTTTGGCAGACGATAAGCAAACATAGTGGCATACCAGCTATCAGTATGAATGCTCAAGGATCAAGATGGAAGTCAAGAGACGGATGATAAACAGTATTTTTATGCCAACACTCTCCTATCAGTTCCAGACTTGGACTCTGACAGTAGCTCAGCAGAGAAAACTTACATCTAAGACGAAATGGCGGAGAAAGATGGCAAGAATCACTAAACTAGACAAAATGAGAAATGATGAAATCATGAGAACAATCGGTATAAGACCATGAACAGAATACATCAAGAAATAACAAATACAATTACTTGCACACCTTAATGAGAATGGACCATAACCACCTATCTTCAAGAACATATAACATAAAGATTCGGATACAAGACACGACGAAGACCTAGAAAAAAAAATGGAAAGATAACATTAAGACTACCCTGAGTAAACAGGGATTCAATGAAGCCAAGGCGACATATCTCGCCTTGATGGATAACTAAAGCTCCCAGTCTCTACCCATACGCTTAACAGCAAGTATAGATATTCTGACCATCATCCACCAGGGAATAGACAATTGACAATAGAAAATCCACCAGGGAATAGACAATAGATAATCCACCAGGGAATAGACAATAGACAATATAATTTGATATCTCGTTTTGTTTAGTCTGTAATGACGCAATGATAACTTGACTTATGACCTCTGATTTTATTATTGCATTTTGGGTTTCTTTCATCGACATCCTTACGATATCATGTATGAATGTATAGCATCTGGTTTCTGAAGTCCTGATAATATTGTGGTCAAATTTCCTATTCCTTTTTTCAAGGAAGAGCATTAGTACTTATGAAAAATATGTATCTGTGCTCCCATGAATATCTAGAATTAGCGTTGAACATCTATTTATGGGAAAGTATCACAGAAGAAGTTTAGAAGAATTCTGATAGTAGTTGTAATATATCTCAGAACCGTTGATGTTTGTACGAGTTCTACTCAGGATATATAAACACACATATATCTGTATCTTCCTATGTCCTCTTCAGTGTAGAAGAGTGTGTAGACATCAAGTCATACCCATGCCTTGATGTTGTCAATATATAATTTTACACATTCCAAATGTCGCTTTCACTTACCACAGTTCCCTGCAAGATTGTTTTCGGTAGGAAGATGTGTCGATTACTATTGAGTTGTTCAAAAACATATTTATTCGATGTAGTAACTGTTATGACAAGTGATTCTTGAAATCCTGAAACTAACGGGAATTGAACCAGGTCCGTAAAAATTGAGTAAATCGGGTTCTTCCGTACTTGACTAACCGGATCTCCATAAAAGATCTTTTTTGGAGATGCTGTTAGTCAAGTACGGAAATCACCCTTTTTCAAGCTACAAGGAGAATCGGTGCGGCTAGAACGGACTGGTTCTATCCCCGTTAGTCTCAAGAATTTTTAATTTATCCCCTTGCTTTCTACTTGAATTTACTTGAAATCCTAGCTACGTTCTTGATTTTAAATCTGGCATATGCCTTTGTTACAAATACTGTGAATTGTTACTGTGATTTTATATCGATCGAGAGCAAAACTCGAACCCAAATCCGCCCAATTGGCAATGTCAATGAAAGTGTATGACTAAGTTAAGACATAATATGCAGCATTATTTTAAACTGCTGACACGGCGTGTCAATTTAATGTTGAATATCGCTCTTAATTTTCCTACTTTTTGTTTTTTTACCCATGATACTCACTGACTGCGCCTTGTCTCTTATCTTAGTTCTTTTGTCAGCTGGTTCAATGTACATGATTAATTTTCGTCATGCTAAGGTTTGTGACCATCAGAACAATAGAACCGTCATTATTTTCATTTCTGGGAGAAGATAGAGCTGTAACAGACGGAAAAATGGAAAATTAATGCAGATAGGGTTGGGAGTAGCCTGATGTTTCTTCATATGAAACTATTCCGTTATTTATTTCGTGCCGGCAAGTTCTATTGATAAAGTCGAGAAACACATCTGAATAATTCCTAATGACATTTGTACCCAGAAGGACCGAATATGCTAATAGAGCTGGCACAAATATAAATGTAACAACTAGTTTCGCATCCACAATGTGAGCAGGGTTATTCCCAGGTGATGTTTCCACGTGCACTGGTCTCGATTTCATAATAAGATTATCTACTGGCAGACGACCAAGTAAGCGTGTGTTTTATTGGATAATTCTTCATCAGCTATTTTGTTTATTTCTTTATTGTTTTCTTTTTCTAAGAGTATTCTCAGTCTGCATTGGTTAATTCCTTATTCAAACATGTATGCATTGTGACGGCTGCTGCTGATCTTTAACCCTTGAAGGATATCGATTTGTTTTACAATATTAATATGTATTTAGAGAACAAGATAGTACTCCCTCATTGATAAGTACTCCATGGAAAAATGATTCCATTAGTTGAAAAAAACTAGGCATTGTTTTCATGTTTTCATTGTCTAGAAACATACAATCTTTATATTGTTTTAATGTTTTTCTTGTCTAGAAACTTACAATCTTTATATTATTTTAATGTTTTCCTTGTCTAGAAACATACAATCTTTATATTGTTTTCATATCTTCCATGTCTAGAAACATACAATCTTTATATTGTTTTCATATCTTCCATGTCTAGAAACATACAAACTGTATATTGTGTTCATGTCTTCCTTGTCTAAAAACATACAATCTTTATATTATTTGTGTGTAATTCGAAGACAAATAAAGAAGAATTGAAGAATTAATGAGGAAATGTTATGCTTTATTCGTTTTCACATTCCCACCGGCTATCTAGAACATCATGTCCTACAAGATTTCCAGCAGGATGTAGTCCAGAGATGTAATCCGTGTCACCACTGAAACATGTGGAGTGAAAGTCAAATTGAATTTACACTTCACAGTACCTGAATATGCACCACACAGAAATTAAAAACACTACACAGCACTTGAGCATGCCCTACACAGCAACTAAACTGCACTACATAGCACTTTAATGTGCGCCACCCAGCACCTGAATGTAAAATACATAGCACCCGAATGTGCACTACACAGCACCCGAATGCGAATTACACAGCACCCGAATGTGAATTACACAGCACCCGAATGTGAATTACACAGCACCCGAAATTGCACATCTTAATGTAACCACACATCATCTGAACGACGTGCGCTACAACGCACTGAACACAGCACATTAATGTGCACTACACCGCACCTGAACGCGCGATATACAGCATTTGAACGTGCTCTACACAGCACCTGAATGTGCACCACACCGCACCATACAAAACTTGAATGTGCACCACACCGCACCATACAAAACTTGAATGTGCACCACACCGCACCATACAAAACTTGAATGTGCACCACACCGCACCATACAAAACTTGAATGTGCAGCACACCGCACCATACAAAACTTGAATGTGCACCACACCGCACCATACAAAACTTGAATGTGCACCACACCGCACCATACAAAACTTGAATGTGCACTACAAAGCCCTGAATGGATATCCTATCACTTAGATTATATTGGAGTATGATTTATCAATATGGTCTTCTGCATCACATGTGCAAATAATCTACTTATTTAGGGGGTGGGGTGAAGGGTCCCTAGAGCTTTATTTTATACTCACAGACTCCAACTCTCATCTGTGTGCGATACTTCGAGAATAATGTATGTTGTAGGCATGTTCTAACATGTACGTTGTTGGTATGTTCTAACATGTATGTTGTTGGTATGTTCTAATATGTATGTTGTTGGTATGTTCTAATATGTATGTTGTTGGTATGTTCTAATATGTATGTTGTTGGTATGTTCTAACATGTATGTTGTTGGTATGTTCTAATATGTATGTTGTTGGTATGTTCTAACATGTATGTTGTTGGTATGTTCTAATATGTATGTTGTTGGTATGTTCTAATATGTATGTTGTTGGTATGTTCTAATATGTATGTTGTTGGTATGTTCTAATATGTATGTTGTTGGTATGTTCTAATATGTATGTTGTTGGTATGTTCTAATATGTATGTTGTTGGTATGTTCTAATATGTATGTTGTTGGTATGTTCTAACATGTATGTTGTTGGTATGTTCTAATATGTATGTTGTTGGTATGTTCTAATATGTATGTTGTTGGTATGTTCTAATATGTATGTTCTTGGTATGTTCTAACACGTATGTTGTTGGTATGTTCTAATATGTATGTTGTTGGTATGTTCTAATATGTATGTTGTTGGTATGTTCTAATATGTACGTTGTTGGTGTGTTCTAATATGTATGTTGTTAGTATGTTCTAACATGTATGTTGTTGGTATGTTCTAACATGTATGTTCTTGGTATGTTCTAACATGTATGTTGTTGGTATGTTCTAACATGTATGTTCTTGGTATGTTCTAACATGTATGTTGTAGGTATGTTCTAACATGTATGTTCTTGGTATGTTCTAACATGTATGTTGTTGGTATGTTCTAATATGTATGTTGTAGGCATGTTCTAATATGTACGTTGTTGGTATGTTCTAATATGTATGTTGTTGGTATGTTCTAATATGTATGTTGTTGGTATGTTCTAATATGTATGTTGTTGGTATGTTCTAATATGTACGTTGTTGGTATGTTCTAACATGTATGTTGTTGGTATGTTCTAACATGTATGTTGTTGGTATGTTCTAACATGTATGTTGTTGTGATAGTCCAACATGTATGTTGTAAGCGTGCTCTAACCTGTGTGTTGTATATATATATATATATTTTGTTACATGTATGGTGTAGGTGTGTTCTAACATAAAGTCACATCAAATGCGATCCTACAACTATTTGTATGTAGTTATATTGACACACACAACTCATTGGATTGCATGGCTACATTATATTGGCACACATCCCATGTGGCTACAATACGTACTGATGTAGGAAGTAAAGATTAAGAAAGACAGACTAGTCGAGAAAAAAAACCAATGTGTCACCACATGTAGCAGGAAACAGACGCGTCACCACTTGTATCAGGAAATAGACGTATCACCACTTGTATCAAGAAACAGACATATCACCACTTGTATCAGGAAACAGACGTATCACCACTTGTATCAGGAAACAGACGTATCACCACTTGTATCAGGAAACAAACGTGTCACCACTTCTATCATGAAATAGACGTATCATCACTTGGATCAGGAAATAGACATATCACCACTTGTATCAGGAAACACACATATCACCACTTGTATCAGGAAACAGACGTATCACCACTTGTATCAGGAAACAGACGTATCACCACTTGTATCAGGAAACAGACGTATCACCACTTGTATCAGGAAACAGACGTGTCACCACTTCTATCAGGAAATAGACGTATCATCACTTGTATCAGGAAATAGACGTATCACCACTTGTATCAGAAAACACACATATCACCACTTGTATCAGGAAACAGACGTATCACCACTTGTATCAGGAAATAGACGTATCACCACTTGTATCAGGAAATAGACGTATCACCACTTGTATCAGAAAATAGACGTATCACCACTTGTATCAGGAAATAGACGTATCACCACTTGTAGCGGTAATAATTGACTTAGGTAATTAACCCTTTCTGGCAAGATCAACTAATACAGAATGTATTGATCACTCAGGTTTGCTGCTCATACTTCCTACATGAGCGATACTCGGGCTCCGGTTTCTTAATCATGAGGTCCATCTATTATTCTATGACAAGAAAGAGAACGCATTGACCGCCGACCAAGTCTACGCCTAGGACAAATGAAATGTTCAAGGAATCGATAATTGAATTCAGTTGAACTGTTAGTAGATGCATGTGTTATATGAAATTGTATGTTAAATGTGTGTGTTATATCAAGGTGTATGCTATATCAAGTTGTGTGTTATATCAAGTTGTGTGTTTTATCAAGGTGTGTGTTATATCAAGTTGTGTGTTTTATCAAGTTGTATGTTATATCAAGTTTTGTGTTATATCAGGTTGTTCGTTATATAAAGTTGTGTTATATGAAATTGTATGTTACATGAATGTGTGTGTTATATCAAGGTGTATGTTTATCAAGTTGTGTGTTATATAAAGTTGTATGTTATATCAAGTTGTATGTTATATCAAGTTGTGTATAATGGCAAGTTGTGTGTTATATCAAATTGTGTATAATGTCAAGTTGTGTGTTATATGAAGTTGTGTGTTATATCATGTTGTATGTTATAACAAGTTGTGTATTATATCAAGTTATATGTTATATCAAGTTGTATATTTTATCAAGTTGTGTGGTATAACAAGTTGTATGTTATATCAAAGTATATGTTATATCAAGTTGTGTGTTATATCAAGTTGTATGTTATATCAAGTTGTGTGTTATATCAAGTTGTGTGTTATGTCAAGTTGTATGTTATATCAAGTTGTATGTTATATCAAGTTGTATGTTATATCAAGTTGTATGTTATATCAAGTTGTATGTTATATCAAGTTGTATGTTATATCAAGTTGTATGTTATATCAAGTTGTGTGGTAGATAAAGTTGTGTGTTAGATAAAGGTGTGTTTTAAAGCAAGTTGTGTATAATATCAAGTTGTGTAATAGATCACGATGTCTCATAGATCAAATTTTGTGTTATATCAAGTGTTATGTTATATCAAATTGTATTTTATAACAAGTTGTATGTTATTCACGTTGCGTGTTGCAAGGTGAGAATAATACTTATCGTGTGTAGATATGTAGGATTGTGAACATGACTAATAATACTTCCTATTCATGGACTAAGACGCCTGTGTGTTGCCGAGGCCCGAAAGGGAGCAAAGAATAGCAACACTGTGTGCCTTCTATGCATGTCGTAAAAGGCGACTAAGGAGGTTATGGGATGGAGTTGGCTGTCCCATCCCATTTAGGGTCAGTGACCCAAAGCCATGCTGAAGTCGGATGTGTCAGGCCGAAAGGCGCAGATATCGCAGCAATGCTGTAAACCATGACACAACGCATTCCATTCTCCGGACTACATCCTGCTAATCTGCAGGAGTTTGAGAATGAACGCAGAAGAAGAAGAAGAAGATGAACTAAGACTATATTCCCGTGAGACAGAAATTTCTGTAACATTCAACGTGTAAACATCATCTTTTGACATGCTTTTATCAGGTGTTCCCGGATACTTCCAACATGTAAACATCTTCCGTTGACATGCTTTTATCAGGTGTTCCCGGATACTTCCAACATGTAAACATCTTCCGTTGACATGCTTTTATCAGGTGTTCCCGGATACTTCCAACATGTAAACATCTTCCGTTGACATGCTTTTATCAGGTGTTCCCGGATACTTCCAACATGTAAACATCTTCCGTTGACATGCTTTTATCAGGTGTTCCCGGATACTTCCAACATGTAAACATCTTCCGTTGACATGCTTTTATCAGGTGTTCCCGGATACTTCCAACATGTAAACATCTTCCGTTGACATGCTTTTATCAGGTGTTCCCGGATACTTCCAACATGTAAACATCTTCCGTTGACATGCTTTTATCAGGTGTTCCCGGATACTTCCAACATGTAAACATCTTCCGTTGACATGCTTTTATCAGGTGTTCCCGTTACTTCCAACATGTAAACATCTTCCGTTGACATGCTTTTATCAGGTGTTCCCGGATACTTCCAACATGTAAACATCTTCCGTTGACATGCTTTTATCAGGTGTTCCCGGATACTTCCAACATGTAAACATCTTCCGTTGACATGCTTTTATCAGGTGTTCCCGGATACTTCCAACATGTAAACATCTTCCGTTGACATGCTTTTATCAGGTGTTCCCGGATACTTCCAACATGTAAACATCTTCCGTTGACATGCTTTTATCAGGTGTTCCCGGATACTTCCAACATGTAAACATCTTCCGTTGACATGCTTTTATCAGGTGTTCCCGGATACTTCCAACATGTAAACATCTTCCGTTGACATGCTTTTATCAGGTGTTCCCGGATACTTCCAACATGTAAACATCTTCCGTTGACATGCTTTTATCAGGTGTTCCCGGATACTTCCAACATGTAAACATCTTCCGTTGACATGCTTTTATCAGGTGTTCCCGGATACTTCCAACATGTAAACATCTTCCGTTGACATGCTTTTATCAGGTGTTCCCGGATACTTCCAACATGTAAACATCTTCCGTTGACATGCTTTTATCAGGTGTTCCCGGATACTTCCAACATGTAAACATCTTCCGTTGACATGCTTTTATCAGGTGTTCCCGGATACTTCCAACATGTAAACATCTTCCGTTGACATGCTTTTATCAGGTGTTCCCGGATACTTCCAACATGTAAATATATTCCGTTGACATGCTTTTAACAAGAGTTCCCATGTTACCCTATCACTTCCACTAATATACATGACTGTGGCTGCGAAATACTTTAATGCGTATAGTAAAGATATTTTATATTGGAGTCAAGTAGATGGGGTGCACAGAGTCCTGCATTGCTGTCGTGCGGGCCCATGACTAGCAGTTAACATAGATGCTAAAGTACATCATCGTGGTGCAATCTGGAAACAGAAATGTAGCGGCTCGTTCTGTATTCCTGACCAACACTTTTAGGGATCGTGTCCGAGGATGTAAGATGTAATTAGAACTGCCTGCAAAATGACAAGCAATACCCTTCGACATCTGTACGCTCAACAGCAGTGTCGACACACAGTCACACAAAGGTATATCTGCATTTCGTCTCGGCTAGCCGAAACGAATCAATAATTGGGGATGGAGGGTGGGGTGGCCACCAATTTCGATGTTCTGATATGGGTAGACATCGCTAGGATATATCGATCATTATAGTAAACATTGAATTGAGTGAAGGTAACACGCGATAGAGGACAGCGTTGTGTACGTAAAATAATAAAATGGTAATTAAGTCACAATTGTCCAGAACGAGACCGTCGGCGGGAAGTGATGTTTATGCGTGAGAACACACAGTATAGAAGCCCACATAATAGACCACATTCAAAGCAGTACTCATGACTAGGGTATTGGATACGCTAACATGAACATGCACTCCTGTGTATGTAAGCAAGCTTTGAATACAGCTCCCCACTGCACAAAGGATAAGCATTGGATAAATGCCGAGGAGCAGATTGTTCAAACTTCTTATCAAAGACGTATTGAGGTTGGGACTCTATACCCTTTGGGTAATGTACACGGATAGCACGTCGTTGTCTTTGGAGACATAGCAAACTTAATCTGTCGCCGTTGCCCAACACGGCTTATACAGAGTGCCCAACACGGCTTATACAGAGTGCCCAACACGGCTTATACAGAGTGCCCAACACGGCTTATACAGAGTGCCCAACACGGCTTATACAGAGTGAATTGAGTTCAGTACCCACGGTCACAGAGACGAATGATGTTTTCCTTAAAAGAGATTTAATCGTTGACTGCGAAATACCTGTCGGAGATGTGCGAAAGATATCTACGTCTTTGGGTGATAAACACAATGGCGAAGTTGCAAAACACAAGCCGGTCCCTGCGATGGATTTAAAGGTCATCACAAGCAAACGAGGCACGTGCGTGAGAAACGCACACGTAAAATCCCAGCCCTCCTACATAATTGGCATACCTGCACCTTGCTTAAGAAGGCATATCAACTCTGGGTTTCGCCCGTATGTTGCGGGGCCCTGAAAGGGGAGCAAAGAATAGCAACACTGTTTACCTTCCACCCTTGTCGTAAAAGGCGACTAAGGAGGTTATGAGATGGAGGTGGCTGTCCCATCCCATATAGGGTCAGTGACCAAAAGCCATGCTGAAGTCGGATGTGTCAAGCCGAAAGGCGCAGATATAGCAGCAATGCTGTAAACCATGACACAACGCATTCCGTTCTCCGGACTACATTCTGCTAATCTGCATGTGTTTGAGAATGAACGCAGAAGAAGAATAAACTCTGGGTTTTAATTCGACTGTATTAGTTGCCTAACACTGCTCATACAGAAGA
Organism: Meghimatium bilineatum; assembly: GCA_034231615.1. Taxonomy (NCBI): domain Eukaryota; kingdom Metazoa; phylum Mollusca; class Gastropoda; order Stylommatophora; family Philomycidae; genus Meghimatium; species Meghimatium bilineatum. The sequence continues at coordinate 30,704,896 of CM067309.1, forward strand.
TATTAGATCTGGGACCTAGGGAAACGGAAGGTGGTAATGAATCTTCCCACATAAGGAATAGTTCGCCGGCTGCGAAGCACCTCGTCGAAGGAAAGACACAAAATGGGTGACCCAGGCAAACTAACAGCTCGCCTTGTGACATATAACCTCTGATTAGAAGACTTTTTCTTCTTCTTCTGCGTTCGTTCTCAAACTCCTGCAGATTAGCAGGATGTAGTCCGGAGAAAGTTATGAGTTGTGTCATTGTTTGCAGTATTGCTGCGATATCCGCACCTTTCGGCCTGACACATCCGACTTCAGAATGGGTTTGGGTCACTGCTATGGGATGGGACAGCCAACTCCATCCATAACCTCCTTAGTCGCCTTTTACGACATGCGTGGAAGGTAAACAGTGTTGCTATTCTTTGCACCCCTTTCTGGCCCTTCAACACACGGGCGGAAGGCATTTTAAAGCCCAAATAATTTAAATAATTTCAATAATTTAAAGCCGAAAGCTGGAGTTTACTGAGTATGCAAGAAAGCTCTGGAAAAAAATTCACATTGAAAATAAAAGCAAATTGCTCGCAATTACTGTGAATATAAAAGAAAACAACGACAATCAAACTAAAACCCACGTTTAACATAGACTTCCGTAACCATAAAAAATAAGTCTAACATTCCATTACAGCTTGCTTTCACTATTACAAAACTGCACATACCTGAGGTCATTTTCTGATTCCAAGGGAAACTACTTGCTTAAAGATTTATAATGTGATATTTTAAATTACTTCCCTTCATCACAGAATCTTCTTGCTATATAACGCCTCAAATGGATCTCGTTTTAGTGATTAGTAAGTAAAAGTAACTAGCATTTATTAATGCCGTAGGGGTGTGAGATGTTAGCGATCCCACATTTCACAGGTTCTGCAAATGAGGGCGGTAGCCATTTCCTCTCCCTCGCAGTCTTTACTTCCCGGATTAATCCGGTACCCATTTAAGGCTGGGTCGACCTGGGAGCCGTTGCGATCTGAAAACATTTCCGCCTCAGCTGGGGAATGAACCCAGGACCACTCATATGCGAAGCCAGTGCGATAACCACTGCGCTAACGCGGCTCCCTAGTGATTAGTATATTCTTGTCAATTTTACTATAACTAATAAACTATAAATACTGTTCAAAAGAATAAATTCAACATTTGTGGAGTTACTTTTATAAAAGATATTCGCTGATTTGGGCATCATTTAACATGTTCAACATATCGACAGTAATGACCTGGTTATTAATGTCTCGTAGCTACCTGAATTGTACTCACCTCTTGATTCTTGAGGCCATGAAGGAGGTCAAGGTCAAAGCAAAATTTTTGGCAATAACTAGTGACAGGTTCATGAGAATTCCGTGAAACTAACTGAACACAAAACCTACACTATTATATTATTGAATGCATATAAAAGATTAACCTTCATTGAATAAATTCAGTTGAAAATTCAACCTGCAAGTATGTTTCATCTCATTACAGAACGATATATCATCATTGGACGTTTACAGACTGGACAGTCACAAAGTGTAGTGGTCAGACAATTTAATGTGGTTAGAAGCACCTTTAGTCGCCTTTGGAGGCAATTTCAACAAACTGGCTCAGTGGTAGACCGACCGCACAGTAGAAGACTTGTGGTGCCGTGGAAGACCCAGAGTCACATCCCTTCCGACGATCGCTTCACACGGCTGTGTCACCTCAGGGATCGTTTTACATCTACCTCCATAGTCCAGTCAATGCCAGCAGCTCGTCGAATTTCAGATCAAACGGTCAGGAACCGGCTACACGACGCTCGCATTTGGGTTAGAAGACCTTACAGGAGTTCTGTTCTTATGGACAATATCGCCAGAACCGACTGCAGTTGGGGAACCAGTACCGAGAATGAACCATTCGGAATGACTGGAGACGGATTTGGTTATATTGAAGTTATATCCTAATGTTATTCTTGCAGACTACGAACCGTAATAGATGGATATTTGCTGATGTCGCTATTTCTGGTTATTTCCCTTAGTGCATGTTTGACATTGATAATTGTGTTTTTAAAGAACTGGAGTATGTACACGTTGTATCAGTATGTATAAGTTTCAATAACAATTTTGTACGAGATCTGAGTCTAAGTTAGGCAGTTGCTGCACATTATGTAAGAAGATGCCGCGCGTGGAATTCAATACTCTGCGCACACGATCCAGAACTGTAAACGTCAATAAGGTCTTATCACTTTAAGAATGTTTTAGGGGGTATTCACAGCTATAAAAACCGGCGTCTTATCAGCGAATATTGGAACATTTTCAAGGTAATGTAGCAGTTGAAGGTACTGTAACAGTTGAAGGTAATGTTGCAGTTGAAGGTAATGCAGCAGTTGAAGGTAATGCAGCAGTTGAAGGTAATGTAGCAGTTTAAGGTAATGTAGCAGTTGAAGGTAATCTAGCAGTTTAAAGTAATGCATCAGATCAAGGTAATTTAGCAGTTGAAGGTAATGTAGCAGTTGAAGGTAATGTAGCAGGTAGATTCATTAAAACGGTTATGGAGGAATGTTCAACTATTTAGGATTTAATACTTTTTTATTTAGATATATATTCTAAATCAGTTCATGAGTTACTAATATTAAGAGAATTGCAGTAAAACTATTATCCGACAAGCAAAAATTGAAATAACGATATAATTTAGTTTTTAGATTTACTAGAAATACACCGAACCATACACACATATACAGAGTTCAGAAGAAACGGTTAAGAAGACGTAGAGGGTTGACTTCACTGTACTCTGTTTCCCATATGTACTCGGTCACTCTATACGAAGCAGCACGCTGCCTGTCGAGAGTATCACTCATAGCACGTAACTCCGTAGCTTCAAGTGATAATCCACAGGGATCTCCGAAAAAATCCACCTTGTACACAAGACGACACGAGTCGGATTCGAACCCGTGACCTCTTACACAGAGCTGTTTTTACCTAAAGGTATTTTTGAAAATCAACATGGCACACGATGAGTAAGAGACGGCACTGACTACGCTCATATCACAATACTGAATATTTGTAGTTTTTAGTTGAAAGTATTCTCAGCTCTAGTTTATTTTAAAAATAAGTGTTTACATTAACAGAATAGGTAGTGACTGTTCGAGAATCTACTGTTTTACTTGAAAGATATGTTTCAACAAGATCTACACACCACAGTCAATAGATCTACCCACATTAAATAGATCTACACATGACCAAGAGATCTACCCACAGTCAATAGATCTACACAAGGTCAAGATCGACACAGGTCAAGATCTGCACACGGTCAAGATTTACACACGGTCAAGATTTACACACGGTAAAGAGATCTACACACGGTCAAGATTTACACACGGTAAAGAGATCTACACACGGTCAAGATTTACACACGGTCAAGATTTACACACGGTCAAGATTTACACACGGTCAAGATTTACACACGGTAAAGAGATCTACACACGGTCAAGATTTACACACGGTCAAGATTTACACACGGTAAAGAGATCTACACACGGTCAAGATTTACATACGGTAAAGAGATCTACACACGGTCAAGATTTACACACGGTCAAGATTTACACACGGTCAAGATTTACACACGGTCAAGATTTACACACGGTAAAGAGATCTACACACGGTCAAGATTTACACACAGTCAAGATTTACACACGGTCAAGATTTACACACGGTCAAGATTTACACACAGTCAAGATTTACACACGGTCAAGATTTACACACAGTCAAGATTTACACACAGTCAAGATTTACACACGGTCAAGATTTACACACAGTCAAGATCTACACACGGTCAAGATTTACACACGGTCAAGATTTACACACGGTAAAGAGATCTACACACGGTCAAGATTTACACACGGTCAAGATTTACACACGGTAAAGAGATCTACACACGGTCAAGATTTACACACGGTCAAGATTTACACACGGTCAAGATCTACACACGGTCAAGATTTACACACGGTCAAGATCTACACACGGTCAAGATCTACACACGGTCAAGATCTACACACGGTCAAGATTTACACACGGTCAAGATCTACACACGGTCAAGATTTACACACGGTCAAGATCTACACACAGTCAAGATTTACACACGGTAAAGAGATCTACACACGGTCAAGATTTACACACGGTCAAGATTTACACACGGTAAAGAGATCTACACACGGTCAAGATTTACACACGGTCAAGATTTACACACGGTAAAGAGATCTACACACGGTCAAGATTTACACACGGTCAAGATCTACACACGGTCAAGATTTACACACGGTCAAAATCTACACACGGTCAAGATTTACACACGGTCAAGATTTACACACGGTCAAGATCTACACACGGTCAAGTTTTACACACGGTCAAGATTTACACACGGTCAAGATCTACACACGGTCAAAATCTACACACGGTAAAGATTTACACACGGTAAAGAGATCTACACACGGTCAAGATTTACACACGGTAAAGATTTACACACGGTAAAGAGATCTACACACGGTCAAGATTTACACACGGTCAAGATTTACACACGGTCAAGATCTACACACGGTCAAGATTTACACACGGTCAAGATTTACACACGGTCACGATTTACACACGGTAAAGATTTACACACGGTCAAGATTTACACACGGTCAAGATCTACACACGGTCAAGATTTACACACGGTCAAGATTTACACACGGTAAAGAGATCTACACACGGTCAAGATTTACACACGGTCAAGATTTACACACGGTAAAGAGATATACACACGGTCAAGATTTACACACGGTCACGATTTACACACGGTAAAGAGATCTACACACGGTCAAGATTTACACACGGTCAAGATTTACACACGGTAAAGAGATCTACACACGGTCAAGATTTACACACAGTCAAGATCTACACACGGTCAAGATTTACACACGGTAAAGAGATCTACACACGGTCAAGATTTACACATGGTCAAGATTTACACACGGTAAAGAGATCTACACACGGTCAAGATTTACACACAGTCAAGATCTACACACGGTCAAGATTTACACACGGTCAAGATTTACACACGGTCAAGATTTACACACTGTCAAGATCTACACACGGTCAAGATTTACACACGGTAAAGATTTACACACGGTAAAGAGATCTACACACGGTCAAGATTTACACACGGTCAAGATTTACACACGGTAAAGAGATCTACACACGGTCAAGATTTACACACGGTCAAGATTTACACACGGTAAAGAGATCTACACACGGTCAAGATTTACACACAGTCAAGATTTACACACGGTCAAGATCTACACACGGTCAAGATTTACACACGGTAAAGATTTACACACGGTAAAGATTTACACACGGTAAAGACATACACACGGTAAAGAGATCTACACACGGTCAAGATCTACACACAGTCAAGATCTACACACGGTCAAGATCTACACACGGTCAAGATCTACACACGGTCAAGATCTACACACGGTCAAGATATACACAGGTCAAGATTTACACACGGTCAAGATCTACACAGGTCAAGATCTACACACAGTCAAGATCTACACACGGTCAAGATCTACACACGGTCAAGATCTACACACGGTCAAGATCTACACAGGTCAAGATCTACACAGGTCAAGATCTACACACGGTCAAGATCTACACAGGTCAAGATCTACACACAGTCAAGATCTACACAGGTCAAGATTTACACACGGTCAAGATTTACACACGGTCAAGATTTACACACGGTCAAGATTTACACACGGTCAAGATCTACACACAGTCAAGATCTACACACAGTCAAGATCTACACACAGTCAAGATCTACACACAGTCAAGATCTACACACGGTCAAGATCTACACACGGTCAAGATCTACACAGGTCAAGATTTACACACGGTCAAGATCTACACAGGTCAAGATCTACACACAGTCAAGATCTACACACGGTCAAGATCTACACACGGTCAAGATCTACACACGGTCAAGATCTACACAGGTCAAGATCTACACAGGTCAAGATCTACACACGGTCAAGATCTACACAGGTCAAGATCTACACACAGTCAAGATCTACACAGGTCATGATTTACACACGGTCAAGATTTACACACGGTCAAGATTTACACACGGTCAAGATTTACACACGGTCAAGATTTACACACGGTCAAGATCTACACTCGAGTATTAACGTAGTTGCCAACTGATATGGTTGGTTGGTTGGTTGGTTACTGATCCAGCGGTCCATGGGCTCATGCCCTTTGACCCAATGCCATGTAATGGCATTATATTGCTGGGAAGTCTGTGGATTTTCGGCCCACCCCGGGCCAGGGCCAGAGAATAACTATCACACCTCGAGGAAGGTAATTTTCAACCTATGCACTGCTCCGGGCCACTGCAGCGAAGATAGGGTTCACTGTGCTCATTCCCCGCCACCAATTGACTATTGGTTATGCCGAACTTCTCTATTGCTCCAGGCATGCAACCAAATGTTCAAGTCAAAAGGATTGTTACGTCTTGAGTCACTGTGTCTCTATGATGGGTCTCAGCCACAGGAAAAAACAGTGCTGTCAGTTTCCTCCTCCCCAGTGCTGCACAGTACATCTCTGGATCCCTCCCAACCACAGAGGGTGCATACATATATTCAAGTTAACATGAAACACATTTCAACAACAAAATAACAGCATAATAAGCATAATTGTATAGATGACGTGCCATGAAGTTTCTATAAGAAGATAACCTCAATATAACAGCATTTAATCTACTGAGATTTTCTGTTGCATGGGTAGTTTGTCTAGTGGGCCATTGGTGAGACACACAGGAGCAACCACATGCGTGCCAACTGATATGAAAATCAACAACAGCATAATTACAGCAAAATTTCAATGAAGAATAACATTTTACGTGGCGACCCACAGATATGTTTCTGCAACAGAGAGGAAATAGATCTGATCTTAAAATTAAACATATCAGTATAAATATGCAATATATCAGTATAAATATGCAATATATCAATATAAATATGCAATATATCAGTATAAATATGCAATATATCAGTATAAATATGCAACATATCAGTATAAATATGCAACATATCAGTATAAATATGCAATATATCAGTATAAATATGCAATATATCAGTATAAATATGCAACATATCAATATAAATATGCAACAAATCAGTATAAATATGCAACATATCAGTATAAATATGCAACATATCAGTATAAATATGCAATATATCAGTATAAATATGCAACATATCAGTATAAATATGCAACATATCAGTATAAATATGCAATATAGATTTTACATACAAAATTGGAATATTTCGAACATATGAAAAGAAACAATGGCATAAAAAGACACATATTACTGGGCAGAATTCCTGGAAGTAGAAGAAGAGGTAGAGTTAAACGGAGATGGACAGATGACATCAACTACTGTATGAAGACATCATTGGAGGAAACCATCATATTGGCAGATAATAGAGGCGGGTTGAGAACATGAATTTAAAAGACAACTTTCTGGAAAGAATATCTCACATGATCATGATAATATATTTATATATTTTGAAAAGAGGAGAAATGCAGCAGCTCAATAGCGAAGAGCAGCTAGAAAGTCACGGATAGACCAAGATCCGTCTACAGTCGTCATTCCATGTCCGAACTGTCCAAGGAAATTTACAGCTTGAATAGGGCTCATTAGCCATCTACGAACTCATAATCAAGGACATAACTAAAATTGAATTTTCAAAAGTGGATGTAACAAATGGAAACGTGACGCATACATTGTGTTAAACAACATTCCTATGCTCTCAGTTATAAAGTCATTTCTAAATAACAGACAACAGTTCTTAAAAGTGGGTTTAATTGGTAAATTCTATAGAATATGAAGAAACACGATTGAACCCACTGTTTACTTACTGTTCATATATAGCTCATAGAATATTGCGCAATACTTGATTTACTGTAAATACAGGAATAAATAATGATGTTGTCATGTCTTGTCTTGGATCCACCAATCACTTAGCGTTAGCTCAGGATGACATTATTATAGAATGCCGCATTATAGAACAGGGCTGTTCTTTTCAATTGTTCACGATTACTGTATAAAATGTTATGAATGATTGGTGTTTCGGTAAAAAGGGTATACATTATATCTTGTAGAGCAGGGCAGGATATCAGATGTTCGTTCAACTGTCTCGCTAGTGTCTTGGCAATTTCTACAATTTGTGTTATTTGTGGGGTCGATTCTGTTCCGGTGATGATTAGTCACGTATTGTCATGTTCTTAAATCTAAATATTTATGTTTGATGTTTCCATTTACGGAGGTTTATTGTGTCTCTTCTGAAAGATATAAATAAATGGCTGCAAATTTTTGCCTTCCTTTCTTTGCGATTGACGATGCATTAGGACTCTCTTCTTTACACTTGGTATTGATAATATATTTTATTTTTGTCGTATTTGCTCCTTGTTCAACTTGTACAAAAGAGGTCCCAAGTTGTGATAACTTATCTGCATCTTGTTGTATGTTATATCAACATTCCCGGGCATGCTTTGCATGTTAAAGTCGACCCCAAATAGTTGTTGAAGTTTATGCCATATCTGTATACTTTTTGTGGGTGATGTCTATTGAATTTGTTCTCCACTTTCAAACAGCTATCAGTGCAGCCTGTGAGTCAGTGCAGCCAGTGAGGAGACAGTGCAGCCTGAGAATCTGTGTAGTCTGTGTATCAGAAAGTTTTTTTGTAATTAGAAAGTTTGTAATTATTAACAAATTCCAAAATAATTCTTTCCTTACGCTCTTATTTTTCAACTGATATTTGCCTACTGTGCCAGCTCATTGTTCACAATCAAGAAATCTTACTCCGTGCTTAAACTTCGTGTGCCTTCTCCACTGAGTAATATAGTATACTTTTCCTCGGTGTTAGTTTATCATAAGATAATAGAATATTCTAAATATGAAATATAACAGAATATTCTACATATGAAAGATAACAGAATATTCTAAATGACAGGTTATAGCCAGCATACTTAAATACATCTTATACAGAAAACACAGGCTATGACTAGCAATCACTGAACCAAAAGCCACTAAGAGGATGCCGCCCTTCAGGAAGTATAGTTATCCATTATCCATTATCCTACACAGGAAGAGGGCAGGATCCAACATGCAATAACAAGTGCAGAATTGCTAAGAATAAACAAGTCAATCCATAAAATCTCAAGATATTTTCTTCAAGAAAAACAAAAATTGGGGAGATAATACTTAAATAAAATAATATAAAAATGTAATTAGAAATGCACTGAACCGGACATCACAAGGAACCAAACGGCGTCTTGATGTAAAGGATTTAAAAAAGTCCGAAACGAATTGTGAAATTAAACAAAATAATCTTAATTAATAATAAAAAACAAAAATGAAATCTTGCAGTCTTATTTATAAATCACTGGATCCCGAAGAAATGAGACAGATTGTATAGATTTTTAAACAATAAATGTGTCTCCAGAAATGAGACAGATTGAATAGATTTCTAAACAATAAATGTGTCTCCAGAAATGAGACAGATTGAATAGATTTCTAAACAATAAATGTGTCTCCAGAAATGAGACAGATTGTATAGATTTCTAAACAATAAATGTGTCTCCAGAAATGAGACAGATTGTAAAGATTTTAAACAATAAATGTGTCTCCAGAAATGAGACAGATTCTTTAGATTTCTAAAGAATAAATGTGTCTCCAGAAATGAGACAGATTGTAAAGATTTCTTTAAAAAAAACAATGTGTCTCCAGAAATGAGACAGATTCTTTAGATTTTAAACAATAAATGTGTCTCCAGAAATGAAACAGATTGTAAAGATTTCTATTAAAAAAAATGTGTCTCCAGAAATGAGACAAATTGTATTGATCTCTAAATAATAAATGTTTCTCTAATGTATTTCGTGATTATATAACTTACACTCGCTATTTATAATTGTTTCACAAAATCATTGATCTGTGTATATCGATTCGCTCTATGGCTTGTATAGGCTGATCCATTTAAACATGTCCGCTGATTCTATAAAACATCAATTTCTATCGTAACCTTAACATGGTATTACTCTCTGACAGGGATTACAACATTAATATTTATACACACATAAACAACAATATACAGCGTTAGGCATTAGTTAGAAATGTTTTAGAGACCTTTCTTAGACATTTGTTAGACATTCGTTACATATTTGTTGAACAATCGTTATATATTTGTTACAAATTTGTTTGACATATATTCGACACTTTTTCGGAATTTGTAAAGACATTTATTATACATTTGTGTGACGTTTGTTCGATATTTGATTGACATTATCGTTCATGTAAAACTGAAACCTTCTAGCCACAGGATACTGTAAACTTTATTCTGTTATGTCGTTGTTAGAAAGATAGCAATTGTCGTTACTGGAGTGTTGAGAGTGTCTGTTAATACCAATAAAATAAAGATATAATGATATTTATTAAATGTTTATAAGATATTTGAAATACATTTGTTAAAGATTTGCTACACATATGTTGGAAATTTATTAGAAATTTAGTAATTATTTGTTGGGCATTTTTTAGATATGTGACATAGTATTTCATTGTTAAACATCTGATGGACATGTGACATACCATTTCATTGTTAAACATCGGTTGGACATATGACATACCATTTCATTGTTAAACATCTGTTAGACATAGCAAGAACTATAATTCGTTATTGGTGTAAGAGTTTTTGAGACCTCTCATAACCATTTTCATAACAAAATATCCGTCCCAATGTTGATGGAGCTTCAAAGAGAAGAAAATAATAGCAATATATCAATCTGACATGCATGTCGATTAAGGAAGTGTGGATGAAGTTGGTTGTTGCATCCTTCAGGCGTAACCGTTCAAGTAGGACTGCATCCTTCTAGCCACATCAGCCTGAGAACGTTGTTCTGTTATATTATTGTTATGAAGTAACAATGAAATGATGTTTAACAATTGTCATTACTGGAATGTGTGAATACCAATTAAACAAAGATATAAAAATGTTCGTTTTTTTTAGGTTTTCTTCCGCTTGTTCAGTTTGTAACAACCGCTGCAGTAAACTAGAATGATTTCCTTTCTTCAATCTCTTTCAATCTCTTCTAAATCATTTGTTTCCCCTACTTTTCCCTTTCTTTTCGCATCCCCTTTATGCCGTTCAGCTTCAGGGGGTACATAAATTCGATGGAGATGGCTTTTTATTTCTTTATATATGATTGTTTTGGTTTACTCTTTTATTTCTGCAATCCATTGTTTACAAGGTCTTCCCCTGGCTTTATATTCATCGTGTCTGTATAGTAGTGCTGTTTGAGAGGTAGTATCGGATGGTAATCTGAAAGTATGCGAAAACCACTTAATCTGTTGTCTTCTAACGTAATCCAGGATTTTCATTGTGTTTGTTAGTCTTCTGATGTTTTCGTTCCTGATCCTGTCTCTTATTGTGACTCAGAGGATTATACGTAGACAAGTCATTTCTGTTGTAACAAGTATTTTTTTATAATTTCTGTTGTCAATGTCCACGTTTGACATTGGTAGCGTAGTGATGGTATGATGATCGCTTTATATAGGACAGTGTTGGTGTTCATGCTAATATTTGTTTTTGAAAATAGGAGACATCTGCCCCAAGATCAGGTATGCTATTTTGCATCTATGTTGGATTTCTTTGGTATTTTCCCCATTCGATGATAGGATGCTTCCAGGATAAGGGAATTCGGTAACCTGTTTAAGTTAAGTTCTTGATCATCGATTAGAATATCGGTGTTTCTTTCTGTTTTTGTTATTGACATTACCTCAATTTTTTTCTGTGTTTATCTTCATGTTAACGTCCCTACATGTTATGTGGTGTCTGTTTGTATGTTGTGTGGAGTCTGTATGTTGTGTGGAGTCTGTTTGTATGTTGTGTTGAGTCTGTATGTTGTGTGGGGTCTGTTTGTATGTTGTGTGCAGTCTGTATGTTGTTGTTGTTCTTCAAGATGTCGATGTTCTTAAGATCATCAAGAACAAATATTTTCGTGTTCTTTCTCGGTGTTTTATTAGTAGACGTTCTCAATTTACTGATATGTCAATTTCTTGTCAATTTACTGATATGTAAATTTCTTGTCAATTTACTGATATGTAAATTTCTTGTCAATTTACTGTTATATCAATTTCTTGTCAATTTACTGATATATCAATTTCTTGTCAATTTACTGACATGTCAATTTCTTGCCAATGTACTGATATGTCAATTTCTTGCCAATTTACTAATATATATATATTTCTTGCCAATTTACCAATATGTCAATTTCTTGCCAATATACTGATATATCAATTTCTTGCAAATGTACTGATATGTCAATTTCTTGCCAATGTACTGATATGTCAATTTCTTGCCAATCTACTGATGTATCAATTTCTTGCCAATCTTCTGATATGTCAATTTCTTGCCAATCTACTGATGTGTCAATTTCTTGCCAATGTACTGATGTGTCAATTTCTTGCCAATCTTCTGATATGTCAATTTCTTGCCAATCTACTGATGTGTCAATTTCTTGCCAATGTGTCAATTTCTTGCCAATATTCTGATATGTCAATTTCTTGCCAATCTTCTGATATGTCAATTGTTGTCTATTTAGTTATACGTAACGTGGTGTCTATTTACCGATATATCACCTATCATATATTCTCTGAAAGATTATCAGTTGTCTATTTACCTACACGTCACTTGTTGTATATTTACTGATATCTCACTTGTTGTCTATTTACTGGTGTTACTTGTTGTATGTTATTGATGTCACGTGTTCTCTATTTACTTTATATGTCACATGTCTCTGTTTACTGATGAAATTTGTTCTTTACTTACTGGTGTCAAGTGTTCTCTATTTACTGATGTTGCATGATCTATTTACTGATGTTACTTGATTTATTTACTGATATATCACTTACAAAGGTATTGATTGTGTTACATCTTCATGACATTATTGGTGCTTCAGAGAAATAAAGTTGAAATAAATCTTATATTGTTTTACGTAAATTAGAAGTCTGCAAAAACCATCTGGCAGGTCTAGCAGTGCGTCGATTCATTAATCAGTAATTTGACATAACTATCAAATCATTAATCAAAAATTTGACATAACTCTCAAATCATTAATCAGTAAATTGACATAACTATCAAGAATTAAGAATGTGGTCAGTGTCTATGCAATATAAATAATTTATTTCGGTTATCGGTGCTTTCAGAACAGTCCCTAATGAACGGGTGACTGCTGAGGGAATTGTACATATTAAAGTTTATTGAAGTTTTTAGTTTATTGTACCTTGTCTATTGAAGACGTGCGTTAGCGTCACTCCACCACAGAGCCGAACATGCTGCACTGGCAATACTAAATGTACAGTTACCCTAGCTAGGTAACACTATTTGAAGTTCGAACTGGTCCGCTGCTCCTGAAATGTTGCCCTTCTTTGGTGTGCATGCATCGTTAGTTTTGGAACACATGGTAGATATGGCTAAAACGGGCACAACTCCAATACTAGAATACATCAAAAGACAAGAGATCAAATAGTTTGCACACATCAGCAGACTACCATAAGACAGCATACCACAGCAAGCTATGATACACAGATACAGTGAAGGCAGACCTAGAGGCAGACCACGAAAACGATGGCCCACTCAAATGAAAGAGGTGATAAATTCCACAACATAAGCAGCACACAAGAGGGCGTTTTCCAGAAAACTCTTCTACATTTTTCGAGAGACAACAACGGGTTTCAGCGAATAGACAGACAGACCGACAAACAGACAGACAGATAGATAGATAGAGAGACAGACAGATAGACAGGACAGAGCAGACAGACAGCAGACATATAGATAGAGAGACATATAGACAGGACAGAGCAGACAGGACAGAGCAGACAGACAGACAGACAGACAGACAGACATGCAGACATGACAGAGCATACAGACAGACAGACAGACAGAGAGACAGACAGAGAGACAGACAGACAGACAGGACAGAGCATACAGACAGACAGACAGGACAGACAGATAGACATATAGATAGATAGATGTGGAAAAATGTTGCATGTGAACGTATTTCGTTATTCTATTTCAACATATCAACTTGTCTTAAATATATATCAATTTAGAGTAAATCTCTTGTTAAGATGGGAATTCTTCATGAGAAAGGCATCTGCCACAGGGTTATAGATTAGATAGATATGAAAAATCTAACAATAAAAATGTTAGGAATAAATAAGTTATGAATGAAGAAATTAAATAGAAATGAAGAAGATAGGAAAAGAAAAACATCATGTATTGAGAAGTTAGAAATGAAGATGTAATTAATGAAAAAGCTAGGAATGAATACAATTTGCAATACCGAATATAAAAATTAAGGAATAAGGAATGAAAATGTTTGGAATGTAGAAGATATGAAATTAAGAAGTTAGGAATGTAGAAACGGAATGAAGAAGTTAGGAATGAAGAGAAGACATGAAGAATGTGGTAATGAAGAACTGAAATAAGAAGGTAGGAATTAAGAAAACAAATGTAGAATTGAGGAATGAAGAAAACAAATGTAGAATTGAGGAAGGAAGAAAAGAAATGTAGAATTGAGGAATGAAGAAAAGAAATGTAGAATTGAGGAATGAAGAAAACAAATATAGAATTGAGGAATGAAGAAAACAAATGTAGAATTGAGGAATGAAGAAAACAAATGTAGAATTGAGGAATGAAGAAAACAAATGTAGAATTGAGGAATGAAGAAAACAAATGTAGAATTGAGGAATGAAGAAAACAAATGTAGAAGATATGAGTAAAGAAACGGAATTAAGAAGTTTGGAATGAAGAATTTAGAAATGAAAAAGTTAAGAATGAAGAGAAGTGAAAAAGTTAGGAATGACGAAAAGAAATGAAGAAGATAGGAATGAAGAAAAGAAATGAAAAAGTTAAGAATGAAGAGAAGAAATGAAAAAGTTAAGAATGAAGAGAAGTGAAAAAGTTAGGAATGACGAAAAGAAATGAAGAAGATAGGAATAAAGAAAAGAAATGAAAAAGATAGGAATAAAGAAAAGAAATTAAGAAGTTATGAATGACGGAAAGAAATGAAGAAGATAGGAATGAGGAAAAGAAATGAAGAAGGAATGAAGAAAATAAATGAAGAAGTTAGGAATGAAGAAATTAGCAATAAAGAAAGGAAATGAAGAAGTTAGCATTGAAGAAGATAACAGTGGACACTTCTGTACGCTTGTGATCTATTTCTATAAATAACCTCGTCTTTGTGATTGGCAGCTCAATCAGACTCCGCATCTTTTACAGGTCAATGTTTGCCCAGACAATCAAATCCGGATACCCTTACTTTAATGAAAGGGCAGTTAGAGTGTCCATTCTTTGTCTTCCGCGTCCCATCAACTGTTATTGACACCAGAAATCGTATATACAGTTGGAGGTGCTGAGAATATATTCACGATTGTGTTATGTTTTTTTATTCTTAAAGAAAATGGATTCGTTATCAAATACTTTTTTGTATTCTATGTTGTTTTTTTATATGTACTTTGTGATGTTTAAAAACTCAACACTTTATATTATTTGTGTGATACGCTAAGTATTTTACTTCTCATCTTTTATTTTGTTATCTATTTATTCCAACTTGTTTGTATTCAGTTAAAAAATATTGCTATTGTCGATAAGTTTATAGTCAAAGTTGATATTATTTATTTATTTTGAGCTTTGATTCATTATCTCCGCCGAAGACGGATGTGTCGGGCCATTGACGCAACTAAAACGGTGACACAACGCATTTCCATTATCTGGACTACATCCGGTTGGAACATCAGGACAATTGTCCTGCTACAAGGGAGATCCAACGGGAGTTTGAGAATGAACGCTGAAGAAGAAGAAGATTCATTTTTTATTGTTTACTGCTATTGGGTCAAGATTGTTATTAAATAGAATCTATTTGTTTCTTCCGTTTCCTATTACGCCATGGATGGAGCTACTCCCGTGTCGGAAGCCAATTACAAGAAAAAAGTATCCTCTCGTTGTGACACACAACAGGGGTGCTGTCTAGCGTGCTTCTGTGTATAGGTAAAACAAAGGCCTCCACTGAGAGGATGTTTACGTTACTTATTATGACTTGTATTGTAAGAAAGGCGTGACTTACACAAGTGCTGAAGTAGTTATGCGCTTATTCAAGTGATGAACTTAGTTGTGGTAAGGTCTTGGAGAGTTCTGAGTTTAGTTTCGTCATTTTGTGGTGTTTTTAGATTTATCTTCTGAGATTGGTCTCAAGTTTTAGATTTGTCTTCTGAGATTGGTCTCAATTTTTTAGATTTGTCTTCTGAGATTGGTCTCAACTTTTCTTTGACTCTATCATGAAATTGGTCAAAGCTTTTCTTTTATTGTATCGTGAGATTGGTCAAAGGTTTTCTTTTATTGTATCCTGAGATTGGTCAGAGGTTTTCTTTTATTGTATCCTGAGATTAGTCAAAGATTTTCTTTTATTGTATCTTGAGATTGATCAAAGGTTTTCTTTTGTTGTATCGTAAGATTGGTCAGAGGTTTTCTTTTATTGTATCCTGAGATTGGTCAAAGGCTTTCTTTTATTTTATCCTGAGATTGGTCAGAGGTTTTCTTTTATTGTATCGTGAGATTGGTCAGAGGTTTTATTTTATTGTATCCTGAGATTGGTCGGAGGTTTTCTTTTATTGTATCATGATATTGGTGAGAGGTTTTCTTTTATTGTATCCTGAGATTGGTCAGAGGTTTTCTTTTATTGTATCGTTAGATTGGTTAAACATTTTCGTTGGTTGTATCATGATATTGCTTAGATTTTAAGCTTGGTGTAGTTCTTCCTCGAGCCCAAGTGCTGAGCGTAGTTGAGTGCTGTTTTGGATCTATAGTTGGGCTTAGTTGAAATCTGAGTTGGATCGAGAGCTGAGCATGATTGAGCACTGCGTTTGATTCAGTCATGAGTTTTGTGTACTAAACTTGAATTTGTTCTTATCTAATTTCAGTGCTAAGTTTAATCAGCTTGCTAGAATTGATTTACGTATGGATGAGGGCTAAGCTTTATTTATGTTCTACTATACATTAAGAAATTAACCTGCATTTGTATTGTCCTTAGTTGTGCATCGGGCTCTGTGGTGAAGTGGTACAGAGCGCGTCTGTGACGGCCAAGGTACCGAGTTCGATCCCGTCACAGGCAATTGTGCATACCGACCGTTGAGAAAACAATGGTAAACTACTGAACGTATTTATATTGCCTAGAAAATCACCACAGCCAACAAATGCTGGGTTGATAGCTAAGTCCTGTAAAAGAAAATCTACCAATGTTTTTTTAGTTGTGTATTTATCTTAGGACAGTGTATACATTATTTTTTGTCTATACATTATTTATTGTATATACATTATTTATTGTCTATACATTATTTATTGTCTATACCGTTCCTTATGTGTTTAGGTGAAAGTTGTGAAATACTCGAGTCTAAGGCCTAAACCTTTACGGAATTGTATCGTGTAACACATGCATAAATACCTCTACAGACACAGACAAACGTAAATATCACCTAAAGACAAACATAAATACCCCTACAGACACAGACAAACATAAATACCCCTACAGATACAGACAAACAAAAATACCCTTACAAACAAACATAAGTAACCCTACAGACACAGACAAACATAAATACTGCTACAGACACAGACAAACATAAATACCCATTCAGTCAGCGGCAAATATATTCATGCATTTTTATCTAGTAAAACTTCCATAGCAATTTGCAACAAAGGACGACTATTGCTTGCTAAATTATTCAAGACCAACTTGACGTCTGTAAGTGAATCAACTGTAGTGAAAGAGTATTCTCGCCTGCAGACTTCCTCCATCCATGACATGATCATGTTTTATGCATTAGACCCATTGCTTCTAATCCGATAAAGAGTAGTCATTGCATTACCTTGCCAGTAGATTTTCAATGTTATTCAACGTGTTTTCTTAGAATAGTCAAGATTGTTTGCATCACAGTCTCAATGGAGTAATAATATTTTGAGGAATATCTTGCAATGCAAATCAATTTTTGAGCATTATCTTGGAATGCAAATCAATTATTTGAAATCACCATACCCATAACATTTTTTATTTCTTTTCTTTAGAAAGTTGGTTACGGTTCTTGGTTATGAATCGACATCAGTGGACTCCGGACAGGACCATTGGTGCTCAATCTCTCCTTGAAGATCACAAAAGGTGTGCATACTGATGGTTCCCGTAACTCGCTGGTTAATCACGCTTGTAATTCTTCCGCGCGGTTTTCAAATCTGCAAGTTCCATATTTAGTAGCAAATTTCTCAAAACTCAGACTCGATGTTTCATCAAACTCGGTTTCCGTATCCAGTCCCTGAATGTATTTCAACGTATCTCCCTTATGTATTGTCACTGCCCCGTCTATTGATGTCTTGCTTGCAACCCTGTCTGCTCTTTCGTTATCCCAAACACCGGGGTATTCTTTGCTGTAGATTCACGTGATACATAGGAGGTTGAATATATGTGACATAACATATGTAATGTGTTGGTATGATGTTAAGAATACAACATATTTATGCATAAAACATATGTATCATCAAGTGCTGTGTCGAATGGCGTTGGCGATCATATTTCTCCATGTGCATCGATCTCTCCTATATGTCATCATCTCTGTTGGTGTCGTCAATCGAAGCCATTTAGTCAAGTTATCCAATATTTTTTCCCTAGGTCTTCCCCTTGATCTTTTCCTTTCTATCTTTCCTGTTGTCACTATATTCTCAAATACCTCCTCTTCTCATTATGTTCCCAATAAGTATTGACTGTCTTTTTCTTATATTATCAATAATGCATCTTTTCACATCCATCCTTCTAAGACACTCTTCATTAGTAATCTTTGCTGTCAAAGGAATGCGTAACATTCTTCGAATAAACCACATCTCCGATGCCTCCAATTATTTGTATGATGTCTTATTTAATGTCCATGCTTCACTTCTATAGAGTAGAACTGGTTCAATGTAGCATTTGAGGACAAACATATGTATGCATAAAACATTTGTATGGATAAAACATATGTAAAAAGCAAATGTACAAAATAATACATTGTGTATGCTGACGCATTTATTACAACACAGTTTGTCTATGCTACATGCATGTCGTGGTTACTGGAAGCATTTAATCCAATAAAGATCTGTACAAATCTATATGGTTTGTGATTGTAGATAAGGTTATATGTTTATCTTTTAAATTTATAACATAACAATGTTTATTTTAACCAATGAACGACTATATTATTACTTCAATAATATTTAACAATATTGTGACAGTTTCGTCCTGAATTCTTGACTGTTTGATGAGAATGACTGTTTCTTAATGTTTGAAAAACTGCGGACGAGAATACTCTTTCACTGCAATTAATGAGAATACAGTTTCGTTATTGATGTTTAACAGTGTAATGATAATGACAGTTTCATTCTTGAAGTTTAACAGTGTAATGATAATGACAGTTTAATTCTAGATGTTTAATAGTGTAATGATAATGACAGTTTAATTCTAGATGTTTAATAGTGTAATGATAATGACAGTTTCATTCTTGATGTTTAACAGTGTAATGATAATGACAGTTTAATTCTAGATGTTTAATAGTGTAATGATAATGACAGTTTCATTCTTGATGTTTAACAGTGTAATGATAATGACAGTTTAATTCTTGATGTTTAACAGTGTAATGATAATGACAGTTTAATTCTTGATGTTTAACAGTGTAATGATAATGACAGTTTCATTCTTGATGTTTAACAGTGTAATGATAATGACAGTTTAATTCTTGATGTTTAACAGTGTAATGATAATGACAGTTTCATTCTTGATGTTTAACAGTGTAATGATAATGACAGTTTAATTCTTGATGTTTAACAGTGTAATGATAATGACAGTTTCATTCTTGATGTTTAACAGTGTAATGATAATGACAGTTTAATTCTTGATGTTTAACAGTGTAATGATAATGACAGTTTCATTCTTGATGTTTAACAGTGTAATGATAATGACAGTTTAATTCTTGATGTTTAACAGTGTAATGATAATGACAGTTTCATTCTTGATGTTTAACAGTGTAATGATAATGACAGTTTAATTCTTGATGTTTAACAGTGTAATGATAATGACAGTTTAATTCTAGATGTTTAACAGTGTAATGATAATGACAGTTTCATTCTTGATGTTTAACCGTGTAATGATAATGACAGTTTCATTCTTGAAGTTTAACAGTGTAATGATAATAACAGTTTAATTCTAGATGTTTAATAGTGTAATGATAATGACAGTTTAATTCTAGATGTTTAATAGTGTAATGATAATGACAGTTTCATTCTTGATGTTTAACAGTGTAATGATAATGACAGTTTAATTCTTGATGTTTAACAGTGTAATGATAATGACAGTTTAATTCTAGATGTTTAATAGTGTAATGATAATGACAGTTTAATTCTAGATGTTTAATAGTGTAATGATAATGACAGTTTCATTCTTGATGTTTAACAGTGTAATGATAATGACAGTTTAATTCTTGATGTTTAACAGTGTAATGATAATGACAGTTTCATTCTTGATGTTTAACAGTGTAATGATAATGACAGTTTAATTCTTGATGTTTAACAGTGTAATGATAATGGCAGTTTCATTCTTGATGTTTAACAGTGTAATGATAATGACAGTTTAATTCTTGATGTTTAACAGTGTAATGATAATGACAGTTTCATTCTTGATGTTTAACAGTGTAATGATAATGACAGTTTAATTCTTGATGTTTAACAGTGTAATGATAATGACAGTTTCATTCTTGATGTTTAACAGTGTAATGATAATGACAGTTTAATTCTTGATGTTTAACAGTGTAATGATAATGACAGTTTAATTCTTGATGTTTAACAGTGTAATGATAATGACAGTTTAATTCTAGATGTTTAACAGTGTAATGATAATGACAGTTTCATTCTTGATGTTTAACCGTGTAATGATAATGACAGTTTCATTCTTGAAGTTTAACAGTGTAATGATAATGACAGTTTAATTCTAGATGTTTAATAGTGTAATGATAATGACAGTTTAATTCTAGATGTTTAACAGTGTAATGATAATGACAGTTTAATTCTTGATGTTTAACAGTGTAATGATAATGACAGTTTCATTCTTGATGTTTAACAGTGTAATGATAATGACAGTTTAATTCTTGATGTTTAACAGTGTAATGATAATGACAGTTTCATTCTTGATGTTTAACAGTGTAATGATAATGACAGTTTAATTCTTGATGTTTAACAGTGTAATGATAATGACAGTTTAATTCTTGATGTTTAACAGTGTAATGATAATGACAGTTTAATTCTTGATGTTTAACAGTGTAATGATAATGACAGTTTAATTCTAGATGTTTAACAGTGTAATGATAATGACAGTTTCATTCTTGATGTTTAACCGTGTAATGATAATGACAGTTTAATTCTTGATGTTTAACAGTGTAATGATAATGACAGTTTAATTCTTGATGTTTAACAGTGTAATGATAATGACAGTTTCATTCTTGATGTTTAACAGGGTAATGATAATGACAGTTTCATTCTTGATGTTTAACAGTGTAATGATAATGACAGTTTCATTCTTGATGTTAGATAGTCTAATGAGAATTAAATATCATTTTCATTCTTGCTGTTTCGCAGTCAAATGAGAATGACAATTTCGTTCTTGATTTCAGACAATCTAATGATAATTATTGTTTTATTCTTTATTTTTGACAATCTAAAGAGAATGATTGTTTTATTCTTAATTTTTGACAGTCTAAAGAGAATGATTGTTTTATTCTTAATTTTTGACTTTCTGAAGAGAATGATTGTTTTATTCTTAATTTTTGACAATCTAAAGAGAATGATTGTTTTATTCTTAATTTTTTACAATCTAAAGAGAATGATTGTTTTATTCTTAATTTTTGACTTTCTAAAGAGAATTATTGTTTTATGCTTGATGTTTGACAGTCTGTAGAAAATGACTGATTTATTCTTGATGTTTGACAGTCTAAAAAGAATTATTGTTTTATTCTAAATTTTGACAGTTTAAGAGAATGACAGTTTCGTTCTTGATGTTTCTTGATCAGCGTTCATTCTCAAACTCCCACTAGGTATCTCTGTTAGCAGAAATATAGTCCTAATAGATTTCGATTAGGATGTGGTCCATTGAATGGAAATGCGCTGTGTCACCATTTTATTTGCGCCATTGATCCAACACATCCTTCTTCAGTTGGTTATTGACGTTTGATGGCCTAATCAAAACGGCAGTATGATTACTAATATTTGAAAGTCTAATGACCGCGATAATTTTGTCATTAGAGTGATGATAACAATTATCAAAGATGTGTTTCAGAAGTAAAAAAATCATAAAGGTAGTTAAACCTACAACAATATGAGAAATTAAGTGATAAACTTTGATAAGAAAAGTAGTTAAATCTTAAACAATTTGATAAATTATGCGATAAACTTCGGTAATAAAAGAAATTAAATTTACTACTTTCCTAGCGTTAAGAATGAATGCGTTTTCTGTGAGTGTTGTTCGATAAACGGATTTTCTACTGAAAGCAATGGCAAACTCCCAAGTAATATACCTAACAATTCTGTTTTTGATATTCTGTATACTAGCATGGAAAGATTAATAGCGGAATGCAGAATTAAAGGCAGAAGGGGAAGACGGTGCCCAAGACGTCGATTGTGCTGTGATTTAACATATTGTTTAATCATGTCTCTAGCTGGGACAACTCAACTCTCCCAGAATAGCGTAGCGTCTATAGTTTCAATAAGGAAGCCCACATTTTGAAAAGAATATATCACATAATGATGGAAACTACTATAATTTGAGTAATCATAGGATAGATTTTGGTAATAACAGCAGTTAAACCTATAACAATTTCATAAATCATACGATAAACTTTGGTAATAACAGCAGTTAAACCTACAACAATTTGATAAATCATAGGATAAACTTTGGTAATAACAGCAGTTAAACCTATAACAATATGATAAATCATACGATAAGCTTTGGTAATAAACGTAGTTAAGTCTATTTCAAATGTATCCGAAAATATTTCAGGTTACACTTATGGCTTAATTCTTCTACGTTTGCTCTCAAACTTCTGCTTATTCTTCTGGTTTACAGTTTAACATGTCTACACAGCAAGTCCGGCTTTCTAGAAAAATATTGCTGTATTTGAAAGTTCATCAGTGCTTCCATACAGCTTTCAATGGATATCCATTTCTGTGTGAAAATGTTCTTCCCTTAGCTGGTTTAGTGTACAGCAGTCTTGCAGAATATGTGCAGCGGTATGTGCTGCTTGTTAACATGGATACAGAGGTGATGGAACCAGTCTTATTCTATTTAAGTGGTTGTTTATTCCGATGTGTACTGTCCTAATACGGAAAATAATAACATACTCAGCTCTTGCAAGATAAGTGATAGTTGTCTTTTTGGTGGTCAATTTTCCAGATAGCTTTGATGAGTTTCGATGATTTGTTTTCTTTTTTTGGTAGGTGATTTCTTTGTCTTTTCATTCCTGGGTTTGTCAATTTTTTTCCAACCTATCTGCCTCCACATATCCTGGTATGCCACAGTGGGATGGTATCCACTGTAGTAATACCCTTTTTGGATGCTCACTTCTCGTATGTCTTCCCTCAGGTCTGGCAGTTTATTGCTGTCAAGGGCTTGTAGAACAACCATTAAATTAAGAAGGAACAATACCTGTTGACATTGGCTTCTTGTGATTTTAATCATTTTTCCACAGCAATTTGTAGGGCCTGTTCTTTATTCTTCAGAGTAGTCTCCAGTTGTTAAACATGTGGGTTCTTTTTCTTGATAAACTCAATCACCTCCATTATTCACTGTTTTGGTTGCTGATCCATCGGTATACACCTGTATCAACGCCTCCCGTGGGCACATATCTTCAATGATGTTGCATACTATTGTTTTCTCTTGTAGAGAATTCAGCTATCTCATAGTGTAGTTGTTGTTTATGGTGATTCTGATAGTGAGACTTTGATATTGCTTCCTCGAAACTACAAAAAGTGTTGGTGTTTTTTTGTAATGCTTGTTAGTTCTTCCTTATATTGTCTGTTTAGTTTTTTTTGTATCGGTGAATAGAACTGCACCTCTTCAGCCTTCCACTGGTTTTGTCACCGAATCTGGCCCTCATTAGGTGTGCTAGAGTGCTCTTGTAGTTACCCGCATGGATCATAGTCTTAGTGTCCCTCCTGTTTTGTAAATGGTTAATGACTGTAATTATTTCCATTTCATTTATTGGGAGGTCTTCTTGATACCTGTGCTAATGCGTAGTTCTTGATTGTGTACCTTGTCCAGAGCTTATAAGTGGGAGTTGGTTGCTGCAGTCTGTCCGTATTCTAGTACAAGTCTAATTGCACCTATATGCACCTTCTATATACAATCCTACTGATTAGCAGGATGTAGAGGGAGAGCCTCGCGTTGCCTCATTACTTACAGCTATTCTGCGATATTTGCACTTTTCTACCCGACACACCCGGAATAGTTTCTATGTTACTTTGACCTCATATGGGAGTACTACGTTCAAACCCATACCAAATATATACTTAATTGCCTTTTCCACTCATACATGGTAAGCCAATGTGTTGTATACCAGTTACTTTCTCTTGGTCACTGATAAAACCCCGAACCAGTTATAATCTACAAAAGCTATCGCTACACAGCAGACAAATATGTCTGTTAGAAATATAAAATAATAGTGATAGGACACAAGAAAGAAATGTATAATTTATAACCACTTACGGTTGAATTGTTATATCTGCGCTACATATGATTCATCTACTTGACTAAAATGTATTTCTACATTTGTTTAAATGAAGTCACGTCTCTCCTGGGAAGCACATGTACAATTTATTTAATTGCTTTTACAACAGCATGACCAGTTTGTTTGTTTGTTTTGCGTTCACTGCATTGTAACCATCACGGGTGTCCGTGCGATTTCCGCCGGGAGCGTGATTACGTTGTGCCACCGTTATGCGCCTTGTAGGCATAGCACATCCGATTTCGGCATGCCTTGACAATTCGGGTGGGCTACCCTTAGCCTGTGACAGCCTCTATATCTGTCTCCAGGCACGCGTAGAGGCGACTCTTCGCCCAGACGATTTTTCTCTCGTCTGACTCGTACGAGGTGTTCCACTGTCTATGAACTTGCCTCGTGTAATTGGACGTGCTGTGCCTGTGCCCTTTGGGTACTGAACCGTTTCTCATCCGTGAGCCTGGTTCCTTAAGGGGAAGAACTCAACAGAGGAGTTGGGCCCTGGCTCTTTCGCCCTCTTAGCCGAGGTGTCATTCACCGACATCGTGTACCCCTTGTCCAAGTTCGAGTCTCACACCACGCGTTTGAGAGCAAGGCGTTCTCGAGCTGATCGTCCTTGTCCCAATAGCGCCTGAGCCCATCAGGTACTGAACCCTTTCTCTCTTCAAGTGTATTTCCGGTGTAGGAAAACCTGACAGTAGAGTTGGGCCAGGGCTAAATCGTTGTCCCTTTTGTGACTGAGCCCATCGGGTACGGAACCCTTTCTCTCTGCAAGTGTACTTCCGGTATAGGAAACCTTGACAGTAGAGTTGGACCAGAACTACCATCGTTGTCCCTTTCTTGCCTAAGCCCATCGGGTACAGAACCCTTTCTCTTCGCGAGCATATTTCCGGTTTAGGAAGGCTCGACATTAGAGTTGGATTAGGTCTTCTTGCTTTGCCAAACACAAATGAATGGGTCTGGGACTCTGCCTGTAAAGAACTCAGGTAACTAGATGCTCGCCTCGAGCTGACGGAGCTTGTAGTTCCCCTTCCCTGGAGACTTTTCACTTTCTATTTGCAGTTCGCGCTGCCCTCTAGCGCTGTTCTGCCCTTTCATTGTTTCATTGTACTAGTATGAAATCAATTTGTCTCTCGCCATGCCTCTACCTTTACGTGCATTTTACATTGGCCGCCCCTCCAATGTTCGGACTGGACTGACTAGCTTCACTGTATGTCGACAGTGTCGCTATATGTGGTGATGCTGGTGGTGTCGGAGATATTGTCTGTCTCTTGTGCAGTCAAATCTCTTTCCATCTGCTACCTCCACATTCTCGGACACGATCCCCAAATGATTTGGCCAGAATCAGCTCGAGCTGCTGTATTTCTGTTTCCAGGGTGCACCGCGTGGAGGTACATTTGGGATCTTGGTTATCTGCTAACCCTGGGTCCGCCTAGAGCAATGCGTTCCCTTTGCACCCCAGCATGACCAGTCAAATAAAGCCTTTCTCGAGGAGAAATATGTTACTGCATTGAGCAGTTTAATTTCTGGTAATTAAAAAGTATAAAACAATGTGGCTCCGAAATGTTTCGTAATGAACACTACTAACCAAGGATCTCACTCTGGTAGATGTTCCAACACGTTCGATGTCTGTATAAAGCGGACACACCACCTACTGTAATCATCTTACCCATCCTTAAGTTATTTAGTTACCATCTGAGAAGGGCTTCAAAGGGTGCAGAGGACGTACTTCATTGTACTCTGCTTACCACAAATATACATTTACCTGTTCCAAGTTTTGCATGTTGGATTTCAGTTTTGTTGCGGTGAGTACATACTAAATAAGGAAAGATGGTGATAACATTTTAAGATATGAATTGGTGAAGATATAAATTAAACATCTCAATAGACAGGTCATAAAGCAGTTTTTAGAAGCTTGTTTGAAAAACCAGAAATTTAGGATTCGAACATTTAAAATATATTTCATGGCCCCTGCCCTTACTGAATTTTTGGGATCACATCATGTGTATGGACGCAGTTCCAAATATAAGCTCACGGCTGGTCTTCTGATTATTGAGATATTGGAGACGATTTGGTTAGTAAATTAAAGATAGCGTGCTAACTGAATCACGGATAAGTAGCCACATTTGCGTAACCTAACAATCAACTACTCGGATTAGACACGACAAACTTTAGAATTCTCTGGACTCACAGTGACACCAAAGTTCCCCGCAAATATTGAGAACTATAAGAATCGAACATTTCTTGAAAACCTGAACAAACGTTAGAGGAAAACTGTGTTCTAGAGAATTAGCATCACGGTAATGAGACGAAGGTACCGGCTACGTGTTTATTTAAAGGTCAAGCTACTAATGAATCCTTTCTGGTCATTTATGACTCTTACATTCACGAAAAGACACAAGAACGTGTTGTGGATCACGAGAATGTCACATCAATACTTATTCAACTGGGAATTTGCTGAGAGTAAGAGTAAAGAATAGGAAACATTGATGGTGCAATTAAATAGTATTTAACTAACTGTACCATAATTGATGAGATAAAGTATTTAAATAGTATTAAACTGCATGTTCTAGAAGTGATGAGATACAGTATTTAATATTTAACTGTGTCAGAATTAATGAGATAAAAGAAAAATTTAAAAAAAAATTCACACGGAACATATATGATTATTTAATAAACACATAAAGCGAAAAATAAGCATGACTCGCGCAGTACGCATACAACTTGGAAACTTAAACGATGAGAACAATAATACCGACGTTGAGAAACATTGAAAAGAAAACTGGTAAGGGATGGTGAAGGGCAATCTTCATGTACAGCGAGCATTTCTCGTGTATACAGTCGGACATTGGTCATGTATAGAGCAAGTTTATGTTGTGTCGTTGTTAAGTTTATTGTTGACCCCTACCACGTTCCTGAACTGAGGATTTCTAAGTCACCGTACAACACTAGAAGATGTGGAACAGCTTGCTAAAAACCCAGAGCGGAGTGTAGACAAGTTTCTGTAACTTGGCTCGTCATGTGAAAAGATGTAAGTGTCCTACAATTTGGTTTTCAGAGATGCGCACGTGGAAAAGATTGTGGTTCTATCCACAACGTTGTGAGACAGTCATGCAGTAGTGATTGATTAACTCCTGTTGACCGCAAGTAGTAATTCTTTTTTTGGCCGTGATCTACAACAATATTCGACTGAGTACCGCTTGTTAATTAGAGTCAATTGTGGAGAGCTCTGATTTTCATCTCATGTAAATTGTGGAGAGCTCTATACGCCATCTTAGTGCTACTATAATTGTAAAGAGTCGCCATCTTAGTGCGACCAGTACTGTGAAGTGTCGCTATCTTAGTGTGTGCAGCACAGTCAAATGGTGCCATCTTAGTGCTACTAGAACTGTGTTGTTTCGCTTTCTTAGTGTGTGCAGCACAGTCAAACGGTGCCATCTTAGTGTCACCAGAACTGTGAAGTGTCGCTTTCTTAGGGTGTGCAGCACAGTCAAACGGTGCCAACTTAGTGCGACCAGAACTATGTTTGCCTAATTAAATTAAACAAAATATTACTCAAAACAGACATGATCATAAAATCGATAATATATAATCTCTGCAGCAAAACTGAAATCCAACAGGCAAAACCTGAAACAGAATAATGAAGTTTTGGTAATCACTGTAAAAATATAATAACACACACAATTTATTTGACATTTCGACCAAAAGGCCTTGTTCGTGAACATATACAACAAAAGAAAACTAGTAAGAACGGTACTATTGACGCTCGAATGGCACCGCCAAATAGAGATCTATGACTTCGAATTCACTAAGAATTTAAGATAAACTATGATTTCTGAGCATCTGACGGTATGAGATACGCTAATCAAACTAAACAAGAACGGTCCAATGTTGTAACGGTAATGGTGTTTACTTCGCTATGGATATTATCAAACTGGTGAATTGAATTGGAGATAGAAATGTGGCGCGATAAGAAGTTTGTCGAAACGTATGGATACTGCAATAGATGGCACATACATGACGCGAAGCTTGGCGACTAACTGTGGACACTGCAATAGATGACACATACATGACGCGAAGCTTGGCGACTAACTGTGGACACTGCAATAGATGACACATACATGACGCGAAGCTTGGCGACTAACTGTGGACACTGCAATAGATGACACATACATGACGCGAAGCTTGGCGACTAACTGTGGACACTGCAATAGATGACACATACATGACGCGAAGCTTGGCGACTAACTGTGGACACTGCAATAGATGGCACATACATGACGCGAAGCTTGGCGACTAACTGTGGACACTGCAATAGATGGCACATACATGACGCGAAGCTTGGCGACTAACTGTGGATACTGCAATAGATGGCACATACATGACGCGAAGCTTGGCGACTAACTGTGGACACTGCAATAGATGGCACATACATGACGCGAAGCTTGGCGACTAACTGTGGACACTGCAATAGATGGCACATACATGACGCGAAGCTTGGCGACTAACTGTGGACACTGCAATAGATGGCACATACATGACGCGAAGCTTGGCGACTAACTGTGGACACTGCAATAGATGGCACATACATGACGCGAAGCTTGGCGACTAACTGTGGACACTGCAATAGATGACACATACATGACGCGAAGCTTGGCGACTAACTGTGGACACTGCAATAGATGGCACATACATGACGCGAAGCTTGGCGACTAACTGTGGACACTGCAATAGATGGCACATACATGACGCGAAGCTTGGCGACTAACTGTGGACACTGCAATAGATGGCATATACATGACGCGAAGCTTGGCGACTAACTGTGGACACTGCAATAGATGACACATACATGACGCGAAGCTTGGCGACTAACTGTGGACACTGCAATAGATGACACATACATGACGCGAAGCTTGGCGACTAACTGTGGACACTGCAATAGATGACACATACATGACGCGAAGCTTGGCGACTAACTGTGGACACTGCAATAGATGGCACATACATGACGCGAAGCTTGGCGACTAACTGTGGACACTGCAATAGATGGCACATACATGACGCGAAGCTTGGCGACTAACTGTGGACACTGCAATAGATGACACATACATGACGCGAAGCTTGGCGACTAACTGTGGACACTGCAATAGATGACACATACATGACGCGAAGCTTGGCGACTAACTGTGGACACTGCAATAGATGGCACATACATGACGCGAAGCTTGGCGACTAACTGTGGACACTGCAATAGATGGCACATACATGACGCGAAGCTTGGCGACTAACTGTGGACACTGCAATAGATGACACATACATGACGCGAAGCTTGGCGACTAACTGTGGACACTGCAATAGATGGCACATACATGACGCGAAGCTTGGCGACTAACTGTGGACACTGCAATAGATGACACATACATGACGCGAAGCTTGGCGACTAACTGTGGACACTGCAATAGATGACACATACATGACGCGAAGCTTGGCGACTAACTGTGGACACTGCAATAGATGACACATACATGACGCGAAGCTTGGCGACTAACTGTGGACACTGCAATAGATGACACATACATGACGCGAAGCTTGGCGACTAACTGTGGACACTGCAATAGATGACACATACATGACGCGAAGCTTGGCGACTAACTGTGGACACTGCAATAGATGACACATACATGACGCGAAGCTTGGCGACTAACTGTGGACACTGCAATAGATGACACATACATGACGCGAAGCTTGGCGACTAACTGTGGACACTGCAATAGATGGCACATACATGACGCGAAGCTTGGCGACTAACTGTGGACACTGCAATAGATGACACATACATGACGCGAAGCTTGGCGACTAACTGTGGACACTGCAATAGATGACACATACATGACGCGAAGCTTGGCGACTAACTGTGGACACTGAAATAGATGACACATACATGACGCGAAGCTTGGCGACTAACTGTGGACACTGCAATAGATGACACATACATGACGCGAAGCTTGGCGACTAACTGTGGACACTGCAATAGATGACACATACATGACGCGAAGCTTGGCGACTAACTGTGGACACTGCAATAGATGACACATACATGACGCGAAGCTTGGCGACTAACTGTGGACACTGCAATAGATGACACATACATGACGCGAAGCTTGGCGACTAACTGTGGACACTGCAATAGATGACACATACATGACGCGAAGCTTGGCGACTAACTGTGGACACTGCAATAGGTGAAACACACATGACGCTTCTTCTTTCTGTCCTCATGTACCTTTCGGTGTTGAGGGGAGAGTGAGTGTACGGTCTTTTGCCCTTCTATTTGCCTCCTCTGCTGTTATATTTCCGAGTGTCTCTAATACACTATCTATCCACCTTTTACGAGGGCGTCCAATAGGTCGACTGTTTTCGTATCGTTTGTTAAGTGTTTTTTGGATAATACTTTGCTCTTTCTGTCTTTTTATGTGGCCGTACAATTTAACTTGTTGTTTCTGTATGTATTCTATTGTTGGCTTGATCCCTAATTGTTTCCTTAGTGCTTCATTCCTGATTTTGTCTCTCAAGCTAACTCCAATCATAGGTCTCACACATTTCATTTCAGTGGTGTTAATCTTATGTATTGTTCTAGAATCTAATGTCCAAGTTTGACACTGATAACACAATGTTGGTAAGAAAATGGTGTTGAAAAGGGCTTTCTTTGTTTCTAGTGTAATATCTTTGTTTCTTAGTAAAGGTGTTAATTGACCAATGATCTGACAGGCCTTATTACATCTTGCGTTTATTTCTGCTTCTTGTTTGTTGTCATATCTCAATGTGCTGCCCTGATATTTGAATTCATCTACTTGTTTTAGTTGTTTATTATTTATCTGTATGTTGATGTTCTCCTTTTCTCTTGCAATATTCATTACTTCTGTTTTGTCTATGTTGATTTTCATTCCAAATTGCTTGCCTGCTGTGTCTATTATGCTTAGGTGGTCTTGCAGGTTTTTAATGCTGTTGTGGAATAAAACCTGGTCATCTGCAAAAAGCAGTTCATTTGCTTCATTAGAATTTGCTGTTTTGTTTATATGGTCCATGTATGTAATAAAAAGTAGTGGGGATAATACACATCCCTGCTTTACTCCTGTGCTAATCACAAAGTCCTCTGTGTAGCCTGCAGCTGTTCGTATAGTGCAACTGCTGTTGTTATAGAGACTTCTACAAACGTTAATTAAATGTTGGCATACTCCATACATTTTTAATGTTTCCCATAGTTTTTCTCTGTTTACTCGGTCAAATGCTTTCTCTTGATCTATGAAGGATATGTATAAATTTTGGTTGTATTCTATTGACTTCTCTGTCAACTGTTTCAGAATAAATATTGCATCAGTACATCATCTGTTTCTTCTAAAACCCATTTGTGTATTGCTAAGTTGTTGTTCTATTACAGGTCTCAGTCTTTTCTCTACTATTTTTGCATATATTTTTCCTGCATGGCTTAACAAGGAAATTCCCCTGTACTGGTTACAGTCTCTTTTGCTGCTTTTCCTTTTCCATATTGGCACTATGATAGCTTTTCTCCAGTCTGTTGGTGTCTTCTGTTGCCTCCACGCTGTGTTAAAAATTCTGTGTAGCCAATATAATCCTGTTTCTCCTGCTGCTCTTATAATTTCTAGTGGTATGTTAGCTATCCCTGGAGCTTTGTAATTTTTTTGCCTTTTTATGACCTCGGCAATTTCCTCTATGAGAATATTTGGCTCTTGTTCATTACAACTCTTTATGGTTTCTTTTGCTGTATTATTGCTTGGTGTTGTATTTAGTAATTCAGAAAAGTATTCTTTCCATCTTTTTAATGCTCTTTGCTTATTTGAAATGGGATTACCTTCTCTGTCATTTATTAGTTCTGTAGGATCGTGATTTTCTGTTCTGGTTCTCATAACTTTGATTGTTTTGTAGAAGCGTTTTGTAGCTGTTTTGTAATCCTTATTCAAGTTCTTGCTAAAATCAGACCATGATTTACTTTTAGCTTCTTTAATCAGTTGTTTTACTTTTGTTCGTGCTAATGCATATTTTTCATATGTTTCTTGTTCTTTGTTATGTTTCCAGTCTTTGTATAGTTTCTTTTTCTCTTTCACGCCTTGTCTTATAGTTTCACTCCACCACGTAGTGCTCTTTTTCCCCGCTTTACCACGTTGTTTAGTACCATATCTTGCTTTAGCTGTGTCCATTACTGAGGTTTTAAATTGTGTCCACTCTTCTTCTACTGATCTTGTTTTTGGGTTTAATTTCTTGTATTCTTCTGCTATTTGTCTTTCAAAGAGTTTTAATATGTTTTCATCTTGAAGCTTGTTAATTCTAATGATCTCGTCATTGTCTTTCTTGTGTATTTTATCAACATGTTCGCTTGCATTTGGCTTTCTGATGGTAGCCATCACCATATGGTGGTCTGTATCATCTGATAAATTAGGTACGGCTCTACTGTCCGTGATTTGTCTTCTTTTCTTGGTTTTTGTTAATATGAAGTCAATCTGGCTTCTGCATTCAGGCTTGTTCCATTTGTGCCAAGTATAGATGTGTGACTCTCTGTGTTTAAAGAAAGTATTCGTGATGTATAGTTCGTTTTGACTGCATATCTCTAGTAACCTGTCTCCATTTTCATTTCTTGTTGTTAGTGTATCCCCAAAAGGTCCTAGGTATCTACTGTCTTCACTAAATTCTTTTCCCTGGAATTTAAAGTGTGGCACGAATATAACGGGACGTCCCAAGAGTAGAATGAGGAATAAGATCAACCAGTGAGAGACAGGAATCATCAGTATGTATACACTGCACCATCTGTTAGGAGCATGAGTTGGGGAAAAAAAACACAAAGATTTCAATTACAATCACACCTGATGAAACGTGTACAGCACAAAAACTGGAATAGTAAAGGTGGCCGGTGTGATGGTGATCATAAGCTCCCGGTGTCGATAGTCACACAAAAAATAGGAACTGAACACTGCATTCATGACCCGTGTTGATGGTCAACCAAGAAACATATATTATGATAATGAAGTGTGCTGCCCCGAGTCCTCGTCAATTAAACAGTCATGAGGAATCATCAGAAATCGTTCTTCAAAGTGACACTATTTGACTTTTTCGTGATTTACATTGATCACTCTGTATCGACAGACAATAAAAATTCAAAGGAAAGGTCATATAACATTACATCAGAAGGAAGAGTCTAGAAGTGTCCACTGAGACATCTAGATAGGCAAAAAATTCAAAACAGGAACACCTCAGAAAAGATCACTGCTACCAAAAATTGCTGAGATTTTCCGTAGAGTATTTATCAAGTTCTACTCCACATAGCGTCACTCATCTTGGCTGATGCGATAGAACATGCAACGTTTTGCATGTACTTTGCATAGCCTACCAATGAAAAACAAGGGGAAAAAATCGGATATACCAAAGTAAGTCACCCTGTATGAGATCAGTCCACCAAACATCTTAGATAAATACTGCGCTATTTTTATATTTGTAATAATTAAATCACAGTGAAAATTCTCCATAGAAAACGCACATAAAGCGTGACGCGTGCCGTGTCCTTATAAATAGACGTTTATGGCTCACTGAATTGTACAATTGAAGAGGGACTCTTGTCATCCGTCAAAGGAATCGTAACGACAGTTTAGCTTAACGTTAATATGTATCAGTAATTCAAATATCATCGTTTCATTAGTCACAGCTGTTTCATGTTTATAAAATTATATCGAAGGGTCATGCGAGAGATATGGTCACAGTTGGAGTCTCATGGACAGAGAAACGATCAAATGCAACCATCAAGTCACCTGGAGAGTTTGAATGACTTCTGAAAAACAGCACACGCGCACAAGTAACTTAATATATGTTTAGAACATAAAAAGACATTTGACTAGAATGTCGAGTCATGAAAGGTGCAGATATCCCAGCTTCCCATGACACCAGACCACGTTACATCGATGTTATATAAACAGATATATTTGAGTAATGTATTCTGCATATTCTTAATTGCACAGCGTTAAATACAATCATAGTGATATCAATCCATCCATCCATCCATCCATCCATACACACCTACACACAGACAGACACATTCACACACACAGACGCGCACGCACACACACACACATCCATCCATACATCCATATATCCATCCATACATACATACATATATCCATCCATACATACATACATACATCCATATATCCATCCATATATCCATCCATACATACATACATACATACATACATCCATCCATTCATACATTAGCCCATAACCTATCATGGTCTTAGAAATCTGAACATGCGTCTGTACATTATGTGCTGCAGTACATTGAAAGCGTCACTACACATATGTCCAGTGATTTATATCCCCAGCGATGCGGGTGATACATCTTGACCTGTCCATTCTTTGATATTATCTAAGATTTTTTTTGGTTTCCTCTGTTTCTTCTACCCTCAACTGTGTCCCCCAAAATCATTTTTGACAGGAAATCTTGTCGTCATATATATATATCTGAACCATATAGGTTCCGTCATCGTACTATTGAAAATCGTGTGCACGCCGTGGCGTCTGTTATGACAAAGCGGTCTTTATATCATCATACTATAGAAAGGCTCCCTGTACTCCTTCACAGGAAAACATGCAGTAGCGACAGTTTTTTACTGTTGAAAGTAGCGATTCGGTACTATGATCGTTGTCCAACCCCCGTTTTCGTTCCTGTTTCTCTTTCCATTAGAGCCTACCTACGTATTTTGTGGTTAATTTATCTAAATATTATATCAATAAATAATCAATAATTGATAGAAATGTTCATTTTTTTAATTTACCGTTAGAAAAAAGGGGTTAGTTAATTTTTACATAACTAATCATAGCCCCTTAACGAACACCCATTGGAGTGAATTCAAATCGAATGCTAAAATCTGAGAAGAGACACATCAAAATTTCATCAGATGTTATCAGAAAATGCCGTTGGTCCTACATCTGGCATGTTCTACGCGCAGACACCAACAGAATACACCACCTTCTTCATCTTCAGCATATGTGGTCATGCTATACCGTCAGGCCTGTCGTCAAGACGAAGTCCACTGTCTTCTCCATGTCAGAGCGGCTGCCCATAGCTTTTGCCTCAAGTCTGTATCCTCTTGCCAGGTCTGCTTAATCGGT
The DNA here is from genome assembly GCA_034231615.1 of Meghimatium bilineatum. Classification (NCBI taxonomy): domain Eukaryota; kingdom Metazoa; phylum Mollusca; class Gastropoda; order Stylommatophora; family Philomycidae; genus Meghimatium; species Meghimatium bilineatum. The sequence continues at coordinate 30,740,983 of CM067309.1, forward strand.
AAAGGTGACCCAACAGTCTGCAGTGGTCTGTTCTAAGGCGAAATATTGTGGTCTGTTGATATCTCTGGAGGAGATGTATTGCATTTTGTTCGTATTCCCCTTCCATTTATTTCTTCGACTTTGCTGTGTATGTGTTGGATTATTGTTTTTGCTTCTCCGTAAGACAGTGGGTGTCTGTATTGCTCTATTTCGCTTCCTGCCTTTGACAGAGCATCCGCTTTCTCATTTTCCATTATTCCACAGTGTGATGGCATCTACAGAAGGGCAATAGATGTTGATTTTTGGATCTGTCTTAGCTCATGTCTGATGTTGTGCAGAAGGCTTTCGTTTCTGTTACTCTGGATTGATTCCAGTAGGGATCTGCATTCTGTGAATATGGCTATCTTCTTTGGTCTTTGCAGTCCTGGTTCGGTGAAGGCTTTCGGTGCTTGAAGGAGCGCAACTGCTTCTGCTCTAAAATTAGAGGAGTATTTCCCGGTTGAAAAAGCTTTTGATATTGTCTTCCCATCTTTGAGTCTTATCAAAATTCCACCTCCTCCATTTCTTACTGCTCCTTCTGCCGATCCATCTGTGTAGACATCTGTCCAGTCTTTGGGATTGTATTTTATTTCTATCATCTCCAGTGTCAATGCTTTTAGTTGAGGTGGAGTTTGGTATTCCTTATTAATTATTCCAGGAACCTGTGTTATTGTGGAGACATTAGTGTTTTAATTTCATTTGTGAGGTTTGTGAGGATTTTTTTATGTTGTTCATGGAGATCTTTGGAGATGTGACAGAAGCTTGTTCTCTTCAACCTGCTTGTGGTTGATCTAGAAATGTGCGCATACATCGGATGGTTTGGCATGCGCTTGATTTTTCCCCTTTGAACAAGCAATCGATAAACACTCAGAAGAACAATACTTAGAAAAAGTAAAACAACCAATATTCATACTATTCAAGAACTGCACAGAATAGCTTTGAACAGACATAATTGGAGAGATCTGACCTCTGCCCTATGCGCTAACTTTAGCGCAAAAGGAAAATGAATGAATGAATGAATCATAGCCCCTAACCCTAAATATAATTATATTTAAATTAATAAACATAAACGTATAAGGGTAAAAGTCAATGGAAATAATCACACAGGTAGGCATTAATTGATGTAGCAGGGGTTGGACTTCGATCATATTACCAGCGATTGTTGTGATTTTTTTAGACTCTCTACTTTACTCCTTACATACATATTTGTCTTATGCTCACTATGAAAAATTTGCTAAGCTAGTCTAAGACACTTATATTCGAAGGCTTGTCTCTCCGTAGCTACAGTGATATTGCAACTCGCAGAACCATACAAAATAAATAGAAAGAACCAGTAACATATAAATATATTGATATAAACAATAAACAATTGTCCATGATTAATTCCTTTTTATTCTTACACGCATAACAAAATGTAATACAGTTCATTACGCAAATGAAACATGAAACACAAATAAGACTTACAGTACATGAAACACAAATAAGATTTACGGTACATGAAACACAAATAAGACTTACAGTACATGAAACACAAATAAGACTTACGGTACATGAAACACACATAAGACTTACAGTACATGAAACACAAATAAAACTTACAGTACATGAAACACAAATACGACTTACAGTACATGAAACACAAATAAAACTTACAGTACATGAAACACAAATAAGACTTACGGTACATGAAACACAAATAAAACTTACAGTACATGAAACACAAATACGACTTACGGTACATGAAACACAAATACGACTTACGGTACATGAAACACAAATAAGACTTACAGTACATGAAACACAAATACGACTTACGGTACATGAAACACAAATAAGATTGCAGTATCAACTTGTTTTGTCAGATTTCGTTTGTGGCAATGTGTGTACATTATCTATTTCTTGAGCTGGTTCTTCGTCGTGTGCTATATCTTGACGATGAAGCTGCTTATCTAGAGGGCCATCATCTGCACCATGACTTAAAACGTCTAATTCTCGTTTCTTCCAAAAATCAGCTCTCATTTTTATATGAAGCGTGTTGTCTGCTACGTTAGGGTCTGGGTTGCCATAATTGGGTGGATTTGCCAGGGGATCATAGCCAAGTGTCTGCAGCATTGGAGCTGTGGGAGAAATCAAATAACAAGATTATAATATTTGTTTATACAATGGGTCGCTGGCCAAACAAGAGTACGTTGTTAGTTGTATGCACTATGTTCTAATATCTGTCACGCAAAGAACACACATCATACTTTGTTCTAACGTTAAGAATTCAGAAAATATACGTCGTACAAATGTTTAACGCTTATGCCACAGATAACATATATCAAAATAGGTTTTAACATGACTAGCGCCGTGCCGTGCTGTGATGCAGCGAGGCGGCCGCATCAAATGACACCAATCAAAATACATTTAAGAGGCGGCATTTCGAAGAAAACCCTTTTAGGAGGCGGCATTTCTTAATACTTGTATCGTACTGAGAAAATCTACCGCAGAGTCTTGCACCTAATATACTTCATACTAAGTACTGACGTCTGTTATAGGCAGGTTGAACGTTCTAACGTATGTGACAAGGAGACTACACGTTGTAATGTATGTGACAAGTAGACTATATGTTCTAGCGTATGTTACAAGTAGACTACATGTTCTAACGTATGTGACAAGTAGAGTATATGTTCTAACGTATGTTACAAGTAGACTACACGTTCTAACGTACGTGACAAGTAGATTATATGTTCTAACGTACGTGACAAGTAGATTATATGTTCTAACGTATGTGACAAGTAGATTATATGTTCTAACGAATGTGACAAGTAGATTATATGTTCTAACGTATGTGACAAGTGGATTATATGTTCTAACGTATGTGACAAGTAGATTATATGTTCTAACGAATGTGACAAGTAGATTATATGTTCTAACGTATGTGACAAGTAGATTATATGTTCTAACGTATGTGACAAGTAGAGTATATGTTCTAACGTATGTTACAAGTAGACTACACGTTCTAACGTTGTGACAAGTAGATTATATGTTCTAACGTACGTGACAAGTAGATTATATGTTCTAACGTATGCGACAAGTAGATTATATGTTCTAACGAATGTGACAAGTAGATTACACGTTCTAACGTATGTGACAAGTAGATTATATGTTCTAACGTACGTGGCAAGTAGATTATATGTTCTAACGTATGTGACAAGTAGATTATATGTTCTAACGTATGTGACAAGTAGATTATATGTTCTAGCGTATGTGACAAGTAGATTATATGTTCTAACGTGTGTGACAAGTAGATTACACGTTCTAACGTATGTTACAAGTATGCAGCAAGATTTAATATCTATAACTAATAGGTCACACTATGTAACGTCTGTAAAATTGATATTACAAGATATTTATTGTGATCCTCAAGAATTACGAACGATGGAACACTTGTTTCCTTTGAGCCATAGGTATTCGAGAGTTCTCGAGGGTGTTATTATTACTTTAACCTTTAGCATGGTTTGTTTACATTTGCGCAATTTCTTTTCTGCCGCGGAATTGGGTTTTGGAAATGTTACGCAATCGTCGGTGGCTGTTTTAAATCGTGATAACTTTTTTGTTGTTACAGATATTTAAATAATATTTACGCATATAAATAAAGAATTAAATTCTGCATATATTGGTGTAAGTTTTGTTTGTGTGTGTGTGATACCAGACGTGTGAGAAAGTGATAAAGTCAAATTTAGACCTATTTCGATCTAGACCTACCGTTTTTTTGATCGATCAAAATCGATCAAAAGCTTAAGACTTACATCGTAAGAATCATAAGCTGTGAAATCGGTTGATTATTATATATTTCAGATAATGGAAACATCCTGGAATAATTTAATAATCACAGACGAAGAACTTACCTGACAGTTTTCTCAAATTTTCACCAGTTTACACTATGATTTCACTGGATGTACCATTGACAAATATTGACAAATAGTATAATAAACACGATTCACTGTCTTGTCGCTCCTCTACGACGCAGAAGACTGTCAAAATCACTTCATATCGCTTCATAACCTTTTACCGCCAATCAGCCATTATAAACAAAATGGCTTCCCAATGTTGGCATTTAATTTTATGAAAAAGCTACCGATATCGATATTTCAAGATTTTTAGTTCGGTATCGCGTTTTCCGAATCGGGCGACTGAAGACACCTTCAGAAATCCCGGTATGACACAATTCTGGCGGAATGCACGGAATTTGTACACACACTGTGCCTACGGTTAAAGGCTGTGGGACAATCTAAGGGTGCCTGACTCCATTCCGCACCAGGTAGCATATACTCAAATCTGCACATACTCTGCATAATATCCTCTGAGCGCCCCATCCAACACTTTCCTATCTTAAGTCGACTGCTTTCACTTTTAGAATTTCAGGGTGTAGAGGATGTTCTTTATCAGCGGTGATTTGTAGGTAGTCCCGCGCCCTGCAAATGTGTATTCTTTGCTCTGCAGTTGGGCAATCCAGTAAGTATCGCATGGCTCGTGCCGAAGTATCTCTGTTACACCCCAAAATGATTCATATTGCCTCATTCTGGACTCTATCCAATATTTCTGCTTGGCTCTGACTCGGTGTCCGAATGGCCAGTCCGTACTCTACCACTGGCCGCGTAATGAAGTGGTTAGCGCACTGGCTTCGCATATGAGTGGTCCTGGGCTCATTCCCCTCATTTGAAGCGGAAATGTTTATCAGATTGCAACGGCTCCCGGGTCGACCCAGCCTTAATTGGGTACCGAATTAATCAGGGAAGTAAAGACTGCGAGGGTGAGGAGATGGCTACCGCCCTTATTTGCAAAGCCACTTAAATGTGAAATCGTTAACATCTCAAACCCCTACGACATTAATAAATGATATGGATTACTTTACTTTTACTTTACCTTTACTCTACCACCGCCACCATCAATCCCTGAGACCGCAGAAATAGCAGCCTCTGTTAACATTTAGCAGCAGCCATAACCTTTATTGCCACACGACCTTTATAAGGCTTTACAATGATGTGGTCAACATGATCTTTGAAACTCAGACTTCGATCCAACATAACCCCCAAGTACTTCACTGTGCTAGTTTTCTCGAGAACATCCCCTCTCAAAGTAACCGATGAGGTGGGCGTGTTTATTATGTGATTATTTAGTGAAAACCATTTTATTGATGCTTTTAATGGATTAACAAAAGCTCCAGAATTATTGCACCATTCCCTTATGCGACCAAGCTCCCTCTGCAAATTCCTGGTGCTCGTTTCTCTATTTCTGTCATGCCTACAACACATGAACATAGGTACAAGCTAAAGTTATAGTCTAACATCTCTGACATGTAAGTACAAGCTAAAGTTATAGTCTAACATCTCTGACATGTAAGTACAAGCTAAAGTTATAGTCTAACATCTCTGACATGTAAGTACAAGCTAATGTTATAGTCTAACGTCTGTGACGTACGTTCTATGTTATATTCAAACAGTCACAATATGGACGCAATATATTCAAGTTCTCAACATAATAAAATAAATATGCAGTTACTATCACTCTGGAACATAAATGGTGTTATAATCACTCTGGAACATAAATGGTGTTATAATCACTCTGGAACATAAATGGTGTTATAATCACTCTGGAACATAAATGGTGTTATAATCACTCTGGAACATAAATGGTGTTATAATCACTCTGGAACATAAATGGTGTTATAATCACTCTGGAACAGATTTGTCACTATCACACATGAACATAAATACAGTCATTCAGATTCCTCGATAGTGTTCTAGTCCTTGAATTTCTGAGTTAGCACTTTGGATTATTGAGTAGTAGCGTAGCCATTGGATTCACGCCAGAGAGCAGTTATACCCGAAGTGAAAAGTTGTTGGTTCTTGTTTGGAACGCGTACCTACCGATGTGATTATTTCCCATGGCAATATTTGTCAGTTTAAGTTTATCCTGTATTAATTTTAATATAAATTTATTTAGGGTTAGTGTTCGCTATGTAAATCAAAACCTCTCCTAACTCAAACCCTAACCCAGAAATAAATAATAGTTAAATTAAGAATTGGTAAATATCAAGTGGCAAACATTGCCTGGGGAAATTATCAAATAATATCGCATGGGGGGGCCGGAATGGTCAAATTAGTAATTGCATCGCACGGTACAAATTTCAAACAAGAACCCAGTTGTATTATGTGTAATCAACGTACCTATTGCTTCCATATCTTTCAGAACATCATCAGGTATAGAACCAACCCATTGAGACAGCGCCTCGATATTGACCGGCTTGATTACCTGGTCTGTGGACTTTTCAACTCTGAAAAATAAAAATAAAAACTATAGTGATTATCCGATGGTATTTACAGACAAACTTCTCTTTCTATCTCTCTTCTGTTATGAAAGCTAAGTAAAGCAAATCTGTTGTTAGGGCTAGGTAGAGCAAATCTGTTGTGAGGGCTAGGGAGAGCAAATCTGTTGTGAGGGCTAGGTAAAGCAAATCTGTTGTGAGGGCTAGGTAGAGCAAATCTGTTGTGAGGGCTAGGGAGAGCAAATCTGTTGTGAGGGCTAGGTAGAGCAAATCTGTTGTGAGCGCTAGGGAGAGCAAATCTGTTGTTAGGGCTAGGGAGAGCAAATCTGTTATGAGGGCTAGGGAGAGCAAATCTGTTATAAGGGCTAGGGAGAGCAAATCTGTTATGAGGGCTAGGGAGAGCAAATCTGTTATGAGGGCTAGGGAGAGCAAATCTGTTGTGAGGGCTAGGTAGAGCAAATCTGTTGTGAGGGCTAGGGAGAGCAAATCTGTTGTGAGGGCTAGGTAGAGCAAATCTGTTGTGAGCGCTAGGTAGAGCAAATCTGTTGTGATGGCTAGGGAGAGCAAATCTGTTGTGAGGGCTAGGTAGAGCAAATCTGTTGTGAGCGCTAGGTAGAGCAAATCTGTTGTGATGGCTAGGGAGAGCAAATCTTTTATGAGGGCTAGGGAGAGCAAATCTGTTGTGAGGGCTAGGGAGAGCAAATCTGTTGTGAGGGCTAGGTAGAGCAAATCTGTTGTGAGCGCTAGGTAGAGCAAATCTGTTGTGAGGGCTAGGGAGAGCAAATCTGTTGTGAGGGCTAGGTAGAGCAAATCTGTTGTGAGGGCTAGGGAGAGCAAATCTGTTGTGAGGGCTAGGTAGAGCAAATCTGTTGTGAGCGCTAGGTAGAGCAAATCTGTTGTGAGGGCTAGGTAGAGCAAATCTGTTGTGAGGGCTAGGTAGAGCAAATCTGTTGTGAGCGCTAGGTAGAGCAAATCTGTTGTGAGGGCTAGGTAGAGCAAATCTGTTGTGAGGGCTAGGGAGAGCAAATCTGTTGTGAGGGCTAGGGAGAGCAAATCTGTTGTGAGCGCTAGGTAGAGCAAATCTGTTGTTAGGGCTGGGGAGAGCAAATCTGTTATAAGGGCTGGGGAGAGCAAATCTGTTATAAGGGCTGGGGAGAGCAAATCTGTTATAAGGGCTGGGGAGAGCAAATCTGTTATAAGGGCTGGGGAGAGCAAATCTGTTATCAGGAAAATAAATTTTGGTTTCAAACATGCAATTATCATTTGCATTTCAACACTTGGTCAGGAACTACAAAAAAATAATAGATCAAGTCAATAAATCAAGTAATGAATATGGACAAGATAGAAACATCCAAAAAAACAAACACCATGATAATCAGCAAAGACACAGAAGAACAAGAGGTAAACATAAACATACAGGGAGAGAAACTACAACAAGTAAAACATTATCAATATCTTGGACACATAGTCACAAATGATGGCAGATGTGAAACAGAAGTTAAAAGGAGAATAGAAATGGCTAAAAAGTACTTTAAATAACATAAGGAAAATATTAACATCTAAACAAATTACAAGCAAGTTAAAAATGAGAATGAAAAAATGCTACATCTATTCTATATTAATGTATGGCTCAGAAACATGGACACTAAATAAACAAGTAGAAGACCGAATTGATGCCTTTGAGATTTGGGTATATAGGAGAATAGGGAGAACATCATGTAAAGAGAAGAAAACAAAAAAAAGAGATACTAAAAACACTTAATATGAAGAAAGAACTACTAAGAGAAATAAAGATCAGGCAAATAAAATATTTTCTACACATTAAAAGACATGACACCTTATTGAAGACCTTACTTGAGGGTAAAGTCAAAGGGAAGCGAGCAAGAGGTAGGCAGAGATACAAGTGGGAGAGTAACATCACACGATAGACAGATTACAGTTTAGCAGAGTGTACCACAAAGACAAGAGACATGGGATGTTAGAGATCCACTGCTGATAACCTTCGTTGCGGAGATGGCACTGATGATGATGATTTTGAATCTAATGTGCTTGCTTCGATGTAAAATTAAATATTCACGTCGTGTAGCTTTCATCATTGTATACGTGTGTTGCGTGTGTGTGTGTGTTGCATGTGTGTATGTGTATGTGTGTGTGTGTGTGTATTTATGTGTGTGGAGTGTGAGTGTGTATGAATGTGTGTGCTGAACTGATACTTTGATGAAAGTGTTGTGGTTGAAAATTTTCTTTCAGATTTGTTATATATCTGTTATAATATCTGTTATATATTTGTTATATATCTGTTATATATTTGTTATATATTTGTTATAATATGTGCTGTAAGAAAACTATCTTTGACTCTGGTTCTATATATCTGTGATCCGTCCCAGAGAAGACGCCGTTTCTCTGCGAAACCGCAATGTATTTGACAGTAACTTTCTCTTAATTTACTTTCTTACAACAAAACCTGAAAGTACCACCGAGCGTGTTGTAGTTTTCTGATCACAGCAAATACAAGCGAAAAGAGATTTTAGAATTTCTTTAGTTTGTCTAAAAATTAATAAGCAAAGGCGAATGTGTCGGAACATTGACGCAAATAAAACGGCAACACAATATATAGATCTTTTCATTTTCTGGACTACATTCTGCTGGGAACCAAGTAGGATTATCGTCCCACTATAAGAGAAATCTTTAGACTGCTGGGAACCTAGTAGGACCATCGTCTACTATAAGAGAAATCTCTAGACTGCTGGGAACCTAGTTGCACCATCGTCCTACTATAAGAGAAATCTCTAGACTGCTGGTAACCTAGTAGGACCATTGTCCTACTATAAAAGAAATCTCTAGACTGCTGGGAACCTAGTAGCACCATCGTCCTACTATAAGAGAAATCTCTAGACTGCTGGTAACCTAGTAGGACCATTGTCCTACTATAAAAGAAATCTCTAGACTGCTGGTAACCTAGTAGGACCATTGTCCTACTATAACAGAAATATCTATACTGATGGCTATCATGTAGAAATATTGTCCTACTATAAGAGTGATGTTTGGAGTACATTCTACTGGAAATCTTGTAGGAATAGTAGGAATAGAATAGATTGCTGTAAGAGAAATCTGTAGAGTACACCCGGCTGGAAATCTTGTAGGAACATTGTAATATTACATCAGAGATTCAGTGGAAGTGTGAAAGTCAACTCTATGAATAAGAAAATGTATAAATAAATAGGCGAAGATCATTGACTTCTTTGCATTCGGGTTACCGCATGTGTAGTCCCTTCATCTCCGTGGCGTAGTGGTTAAGGTATTAGCCCTGTGCTGAAGAAATCGTTGTTTCGAGTCCTGCTCGTGATGTCATATTTATAAGTGGATTGATTTTTTCGAAGTTTCCTGGGGATTATCACTTGAGGATACACAATTACGTGCTCCGAGTGGTACTCTCGGCAGACAGCATCCAGTTTCGTTGCAAGCGACTGGTTGCATATGAGAAAATCTAGAACAGCTAATGCAATTATTAAGTTAAGAGTAATTGGTAAATATTACGCCATCTACGCCATTTGCGCTTTTTAGATCTTCATAGCTTCAAGATCCCTAGAGCGAACTCTGAGGAAATCTACAATATAAACAAGACTTGGCGAGCGGAATCCGAACCCACACAAAGAGAACAAAGAGAACGGCTTAACCATTAAGTCAATGCCTATTTTATTTTATTTTTACACAAACGGAGGACATTGTTAAGAAGGTTTCCATTATTGAAATTGTTATTGAGAAGGACTTACAATAAACTAATAAATCATATATGTATTGGAGATTTTGGGTTCCCGACAGACAGATCTCACATTGTTGAAAGATTATTGAAATAATAACATCCATTATATATCTGCCACTGTACCAGATCAGGTGAAGAACATTAGGAATCGAAATTAACGAGCAAGTTCTAAGGTTATGACCAGTAGTTGGTGACCAATCATTCTAGACATTAGTATGAGCTATGAAGACGTTATCTTCGACAGAGGAATAAGAGAAAAATTATGACAAATCAGTGTTTAAAATTGTTGTGAGCAGTCATTGGTTGTGAGACGTGGGTAATGGCATCTCCAAAGGAAAAGAAAATATCGGCATTTGAAATTAAATGATATAGAAAGGTCCTAAGAATATTATGGGTAGGAAAAACGAAGCTAACGCAGATATCCTCATAGATTTGAACTTAGAAAAAGAATGGCTCTACAAAACTATCAAAAGGGTTCACCTAAAATTTTCGAACATATAAAGAGACACAATGGTTTAGTAAGTTTAATCATAAAAGGAAAAGCTCCAGGGAGGAGAGAACATGTAAAGAGACACAATTGTTTAGTAAGATCTTGAAAGGAAAAGCTCCAGGGGAAGAGAGAACATGTAAAGAGACACAATTGTTTAGTAAGATCATAAAAGGAAAAGCTCCAGGATAGGAGAACACATGATGCAGATCGAGGCAGCGATGGAAACCTGGCATCGAAGACCTTGTGACGATGACACTGGAAGAAGCTGAGCTCTTGTACAGAACCGAGAGGCTTATAGAGCGAGAGTGACAGTAAAGACACGGTTATGTAAAGGATACGTCACATAGAGAGAGAGAGATAGAGATAGAGAGAGATAGAGAGAGAGATAGAGAGAGATAGAGATAGAGAGAGATAGAGAGAGATAGAGAGAGATAGAGAGAGAGTGATAGAGAGAGATAGAGATAGAGATAGAGAGATAGAGATAGAGAGATAGAGAGAGATAGAGATAGAGAGAGATAGAGAGAGATAGAGAGAGATATAGAGATAGAGAGAGAGATAGAGAGAGATAGAGATAGAGAGAGATAGAGAGAGAGAGAGAGTAATTGACCTAATTGGACTAGGCTAGTTGATTTTATTGTGTATTGTCTATCCCCAGGTGGATGATGGTAAGAATATCCACACTTGCCGTTAAGGGTAGGGGTGATGATTAAAGCTGTCTATCCAAGGCCAGATGGATCCAATAAAAATATTATAAATTTTCAAAACTATTTCTAATGTCTTTTTTATTGGCCACTTCATGAGACAGGCAGGTTTAGAGAACGTAATCACAACAGGCAAGATTGAAGGCACCAGAGACAGAGGGCGACAACGTGAGAAAATATTAGACAGTTTGACAACCTGGCACGGCAAAGAAACAACAACGACTTTGATACATAATACTGTGGACAGAGAGCTGTGGATAGCCATGACCGCCTACGCCACCCGGCATGGCACCTGATGATGATTTGCGCAAATTACAAAACTTTTTCAAGGTACCAGCAACAAAGACAAACTATGTATAATCACAACATGTGCATTCCCAGTGGCAATATACGGTTGTGATGCATAGAGATTAAATAGAACAATAGTAAAGACAACCGTTGCTGGATTGAATTTGATTCACTCCGAAAATACTTGGGGTATTTGTTACCTCTAATATTTTATGGTAGTGTGTCCTGATATAACCTAATTGGACTATGTCCGCTGGTTGAAAGGGCCAGGCATCTCCAAACGAGAGGCAAACTCATTACACTACCTAGAATAGCTGCTTTTGAAATGGCATGTTACATAATAATAGTAGCTGTATCATCGATAACTAAAAATACAAAGGAAAAAAGGGTTAATATCAATAAACATCGACGAGGGCTGGCTCCTTAAGAACATCCTAATAAGAAATTTTTTTAATTTGTGGTCATATAAAGAGACCTAGCATGGAAAGATTAATAGCGGAAGACAGAGTTCACGGTAAATGAGGAAGTGACGCAACAGACGCTCAAGACGACTATGGTCAGTAATATATCAGATTGATTAATACGTCTCTATCTGCGGCAGGCCAACTCACCCAGAATCGCAGAGTGTTCAGAGAATCATTAAAAACAGCCATGTTCTGGAAAGAATATGTCACATGATAATGATTATTTCTAATGTCTATACCAATAAATAAGTCAATGTATTCCAGGACAGCAGATGTAAGGAAGTATGCATTTGCGAGGGAGAGGAGATGGCTACCGCCCTCATTTGCAGAGCCTCTGAAATGTGAGATCGATAACATATCACACCACTACGGCATTAATAAATGCTATGGGTAACTTTACTTTACTGTGCATTTAACGTGAACGTTTTTTTTTAAACCTCCCATTTATTAAAGTTTTTAGGACCCCCCCCCCCAATTGTTGACGTAATTTAGGGACATTCCTGAAAGAAAAAATGGACTACACGGGTCACTTTCCAAACATAAATTATACTCCTTAATAGTGAACTGCGACTCATGACAAAACAGGAAACACTTTGTGGATTAGAGGTTAAGCAATGTCTGTGGTGTTAATGAAGTCATGGCTGTGCTGTCCGGAGTTGGAGTCGTTTGAGTTTAGCTTGTCTACATTTTTCTGAACTAACTTTATTTTTTTTTATTTATTTTTTTTGGTGATGAAGCACATTTCTTTCATTTATTACGTTAATTTAAGCTGATATCAAAATAGTCTGCAGATTAAGATGTTTGGGACACATTCAGAGAATAGAAGATGGCAAATTCTAAATAATCTACATTATTGAGAATTACATTCTGGGGAAGAAATCTCTGGATTGTGCTCTACTTCGGTACAATAATTTATGCAGACTCAATATGCATGATACAGACATTCATACGGAGGCATAGAAACCGGATCCCATGGATTGTGTTGCATGGAGTGGTACACTCAGGAATGATGTACAGAGAAATAAGAAAACGATGTCAGATAAGTTGAAGGTTTGCAAGTTTAATCAAACACACTACATCAGACGATAGCACACGGTAGGTAGTTAATGAGTTTGCCTCTCTTTTGGAGAGGCGTGTCCCTTTCAACCAGCGGACAAATTCCAATTAAGTTATATCGGGACACACTACCATAAAATATTAGAGGTAACAAATCCATATGTTTATGACTATTTTATGATAGTGTAGGATATCTACTATTTTATGACTATGATAGTACACGTTGGCCTATTCTTCTTCTTCTTCTTTCGTTCACTTGAAACATGTCTATATCTGTAATTCTGTCTCCTTAATAAAACTCACTGTCTTTTGTAGTTCATACAGTGCCCCAGAGAGCTTTGATTCCAGTGTTGTTTCCTCTGGCCAATATGTCTGCCTCAGCGTTTCATGCTCAGAACACTCTTGAAGTATATGTTTGGCACTCTGTACTGCCTGTCCACATGTACACATGGCCGTGTTGCCAATCTTGAACTTTGTATACATGTGACTGCGGAGTCGGTTATGTCCTGTTCTGAGACGTAGAATTATAACTTGTTCTGATCTGTTCATAATGTGATAACGTTGGCCTATGATTCCTTTTACATGCAGTGAAAGCCACTTTGTAGCTCAGATTGGTCTTGTGATCCACATCCATCATCGCCCATGGATAGCAGATTATATTTCTTATAGCACAGCAATAATACTATGTCTCAAAAAATGAAAATGTGCCTATAAGGAACATCAGAGATAATAGAGGTTACTGTACAGGTAATCCTGCCACCAAAAACAGTAAGAATATCCATTTTTACCATCGTAGTTCATTTTCAATCATATTTCAGCCCATAAAGAAGATTGCCATGGTACCCTTTTTAAATGTTACAGCAGACAACTTTGTATCAACGTATTATTGACACACTGAATTTTAGCATAAAGAAAACAGAAGATACACTTGTTTGTTTATCACATGTTACAGAAGATACACTTGTTTGTTTGTCACACGTTACATAAGATACACTTGTTCATTTATCACACGTTACATAAGATACACTTCCACGTGGAGACGATTGACTTCTTATATGAGTGATTAGGCACTTTGGGGGGGGGGGGTGTGGGTCGCATGGACATGTTTTAATTGAGATAATGCAATATCACTGAAATTACTCGGATAGAATATAAAAATCATCAAGAGAGACTCATCGCAGAACAACCATCAAAAAATCATCAAGAGAGACTCATCGCAGAACAACCATCAAAGACAATATTAATTCGGTTCTCAACAACATGCACAAATTATACACAGTATCATCCCATTGCTTGAACAAAAGAGCTCCAAATTTTGTCCCATTCTCCGTACTCGGCGCTGGAGGAACATGATAGTAATGATAAAAAAAAAATATCCCCGTCGCTGGTAATTATACATTCCGACCATTCAGAAATAAATGGCAGCCTGTCGAATGTATTTATCGCGCTTATAAAACCAGCACGACCAACAAAATGTTCGTATGATCGTTACTTACTGAATAGAAAATAAAACAACATCACAGCGCATTTCCATTCTCTGGACTACATCATGATGGAATTCTAGTAGGACCATTGTCCTGCTACAAGAAAATCCAGTGGGAGTTTGAGAATGAACGCAGAAGAAGAAGAAGAATAGAATATGTAACCGACTTTACCAATATTGTAAAATAAAACATCAAGAAACAATGCTTTACCGATAAGTAACAGTTCGGCTGACAGAAGATAAGGGTGACAGAAGATAAGGGTGACAGAAGATAAGGGTGACAGAAGATAAGGGTGACAGAAGATAAGGGTGACAGAAGATAAGGGTGACAGAAGATAAGGGTGACAGAAGATAAGGGTGACAGAAGATAAGGGTGACAGAAGATAAGGGTGACAGAAGATCTGAATGAAGTAGAAATATTTTTTTCTTAGGTCATTTGAAGCCAAACACTCTTTATTTAAACATGGACACAAGAAGAATGAGAGTCACTGAACTATATCACCTATCCTGGCATCCTTTTCGAACATCTTCTCCATCCTGGAAGTGGGACCGAAAAGAAGCCGAAAGACAATAAAGGCTGCGTGTTACCTTTCTTGAAGGTTAGTTACTATGTATTTTACAACCCGGTAACTATCCTTCAAAGTATGTTTCCCATAGTTTCACATTATTTTCCCTTGCCCCTCTGGAATTCGTTGTGACCACTTGAATATTACGTCGCCTAATTGAGAACCACTGGTCGATGTAATGATCATTATGCCATATTAATTTCTTGTTATATTTCTGGTTGTGTTTCATATAAGAATTTCTCTTTGCGAGCTCACAGAGATAGGGAACAAATATGCTTGATTGAGAATAATACCAGAAATAAATCTATAAAACAAAACTCTGCTGAACATCATATTACAGGGAAAGGTTAGCAGCGCACAAGATGAAAAACAGAATAATTGGGGGAGAAGAAATTATAAGACAAATAGCGACAGTCTCTGAATGTTCTGCTACGAGAGAGGTGTAGTTGGAGTTTGAGAATGAAGACAGAAGAAGAGGCGATCAGTTTTTTTAGCAATGGCACATTTAGTTGTTTGATATACAATAATATTGTAACGTCTTAGAATATCGGTAACTCCTTCAATCCACCTTCTTCTTGGTCTTTCTCTGCGTCTTGCTGTTTCCATTTTCATTTTATGTTATCATGCTATTATCACTATTGATGACTTATTTCCTTGTACCTACTCCATTTATGTCTTAATTCAAGATACAAGGGCTCTATTATGAGCATGGTCATAGGACAAACATCGTAAACTAACTGCTCACATTATTTCCCCGTGATTCAGTGTTCTAAGTCTGTCTTCTTAAAATCTCATCCGTCCCTGATGTAAATCGTATTTCCTAATTTAAAGTTTCCCCCTTTTACTTCTGGCTGATCAGTCAGACACTATGTGTACAATCAGGCAATAATGATGGAGTAAGAAATAAAGTGGTGGTTGTGATAATATTTTGGCGTTCGTGCCAAGAAGAGAAGTGCGAAGGGTAAAAGAGAGACTATCGATTGTACATCAGTGTTTTCTACAATAAACTTAGAGTGCTTAAAATTTGCAGTGGATGGTTGTGGACTTGTCTATGGTCTGGGATGACACAGCCAAAAAGTTGATAAACGGTGACAGAGATCAACGCAACAGCTCACAATAATTAAAGACCGTCACCTGAATATCATAGAATATCGTAGAATATCATAGAATATACTAGAATATCATAGAATATCGTAGAATATCATAGAATATATTAGTATATCATATAATATCATATAATATCATAGAATATCATAGAATATCATAGAATATCGAAGAATATCATAGAATATCATAGTATATCATAGAATATCATAGAATATCATAGAATATCGTAGAATATCATAGAATATCATTGAATATCATAGAATATCATATAATATCGTATAATATCATAGAGTATAGAATATCATAGAATATCATAGTATATCATAGTATATCATATAATATCATAGAATATTATAGAATATCATAGAATATTATTAGAATATCATAGAATATCATAGAATATAATAGAATATTATACTAATGCTACACCACAAGACGACATTCCTATAGAAACAGTTGGATTAATCCATTTGTAGATTTCTAGGCACAATATTTCCGTACGTTGTCATAACTTTCGGGAAGGAGAAACCGTTAATCGAGCACCGTATAAAAAACACATTTATTCTGGTCGGCCATTTTGGAGGTAGACTCCGCCAAGAAGTCGATGGATTGACGACATTAAAGATAACAGGAATGCATCACTGGAAAATTCAAGCCGCATCGCCCAAGACAGATAGAGGTTCAGAGAGTTCATTGGGAAGACAACGTTCTTGAAGGAATACGTCACATGACAATCATAGAATATCATGGATGACGTTGTGCTATCCACATATGAAACTCTTCAACGATGAAGGTGGCTTTTGGGAATGTGACATAACGGGTCGTGGTAACATAGTCACGGGTGTAAAATTTACAACGTTTGCAGATGATGGTGCCAAAATTATTCGGAACGTCCTGTTTGAGGTGACGACGAACCAATACATCCATGAGGTTCTTGCCACGTCTGCAAGCAAACAGAGAGGTGGGGATCACAAAAAATATCGGGCTTCACTAGATTCGAATGAAGAAGAGGAAAGTACCGGGATAGGACATGGCGGACAGCAGAGCTGTAGTAAGAAGTGATAACCGTGTTGGTGGAAGAAAACCCCTGAGTGAGAACCCTGTTGGTGGAAGAAAACTCCTGAGTGAGAACCGTGTTGGTGGAAGAAAACTCCCGAGTGAGAACTCTATTGGTGGAAGAAAACCCGAGTGAGAACCCTGTTGGTGGAAGAAAACGCCCGAGTGAGAACCCTGTTGGTGGAAGAAAACCCCTGAGTGAGAACCCTGTTGGTGGAAGAAAACCCCCGAGTGAGAACCCTGTTGGTGGAAGAAAACCCGTGAGTGAGAACCCTGTCGGTGGAAGAAAACGCCCGAGTGAGAACCCTGTTGGTGGAAGACAACCCCTGAGTGAGAACCCTGTTGGTGGAAGAAAACCCCCGAGTGAGAACCCTGTTGGTGGAAGAAACCCCGTGAGTGAGAACCCTGTTGGTGGAAGAAAATGCCCGAGTGAGAACCCTGTTGGTGGAAGACAACCCCTGAGTGTGAACCCTGTTGGTGGAAGAAAACCCCCGAGTGAGATCCCTGTTGGTGGAAGAAAACCCCTGAGTGAGAACCCTGTTGGTGGAGGAAAACCCCCGAGTGAGAACCCTGTTGGTGGAAGAAAACCCCTGAGTGAGAACCCTGTTGGTGGAAGAAAACCCCCGAGTGAGATCCCTGTTGGTGGAAGAAAAATCCTGAGTGAGAACCGTGTTGGTGGAAGAAAACTCCCGAGTGAGAACTCTATTGGTGGAAGAAAACCCGAGTGAGAACCCTGTTGGTGGAAGAAAACGCCCGAGTGAGAACCCTGTTGGTGGAAGAAAACCCCCGAGTGAGAACCCTGTTGGTGGAAGAAAACCCGTGAGTGAGAACCCTGTCGGTGGAAGAAAACGCCCGAGTGAGAACCCTGTTGGTGGAAGACAACCCCTGAGTGAGAACCCTGTTGGTGGAAGACAACCCCGAGTGAGAACCCTGTTGGTGGAAGAAAACGCCCGAGTGAGAACCCTGTTGGTGGAAGAAAACCCCCGAGTGAGAACCCTGTTGGTGGAAGAAAACCCGTGAGTGAGAACCCTGTTGGTGGAAGAAAACGCCCGAGTGAGAACCCTGTTGGTGGAAGACAAACCCTGAGAACCCTGTTGGTGGAAGAAAACCCCCGAGTGAGAACCCTGTTGGTGGAAGAAAACCCGTGAGTGAGAACCCTGTTGATGGAAGAAAACGCCCGAGTGAGAACCCTGTTGGTGGAAGAAAACGCCCGAGTGAGAACCCTGTTGGTGGAAGAAAACCCCCGAGTGAGAACCCTGTTGGTGGAAGAAAACCCGTGAGTGAGAACCCTGTTGGTGGAAGAAAACGCCCGAGTGAGAACCCTGTTGGTGGAAGACAACCCCTGAGAACCCTGTTGGTGGAAGAAAACCCCCGAGTGAGAACCCTGTTGGTGGAAGAAAACCCGTGAGTGAGAACCCTGTTGGTGGAAGAAAACGCCCGAGTGAGAACCCTGTTGGTGGAAGACAACCCCTGAGAACCCTGTTGGTGGAAGAAAACCCCCGAGTGAGAACCCTGTTGGTGGAAGAAACCCCGTGAATGAGAACCCTGTTGGTGGAAGAAAATGCCCGAGTGAGAACCCTGTTGGTGGAAGACAACCCCTGAGTGAGAACCCTGTTGGTGGAAGAAAACCCCCGAGTGAGATCCCTGTTGGTGGAAGAAAACCCCTGAGTGAGAACCCTGTTGGTGGAGGAAAACCCCCGAGTGAGAACCCTGTTGGTGGAAGAAAACGCCCGAGTGAGAACCCTGTTGGTGGAAGAAAACCCCTGAGTGAGAACCCTGTTGGTGGAAGAAAACCCCCGATTGAGAACCCTGTTAAGATATAGGCAGCAGCGGAGAAAATCCATCATCTCATTGGTTTGAGAAAGAGAGAGAGAGAGGCTTCTTCCCACATGTGAGAGGAGACTGGAAGTGAGACTGGAAGCAGGTCGATTCTGTGAACAACTGCACAACATCGAAATCCAGACTGGTACACCTGTTGCTGACCACATCAATGAACCGTCGGGATGCCTATCATATTCAGGTGAAGGTCATTAAGTCGTTTTTCTCAGATAGTCGCGTCCTTGAATGTCGTTATATTTATAAATTTGGCACTGTTGAACCTTTTTTGGGATGAACTCTATCAGTCATATATCTGATATCCTGCTGTTCTGCCATTTCTCTGTTTGCCTTGTGTCACCGATATTTTTTTGTGTGCTGTCTAATCTCTGTTTGTTATATTACCTCTGTCCTTCAAGTTTTAAATCTTCCGGGTTACATCTATATTTAGTTCTGCAAAGTGACCGTCAATACGTTCTCACTCGTTTTTTTGGTGTTGGGAATATTCCTGACAAAGGCCTTGCGGTCGAAACGGCAATTTGTGTCTTGTGTTATATGTATTTTCAGTGATCAGTAAAACTCAATACCCTGTTCCAAATTTCGACATTGATTTTCCTGGCATTTTTTACTCTCAGTATTTCCCTACTGATTTCCTTGACATTGTTTACTCTCAGTATTTCCCTACTGATTTCATTGACATTGTTTACTCTCAGCATTTCCCTACTGATTTCCTTGACATTGTTTACGCTCACATTTCGCCACTGATTACCTTGGCATTGTTCACGCTTAGTATTTCACTAATTATTTCCTTGACATTGTTTACGCTCAGTATTTTGGACAGATGTATTTAGATTTAAAAACTCACTGACAAGTCATATAATGAAACTGCAGTTCCATCTATCTTTCTATCTATCTATTCGCTGTGACCAATGTTTGCCTTACTCCGTCATGGGTGGAAAAGTTCTCTGGATATGCCTTCTTGTGCGCTGTTTGTAAGCTTGTTCCTGTTACTTCTTTGATTTCTGTGATCCATCTTCTACATGGTCTGCCTCTGGCTTTATCGCCGTTATGTTTATGTGTCATGACCATTTGTGGCATGCTATCTGTTGGTAGTCTGGAAGCGTGTGAAAACCACTTGATCTGTTGTCTTTAATACAATTATATAAATTAATGTTCGGCTCTAAAGCTAGTGAATACGCTGCAGTTATAGATGAACAAAAGATACACATACAGAACAGTTATGAATTTCAATATGAATTGTGTGGTCATTACTGAAATAGCGAATTCATTATATAATTGTATAATTAAATAAATTTCTTTGGTTTTATTCTTCCTCTTTTTCTGCGTTCATTCTAAAACTCCTGAAGATTAGCAGGATGTAGTCCGGAGAACGGAATGCGTTGTGTCATGGTTTACAGCATTTCTGCGATATCTGTGTATTTCGGTCTGACACATCCGACTTCAGCATGACTTTGGGTCACTGACCCTATATGGGATGGGACAGTTAACTCCATCCCATAACCTCCTTAGTCGCCTTTTACGACATGCGTGGAAGGTAAACAGTGTTGCTATTCTTTGCTCCCCTTTCTAGCCCCGGTAACACATGGGCGAAAGATTTTATTAATTAATTATCTTATATCCGTTTTCAGAAAAAAATGTAATGTTTGAAATCACGAAGAGCGGAAAGAAAGATATCTATGAATTTTCGGTTCAAGCTTGAAACGATTCAAAACAAAAGAACAATTCTTGCAGATTGATTTTATGAATACCACTTTGTTCCTCAAATGGTCAACTTCTGTTTAAATCGCTTGGAAACGTCACTGTCTATATATTCACACATTCCTAGACATTCTCTGGAAATTCTAATATCCACTTCGTTCGTTCACATAATCCTACAGATTAGCAGGATGTAGCACTGAATAGGATGTCATGGTTTAGTGAATTCTTCAATATCGGAAACTTTTTGCATGACATCACCGAAATCAAGATGGTTTGTGGCTCACTCAACAAACTCGTTATCTCACTATCTACATTCCATTAACACACTTGTTATCTCACAATCTACATTCCATTAACACGCTTTTTATCTCATAATCTACATTCCATTAATACACTTGTTATCTCTCTATCTATATTCCATTAATACACTTGTTATCTAATTATCTATATTCCATTAACACAGTCTTTATCTCACAATCTACATTCCATTAACACACTTGTTATCTCACAATCTACATTCCATTAACACACTTGTTATCTCCCTATCTACATTCCATTAACACACTCGTTATCTCCCTATTTTCATTCCTTTATCACACTTGTTATCTCACTATTTACATTCCATTATCACACTTGTTATCTCACAATCTACATTCCATCAAAAAATTCGTTATCTACATTCCATCAACTAACTCGTTATCTCACTATCTAGATTCCTCCTGTCAATCAACAAACGTTATTCATATATTCTCTCCGTTTATATCATCAAACTCCTTACATTAGCATCTTTAATCATTATGTGGTTTTTTTTTCTCTTCTAAGAAACTGACAAGGTTTACGTTCCAGAAAACCAGATTTGTGCTATTAAGGGTACAATGAATATTTATAACCTGCTCACTTTACACATGAGGGAGTTCACGTTTATTATCGATGATTCGTTTCTGTGACATGTTTTCAATATTTACAAGAAGCTCATGGAATAGGGTTGCATATGGGCATTCTATAAGAAAATGTTATTTTATAACATTTTATTAATGCTTTAGGGGTGTGAGATGTTAGCGATTTCACATTTCAGTGGTTCTGCTATATGAGGGCGGTAGCCATCTCCTCTGACTCACATTCTTTACTTCCCGGATTAAACCGGTATCGAATTAAGGCTAGGTCTAGAATCGTTACGATCAGAAACATTTCCGCTTCAACTGGAAATGAACACAGGACCACTCATATACGAAGCCAGTGCACTAACCACTACACTACGTGGTTCCCAGTACTCTATAAGTACTGTTTGTTTAAAATGTAATATTTACAAATAAGTAAGGATTCTTGGAAATGTATAAATGGACAAGAAGTACATTTCCCTGCAATCACACGAATATAGTTACAAAATATAGCTATTTCTGGAACATGTTTTACGAACAATCACTACCAAGGCAACTAGAACCCAGCTACATATTGCTGCATAGTAGGAGGCTGGCGTCGAGTCTATAGAACCATCCGAATAACTAAACGAATATACTAGTCTCGTCATCTGACCAGTCTTGATACATAAGTTTAAGCACGGGATTCTAAAATAAAACCTAACTTAGAAAATGTGTTTATACTGGTTTCCGTAGTGAAGCGATGTGTCGTGTTCAGTGGCGTGAATACACATACAAAATCGTGTATACACCAAATATGTATACGTCACTGTTTACTGTGTCAGCTCTGCTACTATTTGTATCATTTGTACTATTTGTCTTTTGATGTTTTGTTTGGGTCTTGATAAAGACCTTTTGTTTGAAACGTTGAATGTGGTTTGTGTATTGTAATTTTTATGATTTCTTGTGTGCTCGTCATTGCCCATCATTACCTACTAGTTTTAGCTATAGTCTGTCGTGTCCCATTGAAACGAAATATAAACCCGTGTTTTACGTAAGTATAATTGTTGTTACGTTTCACACAGTTACCTTGTATTGATTGTCATACTATTTGTACAATAAATCTCTTGTTTGTCACTTTCTATGTGCTGTGATATTTATAACACACGTTTGTACCACTTTTATTTATAACACACGTGTGTACCACTTTTATTTATAACACACGTGTGTACCACTTTTATTCAAATATCTGTAAATTTTTGTGTGTATATTCAGTGAGTACCCACCTCTGACACTCATACACAAGTATAGATACTAGTAGTAATTTGTATATATTTATTGTGGCTAAGATACTGATTTTATTAGTCCATTTATTTAGTTAGATGGTTAGTTAGTCGTTGGATATTCCTCACTGCACTCCGAACAAGTCTAAAAGTGCTCAGACATCTCCTTGAGTGTATCCACCATTACACGTTGACTGATAGTCCCAGCACGCCGTTGATTGACCATCATTCTTCCTCGTTGAAGAAACCGCTCCTTTCTAGTGAAACCACATTTCAAACAAAGCTCAATTATTCTATTCGTGTAGCATGATTTTCGTCCCTTATCAGTAATTTGTTCGTTCGTTTTCTCGTAAAGCGTTCAAAATGTCTGCCTGATCCATCGCTCCGCCAACAGCCGTAGTTGTCCCGTGTGCGGCAAACTATCTGCTCTCTCATTACATCGGACTCCCGCATGTCCCGACACAAAATTAAAAGTCACTTTCCGCACACAAGAATTCTTCACCACATCTAGTCACTGTTCCCGAAAGCACCCTGTTTGCACTTTCACAATCATGCTCATCGAGTCACTGAGTATATAGGTATCTGTCGCAGTCTGCCAGCACACCCAATTAAAAACTTTGGTTACTTCAACATCTCCATTGTTATGCTGCTTGTCCTCTGAGCTACAGCACCACATTCCTCTCTGATGATCTTTCCTCATGTTTGAGACGTAAAGGCCCAGGCACTCCTGATGTGTCTTACAACAGACCCATCTGTATATATAATTATATCAACTTCCCTGGAAGTCTCACAGATCAGAGTGGGCACCTCTGACTCGACGAATGTCGGACACCATTCCCTGCACTCTCTATTGAGTCTTATTATTACTTCTCATCAAGACCTCCAGCCCGTCTATTCAAGTCAATGAGAACAGACCAATCGAAACTAGGACTTTTACAACATAACGAACGTCCCGTACTATTTTATTTCGGTGGTCCATCGTTTTCGTGGTCGGCGTCTAGGTCTGCCTTCACTGTATCTGTGTAGCATAGCTTGCTGTGGTATGCTGTATGATGGTAGTCTGTTGATGTAGGCAAACCATTTCATCTGTTGTCTCGTATTACCCTCCAAGATTTGGGGTGGTGACTGTTCTTTCTCTAATGTCCTAAATTCCTCACTATCTGAAAGCGCTATTCCTTACACTATGTATAATCATGTCATTTCAGCTGTGTCAAGTTTACATTTGTCTTGTTCCTTTGCTGTCCATGTTTGGTAAAACAGCGCTGGCATAATAATCGTTTTGAATAGTGTTATTTTGGTGTTTAAATCTACGTATTTGTTTCTGAAAATTGGTGTCATTTGCCCTATGCCTGGTATGCTGTATTACATCTATCGTGCATTTCTTTTCTCCTCTTGTTGTTATAACAGATTTCCTAGGTATTTGACTTCTCTCACTTGTTTAAATCTGTTGTTTTTAATATATATATATATATAGGTGCTTCTTTCAGTTCTTCCTATCTTCGTTATTTCAGTCTTTTCTATGTTTGTCGTCATGTTAAAAGTTTGACATGTTTGATGTAATCTATCTATTTGTCTTTGTAGTTGCACTTCTGATGATGCTACGAGTGCTTGGTCGTCTGCACATAGCAATTCGCTTTAAGTTATTCTTCAGATTGTTTTCTTCGGTTGTCTTTGCTACGTTGCAGATGGAATCTAATTTATGTTATGAACAATAGTGGGGGGGGGGGGGAGACAGAGAGATAGTACACATCCAAGTCTCACTCCCGAGTGAAGTAAAAAAAATTATTTGACAAAAAACGACCCTCATAAAAGGTGCTGAAATTTGAAATCTTTTTAGAAACACAATCGCCTACGACAGTCAGCATGGCACCTGATGACGATTATTCAATATTATCCCATGAAAGAGCTGAGATTGCTCAGTAGTAAGCGCAATGTATTTCTAGCCAGGTGTTCCAAGTTCGGCTTCCCAATTAACCTGATAACCCTTTAAGTCCTAAACGGCTGCTGGTCACCCAAGACTATGAAAATGGATGCCAGTTTGCAGACTTAATGGCTACTTTGAACTTTCTCAATGTCTACTGTGACTTAGTAGCTACTTTATTTATACTCTCACTGTCTACGGTGACTTAGTGGCTACTTTGTTTCAATTTTCTCACTGTCTACGGTGACTTAGTGGCTACTTTATTTATACTCTCACTGTCTACGGTGACTTAGTGGCTACTTTATTTCAATTTTCTCACTGTCTACGGTGACTTAGTGGCTACTTTATTTCAATTTTCTCTCTGTCTACGGTGACTTAGTGGCTACTTTTTTCAATTTTCTCACTGTCTACGGTGACTTAGTGGCTACTTTATTTCAATTTTCAGACTGTCTACGGTGACTTAGTGGCTACTTTATTTCAATTTTCTCATTGTCTACGGTGACTTAGTGGCTACTTTATTTCAATTTTCTCATTGTCTACGGTGACTTAGTGGCTACTTTATTTCAATTTTCTCACTGTCTACGGTGACTTAGTGGCTACTTTATTTCAATTCTCTCACTGTCAACTGTGACTTGGTGGTTACTTTATTTCAAATACCTTACTGTCTACTGTTCATTAAAGAATAACTATTTTCAATTTTTTTCAATTTATGTGCCCAGTTCTTTTTTGTAGCTGTTGAACTGAGATCCCTATCTCCTTCTAACACACAGATATATTTCAGCAGTTGTGCACAAACACTACAACACCGGAAAAAATCACACGACGTAATGCACTTATTCTCATTTCCAGACAGTGTCTATTCAGTATACTTTTGAGTATAGTTTTCAGTATACTTTTGAGTTTTCAGTATACTTTTGAGAATACTTTTCAGTATATTTGTATCATTACCCAACTGCAATGAGTTCCTTAACTCTCTATGTCCACTGAGCCGTTAATATCTACATTTTGGAGACCCACTATGCAGAAAAGCCGCACAAATCTACATTTTAGTATGAATTTACTATCGTGTTTGACATAGCAGGAAAACCGTACGGAGACAAAGAGTTAATGAGCATAACCTGTACACAAGACCCCGAGTTTATTCTTCATTCTCCGATATGGCTAGACACAGGACCACGTGAAATCTCCTTCATTGTTGATACGAACCCAAGACTAAACTGTAAACGTCAATTCTCTAAACCTCTTAACCAGGGCAACTACCAGAATATTCGCAGTTTTTCGGTCATATTTTCTAATTACCCTTGTATAAATG
Source organism: Meghimatium bilineatum (assembly GCA_034231615.1). NCBI lineage: Eukaryota > Metazoa > Mollusca > Gastropoda > Stylommatophora > Philomycidae > Meghimatium > Meghimatium bilineatum. The sequence goes on from CM067309.1 coordinate 30,767,192, forward strand.
ATCAACTAGGTAGGCACAAACGTTCAGTCATAAACTTGTAAGTCATACAACTTTCCGAGCGGTTTCTAGTCAGACATTAGATCAAAACGTTACGTACCAGTCATGGGCCTCTGCTTGATCGCTACGACGATGCTCAAATCAGCAATTTGTAGTCCTCGTAGAAACTCTTTCTTGTTCACATATGAATGACTTTGATAAAACTAGCTGTCAGAACTAAGCTGATGTCATTCTAAGTTATAGCAACTCTAAATACGGTGCTTACTACAGAAATCTGTGTGATCGATGAAACACTACTCATTCTAGTTTCTGTAGGGTTTTAACCAGAAAAATAGAAGTTCGCACTTTCAGGAACCGTGATTTTCATTATATTTTATGGTCCTGGGCTCTGCTATAATCAAACTGGAAAAAGGTCGGTGGTTATTTAACAAAATTTTAATTATACTTTTTTTTCCCTATCTGATGATTTTCTCTGATTAATCTTTGTTCAGTTGTTTTTCTGTTGTCTTGTTGTGCCCTCGTTTTTCTGTTGTGTTCTTGTTCCCTCGTTTTCTGTTGTCTTGTTGTGCCCTCTGCGTGCAGTAGAATTCTATTTTTGATCACAACAAGCACAATCAAGATCCGCGGCAGATTTCCGGTTATTTCATCTGATATTCTTGTCTAAAGGCAGAAATTCCTATTTTCAGTTCAACTTAAATTACTAGTTTAACAACTACTCCTTGACGATTCTGCCTTAGGAAATGGGTACCAGATACTTTTTTGGAAAATCTAAGGGGTGCCGGTTATGGTGATTATATAATAATTATGTTGTTGTTAGTCAACGAGAAACACTTGCCTGTTTATCGACACGCCTCAATAACATTAATAATTAACTTCAATTTCTTAACTATAAACAAATTGTATCATCTGTTATGAGTTCGATCCTCACCACAGGCAATTGTGCATCGGGACCGTTCAGAAAGCAATGGCAACCTACTTAACGTATTTATATTGCCTAGAAAATCACCATAGCCAACAAATGCTGGGTTGATAGCTACGTCCTGGATAGGATATGCTACCAATTTTTGTTATCATCTGTAATTTACTATAGCAGCACAGAAATTGACATTACTCCCAAACGATAATAGATATTTGATAATATTATTAATTTTTAATGCGCGCCGCTTATTTTCAAGTCCTTGTTCAGCGTTCACCTTCATATGCGCTCACATGCATTCTAATTAAGAAAATCGACTGCGTATTTCTAACGAGCCTGGAGTTGACAGTACTAATTGTACCAGAAGAAACCCATTGGAAAGAGAATATAAAGGATTGTGTATAAAGAATATAAAGGATTGTGTATAGAGAATATAAAGGATTGTGTATAGAGAATATAAAGGATTGTGTATAGAGAATATAAAGGATTGTGTATAGAGAATATAAAGGATTGTGTATAGAGAATATAAAGGATTGTGTATAGAGAATATAAAGGATTGTGTATAGAGAATATAAAGGATTGTGTATAGAGAATATAAAGGATTGTGTATAGAGAATATAAAGGATTGTGTATAGAGAATATAAAGGATTGTGTATAGAGAATATAAAGAATTGACTATAGAGAATATAAAGGATTGTGTATAGAGAATATAGAGGATTGTGTATTCATATCCAGATTGTGGCGCAAGTAGTTTTTAATGAGAATAAACAGATTAGTGTACAATGTAAGACATTTAATGTCAGTCGTGTACTGGTGACGAATATTCACAAGACATATGAACCATAGCATGCACATATGGGTTAGCAGAGAACGCAGTAAAAACGGAGAAGCAGGAATATATATACTCGTGCATATACACTTAGTGACTCATGCATACATACTTAGTGACTCATGCATACATACTTAGTGACTCATGCATACATACTTACTAACTCTGGCAATACATACTTAATGACTCAGGCAATATATACTTAGTGACTCATGCATACATACTTAGTGACTCATGCATACATACTTAATTACTCATGTATACATACTCAGTGACTCATGCATACATATTTAGTGACTCATATATGCATACTTAATGACTCATGCATGTATACTTAATGATTCATTCATACATAGTGATTCATGCATGTATACTTAGTGACTCATGCATGCATACTTAATGACTCATGCATGCATACCTAATGACGCATTCATGCATACTTAGTTATTCATGTATGCATACTTAATGACTCAATGAAAATGTTCCGCAAAGATGAAGTCATCGGTCGCGATTGAGTGGAGTTATTGACACTGTTTCTAATCAAAGAGATTACCTCTATATTCGTGCTCGGTCATGAGGGCGTTGAGGACAATGGACGATCCGATACACTCGCGAGCATGATAACAATGTCACAATTTTTCACTCCATCGATCTGACATAAACATAAGGAGATTGCTGTAAAGACTGGAACCGCTTGCAAACAAACCAGAACTCGAACTGTAAGCCGCTTAACTGATGAGTTTATTGATACAGAGTGCGGAGTAGCGATAAGCTTGTAAGGTGTGAGCTAATGATAACCTACAATCCTAACTCATACCAGAGCGACTAAAAAAGGCATGTGGGGATAGCTCATTGACCTCCTTTTTTTACTTGTTTATCCGCTATGTTGAAGACCGCTGAAGGCCACTTCTATGTCTGCTGGGAGAAAGTAATGTGCAGAAACCCGCTGAAGGCCACTTCTATGTCTAGTGCGAGAAAATAATCTGCAGGAAGACCGCTGAAGGCCACTTCTATGTCTACTGGGAGAACATAATCTGCAGCAAGTCCACTGAAGGCCAGTTGTATGTATGCTGGGAGAAAGTAATCTGCATCTTCCCACAACTAACATCTATGTACTAATTCCCTAAGACATTGTTTTAACCCTAACCACCCCCATCTATCTACGGGGCTATTCTCATACGCACACGTTCACAAAACTAACGCAGCAATTTATAATACTTCTACTCAATGTTCATTCTGAACCTGATAAATAGTTATACACAGACACAGACACGTACATAATTACTAATCACATTCACATACAGTAAAACCGATTGGGAACGGTTGTCTGTAAAACCTCATAGCTGCGTCTAAAAAATGTAATATTTCGACACATGAGACAGAACTTGGAATTAGAATGTCCCTGGTGGTAGATCCTATGAAAGATAATTAAATGATGGATTTGAAGCATTTTGCAGTGTTGCTGTTTGGAGACCGACTAATCTAGATACATAAATCTTGAGGTGAATAATACTTGGTGATCAGAACCTATAAAGTGTTGTTATTCGTCAAATAAATCTCTGATATAATCACGTTGGACTAACGTTCACGGTTGAAAGGGTTGTACACCATAAAAGATACCGTTAGTGTTAAAAATAATATTTAAATATGTGAGAGAAACAGACGAGAAGAGGTCAATTGTTTTTCCAGGATCAGGGTTCAAATTCAACATGACGCACGCTGTGTTGAAGCTTCATGGCAACCAATTCCATGGCTACTGCTGGGAAGTACATATTTTATCTGGAGCCTGCCACGAAAAGGCTCCCTCCAGAGCAGAAGGTAGTCCAGCTCATGGTAACACATTATACAGCTAGGTTGAGTCGAACAAACGTCTGGGATTTAAATTATCTCTAGAATCACACGAACCATAGCAACTGTCAGGTGATACAACATTCCAGAGGTAAAAATTAGAACTCCATCCCATGATATGAAGAAGCGTTCATCACATAAGGAAAAGGCGTAAAGGACATAAGACAAAGAGTTAATGACATCAGAAAATAGTGTAAATGACATAAGGAGGAAGCGTAAATGACATAAGGAGGAAGCTTAAGTGACATAAGGAGGAAGCGTAAGGGACATAAGGAAGAATCGTAAATAACATAAGGAACAAGCGTAAATGACATAAGGAAGAAGCATAAATGACATAAGGAAGAAGCGTAAATGACATAAGGAAGAAGCGTAAATGACATACGGAAGAAGCGTAAATGACATAAGGAAGAAGCGTAAATGACATAAGCAAGAAGCGTAAATGACATAAGGAAGAAGAAGAAGCGTAAATGGTTGTACTTCATTATGTTCTCAATCAACAGTCCGAAGAGTTGACAGTCACATGATATTCCATCTCTGGCAGATAACTTCTTGAGAGTTGACAGTCACACGATATTCCATCTCTGGCAGATAACTTCTTGAGAGTTGACAGTCACACGATATTCCATCTCTGGCAGATAACTTCTTGAGAGTTGACAATCACACGATATTCCATCTCTGGCAGATAACTTCTTGAATTTTGTTTAAATTGACGAGTCTTCGAATAGCATCAACATCAGGTGGCATATCCTGAACAGGATGTAGCAGTCATCACAGACATTCGAAACTCCTGTGGATATTGAGCCAGTCTTCCTGCTTCTGTTACTGTAAAGTTCAGGTCTTTAATGTTTTGCGTCCATCTTCTTCTTGGTCTGTATCTTTAATTTTCCTGGCATCACCCCTCCATTATGGCCTTCCTTAGGCTTTTATGGCGTCTGATATTCTTTGAATATATTTTTTATTAAAATTGTAGCGCATATAAGACATTTGTTTTCTTTTATAGTTAAATATTTGGGCACCCCGACGCACGAGTATATCCAACGTGTTTATTATTGATAGTATTCAAACAGTGATACAACATTGAACTCACTGAAAGCCTTTGAAATAGACCACGATACATGGGAAGAACTTGCACAAAATAGATCTACATGGCGTTCTACAATAAAAAAGAGCGCATCATCTTTTGAAAAGAAGAGAAATGCAGCAGCTCAACAGCGGAGAGTAGCTAGAAAGTCACGGATAGACCAAGATCAGTCTACAGTCGTCATTCCATATCCAAACTGTCCAAGGACATTTACAGCTCGAACAGGGTTCATTAGCCATCTACGAACTCATAATCAAGGATATAACTAAAATTGAATTTTCAAAAGTTGATGTAACAAATGGTCATCATCACTTGTGATGGACGAACAACATCCAAAACAGTATCAATATTACGTGAAACGTCAAAGCATACGCTGAGGTTGAACCTCGACTATTTCACGCGATGTGAAGTTGTTAGACTGCCCAACTATTTCATTGTCTCAACTACGTAGAAGATATTGTAGATTAAAAACAGATATATAAGTAGAGAATATTGTAGATTAAAAGAGTAATAAGTAGAAGATCTATCTATCTATCTATCTATCTATTTTTCTATCTATCTATCTATCTATCTATCTATTTATCTATCTATCTATCTATCTATCTATCTATCTATCTATCTATCTATCTATCTATCTATCTATCTATCTATCTATCTATCTAATCTATCCATCCATCCATCCATCCATCCATCCATCCATCCATCCATCCATCCATCCATCCATCTATCTATCTATCTATCTATCTATCTATCTATCTATCTATCTATCTAATCTATCCATCCATCCATCCATCCATCCATCCATCCATCCATCCATCCATCCATCCATCTATCTACCTATCTATCTATCTATCTATCTATCTATCTATCTATCTATCTATCTATCTATACGCTGTAGCCCTTGTTTGCCTTGCAGCGTCAGGGGTGGAAGAGTTCTCTGGAGATGGCCTTCTTGTGTGCTGTTTGTAAACTTGTTTCTGTGGCTTCTTTGATTTCTGTGATCCATCTTTTACATCCGTCTGTCTCTGGTTTTTTAACCGTTGTGTCTATGTGTCATGACCATTTGTGACATACTATCTGTCGGTAATCTGAAAGCGTGTGAATACTACTTGATCTGTTGTCTTTTGATGTGTTCCAATTCTGGTATTGTTTTGGTTCTCTGGCTGATGCTATCGTTTCTAGTTCTATCTCTTAATGACACTCCGAGTATTCTTCGTAGACATGTCATTTCTGTTGTCACTATTTTTCTTTTGTCTTGTGCTGTCAGTGTCCAGGTTTGGCACTGGTAGCATAGTGATGGAATAATATAAGTCTTGTATAATGCAACTTTAATGTTTATGGTTACATTTTTGTTCTTGAAAATGCGTGTCATCTGTCCTAGGATCTGGTATGTTTTGCTGCATCTATTTTGTATCTCTTTACTGGTTTTCCCTTCACTCGATATAATGCTTCCTAAGTAAGTGAACTCATTAACCTGTTTAGGTGTTTATCATCGATAGTGGTATTTCTTTCTTTATTTGCTATTTCCATTATTACGGTCTTTTCAATATTAATCTTCATGTTGAATTTTTCACATGTTGTGTGGAGTCTGTTCATATGTTCTTGCAATTATTCTTCTGATGTCGCTATTAGTACGTGGTCGTCTGCAAAGAGTAGTTCGTTCATTTTATCTTGTATGTTATCTTCTTCGTTGGTACTTGTTAGTTTTCAGATGTGGTCGATATATGTTATAAAAAGTAGAGGGGATAGGACACACCCCTAGCGAACTCCTTATTGAATTTGATACTTATTGGACACACCTGCATTTGTTCTTACTGCACATTGGCTATTAGCATAAATGCCCTTGCATATGTTGATTAAATGTTCTGGTACTCCGTATATTGATAGTATTTCCATTGTTGTTGTCTGTCTACTCTGTCGAATGCCTTTTCTTGGTCTACGAATGTGATATATAATTCTTTGTTGTTTTCTGTGGCTCTTTCTGGTAGCTGCCTAAGTGTAAAGATAACATCCGTACAGCTTTTGTTCTTACGGAAGCCCATTTGGTGTTTTGAAGTTGTGGTTCAATATATGTTCGTAGTCGTTGCTCTAATATTTTGTTAAAAAATGTTCCTGTGTGGCTTAGTAAGGATATCCCTCCTTATTTTGTGCAGTCTCTCTTACTGCCTTTTTTCTTCCATATGGGAATGATTGTCGCGTTCCTCCAGTCTTCTGGTATTTCTTGTTTCTTCCACATTAAATGGAAAAGTCTGTGTAACCATTTTTTCCCGCTCTCTGCTGCTGCTTTGATAAGTTCTGTTTGTATGTTATCAGAGCCGGCTCTTTTGTTTTTATTGCATTTTCTCTTTCCAATAGTAGTATATTTGTTCTAGGCTTGCTGCTGTAGTGTTTATTGTTGTGTCTTCCTCTCCTTCTTTTAGATTTAGTAGTTCCTTGAAATATTGTTGCCATCTTTCCATTATTTGCTTCGGTTCTTTTAGTGCATTACCATTTTCATCATTTATTATTTCTCTCGGTTCATATATATCTTCTTTGTTTCTCATGTTCTTGATTTTCTTGTAGAACCTCTTCTGTGTATTTTTATAATCTGCGTTGAGCATGACTCCATATTCTTTCCATGAGTTGATTTTGGAAGTTTTAATAACTTTCTTGGCATTTGTTTTTGCTGTCTTGTATTCTATGTAATCTACTTGGTTTTTGCTTTTGACCCATTTCTTATATTTTTGTGTCTTTTCTTTTGAAAGTAGAAGATATTGTAGATTAAACGACACATGAATATTCAGATCATTCCCTTTATCTTTACCAATTTTGCTATTTTCACTAACATTTAATCAATTTCTGGTGAAAGTCGTTGTACTTGATGAATTGGTTGAACATATTTTCTTGTGTTTGTTTATTCACAGTAAAACTGATGAATATTTACATACTTCTATCATTTAATCAATTTCACAATCCAGTGTCTATTTTCTGTAACTGTGTGTGTGTTTGAGTGTGTGTATGTTTATAAACGATGAAAGAAATTTATCAAGCAAGAGAAGCTTACTTAATCGTTGTTGTTTTTAGATATGAATAATGATGGAGACAAGGTCAATAGACATGAGAGATGAGAGAAACTCGGAAACTGACATATATCGATTCATACAGAACGGCGGGAGGAAATTCGATTTACTGTTGTGCGATAGATAGACACAGAAGCGTAGAAATCATACAGGAATATCCATGCAATTATAAATATTCATAAAGAGAATATACAGGGAAATACCAGCTGTGTGTAAATAGGCATTCGTTCAAAACAATAATCAAAGAATTGAATGGAATATTCTAAGTGAAACGGCTGGAAAGAGATACATGTAAATATGTTAGAGGGAGATAAATGTAAACATGTTAGAGGGAGATAAATGTAAACATGTTAGAGGGAGATAAATGTAAACATGTTAGGCGGAGATCTTCTTCTTCAGCGTTCATTCTCAAACTCCCACTGGATCTCTCTTGTAGCAGGACAATGGTCCTACTAATATTCCAGGCAGGATGTAGTCCAAAAATGGAATTGCGATGTGTCGCCTTTTCATTTGGGATAATGGCCCGACGCTTCCGTCTTCTGCGTAGATAAATGTAAGCATCTTTTATGGAGATAAATGTAAGCGTGTTAGAGAGACATAAATTTAAGCGTGGTAGAGGGAGGTAAATGTACGCGTGTTAGAGGGAGGTACATGTAAGCGTATTAGAGGGAGGTAAATGTAAGCGTGTTAGAGGGAGGTAAATGTAAGCGTGGTAGAGGGAGGTAAATGTAAAGCGTGTTAGAATAAATGTAATTATGTTCATCGCCATTAAGTGATTTCTCTGCAACAAATGTAAACTATAACAGACCTCAATCATCCCCTGGCTCTCGTATTGTTGGTGCACTCTGCTAGACTGTAACCTGTTTATCTAGTGATGTTACACTCCCACCTGTATCGCTGCCTACTTCTTGCTCGCTTCCTATCGACTTTACCCTCAAAGTAAGGTCTTCAAGACGGTGTCATGTCTCCAACACGGTGTCATTTCTTCAACATGATGTCATGTCTTCACCACTGTGTTATGTCTTCAACACGGTGTCATCTACATATTACCAGCTATAATATATATTTATAGATATATCACACGCAATATAATTGTCAGTGTCTGATCGCTTGTCACTTGTTTCGTACAGTGTGCGTTTTTTGACGATAGATGGATAACAAGGGTCAATAAATATACACGGACTTCTCAGAAATGTCTAACATTGAACATCTGCTATATGCTGATATCAATACAAGAGATGGCCTCTTGTGGACAGTTACACACCATGTCATAATCACGACATGGTCTCTTGTGGACAGTTACACACGATGTCATAATCACGACATGGTCTCTTGTGGACAGTTACACACGATGTCATAATCACGACATGGTCTCTTGTGGACAGTTACACACCATGTCATAATCACGACATGGTCTCTTATGGACAGTTACACACGATGTCATAAGCACGCGTTGGTCTCTTGTGGACTGTGATAACTATCAGATTTTTGTTGTAATAGTGCTTGCCTCTATTGGTTCGTTATCTGTGACTTGAGTACACAGGTTGAATGTCTTAACGAGATCACTTCTTTTTGGAGGATGTAGATGGTCAAGTACGGAAAACCTGTTTACGTGAGTTGCCAGACGATTCGGTGCCACTTAACCGACCTGATTCAATTCCCGTCAACCTTACTAATTATATTCATTTATCCCCATGCTTTCTACTTGAATTTCCGTATAAAGTAGCAATCATGATTCAGGTATTACATACACTAACTTGAACGTATGCTACTGGGTATGAAAAAAAGCTTAGACTACAGCTACTAGCAAACACGACATGCGCTTAACATATGTCGGGGAGCATATTGTTCAAAACTTCTGTCCGAAGCAGTGTTGAGACTCGAACTCTGGTGGACGCTGTGGGCAACGTAGACAGGAAGCAAGTCCTTGTCTTTGAAGGCAACGCAAACTTAGACTAACTTAACAGTGGCCGTTGCACAACATGGCTCATACAGAGAGATTTGGGTTCAGTACCCAAGGGCATAGAGGGAATTATGCCTTTCTTGCACGAGATTTCTTCGCCGACTGTGAACCTCTTCGTCCTAGGATATTAGCAATCTACCTATTTTTGTGTGATATACACAATGGCGCAGAGTCAAAACACAGACCGCGTCTGTCGATGTATTGGAAGGCTATCACAGACGGACGAGACGAGTGTGTGAGAAACGCATAGTTCAAATCACAAACGCCCGACGTGTTTGGCAAAGCAGCACCTCGTGTAGCAGCACCTCCTCGCCGTTGCCCAACACGGCTCATCCATAACACGTAAAGTCTGGGACCTAGGGACACGAATGGTGTTAATGCATTGTTCTGTCTTCACGAGGAATAGCTCGTTGGCTGCGAAACGTCTCGTCGGAGAATAGACAAACAATGTGTGACCCAAGGAAACTATCAACTCTCATCTCGTGACATATGCCTCTTCTGAGTTGAAGGTTCCTTCACTGGACATTGCACTAAGCCGAAAGGTGAAGTCTCCTGTGCATGAAAGAAACCACCACAGTGCACATGGAAAGCAAGAGCAAATCGCTCGAAATTCTTGGGGATAGCAACAAACGAACCAACCAAGTATCATCATCATCAGGTGCCATGCTGGCTGGCGTAGGCGGTCATGGCTCTCCGCAGCTCTCTATCCACAGTATTATGTATCAAGATCGTTGTTGTTTCCCTACCGTGCCAGGTTGTCAAACTGTCTAATATTTTCTCACGTTGTCGCCCTCTGTCTCTGTTGCCTTCAATTTTGCCTGTTGTGACAATGTTCTCGAAACCTGCCTGTCTCATGAAGTGGACAGAAAAAGAAGATTGTCTTTTTCTTATATTGTTTATTAAGGTCCATTTCGCATTTGACTCTTTCAACACCTCTGCCATAGTTTTTCTGTCAGTCCATGGTATTCTCGGCATTCTTCTGTAGAACCACATCTCTGTTGCCTCTAATTTCCCACTTTCCAGTTTGCTTATTGTCCAAGACTCGCACCCATATGTTAGTATAGGGGTTATATAGCACTGCAGAACTCTCTTTCTCACCTCTAATGACAAGGTCACTTTACACAGTATATTTTTCATTTTTCTGAATGTAGTTTTTGCCTGTCCTATTCTGCTTTATATTTCTGTTGAACTTTTTCCATCTGCTGTAATCATTGTATCTAAATATTTGAATTGGTGGACCTGTTTTAATACTATATCATTCACTTAGATCTTACAAGGTGTGTTATTTTGTTTCTTTGAAATAACCATTACTTCTGTTTTCTTGATATTTAGGAAGAGGCCTTTCTCTTTACTTTCTGTGACTAACTACATTTATTAGATCTTGAAGGTCTTCTTCACTTTTTGCAATCAGAACAGTGTCATCCGCATATCTCAAATTATTTATGTTATGTCCTCCCACTGATATTCCTGGGATATCTACTATTGCACGCAATATGTTTTCACTGTATAAAGAGCCAAGTATACAAATCAGTTTCAACTCTTCAACGGCAAGGACTTTTTCAAGAACATACATAACAAAAAGTTTACAAACAGTAAAAATAAACAATCATCAACAAAGATAGTATGACTATGCGTTTCAACAATATGCAAGAACTACACACTGTATCATCATCAAACTTGGTAGAACTGACATCGTACTCCGCGCTGAAGCAACATAGGTACACTAGGCTGGTTCATATTGTAGCCATGCTGGCGAACATTTTCCAAGGAAATAATACCCAATTTCACACGTGTTCATCAGGAATGCTCAAAAACGTATAGACAACTACTTGTACATTAAAAGAAATCCAGAAGTTTGTTTACAACCGACTGCTACTGTGACGTAACAAGTCATGTAGTCAGTTCTTACTAATATCTAGATGTTCCTACATTTTCATATGGGTTTTTAAAAAATGGTGAGTGGTTTCTCTTTTATAACTTTCTTAAATTCTCTCGTCCGTGTTCTGTCTTGATACAGAAATATTGTATAACGTTTAATTTTTTTCTTTATTCTTTCAGCATTTAGTCTTACAGTAATTATAGACGTGATATCATTTATGTGGTATCATTGGTAAAACACTATTTTCTCCTATATATGCTGGTATTGTATAATAGGCACGTATTACTGTAGTAACGAAGATTTTAAATTTTTCGATTTCCTCTTATATTCTGGGAATTTAATTTTTAAAGTGGTTTACTAAATGATAAACTCGAAAAACATGTATGAACTAACGAAAGCATGAAAACAAAATAACTTCAAACCAGCTCTAAAAGTAATTAGAAATAAAGCAGGGAAAATATTAAGAGATGGGAAAGAGATAATACAAAGATGGAACGAAAAATGCCAAGAAATGTACAAAGGTAGACAACATATTCCAGAAGTAAAGATAAACGAAACAACAAAAGAACCAGATTCGGTAGACAACTGGGTAAGACAGGGATGCACCCTATCACCATACTTATAATATATATACGCAAAACATCTTGAGGAAAGTAAGGAACGACAAGGAACACAAAAAATTCCAGCCCCTAAATATTGGAGGATATGAAATACCAGAGATAAGATACGCCGATGATACGGTACTTCTAACTACACACATAGAAGATACGCCGATGATACGGTACTTCTAACTACACACATAGAAGATACGCCGATGATACGGTACTTCTAACTACACACATAGAAGTGCTAGAAAGGATTATCATTAAAAACAACAATATACAGCGAAGAACAAAACCTTCAATTAAACATACAGAAAACCAAGATCATGACAATAGACAAAACCACAATAACACCAAGAATTAAAAATAGATAACATGAAACTGGAACACGACGACATGTTTGACTATTTGGGTGCAAGTATAAACAGCTTAGGTGATTGTACAATGGAAATTAGGAAGAGAATGGCGATAGCGATACCGACATTAAATGAAATGAAAAATATTTGGAAAAATTGTTATAAAGAGATAAAAGTTATACTTTTTAGATCATTCTTTTTTCCCAGTTGCAACATACGGCTGCGAGACTTGGACAATAAATAGAACAACGGCAAACAGAATATCGGTTTCCGAACTGAAGTGTTCGGAAGTGACAATATTAAGAATTTCCTGGACAGAAAAGATAAGAAATAGTGAGGTTTTGAATATGCTGAATATAGAGGAAGGATGGCTGGTGAATATAACTTTACTTAGAAAACTGAAATATTTCGGACATATAAAAAGACACAATGGCACGGAAAGACGCGTATTTGGGGGGGGGGGTGGATTCCAGGAAGTAGTAGAGGAGATAGACCTAGAATGAGATGGACAGATGACATCAAAGATTGTATGAAGATATCATTTGAGGAGTCAAGCAGATTGGCACAGGGTAGAGTCGGGTTCAGGACATCAATTGCAAAGACAACGTTCTGGAAAGAATATATCACGTGATGTTGATGCGTGGTTTTACCAAGAGACTGAAGTAAATCGGTCAATATCATAGGCAATAAACATATCGCGGTGTTTATTAATTGACAGAGTTAATCGATGGCCGCAATGAGATAAATTATACTGTCATAATAATAATACAAAGCTCATGAGACATAATGGTGAGACGTACATTTGTTTTATTCAGATAAACGTTTGTTGGGCACTGTTAGATTATAGATACTTCATGGGAACACTCAACAAGCAAGTCTGGGATAAGAGAAAAAAATGATTAATATCAATGGAACAAAATGTCTGGTTGTAAACGTACACAATTGTTTGTACATCGAAGAAGTATGCAGGTTTAAATATTAATGGAACAAAATGTCTGATGATGTCAGTTTCAAAACAGTGATGTCAGTTTCCTCCTCCTCACTGCTGTACAGTACATCTCTGGCTCCCTCCCAACCACAGAGGGAGCATACATATATATATTCAGGCAAACATGAAAAAACATTTCAACAACAAAACAAAATCATAACTGTATAGATGACATGCCATAACGCTTCTATAAGAAGATAACCTCAATATAACGGCATGTCATCCACTAAGGTTTTCTGTTGCATGGATAGTATGTCTAGTGGGCCCACAGACGCAACCACATGCGTGATCGAAGAAGTATGCAGGTTTAAATATCAATGGAACAAAATGTCTAGCTGTAGACGTACATAATTTTTTGTACATTTATCTATCTATCTATCTATCTATCTATCCATCTGTCTGTCCATCTATCTGTCCATCTATCAGTCCATCTATCAGTTCATCTATCCATCCATCTATCAGTCCATCTATCTATCCATCTATCCATCCATCTATCAGTCCATCTATCCGTCCATCTATCCGTCCATCTATCCGTCCATCTATCAGTCCATCTATCCGTCCATCTATCCATCCATCTATCCATCTATCCATCCATCCATCCATCCATCCATCCACCCATCCATCCACCCATCCATCCATCCATCCATCCATCCCTCCCTCTCTATCTATCTATCTATCTATCTATCTATCTATCTATCTATCTATCTATCTATCTATCTATCTATCTATCTATCTATCTATCTATCTATCTAACTATCTATCTATCTATCTATCTATCTATCATCTATCTATCTATCTATCTATCTATCTATCTATCTATCTATCTATCTATCTATCTATCTATCTATCTATCTATCTATCTATCTATCTATCTATCTATCTATCTATCTATCTATCTATCTATCTATCTATCTATCTATCTATCTATCTATCTATCTATCTATCTATCTATCTATCTATCTATCTATCTATCTATCTATCTATCTATCTATCTATCTATCTATCTATCTATCTATCTATCTATCTATCTATCTATCTATCTATCTATCTATCTATCTATCTATCTATCTATCTATCTATCTATCTATCTATCTACCTATCTATCTATATCTAAATATATATCTATTTATCCATCTATCTGTCTATCTATGGTCAATCTATCTGTCTGTCTATACGCTTCAGCCTTTGTCTGCTTTGTCGCGTCGTGAGTAGAAGTTTCTCTTGGGATGGTCTTCTTGTGTGCTGTTTGCAAACTTGTTCTCTTGGACTCTTTGATTTCTGTAATCCATCTTTACATGGTCTGCCTCTGGCTCTATAGCCGTTATGTCTATTTGTCATGGCCATCTGTGGCATGCTGCCTATCGGTAGTCTGGAAGTGTGTGAAAACCACTTTATCTGTTGTCTCGATGTGTTCCATTACTGCTATTGTCTTGGTTATCTGTCTGATATTATCATTTCTAATTCTGTCTCTGAATGACACCCCGAGTAGTCTTTGTAGACACGCCATTTCTGCTGCCACTATTTTTCTTTTGTCTTGTTTTGTCATTTTCCAGGCTTGGCACTGGTAGCACAGTGATGAGATAATACGTCTTGCATAATGCAACTTTAGTGCCTATGTTAACATTTTTGTTCTAAAAAATACGTGTAATTTGTCTTAAGATCTCATAATAAGTGTCCCAAATGTGGAAGGAGATTATATGCCAGGATTGGATGCTTCAGTCTTCCCCAGATACACAAACCTTACAGATGCAACACCACAAAACTGAAACGGTTGTCGTCATCGTCTGAAATGGATGGCCTCTATACTGTTTCAATAACAGTTCCGATATTTGAAGTGAAGTTGCATCGATTCATTATTTTCCAGATACCTTAATGCCACACATAGTCAGTAGTCCGTGAAATAAATTAACTTATTATACACAGCACGTTTATGAAGCTGCAGGAAAAGTTGAATCAGGAGTTCACAACCGATTTAAGCAAATTGCTAGGTACGAAATGAAAGAAGGAAAGTTCGTGAATTCTATTAACAAGAATCAAGCTTCTGATGAAGTATAGACTCTGTCTAACATACTCAAAGTAGTACAGGGAATGTAAAGTATAGACTCTGCCAAACTTACTCAAAGTAGTACATGGAATGTAAAGTATAGAACCTGCCAAACTTACTCACAGTAGTACATGGAATGTAAAGTATAGACTCTGCCAAACTTACTCAAAGTAGTACATGTAATGTTAAGTATAGACTCTGCCAAACTTACTCAAAGTAGTACATGTAATGTAAAGTATAGAACCTGCCAAACTTACTCAAAGTAGTACATGGAATGTAAAGTATAGAACCTGCCAAACTTACTCAAAGTAGTACATGGAATGTAAAGTATAGAACCTGCCAAACTTACTCAAAGTAGTACATGGAATGTAAAGTATAGAACCTGTCAAACGTACTCAAAGTAGTACATGCAAAGAAGTACATGTAATGTAAAGTATAGAACCTGCCAAACTTACTCAAAGTAGTACATGGAATGTAAAGTATAGACTCTGCCAAACTTACTCAAAGTAGTACATGGAATGTAAAGTATAGAACCTGTCAAACTTACTCAAAGTAGTACATGGAATGTAAAGTATAGAACCTGTCAAACTTACTCAAAGTAGTACATGGAATGTAAAAATTGGGGCAACAGTAAAGAAAACTTTTAAATATTTCTATTTATTGTTCGGAGGTGACGATGCTATTGTGTTTACTTATTAGTTTGTACATCCGGGTGAAAAGTTTGGCAGATGTTTTGTTGCTAGTGTGAGTTTGAGAGTCATGTTTCAACAGAGTGATGGGAGTAGAAGCAATTACCGACGTCCTCAGATGGCTATCTGAAATTTTATTTACTGTGCAGTTATTGTTTAGACTCCATGCTTCGAAATATGTACAATTAGTTAGTTAGTTTTTCCTCTAGGGCCAAAAGCGGCACATAGGGCGGATGTCATAGATTTCCATGTCTCGCGTTTCATTGCAATTTGTTTTAGATCTTCATAATTTCTGATGCCGATGGTTTGTTTGTTTGTTTTTCGTTCGCTCCATTGTAGCCATCACGGATATCCGTGCGATTTCCGCCGGGAGCGTGATTACGTTGTGCCACCGTTATGCGCCTTGTAGGCCTAGCACATCATATTTCGGCATGCCTTGACAATTCGGGTGGGCTACCTTTAGCCTGTGACAGCCTCTATATCTGTCTCCAGGCACGCGTAGTGGCGACTCTTCGCACAGACGATTTTTTGCTCTCGTCTGACTCGCACGAGGTGTTCCACTGTCTATGAACTTGCCTCGTGTAATTGGACATGCTGTGCCTGTGCCCATTGGGTACTGAACCATTTCTCATCCGTGAGCCTGGTTCCTTAAGGGGAGGAACTCAACAGATGAGTTGGACCCTGGCTCTTTCGCCCTCTTAGCCGAGGTGTCATTCACCGACATCGTGTACCCCTTGTCCAAGTTCGAGTCTCACACCACGCGTTTGAGAGCAAGGCGTTCTCGAGCTGAGCGTCCTTGTCCCAATAGCGCCTGAGCCCATCAGGTACTGACTGAACCCTTTCTTTCTTCAAGTGTATTTCCGGTGTAGGAAAACCTGACAGTAGAGTTGGGCCAGGGCTAAATCGTTGTCCCATTTGTGCCTGGGCCCATCGGGTACAGGACCCTTTCTCTCTGCAAGTGTACTTCCGGTATAGGAAACCTTGACAGTAGAGTTGGGCCAGGACTACCATCGTTGTCCCTTTCTTGCCTAAGCCCATGGGGTACAGAAGCCTTTCTCTTCGCGAGCATATTTCCGGTTTAGGAAGGCTCGACATTAGAGTTGGGTTAGGTCTTCTTGCTTTACCAAACGCCAATGAATGGGTCTGGGTCTCTGCCTGTAAGGAACACAGGTAACTAGAAGCTCGTCTCGAGCTGACGGAGCTTGTAGTTCCCCTTTCCTAGGGACTTTTCACTTTCTATTTGCAGTTCGCGCTGCCCTCTAGCGCTGTTCTGCCCTTTCATTGTTTCATTGTACTCTGTATGAAATATTTTTGTCTCTCGACATAAATCTACCTTTACGTGCAGTTTACATTGGCCGCCCCTCCAATGTTCGGTCTGGACTGACTAGCTTCACTGTCGTCACATATGTGGTGACACATGATGCTTCACCAGCTTTCACATATGTGGTGATGCTGGTGGTGTCGGAGAAATTGTCTGTCTCTTGTGCAGTCAAATCTCTTTCCATCTGCTACCTCCACATTCTCGGACATGATCCCCAAATGATTTGGCCAGAATCAGCACGAGCTGCTGTATTTCTGTTTCCAGGGTGCACCACGTGGAGGTACATTTGGGATCTTGGTTATCTGCTAACCCTGGGTCCGCCTAGAGCAATGCGTTCCCTTTGCACCCCTTGCCGATGGTGAAATGTTCTCTTGTAATAGTTCTACGTAAGGTCTCTCTTGGTCTTCCTCGTTTTCTATTGCCCCTTGGTGACCACATCAAAGCTTGACAGGGGCGTCTTTCGGTATCCATTCGCAGCGAATGTCTGATGTAATTCCAACGACGTCTTCTAATATAGTTGTTTACATATTCTTGTTTTGATTCTTGTATGACAACTGTATTTATTTAAATGGATGTTCAGTAGTCGTCTAAGGCATTTGTTTTCAAAGTTGTTAAAGTCTTTGTTCTGAGTTTGATGTTGTTTTCTAACTTTTGCATAAAGATGTACAATGGTCGATGTCAATGATTGACTTTAGTCGATAGTTACTTCCAACCACCATGCCATCATATGGACCTACTGATTGAGACATGCAAGCTTTCGCGGTAATGAGAGAACATGCTGACGTGTATTCCATACATCAATAGACAGAAAGTTGACAATGTATCAATAGACAGAAATTTAACAATGCAACAATATACAGAAAGTTGACAATGGATAAGGGGAATGTACTGAAACTACTTCACGGTCCCGATGGATGAGAACACAAAGATTGACAGAATATCAAGGCAGAGATTCAGGGAATTTGATATTAAACCTGGACATAGTGCAACTGGATGTCGCCTCCATGGTAGAGTGTGTTAAAACTAGCGTAAAAATATAAGCTAGCAGATGAAAACTTGTAATACAGTAGCGAAATGCTGTTTATCAATGAAAACATACAGGAACATATATAGAAATCGGTGTTTCGACCAGAACGCCTTTATCCAAAACACAATATAGCATATTACGAGTAAAGTACGCTACTTCTAATGATCATTCCACAAAGCTAATTAAATCAGCCAGTGATTCGCCAAACTGTATTATCTAGTTTCACACCAGCAAGCTAATGAAATCAGCCAGTGATTCGCGAAACTGTATTATCTAGTTTCACATCATCAAGCTAATGAAATCAGCCAGTGATCAGACAAATCTTATTATCTAGTTTCACATCACCAAGCTACTGAAATCAGCCAGTGATTCGCCAAACTGTATTATCTAGTTTCACACAAGCAGGCTAATGAAATCAGCCAGTGATTCGCCAAACTGTATTATCTAGTTTCACACAAGCAGGCTAATGAAATCAGCCAGTGATTCGCCAAACTGTATTATCTAGTTTCATACCATCAAGCTAATGAAATCAGCCAGTGATCAGACAAATCTTATTATCTAGTTTCACATCACCAAGCTACTGAAATCAGCCAGTGATTCGCCAAACTGTATTATCTAGTTTCACACAAGCAGGCTAATGAAATCAGCCAGTGATTCGCCAAACTGTATTATCTAGTTTCACACCACCAAGCTACTGAAATCAGCCAGTGATTCGCCAAACTGTATTATCTAGTTTCACACCACCAAGCTAATGAAATCTGCCAGTGATCAGCCAAACTGTATTAACTATTTTTCACTGTTCGCATGCAATCAGATTTAATGTGACTTTGCTGCTGTTGATTTGCCTAATAAATCAATATCTGTGTTATCGCTATTCCAATTCTTCAGTTAATTTATACAGAAACAACCCACTCAACGGTTTACATTTGCGCCCACATATTCATAATGAATTTTTTGTATTTTTGGAAGTTTTGTTTTTTTGGGGTGAATTTTAGGTATTTGTGACTTTTTCGAATTCTTCCATTTTTAATCATAAAGTATCTTTTGTATTGTTTTTAATTTGAGCAGATGCAATTAGTTTTCTTTTCTTAGTAGTTAAGTACAATATTCTCTTCTCACTACATTCTGTATAGATATATGTGTTTTGTGAGAGATAAATAGAGAGAGATAAGAAAGAGAGATAAGAAAGAGAGATAAGAAAGAGAGATAAAACGAGAGATAAGAAAGAGAGATAAGAAAGAGAGATAAGAAAGAGAGATAAGAGAGAGAGATAAGAAAGAGAGATAAGAAAGAGATAAAAATAGAGATAAAAACAGGGATAAGAAAGAGAGATAAGAAAGAGAGATAAGAAACAGTGATAAGAAAGAGAGATAAGAAAGAGAGATAAGAAACAGGGATAAGAAAGAGAGATAAGAAAGAGAGATAAGAAAAAGAGAGATAAGAAAGAGAGATAAGAAACAGGGATAAGAAAGAGAGATAAGAAAAAGAGATAAGAAAGAGATAAGAAAAAGATAAGAAAGAGAGATAAGAAAAAGAGATAAGAAAGAGATAAGAAAGAGAGATAAGAAAGAGAGATAAGAAACAGGGATAAGAAAGAGAGATAAGAAAGAGATAAGAAAAAGAGATAAGAAAGAGAGATAAGAAAAAAAGAGATAAGAAAAAGAGAGAAGAAAGAGAGATAAGAAAGAGAGATCAGAAACGGATAAGAAAGAGAGATAAGAAACAGGGATAAGAAAAAGAGATAAGAAAGAGAGATAAGAAAGAGAGATAAGAAAGAGAGATAAGAAACAGGGATAAGAAAGAGAGATAAGAAAGAATTAAGAAAAATAGATAAGAAAGAGAGATAAGAAAAAGAGAGATAAGAAAGAGAGATCAGAAACGGATAAGAAAGAGCGATAAGAAACAGGGATTAGAAAAAGAGATAAGAAAGAGAGAAAAGAAAAAGAGAAAAGAAAAAGAGAGATAAGAAAGAGAGATAAGAAAGAGATAAGAAAAAGAGATAAGAAAGAGAGATAAGAAAGAGAGATAAGAAATAGAGATAAGAAATAGAGAATCGTGGACAGTGAAAACCGTTCACTTATTAACAACTCTACTACCTCCTGACACTGTAAACAACATCAGTGATATGTGTAATGATCCTGTACCCATGGGTTTCAGCTTATTTCAAACTATCAGGAATGACAACGGATCTACAAAAACTAGCACGTTACTGTCTGTATGTCCGAGTTAATACCACTGGGACATCTCCACTAATGGATACTGGATTGCTTTTCACTACAATAACAAAGACATAC
The DNA here is from genome assembly GCA_034231615.1 of Meghimatium bilineatum. NCBI lineage: Eukaryota > Metazoa > Mollusca > Gastropoda > Stylommatophora > Philomycidae > Meghimatium > Meghimatium bilineatum. The sequence continues at coordinate 30,788,085 of CM067309.1, forward strand.
TTTTTTTTTTTACATTTTATTTTAACATAGACAGACTCAATGACAATATAAAACAAGGATTCAGTGCAATATTCAACAAGGAACGACTGTGTTTATATTGATGTCATGATGTATGTATATTGCTTGTAACAAATCATAGTGAGTGCAGCTAGCCGTAATCTACAACAGTGTATTGTAGCCGAGGTTAAAATTATACAACTACTTTAGTGTTACAAAACCAGCATCATTCTGTGTAATATACATATATTTTTATATGCGCACATTTTGGCACGGAAACATGTTATCAGCCAGTATATATCGATGATTGCACATTTTTATAATTTTTTTGTCGTTTCTGCTACACAAGATGGAATGGTCAGACTATCTCTGTGTATTTATAATTTACTAATTGTGTGTTTATTTCCTGTTTGTATTTGTGTTGATAAAGATCTTTGTTGGACAGTAACGTAGAAAATGTTCTTGTTCCTTTGTTTATTGTTGTTTCTTTTTTTCAATTGGTTTTACTATTTGGTCTGTGGCGAAGTAGTACAGAGCACGTCTGTGACGGCCAAAGTACCGAGTTCCTTTCCCCCCAAAGGGAATTGTGCAACCGGACCGTCCAGAAAAAAGATGCTATAAAGTGATGAGGAGTATCATTGTAACGTTAGTAGATGCAATATTTCTTTGAAGTGATGTTAAGTTTCACATTAAACTGACTTGGCTTGATTCTTGTTTGCCATTTCCTGAGCGTTATCACAATTGTTGGATGCGTGTTACTTGAATAAATAAACACTTAAATAAAATTACATAAATAAATTCAGATCGAAACGGCTCCCGGGTCGACCCAGCCTTAAATGGGTACCGGATTAATCTGGGAAGTAAAGACTGTGAGGGAGGGGAGATGGCTGTCGCCCTCATTTGCAGAGCCTCTGAAATGTGAGATCGCTAACATCTCACACCCCTACGACATTAATAAATGCTATGGGTTACTTTACTTTACTTTACTTACTTAAATAAATGCGTTCTAGTGTTGTCGTTGTTGTCTTGTCGTGGTGTTTTTATAGGAAGACATATGCCAAGCACAAGTCCCTTCCCTAAACTAACTTTCGGGGAACAGGTTGAGGGAAGCAGAAGAAGAAAACACAAGATAGTATGTCTTCAGCATTCATTCTCAAACTCCCACTGGATTTCTCTTGTAACAAGACAATGATCCTACAATATTTCCAGTTGAATGTAGTCCAGAGAATGGAAATGCGTTGTGTTGCCGTTTTATTTGCGCCAATGGCCCAACACATCCGTCTTCGGCGGAAGATAGTATTTAAAACTGGACAGTATTATGATTCTGCACACGTAAACCAGGAACTGAGAACAGGGAAGCGTGGCAGGATTTTTGTGTTGATATTTATATAGTTGAACTCCTACGACCCTGTAGGATTATATGTTCGATAATGATGATGATAATGATTATTGATTAATTATAATTGCAATCTTAAATATTTTTGATCAATATTTTTGGTGGTACAATGAATATCACAGACTGTATGTTTTTTCTAATCTAATTATCTATTCATACACGCATCTGCCCATCTCCCACCTATTAATATTTTTTTTTCCTAGAAATCACTCCGTGTGTCTATAGCACTTGTTTGAGACTTTTCTATGATAAGCTCTGATTATGTAATCGTTCAAGTGGAGGTCACAAAATTCGTTCTAATAACAAACAAACTGAAGGCACTTCTCATGCACGTCATAATTGACCAATGCTCTGTTGGGAAACCACATTCAGCCATTGAGTGATACGTTTGGCATGACCTGATCAGTTGTAGTATTTCAAAATTGCTTAGAAAAATGTCGATAATAGCAGACAATTTAAAATGTGAAAAAAGAAAGGAGAAGTCAGACTGCTGTCCCTCATCATTCCTTCTTACATTCTTGCTTTCTTCATCCTTTCTTACACTGTAACCTGGTTTTCCTAGCTGAAAGATCGTAAATAATAAACCTGAATATTTTTTCACTACTACACTTCTTCTTCTGCTTCTGCGTTCGCTCGCACACTCCTGCAGATCAGCAGGATGTATTCCGGAGAACGGAATGCGTTGTGGCATGGTTTACAGAATTGCTGCGATATCTGCGCCTTTCGGCCTGACACATCCGACTTCAGCATGCCTTTGGGTCACTGGCCCTATGTGGAATGGGACAGCCAACTCCATCCCATAACCTCATTGTATGACATGCATGGAAGGTAAACAGTGTTGCTATTCTTTGCTCCCCTTTCGGGCCCTGACAACACACTGGTGACTACTACACTGATCTTCGCGTGCGAAAGAGAAACATCAATATTTGTTTGGATTGTGACAAACTGTTAATTTTCAAAAGACTTTTTTTTAATAAGTACCTAGTACTAGCAGAATAACCTATTTAAAAATCCGCTACAGCATTTGCCTCTAAACAAATCGTGAACTAAACAAATCGTCTCCTGTACACAGATCGAAGCCTCCCATTCATACAAACATGATGTAGAACCATCAATATGATAGCGTCCACATATAGAACCTGTACCACATAATTCAATACAAACACTTGACACATCCAGTCATCAACCTTCCCTGGCTTTTCTTTACGTTATGGTCATTCGAAATTCCCTTTTCACACATCTCTATCTAGAAATCACCGATAAAAAAGTGTCTGAGTATAGATGCGTGATTGGGGTTCAAACAAACTTCATCTTTACAAAAGGAATGGGAGGAGCCGTATCAAGTGGTGTGGAAGCGCAGACAGAAATATTGCATTTCTGTCACTGTTGCAAGTTATTTCAGCGTGTATGTTATTTTGATCAGTTCCTCACACAATTTATGATTCCTTGCTCTATCGAGCGCTACTACATGGGTACATTCGTACCGATACATTTATCGAGCTCTCCTACAGGGGTACATTCGTAAAAATAGATTTTTCGGGCTCTCCTACATGGGTATATTCGTACATATATATATGTTGGACTCTCCTACATTGGTACATTCGTACAGATATATCTGTTGGACTCTCCTACATGGGTACATTCGTACAGATATATCTGTTGGACTCTCCTACATGGGTACATTCGTACAGATATATCTGTTGGACTCGCCTACATGGGTATATTCGTACATATATATATGTTAGGTTCTCCTACAAGGATGCATTCGTACAGATATAACTATCGGGCTCTCCTACATGGGTACATTCGTACAGATAAATCTATCGTGCTCTCCTACATGGGTACATTCGTACAGATATATCTGTTGGACTCTCCTACATGGGTACATTCGTACAGATATATCTGTTGGACTCGCCTACATGGGTATATTCGTACATATATATATGTTAGGTTCTCCTACAAGGATGCATTCGTACAGATATAACTATCGGGCTCTCCTACATGGGTACATTCGTACAGATAAATCTATCGGGCTCTCCTACATGGGTACATTCGTACAGATATATCTATCGTGCTCTCCTACATGGGTACATTCGTACAGATAAATCTATCGTGCTCTCCTACAGGGGTACATTCGTAAAAATAGATTTATCGGGCTCTCCTACATGGGTACATTCGTACAGATATATCTATCGGGCTCTCATATATGGGTACATTTGCACAAATATATCTATCGGGCTCTCATAAATGGGTACATTCGTACAGATATATCTATCGGGCTGCCTGGAACGATTGAATTTGAACGATTTTTTCTGATCTCTACTTGAACGATTAAATAATCAGAGCTTATCATAAAAGAGTCTCTTAAACAAGTGCTACAGACACACAGAGTGACTTCTGGGTAGAAATATAGATAGGTGGGAGATGGACAGATGAATGTATGAATAGATAGATAGAGCTAGAAAATAAAAGATAGAATAGAAAAGACATACAGGTTGGAACATTCATTGTCCCACCGCCAGATCAAAGATATTTCAGACATGGGTACATTCGTACAGATATAGATATAAACGTTTATAGCGAGAAATCAATAAATTTCAACAACACACACAATCAAATTACTGCAATCAAACTACTTGTTTGGAGAGATTGTATCAATAAATAAACGAATTTTGACTGCATATAAACTACTTGTTTGAAGAGATTGTATTAACCACAAATTTAATTAAGATTGCATACAAACTACATGTTTGGAAAGATTGTACAAATAAATAAAATTTATTTAGACTGCGTACAAATTGAATGTTTGGAAAGTTTGTATCAACGACAAATTGGATTTAGACAGAGTAAAAATGTCATGTTTGGAGAGGATGTATCACCCCCAAAATCAATCTAGACTGTATACAAAATCAATCTAGACTGTATAAAAAATCAATCTAGACTGTATACAAAATCAATCTAGACTGTATACAAAATCAATCTAGACTGTATACAAAATCAATCTAGACTGTATACAAAATCAATCTAGACTGTATACAGAATCAATCTAGACTGTATAAAAAATCAATCTAGACTGTATACAAAATCAATCTAGACTGTATACAAAATCAATCTAGACTGTATACAAAATCAATCTAGACTGTATACAAAATCAATCTAGACTGTATACAGAATCAATCTAGACTGTATACAAAATCAGTCTAGACTGTATACAAAATCAATCTACTGTATACAAAATCAATCTAGACTGTATACAAAATCAATCTAGACTGTATACAAAATCAATCTAGACTGTATACAGATGCATTTTTGGAGAGATTGTTTCCCTGAAAATCTACTTTTAATACTGTACCACCGTATATCGAAGGTCTGACTATTGGTGTTACCATATACCAACCATCATGCAAAACCATACCCTAGTAAATGAATACATTAGTTACCTTATATTGATTCTTGTATATGAATACACTCTACGACAGACCAACTACCTGTAAACCAGCTTCCCGACAGACCAACTACCCGTAAACCAGCTTCCCGACAGACCAACTACCCGTAAACAAGCTTCCCGACAGACCAACTACCCATAAACCAGCTTCCCGACAGACCAACTACCCGTAAACAAGCTTCCCGACAGACCAACTACCCATAAACCAGCTTCCCGACAGACCAACTACCCGTAAACAAGCTTCCCGACAGATCAACTACCCGTAAAGCGTCCCGACAGACCAACTACCCGTAAACCAGCTTCCCGACAGACCACCGCTTGGAAATAAATCCTCTGACAGATCATCTTCCCGAAAGACCATCTGTCTCAAATACAAAACGAAACACAACTATCTATTAATTAGTTATATAAAGATGCCCAAATAACAATTAACTAGTCTATAAAGAGCCTCACATATTTAGTAACTAGTTCTGTAAAAAGACCCAACTAACCATTAATTATTTCTGTAAAACGACACACCTGTCTAATAACTAATCCTGTAAAAAAAACCTAATATCTATTAACTAATTATGTAAAGAGACCCAACTATCCATTAACTAATTATGTAAAGAGACCCAACTATCCATTAACTAATTATGTAAAGAGACCTAAATATCGATTAGCTAGTTCTGTAAATCCGCTACAATATGTGCGTCATAGATTACTTAAAAGCACTCGACTGCGTTCAACACCAGAAACTATGGGAGATAATGAACAGCATGGGTTTCCCAAGACATCTGATTCATATAATAGAGAAACTTTACCAAGATCAAAAAGGCTGCAGTGAAGTTAGAGGGCGATCTCTCAGAGTGACTTGAGGTACAGAGTGAGTAAGGCAGGATGATTACTCTCCCCATACCTGCTCAATATCTACGCAGAAAATAAAATGAGAATTTGAGAGAAGACATACACAACGCTGACTACCATGCTTTAAATATCGGTGATTTTGAAATCCCTGAAATACGATACGTAGACGACACAGTGCTTCTTTCAAATGATATAAAGGGATTATGGCAACCAATCAAGAACACAAAGAAATACAGTTAATCACAAAACTTATATTTAAATGCGCAAAAAAAACCAATCATTTCAATAAATACAACAACAAAACATCAGAATAGACAATACAGAGATAGAATGTGTGAATAAATTCAAATACTTAGGAGTAAACATCAACGGTGCAGGAAACAATATAGCAAAGATAAGGAAGTGATTGACAATGTCATATTGTAAAATATCATGGTTGAAAACATATGGAAAAACACAATAAAAACGAAACTGGTAATGCTACGAGCTTTTATTTTTCTGGTTGCAACATACGGCTGTGAAACGTGAATCCTAAGTAAAACAGCGGAAAAGAAGATCAACGACTTTGAGATGAAATGCTACAGAAAGATACTTAGAATATCATGGAAGGAAAAAAGAGAAACTCGGATATTATAAACATTGAAGATTCCAGAGTGTTGGTTACTAAACACAATAACAAAAAAGAATACTACACCTGTTTGGTAATATAAAGAGACATAACTGTTTAGAAAGACAAATAATGAAGGGAAGAGAACCTGGAAAGAAGAGAAAGGGCAGACCAAGAAAACGATGAACTGACGACATTAAAGATAACATGAATACATCGTTGGAAAATGCAAGCGGCATCACACAAGATAGAGAAAGGTTCAGGGAGTTCATTGGGACGACAACATTCTGGAGAAATACGTCACATGACACACCAGTTCTGTAAAAATACCCAACTATCTATTAACTAGTTATGTAAAGAGACCCAACTATCTATTAACTGGTTAGGTAAAGAGACTGGAGTATATTAGGGCATATGTTTTCTATCTCTCTGAAAATAAATGTCTCCACTATAGATTTTCCTTAAAAAAACAACCGTTTTTACTAACTAATGTTAGAACACGTTGTACGTAGAAATAACGACATATATGACATTAAGTAGAGATTCTGCAACTAGACAGAGCATCCCGTCAGAAAACACAAACCAGTATTGGCAGATGTATTCTAGATGATAAAACCTCAAGGGAAATTACATACATGGAGGCCAAAGTAAACCTGTTTTTTTGTGTGTTCGAAGAGTGAAAATGTTGGGGATTTATAAACGCAGCTTGAGAAAAATACACGTTCTGTAGAATACACGTCCTGGAGAATACACGTTCTGTAGAATACACATTCTGTAGAATACACGTTCTGTAGAATACACGTTCTGTAGAATACACAATCTGGAGAATACACCTTCTGTAGAATACACATTCTGTAGAATACACGTTCTGTAGAATACACGTTCTGTAGAATACACGTTCTGTAGAATACACGTCCTGTAGAATACACATTCTCAGAATACACGTCCTGTAGAATACACATCCTGTAGAATACACGCTCTGTAGAATACACGTCTTGTAGAATACACGTCCTGTAGAATACACGTCCTGTAGAATACACGTCTTGTAGAATACACGTCCTGTAGAATACACGTCCTGTAGAATACACGTCCTGTAGAATACACATCCTGTAGAATACACGCTCTTTAGAATACACGTTCTGTAGAATACACGTCCTATAGAATACACGTCAAATAGAATACACGTGCTGTAGAATACACGTCAAATAGAATACACGTGCTGTAGAATACACATTCTGTAGAATACACGTCCTGTAGAATACATGTTTTGTACAATACACGCTCTGTAGAATACATGTTTTGTACAATACACGCTCTGTAGAATACATGTTTTGTACAATACACGTGCTGTAGAATACATGTTTTGTACAATACACGTACTGTAGAATATATATTCTGTAGAATACACGTCCAATAGAATACACGTCCTGTAGAATACATGTTTTGTACAATACACGCTCTGTAGAATACAAGTTTTGTACAATACACGCTCTTTAGAATACATGTTTTGTACAATAAACGTGCTGTACAATACATGTTTTGTACAATACACGTGCTGTAGAATACAAGTCTTCTGTTCTACTTGCCTTCTTTTTTGTTATTAAAAGATTATTTTCTCGCTTTATAATTCCGTCATTTTAATGAGTTTTTATGTGGACATTTATGAAGGGACAACAGTTACATGAGGGAGGGAGAGTTATTCTCATGTTTTTATTTGCTTCCTAGAACTAAAGGTTATGTTTTAATTTCCTTAGGGGGTTGAGAGTTTATATTGGTTGTAATGAAGGTGTTGAAGAAAAATCAGCAACGAAGCCGTTTTTAGTGGCTCGCTAGACTCTTCTTCTACTTCATCGTTCATTCTCAAACTCCTGCTGGATCTCCCTTGTAGCAAGACCATTGTCCTACTAGATTTCTAGCAGGAT